>CM056503.1:34914287-36136787 GCA_029783415.1 Anisodus acutangulus
TTGTTCGTCCCGAAGGAGCACCGAAGAACTTTCTTTCATCCCAGTGCATCAACTGATCCTTAAATGACTAATCCCTGGCTATGGAAGACGGGGCCGCTTGGCCAACTAGAAAAAAGACATCTTCCCTACACGTTTTACTTACTACGGGGCGAAGCGTAAGCCCCAAGGCATGGATCGTAAGCCCAATAAATCTTTAAAATTTTAATTTATAATTATAGTAAAATAGTATAATAACATAAAAATTATAAAAAATACATTTATAGTTTTAAAAAATTAAAAGCATGATTAAAGAAACTCATTGAAAATAAAACTTCTAACATGATTTTACAAGTATGAAATGCAATGATAAAGAAGCTATTATAAGATGCAAATCAACTCTAACATCTTAACTTTCAAATAATTAAGGAATCAAAGTTTTCTTAAATAAATTACTATCATGCTATGCAATTTACCTCACTAAAAGAAAATAATTAATAAACTTTATCAGTATTATAACTAAAACACCCTTATGAATAAAATTATAATAGTGTCAAATAGCGAAATAATAAAATATGATAATTTTAAGACATAGGACTCTTAAAAAACAATTGAAGATGTAAATGTCAAACCCCAACCTAGGAGGGTGCGGCTGGCACTCAATACCTTGCTAGGTCTGAGCGTACCAAGCTGAACTCGAAGTCTAAGTCATGCGATCTAGGCCCTTGAGGCCACCATACTGGCACTACTATATATAAAATTCGTCTACAAGCATGTAACGAGTCATATTGTATCATGACCTGGACAGGGCCCCAATCTACTCCTGAAGTGTAATTATACCAAAACCTAGACTTGGCAACTACGAATGACCTGAAGCTTACCACAGAAAACTTATACTCGACGGATCCTACTAGTGCGATCCTTTCTGCAACTTGTCTGGACCTGCGGGCATGAACACAGTGTCTCCAGGCAAAGGGACATCAGTACGAAATAATGTACCAAGTATGTAAGGCGACTGAAACTGAACTGAAATGTAAAGCAGTTTAGATATAACTGAAGAGTTGTTAAAGAAAACTGGCTATGCTTACCTGCCTTTTTCGTCTACTAACGACACAATCTAATATCCATTACTTAGCCTCGCATAAGGCATCTAGACTTGGAATAATAGCCCCAAAGGCAAACTATGTTTGTATAGCCCCGAAGGCAAGCACACGTCTGTATAGCCCCCAAGGCAATATGTATGGCTAATATCCCCGAGGGCAATACACATATCTGTATCGTAGCCCCAAAGGAAATCTGTATCTGTGTAGCCCTATAGGCAGCCTGTCGTTGCCCTGAAGGCAACTCTACTTCTTTATAATCTATATTTATGCTTTCTATTATTCTAATTTCTAAGTACTTGGTTAAATATGTCTAACTATAGCTTGTTCTTGACAAGGAAGGATTACTAAGGTAGGGTAATGATAACCTAATTACAATTTTTGTGGCTAGCACATCTTGTGCGCTGGAATCAGAACTAACTCGTTAAAGAAATCATGCCAAAAATAAAGAAAGGATAGCCTTCACATACCTTTTTGTCGATTCACTCGTTGACGTACGCATAAGCCGCAACATCGCAATCTACAAGAAAAGTAATAGAACTATCGTCAAACTAACGGAGACTTACAATAAACTATTACGACTATAAGCTCAACCTTTCAATAATATCTCAACTCTTTTCTATCTCTTAATCCCCCTTAACTTCATCACACAACAAATTAAGATTAACTCACTTAGGCCTTCTATCAAACACCTAATATGCATAGAACTTCATTTTTTCTATCCATGGCCTTTCACTACTACTAGCCCTCATTCTCTATTCACAATATATCCAACAACTCAATACATTGATAGAACAAGTGACAAATTCAATTCACGACTAGCAAGGCTTATTTCTCCAAATCTTTACTTCTTCATCTACGAAGACACCAAGGATAAAAATGACATACTTATATTATCCTAACTATTTCCAGCCACAACAGGGCAGCAACAACACCATAACTTGGCACAACAAGATCCTATAGCTTTCAACATGATTTCTATATCAATACCTAAGAGTTCTACTCTTTACAACTTAGCTATAACTATTAAAAGCTCAAGAACATGTCCTAACCCGGACTTACTTCGTCATGAAGGATCTTTCAATTCGAGCATAAGAGAGAGGAATCATGATCTAGTTGTAACACGGGATTCTCGACATGAATTTGGGTGTTTTATCTTTAAACTCACCCTTAAAACTCTCAATAACACTTACAGAGCTTCTTAGGTTGTCTAGGATCAATTAGGGTCGAAAATAAAATGTTTTAGGGCATCCACCGCTTTATATAGATGGATAAGTTTCCACCGACTGGGAGATGTGATGCAAAACCCATATGCAGCCGCAGATTCTTAGGCAGATCAAGGCAGAATTTTTCCAGCATTCCAAAGTCCATATACGCCCGAGGATGCGAGGCATAATGTATATGCGACGTAAAATACTTCCTTAAGTTTCCAGCATTCAACTAAGAATTTTGACATATAATTTATGTATAAACTGTTAGGCGAGCCTCGAGCATTGGACGTCAGGCGTATTTAGGGTGTACATTCGAGCGCTTAGGGCGTAAGCCTCACAGAACTAAGCCCCACACGTGATGTATACCAAAATTGTCTTCTAAAACACAGGCGTGAACTACTAAAATCTTAAAATACATCAAATTCTAATTTAATTTTAGAAGTATAATGAATTCAACATAAAATCATTAAATTTAAATTCTGAATTCGCTTTCAATATCAAACTACATTAGTTAAAACTGAGGTAAAAATATTACTTAATAATTAACTAGAGTTAAGTGATAATTTAACTAAAACATATTGAACCTCATTACCATTGCACTCTTTTCACTTATTGGACCTCAATTGTCTTTAACGTTAATTTTCAGGTTAAAAGTACCCACCATTCCACCTGTTGGAACCTAATAACGTTAAAGAGATGAAAATTTTCAAAAAACTTATTTTCTGGGTTACAAAATTATGAAACGATACATATAAGACTTTCATTAAATAGGTGGACTAATTTATTAGTTCACGTAGCTCTAACCACAAATAACCCGACTTTGTTTACCCAAAACAATTAGAAGCCATTTGCATTCAATAACAGTGGTGTCGACTTCACCGGGCTAGAAACCATCGAGTTCAGCAACCAACAAACTTCAATTAAAACAATTCAAGAGTTATAACTAGTCTATATAACAACTCAAGAATTCAACAAAACTCGATTGTTATAATTCGAATTCGCTTAAAACTCAACTCAAGCTCAGGCGCAAATTCAATTCCAACAACAAGTATTGACATAAATCGATTTTAATAATAATTTTAAGCCTAAATAAATGAACAAACTTCAAAAACATTCAACAAGCTTCGGATTTGTTCGTATATCTAGTTCCTTCATTTTTTCATGTTTTGTGATTGAATGGATTCAAAAGACAACAATGTCTTTTTCTTTCAAAACTGTAATTTTTGGTTCAAAATCAGCGCAAAACAAATAAATTCGGAGGGATTGGCTTATTTATTGGTTGGGTCTAATATTCACATATTCAATTAAAGTCCACATATATCTTCTCATAATTTCGTTAAATGGGAGGCCTTTTTACCGTAAATAAAAAATGGAATCTAATAGATAGATGGAGAGACATTTTTAATCCTGAATATTAAGGACAATCGGAGTCCAATAAATGAAAGCAGAGTAAATTTCAATTATTTTCTATACGTTATGGGTATTTTTCAAGTTTTTCCGAATCTAACATACACATGTTTTTAGTATAGTAGTATAAACTTACTCACACCTCATTATAACATATTTAATTCCATTTTGCTTTGCTCTTTTGTACTTAACCAAGAGAAAATAGCCAAATAAGCCTCCAACGTTTGATCAACATCCCAATTACACATCAAATCATTGCGGAAGTCCTATTACCCCCTAATCATTTTAAAAATGGAATAATTTGCTCCCTGAAATACTATAAACAGATATGAAGCATGCAGAGTAATACACGCACCAACCAACATTTAACACATGTATTTTTCATTTAAATCTATTTTTATTATCCCCCCCCCCTAATTCTTCTACTTTCCCACACCTTCCACCGCCTTTTCACCATTAAACAATTTCAGAGCTACAAATTGAAGAAAAAAATAGAAACCCGTCATTCAAGGGCTACCAAAAATCAACAGATAAAGTATTCATTGAAAACCAAAAGTTAGTATGAAATTCTTCTTACCCGAAAAAAAGAAAACTTTGCACTAGCTTAAATTAAAAAAAAAGCTCCAATGGAAGTTCTCGAACTAAGAACCAGTTCTCACCCCGAATTCTATTCTTTGACGTTTTATCGGCTGACCGTATCGGGAGACAAATTGATTCTTTAACTTAAGCTATTTGGGCTGAAAACGGAACTCTAATTTCCAGCAATGGGTTCCCCAACTACTCCAGAAAGCATTAGGACGGTAGTATGAGTAAACTAAGAGGTAAGAAACATGAATGCAGCTGAGTATGGTAAAGTAAAGGATAAAGATAGATAAACATTGAGTTGTTTGATTGATTGGTCGTGTGTGTATATACAAAGAATGATCCTATTTATAGTACAAAAAGGAAAACAATTATACAACTTGATTCCCCCCCCCCATGTCAGCTATCAAGTAACCCACTAAGTTCAATGGCCGACTATTGGGGGAGGTGGTTCCGATTTTCTCACCCTCTACTTCTCTTGCTCGGATAATGGCCCTTTCTTTTAGCTGTTATTTGTCATTATCGCTTTTAGGGGTCCGAAAACCCTTTTAACTTGGTCGTTGAGACGTCTGCATCTGAGTGGATCACAATCGTACCTCTAACTAACAACTCAGCTAAGATGCCTTAGTAGCCGATGAAGTTCTTGTAGTCGAGGGCTAGAAGTAAATTTGGCTCTGAAATAGTTCAGCTGTCACTGAATTCGGCTAAACACTTAAATTACTTTTGAGTGTTAACAATTGCCCCCTACATTAACTGCAGTGTGACTGTTGAGCTGATGTATCCGAACGTAGCCATCATTTCAGTCTGACAGCCGCACATGTCACTTCAATCATCTCGTCTCCAGTGCATGCAATGGTGATCACTTCTTAAAATGTGTTTCCCCTTTAACCAAGGCGTCTCCATTACCACGAATTGGCTTTGATGATTTTCGGCTGTGCTAATCTTTAGCCCTTTTCTTAGTCGGAAACCATGACTTCATCTTTTTTATCTCGAAGATCAGAAAAAATCATTCTAGCCGATAGTGACCTGACCATTGGATCGAGTAAAGTTGGTCATAGAAGCTGAATGGAGGTACATGGGTCCTTTTAAGGCTGATGTACTGTCGAAATTTGATTTTAGGCATCAGCTGAGGGTGATACCTTCTGGGCGTCTATTTTTGTTGTTTGAAACCCTCATTGATTGGCATTCTATGTTCTACCAAAGTATGTGCCAGCCCATGCATCTTATGATAATCCAATGCAAAGCAGTATTTATACCGCAGTAGAAGGGCTGTTATGCCTTGTTTGTCTTCTTCCTTTAGCAAACTACTAATATGTGTTAGCCGAGGGATTTATTCAGTACCCAAGTTGATATCTTCCAAAGGATCCTAAGACTCAAAACTAGGCATTGCCCTTCTTATGGGCGATTCAAGTTCCATCGACAGCTCAACTTCATCGGCTGCAAACGTTGGTTAGTTGTCGTAGTTCCCCATCTGTGCTGCCTCAGCTATCATTGCCTCAGAACTTAGGGTGATCAACCGATACCACAGGTCACGTATGATTTGGGTTTCCTCAACCATTTAAATCCTCCAAGGTAAGCCGTGGTTCGACCAATTGTTTTATTTCAAACCCTCGCGAGGTAAGATTACAGGATTCCCAAGATCCTTCTTTATACTACTCTGTGACGGCTATGGGAGCCACATAGGGTGAATAGAGGACAACCTCTACGTTTTGAACTCCTGGTCGGAATGGCTTATCATCCGCTGGGATAATTTATATCTTGTCTCCTTCCCAAAAAATGAGCTTTTGATGCATGGTAGAAGGAAGGCATCAGCTGGTGTGAATCCAGTCCCTACCCAACAGAATGGTGTAGGAAAACTTGCCATCTATTACAAAGAAGGCAGACCTGACCGTCTTAGGACCTATAGTGATTTCTGCTACTAGAATCCCAATGCTTTAGAGGCTTCTCCCATAAAGCTAGCCATTTTCATGTTAGTTGGGATGGGATCCTCTTTTGTTTTGTTAAGATCCTTTAAGGTAAGCAACGACATCACATTCAACACAACCTCATTGTCAACAAACACCCGACTAATAATTTTGTCGTTAATGTAAGCCTTGGCGTAAAGGGGTTTGATGTGTTTAACCATATCTTCTGTAGGTGCACTAAATACGATGCTCAAAGTGTATGCCCAAGTACGGAGCGGCTGACCCAGAACTCACATGGGATTAGACTGGCCATTTCAATGTCTGCCCACATCTTATCAACCAGGTCATGGAAAATAAATCGAGGATATAGTCCCATCCTTCATCCAATTTGGCTGACCAGAAACTCATATCTTCCATTTCCTGAAGACAAATGGGGATCGGCTGGGGATCCTCTCACTGAATCATCTGCACATTCTGCGGGATTGCCTCGGTTAGAGGTCTATCTGGGGCTACATTCTCTTACCGGGGTTCCTCCATCGGGTTGTAGGTAGGTTGTTCATCCAGCTCTGGTTGACTCAACGTCTCTCCTTCAAGCGATATTTCCCCTGAAGCAACTGAGCTGAATGCCTGCTAGATAGACTTGGCTACGGCAGACTCAAAAATCTCATGATTTTCGGTTGCCTTGGAGTTGTAAATTAGATGCAACGTCTATTGCATCTTACGCAAGGCCTTGTCACATTGCATCCTTCTTTTTTTTAGTCTTGGATGTGACTCTCGGTGGTGCCTCTTTCTTTTCGGGAGCCTGATTAACAGAACACTTCCCCTCTTCTGTGTTGGCGACTGGTTTAATCATTCTCCGGGGTCTCGTCTGGTCCTCATTACTCGTCATGATATGTAAGGACAAAACACCCATATTTACGTTAAACTCAACCACCCTCTATTTGGTTTTAGGGAGTGGTTCTTTATTTATTCGATGCATGCTCGACTGCCGGTTGGTTGACATCCGTACTTGATCCCCAGGCCTCTGTCTGACACCGATAGGGACCCTTTTGAACCTCATGATTTGTTCCTGAAGTTCTCATTCAATGTCCCTCGTGTATTAAAGGCGGCCATGAAAACTGCTCCTAGCTGGCTGCCTGTCATCACGAATGTCATGTAGGCTGCCTAACCGGATGAACACAGAGGTCTTTGTGGCCTTCTCCCATTCTGTAGGTTTCTTTGGTACCCACCATTTTCATCGGTTGTCTCCCTTTGATGTCCCCTGAATCATCGGACTTAGCAAAAGATACCATAGTTATTGGTACCGTGGGAAAGGGGTCGGTATCAATGGACATTTCAGCAATACTCTTGTCGACTAGCTTGAACCTCCCCTGTTTGATGCCCTTTTGGATCGCCTTTCTGAAGACCACACAATTATAAGTAGAGTAGCTGTATGAATTATGCTACTTGCAGTACTTCTTATCTTTGAGTTCCTCGGCATGTGGAATCCTATGACCATCAAGCATCCAAATCTACTTATCTTTAAGCAGATGATCAAAGATCAGATCTGCCTTCGTGATGTTAAACGAGTAACCAACCCTGTCATCGGATGAACTCGTCTCCTTGCCTTTTATGGATTTCAAGGCTGGGAAAGAGTAAACGTTACCCCTAACAATCTCAGCCACCATTATGTCTGCCACACAGTCGGCTGACTCTGAGTCAGACTCACCCATTTCAATAATAGATACCAAGTGGGAGCCTCGATTTCGGCTGGCTCTTCTTTGCTCCTTCTCCTGGACGTACTGCTCTATTTGGCTAGCCTTTTCGGCTAACTGGCTTAGGTTAGAGCATTATTGTCCCACTAACTTCTCCTTTAACTAAGGGTGCATGTTGTTGTTTATCATGTGGGCACACTCAGACTCGGGAAAGTGTACGGTGCATTGCCCAACATTCTTTATGAATCTCTCGATAAAATTGGCAGCCGATTCATCGACCTGCTGCTTGTGATTCATTAGATCAATCACAGTAACCTGAGGTTGGGGCCAATAGAACCTATCATGAAAGTAACCCTCCATGTCAGCCCAGCTCTGTACGGAATCATGAGCCAAAGAGGAGTACCATGCGAAGGATGTTCCCGTTAGAGAGAGAGGGAATAACTGCAACTTGTGATACTTATTCTGGCCAGCCTCACCGTATTGGGCAGTAAATCTACGGATGTGCTCGATAGTGGATTTGCAACATCGCCAGAGAAGATAACAAACTCCGGTGTTTTGAAGCCCCTCGGCAAATGTGCTATTTGATATACCCAATCGGGCTAAGGCTTCTTATAAACAGGCTTGTCCAAAGGTTTCAATTGGATGGCAAAGTACCTCCGTATGGTATTAGCAATAATTTCCAGGTTTATCAGATGTGACGTCCCCTGCCGATTCTCGACTGGATTCGACTGGTAGGTATTTTGCACTGACAACCTCCATTCTCCACTTTGTTGGACAAGGTTTTGAAAGTTGTAGGTGGTCTGCTGGCCATTACTAATAGGTGGGGTAATGCCCCATTGCTGTTGTTGGGTATGGCCACCAAAGCCTGCAACCTGAGCTCCTGGAACGGCTAACGGAGCTTGACGATAAGGTGGAACAGTATTCCATGGCTGCTCTCCTCGGACGTCGGTTGTTCTTAGAAAATTTACTCTTCCTGGAAAGTATGAACCAGGTACTGGCAATGACTGCTGGAATGGTATTCCACTATAAACAACGTCACCAGATAGATGAGCTAAGTCATAGCCAAGGGCCATCAACTTCCAATTCGGCTGGCCAACATTGTTCGCCTGCATCATAGGGTTGTTCGTAGAAACGTACGGCATAACGGGCGACAATCCAAAGTGTCCTAGAGCCTGAACTGGTGTCCGAGCCATGTTGATCTACCCATATTGCAGACTCGCTTGGTCAAGTGGCACATTTTTCCCCACAAGGTTCTGCGGCGACCATGCAGTATGACGGTTGCCAGGCGATTGTGCTTGTGTTCCTAGGTGCGCTACCGACTGCACATGAGTAGGCACTAGTTGATGCACATGCGATTGAGGAATAACACCGGGAGTCACGGTCTCATGCTGAACAACACCACTCGTCAGAGGGATGGAAGAACTAGACGAACATTCTCATGGGTGCATTCGATTGGTTTCCATCTCTTTCGCTTGCTGAACCTCATTATGTACCATCATATTTATAATGTCAGCCAACTGTTTAGAAATTTGGTACATAATATCGTGGATGCCCAAGTCGATCTGTAGTCTAATAAAAGACGTGGTGATTATGGTTGAACCTTTAGATTGGCTAGATTCTTTCACAACTTGGGTTGATGAAGGAAGTGAAGGGGTGTCAACCGATGTAGGCATACCCGATCAAGATGCTGGTTCGTTTTTCCTTCTGGGAGGATTTCGTTTAGGATGTGGACTGGACCCGGGGTTCATTTTCTTACCGGACCTTAGGCGCATACGCCAAGAATGATCCTGACCTGGAGAATCAAACTTTGCTATTAATTCACCTATGGTCCCACTAGGCGTGCCAAATTTGTTCTCGCCTAGAATTCTGTTCTCTGCCATTTTATCAGCTGACCGTATCGGGAGACAAATTGATTCCTTAACTTAAGTGATTTGGGCTGAAAACAGAACTCTAATTTCCAGCAATGGGTTCTCCAACTACTCCAGAAAGCGTTAGGACAGTGGTATGAGTAAACTAAGATGTAAGAAATATAAATGCAGCTGAGTACAATAAAGTAAATGATAAATAAAGTAAAGGATAAAGATAAATAAAAATTAGGTTGTTTGATTGATTGGTAGTGTGTGTATATACAAAGAAAGATCCTATTTATAGTACAATAAGGAAAAAAAATTGTACAATGTGATCCCCCCATGTCAGCCATCAAGTATCCCACTAAGTTCAATGGCCGACTATGGGGGAGGTGGTGCCGATTTTCTCCCCCTCTACTCCTCTTGCTCGGATAATGACCCTTTCTTTTAGCTGTTATTTGTCGTTACCACTTCTAGGGGTTCGAAAACCTTTTGAATTGGTCGTTGAGGTGTCTGCATCTGAGTGGGTCCCAGTCGTACCTCTAACTAACAACTCGGCTAAGATGCCTTAGTAGCCGATGAAGTTCTTGTAGTCGAGGGCTAGGAGTGAATTAGGCTCTGGAACAGTTTGACTGTCACTGAATTTGGCTAAACACTTAAATTACTTTTGAGTGTTAACAGAACCAGACATAACATTTCTGCCATTATATCACCAACAAAAAAGCTTCAAATTTGGTCATGTTCTCTGACCTTTTTTTGGCAAAAGATTTTCTGGGTTCTACTTCATCTCCTAAAAAAAATTTCATGCCAAAAGCTCTTTTCATTTTTCATGGCTCAAGTCTTTGTTCTTTTTTTTTTCACGTTTGTAAAGAAACTATTCCAGAAAGATTGCAAGAGTGTCAAGGTAGAGGTGGTGGTGAACAGAAGAGTGGGATAAATGGTTTTTGTGTTAATGGCGTGTTTGGCTGTGATTGAGAAGAAAATGAGAATTTTGGCGAGGTTGAGGTTGAGGAGAAGAGAGGGTGGGTGAGCTATGGAAGAAGGTGAAGTTGGCGGGGAAAAGGGTTGGTGGAGGATACGCCGGTGCCGGTGTAAAACGATGGCGGCGATAGTTATGGAGGTGAATAGTGATAAAAATTCAATATTGAATAAAAAGAAAGTGAAAGATTTTTAAAAATAAGAAAATTAATATTAATTAATATAAAAATAAAGTTTTAATAAAGTATTTTTGCCTTTCACTCTCTCAAAGAGAATAAAATACACTTTCTTTGCCACTTAATGCCACCTTAGCATTAGGGAGCAAATTATTCCACTTTGAAAATGACTAGGGGGTCATAGGACCTCTACGTGTGTAGTTGGAATTTCGGTCAAACGTTAGGGGCTCATTTGACTATTTTCTCTAACTTTATTGAATTAAAAAGGGAATGCAAAGTAGCTTTTATAGTTTGTTTGGTCAAGCTTATTTTTTTCTAAAAATATTTATTTTTTCACAAAAAGTGTTTATTTTAAAAAAATTGAGGTGTTTGGCCATGCTTATGGGGAGAAAATAAGTACTTTTGTGGAGTAACAGAAGAAGTTTTCATAATCTACAAAAATAGCTTTTGCCCAGAAGTATTTTTTTGAAAAGTACTTTTGAGAAAAAAAACTTCAAAGTACTTTTTAAACGCTTAACCAAACACTAATTGCTTCTCAAAAGTGTTTTTTTTTAAAATTAATTGACTAAACACAAACCATTTCTCACTAAAAGTACTTTTTTGAAAAACACTTTTTAAAATAAGTCGATTTTAAAAGTTTGGCGGTTATAAATACCATTAAAAATGGAGATGTGTTAACGTCTCATATCAAATGCAAGAACATTAGTATAATACAATATAGTATGAATTGAAAGTATATTTATGTCCTAGAGACAATCTGTATTAGAATAAATGTACTTTATACACATTCATATTATTATTAATACAGATTAATATTATGACATTTGCAATTATTGAATTATTATTTGATTGTTTGTAATTATTCATTAATGTGCATCCCTTGAGCTTACGTTGTCATTAATAGAGTGAGATATTCATGATAGAGCGTAACTCTTAAAATAGCCTCGACTAATGATCATCGAGAATGGGATATCAATGATATGTGATAAGTAGACATGTGGTCTGCATCACATCCTTAGATGATATAATATGTCTCACCTGCTACGAGTAATGTCTACTCGTGATGGACACATGGATACTTTAGAAGTATTGGTATACCCTGCTGATGTACTGTTTGTTATACTTGTCTAAAGTATGATCAGCGTGTGGGAGATAGAAGTCCTTAGACTTGAGGTCAATACGCGCCTTGTCTACAAAGTAATGTACTTTGATCCCGTCCTAAGCTCAAATGCCTTATAGGTTGAGATACGGTTTGTATTGGGTACATTACGATGTGGATTGAAGGTGGTAGTTGATCCAAGATTAGGATTCATTCCTCAAATGTATATACGAGAGAACACTAGGATTCTCAGTGATATTAGGTTGACTAAGTCGTTGGCCAACGCAATAGACATATTTAGAATATGGTCTAGTCGTCAACTAATATATATGAAATACAATGATTAAGCTATTTGGATAGCCACTTGACAAATCCTAAGCTTGATCGGGTATGTCGTGAATGAAATGATTTTATATTACTACATAAAGGTTAAGTATACTAGATTCGCGTAAACGTACTTCACATATTAGATTTTGGCTTTGAGTCTTATGGTAACTATGAATCTTGCTTGAGAGGAAAGATGACAAATAAACCACTTTCTGAGAAAGATGTGCGAGCCAAGGAGGTGCTTGAGTTGGCCTATACTGATGTATGTGGGCCATTCTCGACTCAAGCTAAAGGAGGCTTCACATACTTCATCACTTTTACTGACGACTTCACAAGGTATGGGTATGTGTATCTTATGAGACACAAATCCGAGGCTTTTGAGAAGTTCAAGGAGTACAAGTCGGAAGTAGAGAAGTAACTTGCAACAAGTATCAAGACCCTTTGATCGGATCGAGGAGGTGAGTACTTAAGCAAGGATTTTCAAGATTACTTAAAGAAATATGGAGTCCAATCTGAATGGACACCTCCAGGAATGCCACACATGAACGGTGTTACCGAAAGGAGAAACCGAACCTTATTGGTTATGGTTCGATCCATGATGAGCTCATCGGCTCTACCAACATACCTTTGGGGATATGCTATACAAACCTCTATATATATTCTGAACAGGGTTCCTTCCAAGTCAGTAGAAAAGACACCCTATCAGATATGGTGTGGCAAGAAGCCAGCTTTTAAACATATGAGACCCTGGGGGTGCCCTGCATATGTTAAGAAGATGGTCACTGACAAATTGGAATCTAAAAGTGAGAAATGTTACTTCGTGGGGTATCCAAAGAAAACTAAGGGATACTACTTCTATCTTCCTGGAGAACATAAGATCATTGTTTCCAGGAACGCAACTTTTCTTGAAGAAGAACATGTCTACAAGGAATATAGCTGCACAAAGATAGAACTTGAAGAAATTCAAGAACCACAAGATAACACAGAAAATGAACCCTTGTCGAATGACCTAAACAAGGATTCAGTGGGAGTATCTAGTGAAGATTGGGTACTTAGAGTACGCCTTCAGCCAGTGGGAGTGCTGTGAGAGATAGTGCAGAAATGCAAGGCTCTCATACACAACCAATGGAAGATGATACAATGGTTGTACCTCATTCCATTCAGGAAATACATGAAAATGACATTCCTGAAAGCTCTCAAGGTGATGGATTGTCCAACACACAAAGACATTCTCACAATCAGAATGCAACAAACACAGAAACACAGAGTACTCAACTCCGTAGGACCACTAGGACTCATCGTCCACCTGAAAGACTTAATCTCCTTGTTGAAACACACAATGAGATAGATATTCCTGAAGACGATGAACCTACAACCTACAATGAAGCTATGTTAGACATTGATTCGCAGATATGGCAAGAAGCCATGAAATCTGAGATGGACTCGATGTACGTAAATCAAGTTTGGAACTTAGTTGATTTGCCAACAAGGGTTAGACCCATATGATGCAAATGAGTCTTCATGAAGAAGATTGATGCATATGACAATGTACAGACTAATAAAGCAAGACTGGTGGCTAAAGGTTATAATCAACGGCCTGGGTCGATTATGATGAAACCTTTTCACCTATTGCTAAGATCAAGTCCATTCAGATTTTGCTTACAGTAGCTGCATATTATGACTATGACATTTGGCAGATGGACGTCAAGACTGATTTCCTCAATGGTAATCTAGTTGACGAAGTGTATATGAAACAACCTAAGGGTTTTTCAATCGAGTCCAAACCAAATGCTGTATGCAAGCTACAAAAGTCTATTTATGGGCTTAAGCAATCCTCGAGGAGTTGGAATATTTGATTTGACAAGGCTATCAAGTCATTTGATTTTGTCATAAGCAAAGATGATCCATGTGTTTATAGTAAATGCAAGGATATGAGTATTGCATTCATTATCATATATGTAGATGACATATTAATAATGGGAGACAATAAGATTCTCATGCAGTCAGTCAAATAATGGTTGTCCAGTACCTTCATGATGAAGGGTTTAGGTGAAACCTGCTACATTCTGGGGATTAGGATCTATAGAGATAGACCTAACAGATTGTTGGGGCTGTCACAGTCAGTATACATAGACAAAGTGCTTAGACGTTTTTCTATGGAAAATTACCAGAAAGGCGGTCTACCTATGGGACAAGGCATCAAGTTATCTAAGAAGGATAGTCCTTCTAATTCTATAAAACTTGAACGCATAAAAAGGATCCCATATGCTTCGGCTATAGGATCGATCATGTATGTCATGACATGTACTAGACCAGATGTGGCCTTTGCACTTAGTATGACTTGCAAGTTCCAACAGAATCCCGGGGAAGAACACTGGAAGGCAGTCAAGAGTATTCTTAAGTATCTTAGATGAACTAAAGATTACTTCTTAGTCTATGGTGGGAAAGAGAAGCTAATATGTACTGGGTACACTGATGCTAGCTTCCAAACATATGTTGATGACTATAAATCTCAATCAGTTTACACATTCATTTTTAATGGTGGAGCAGTAAGCTGAAAAAGTTCCAAACAAGCTACAACTGCTGATTTGACAACAGAAGTTGAGTACATTGCTGGATCGGAAGCTGGTAAAGAAGTTGTCGCGATATCTGAGTTCCTGAAGGAACTAGGGGTTATTCCAAGTGCCACTTATCCAATAATAGTTTATTGTGACAACACTGGTGCGATTGCACAAGCTAAGGAATCAAGATCAACCAACAGAAACAAGCATGTACCAAAGAAGTACCACATACTTAGGGAGATGGTGGAGACTGAAGAGATTAGATTAGACTATGTTCCCACAGACGATAATCTAGCTGATCCATTCACTAAACCATTAAGCTTAGTCAAGCATAATGGTCATTTTGAAAATATGGGCATTAGATATGTTGGAGATTGGCTCTAGGCCAAGTGGGAGATTGAAAGTATATTTATGTCCTAGAGACAATCTGTATTAGGACAAATGTACTTTATACACATTCATATTATTATTAATAGAGATTAATATTATGGCATATTCAATTATTGAATTATTATTTAATTGTTTGTAATTATTCATTAATGTGCACCCCTTGAGCTTACGTTGTCATTAATAGAGCGAGATATTCATGATAGAGCGTAACTCTTAAAATAGCCTCGACTAATGATCATCGAGAATGTGATATCGATGATATGTGATTAGTCGACATGTGATATGCATCACATCCTTAGAGTATATAGTATGTCTCACCTGCTACGAGTAATGACTACTCGTGATGGACACATGGATACTTTGGAAGTATTGGTATACCCTGCTGATATACTGTTTGGTATACTTGTCTAAAGTATGATCAGCGTGTGGGAGATAGAAGTCCTTAGACTTGAGGTCAATACGCGCCTTGTCTATAAAGTAATGTACTTTGATCCCGTCCTAAGCTCAAATGCCTTATAGGTTGAGATACGGCTTGTATTGGGTACATTACGATGTGGATCGAAGGTGGTTGTTGAGCCAAGATTAGGATTCATTCCTCGAATATATATACGAGAGAACACTCCAAATCTCAGTGATATTAGGTTGACTAAGTCGTTGGCCACCGCAATAGACATATTTAGAATATGGTCTAGTCATCAACTAATATATATGAGATACAATGATTAAGCCATTTGGATAGACACTTGACAAATCCTAAGCTTGATCGGGTGTGTCGTGAATGAAAGGATTTTATATTACTACATAAAGGTTAAGTATACTAGATTTGCGTAAACGTACTTCACATATTGAGTTCGTCTTCCGGCACCGTCTATGAGTTTCGTGTAGACCTTAATTTGATTAATGATGATATGAGAAGGTATGTAGGGTGACACTATGTCGATTGTCCGTTTCGATCTAAGGATGTATTGAGAGAGTAATTAAATGTTCGATTTGGGATCGAGATATTTAAATAAATAATGATTATTTTAGTTAAATCAAAATTGGATTTTGGATTTAATTAAGAATGCACCAAAAAATAAACCGAGACAGTGCATGAGCACGTCGAGCGCCGTGACGCCCATACCCTAGGGCCGCGGCGCAGTGCAGACGCATGTCGAGCGCCGCGGTGCCCATACTCTAGGGCCACGACGCCTCTACCTCAATTTTTGGGTCAGGCCCAAGGTCAAACCCTAATCCGATTTTGACATATTTTTCAACTATAAATAGAGGCATTCACCTCATTCAAAACACCAATTTCTGAAAACATTCTAAGCCTTAGAGACTTAGAATCAAACACTCTCTCGAACCTCTGCCAGATTTCCTAGCTTTCCGAATGAGAAATACATTGAAGCTTGGAGCTTGCAATCGGAAGGGCAATCGCGTGTGCACCTCGCAGTTGATAAAGATTCCAGATTATTATAACTTGTAAGTAAATGTTTATGTTACAAGTTTCATTATTGTATAACCATACTAGAATCATTGTTGGGTAAGTAAAAAACAAAACTTTTAAACTTCCGCTATGTCTTACTTATATGTTTTGAACCCAACAAAACCCTACATGAACTTCTTGCAAATATAGCTCAAGCTTGCTGTATTTTTCTCATAATTCTTTTTATATACAATAATATGTATTGTAAAAAGTCCTAATAAATAAAACAAGTGCAAATCACGATCTTCTCTTCTTCCTTTATCTAACTCAAAATCATTCCGTATTCTAATATTGCACGAAGGAGTTGAGAAATATAAGTGCCTTGGTGGTAAAATGCTCCAAAATTTGTGCTACGAATACGTTATCACTACTGTTTTCCTCTTTCCAATTATGAGATTATGCAAGAAATGCTTTACTTAATTTGTACCTCAAGTCATAGCTATAAGCTTTTAAGGAAAAAGGGACATATTTGCCTTTAGATTATGCGAAACAATTTAAATTAATGCATAATACAAGTGAGGTCAAAAGTTTAAGATCAACCACCTCCCGTCATTCTTTTAAATCTTACTCTTAAGAAGATTCAAGGCGGCCTCCCCTACGACAATGATATTGAAGCCATTGTTTTAGGCCCCAAATAGTATTTATTGTTATTTTTCTTCTTCATCATATGAAGCATTTAGCTTTTTAAATTGATAACCGTAAGCAGAAGTTACTTATGGAATTTTAAAATGACATAATACATAGGCCCTCAAATTTAATAACTGATAAGTATGCCCTCCAACTTTGAATGTGCACAAATATGCACATCAACTTGTCTTTACTTTGTCAGTTGAACACTCTAACTTACAAAATGATCATTTAGACACCTTCAAAATTTATGTATTACGTCAGCATTTGTGCTTACGTGTTCAATTTTATACAAGTTGAAGTGCTTGTGCACAATCTAAAATTGAAGGACATACTTGTCAGCTGAGGCATGCCACTTTAAATCGTAGAAACAAGATAAAGCCCCAAAAAGGAGATAGAAGTTACTTATGTTACATCTCAACCATGCCTAATTTGTTCTCGATTTGGGCAACAAAAATTGAAGTGTTAGTTGTTGAGTTAATACCAAAGCCCTAAAAGGAGACAGAATCATGTGAGAGCACATTTTAATTTAATTGGGCTATCCCGCGAGGGTGAACTAACCCCAAAAACCCGTCCTCAATTCGGATACAAACAAACTTGTAAGCAAGGCAAAAGATCTTACTTTTTAAGAATGAAAACATTTTTGTACATTTAGGACGAATTCCGTAAATTCAACTAAATTCATTATTTTTAACTTAAAATTTATATTGACTCATTTACTTTTGATTGTTTGCCAATTAGCTAATCTGTTAATTTGTATGCCAAATGTTGGCCTGAAAAACTTAGTAGGATCAAACTCAACTTAACTTAGTAGGATCAAACTCAACTTTCTTTTCAATTAGCTGCCCTTAACGTAAGTCTCAAACTTACTTTAAATTTGGAACTTTCATAATGTAGCTGAACTATATATTCAAGTTGTGATAAACGAATGGGGAAAGAAATGAGAAATGAGGAAAGACAAAAATAATAGCTTAACATTCTTGATGCTCCCTTTGATCCTTTTTATTTGTCGCTTTAGCCAAATAAATTTGGAAAAATATGATTGTCTAAACCAGAAGGGATAATTTCTTTATCAAAAGCTGCGGTTGCTCCAATAAATAACTTGTTGGATATAGTAAAGCAGTACGGAAAGTAAATAAATATTACAAGTGTTCGAAAGGATAAATAAATAGGCCAATATTCAGAACTGTCGCAAGCTTGTTGAGTCTTGAATCTTGATAACCTGAAATCAAGAAACACTAAATCTGGATTGTTACAACTGTGTGCTGAGTCGAGTGATGGCACTCTGTCTTTAAGACAAGATTGCCCCGTATATATGTTTTTACGTTAACGGACAATAGTCTCCCAAGATAAATCAATACCTAATCAACACTACAAAGCAAATAGGTTGAGTCTGACGAAGAAAACAAACATAAAACGACTTGCTGAAGAATAGAAAAGGAAGGAAGAGTTTCTGTTTTAGTCCCAACGATTTGGACTGAAATTCAGTGTCTCTTCTGTTTGTCTCTGTGTATATAAATGTTGTCTCATTTTTTCTGTCTTTCTATTATGTTTTTGTGTGTTTTTCGTGTGACACAATTGAGCCAAAAGACATCAATATATAGCATGAGTGAGGGACTCCTCAACTGCCAAAACATGGTTGCTAATGCCCATTAATGAGGCTGCTTATGGCCATTGAATGAGGGATATTTATGGAGGAGTTAATCAGCCAAGTAATGACTGGTTAATGCATACCAACGCCCCCAAAAATCAACTCCAACGGTAGGCAGAAAGTTTCTGCCTTCCGTCATTCCCAAATTCAATCAGAAAGTCCCAAGACCCGAGCCCGAGCCCGTGCCCGGATCGGACCAGAAGGGCGCGTGGCGCGCGTGTGGGCTTAGCCTTGAACCCAAGCACATCTAGGTCCTCCCTCCTTTAAACACATGGGTTACCCCTTGGGGTCCCAAACCCTTAGCCAATTAGGAGACTTATAAAGAGAGAAATTCTTCCTTTTCTCACCGATGTGGTAGATTTGTCCCACACCATATTTCCATGCCTCAAACACCTTACTTCGTGGACCAATATCTATTTCATTTCTTAACGAAATTTGACGATTCTTGGCCCTACGGTCATTTACTCACTTAGTAGATTATGCACGTATAGAGAGACAAACCCTCCAACATGCAGAACTCTAGTATTTAATTCATTAAATATGGGTGGACGCACCTCTCCACTAAAGACAAATTTCCAATAATCCCCTATTGAAAGAGATGTTGGCGCACACACAAGGTGCCTACTTTCAGCAATCTTTCAGCGAAAAGATATTGCATCAAGAGAGGTAGCTTCTGCTTTGAACCTTCCCTAGTTGAATACCACCGGACTTACTTACTGCGCGGTGAACGTGATGTCTTGAACCATCAGTGTTTAGTGTAAGCTAAGACAATGATACTAACACAATAACTCTCCTTATTCGTTTTCATTCTCATGGTTCTGTCCGTTGTGGCCATGGACACACTTGGATTCTTAAGTGCATTCAATTGAGGCGGCCTGTCCTCGCACTTAAATAGGTGATCTCCTACAAGGTATCCTGTTATACCCCACTTCACAAGTGTTAGAAATCATTAAAAGTTTCCCCAACCTTAACCTCATCCGTTTGAGGATCGTTAAAGGTTTGAAAGCTTAACCTTTACCCACCATGCAGGTAGTACTTTAATGTCTATCGTGGGAATAACTTTGGATTCATGTTTCTCTAAAGAAATCATCATCCGAGGTGCTCTTGCTTCCACCGAAGCGCTCAACTGAACCTTTTGCAGCTTATTTTTCCCATTGAACCAAATTCTTGGGATCTCCAATCAGTATGGTTGGGTTACCACCGCAAAGGTTTGTATTATTTGGGTTTTAAGGCCATTCCCCTAGACAGGCAGAACATTTGATCTCCGGATAGTCCCTTAGTTAAAAGGTCCGCTATATCATTTGATTAGTAATCAAGAAAGTGATACCTGTGATAATCAATTGCCATACGGTCTTATGTCTCCGATAGATCCTGACAGATATGTCCAGACGCCGTCATTCGTGTCCTTCCTGAAGCCGACCGGCTAGCCACAATGTATAACTGTTGAAGGCACATGTTTCTCCCAATAAAAGACGTCCTCTAAGGAGTCATGAAGTTACTCAACTTCTTTCATGCTTTGTATAAAGCGATAAACTCCGATTCCATCATGAATCGGCCGATGCAAGTTTGCTTAGAAGATTTTCCAAGACCCACCATACACATTTACTTGTGGCTTTGGTGTTCTTCATATCTGATGTCCGGTTTGCATCACTGTGTTCTCCCAGAACCGCTGGACATCCAGACTATCATGATCCATAGATAAGCGAATATTTCAGATATCGTCATATCCGACTTAACGACTTCTATCGATTATTTCCAGAATCACGAGTGAACCTTAGTTCAACTGATCTTCTTTGTAGGCCGATACCAGGTCGGTTGTAGTGTTTACAATACATTGAACTACACGTGACCTGCGCATATCACTCCTTGTCTATGGGTGCACCATGATTCCAATCAATTTTATGATTCATATCCATTGGTGGCTTCAACGAGACTGTCAATTATCTCACAACTGAGTTTGGAGTTAGACCAGTCCGTTAGATGTCTTAGAAATCCAATTCCTAAGATGTCATCTGTGATACCCGTATCTTTTGTTTCAATATAATTTCCACTCTCAGACTGTTGATTTTCTAACTGTTGGCTTTCTAACTTCAGAGTCAATGTTTCTGTGGTCAGATTCATTGTTTCTATTTTAACAGAAACTTTCAGGACCAAAATGTTAACATTTCAGGGACCAAAATAAAAGTTCAGGAAGAAGCCCAACAGTCCAGCAAACCAACTCTGATCCTCCCCTTCCAACTCTCCGGTTAGGAAGGATGTTTCAACATCCATGCCACACAAAATTGCAATGGCCCTGGATGTTAAGCTACTCACATGGGAGCACATGTACAAGTAGCCGAGGCATTATACTCGTCAGTAGATCCATCTACTTTGTACTCACTTTTGAGTATCCTTTTTCACAATCCAAAGGTTCTTTTTCCGGAGAAAGATCAACCATTACGCAAGTATGGTTCTATATGATGGAATCTGTTTCTCTCTTTGTATATTCTTTCCAAAGCAGCTCTTCTGGAGATGACAATTATTTGTTAATTGTCCATGGTTCATTCTTAACCATACAAGCTAGAAAGCCTGGAACAAGTCTTTGTCCCCTCTTTGCTCCGTCTCGGTTCAACATCTAAAATCCCTGAGTTCTGCAGATCTGGAATATTAAGTTTCAGATAGTCAGCAACTTCCGAGTCCTGTAGAGACCGGACCGGACGGGCGCGCGGTGCGCGTGTGGGCTTATCCTTGAACCCAAGCACATCTAGGTCCTCCCTTCTTTAAACACATGGGTTACCCCTTGGGTTCCCAAACCCTTAGCCAATTATGAGACTTATAAAGAGAGCAATTCTTCCTTTTCTCACCGATGTGGTAGATTTGTCCCACACCATATTTTCATGCCTCAAAGACCTTACTTTGTGGACCAATATCTCTTTCATTCTCAACGAAATTTGACGATTCTTAGCCCTACGGTCATCTAATCACTTAGTAGATTATGCACGTGTGGAGAGGCAAAGCCTCCAACATGCGGAACCCTAGTGTTAATTCATTAAATATGGGTGGACGCACCTCCACACCAAAGGCAAATTTCCAACATAACTTATACAATTTGGATAAAGAGTAATTTAGTCAAATAATCCTTATAATATACTACTCCGGAGTATTAAATAATGTTCATAGCGAAAGTGTCAAAATCTTAGACGACAAATAGAAAAAGGACCCCAGAGAGCAAAGTTAATTCTTACTACCTTCTCCGTCCCAAAAAAATTATCTTACTTTTCTTATTAGTTTGTTCAAAAAAGTTTGACGCATTTCTATATTAGAAACTATTTAACTTTATGAGATACTCCCTCCGTCTCAAATTATTTGTCATTTTTTTACACGTCCTTAAGAAATATTAATTAAGAAGGATATTTAACCTACTTTACCCTTATTTATTTCTAAATTATAATCTCTCCATTAAATATTTATCATATTTATGTGTCATCTTCACTAATGACAAAGGGTAAAATGGAGAACAAATAATTAATTATGCCTTAAACTTTTAAAACGACAAAAATTTAAGCCAATTATTTTTTAGTAACCATGACAAATAATTTAAAATGGAGGAAGTAGTTTACCGTTATACAAACATCTAAGACTTGTTTTAACCACACATCTCAAAAGTACTAGTCTTCATTTTTTCCCATTTGAGCTGGAGTACTAAACTAGGTCTTTACATTCTTTTCCATTGTTTAGTTTTCATTTACTCTTTTTGATATATGACAAGGTGTTTTTCTAACATAAAAAATGTTAAGCCTACGCTCAAGTGATTGGCATTGATTAGTCGGTCCTCCAGCCTATCAAAACTTTGTGTCATTGAGTATTAACCGAGAAAACATGCACTTTGTTGGTACTAAAGAATACGTTATTTAATTTACTAGTGCAATTGAAGGTACGCACCCTCTTTAAACAAGGAGCTCTAGTAGCTTAGTATCCAATGAAGAGGTTACAGTTTTCCCCTGGACAACAATTTATGCCTCAAAATTTTAGGAGCCTTTTTTTTGGAGTAAAATGAAAGAAGCCAAGGTGATTATTGGTTTAATTTATCAAACAAATTGCATGTGCTTCTTGGGGAATCTTATGATTGTTTCTTGAGATTGAATTTGGATTGTCATTAATCTGTATATGAAAGTAATTAAAAAATAATTATGTGTGTTTTTCTTTGTTGTGGCAAAGACTAAGATGTTTACATCATAAGCTTCGTTAACTTTGTGATATTTGGGGGAAAATAATCATAGCACGTCATAGAGATGAAGAGTTAATTGATTGCTTGTGGTTCCCAAAATTGCAAGAATTCAAGTTATAAGTAGATTTAATCATAAAGACAAATGAGGCCAAGATGAAGAAAAATAATGGGGCAAGTGGGAGGAAGAGTTTGAAAAGAATAACAGGAATTGATACTTTTTTTTTTGGAAGAGTGAAAGAAGAAAAACAAATTAGAAAAAAAAGGTTGAATACATTGACGGTAAGAATATTTTCCTAGATATTCAACTTCCAATAATGTGGTAATTATACTACTATTACAAGCTAGAATCATGCTAGTGATATGATATGATGAGCCTAGAATAATGCTATCTAATCTATCAATATTAAGACTAATCTCTAGAATTATGCTATCAATATTAAGACTAATCTACCTACCATATACAAATTATATTACAATAATTACAATAATAATTATTAATAACAATATTAATAATTATTCTATCACTCCCCCGCAGTCGAAGCGGAAGGTAGGCGTATGCTGAGACAGTCCCGAAAATCTTCAAATAATATCAGCGGAAGATCTTTAGTAAAAATATTTGCAATCTGATAGTGCGACGGGACATGCAATACACACACTTGTCCGCGGGCGACCTTTTCACGAACAAAGTGGATATCTAGCTCAATATTTTTAGTGCGTTGATGGTTCACCGGATTCCCTGAGAGATAGATAACACTAACATTATCACAGTATATCAATGTCGCCTTCGAAACCGGACAGTGGAGTTCCAGGAGAAGGTTCCGAAGCCAACACGATTCAGACACAACATTGGCAACCTCTCGGTATTTAGCTTCGGGACAAGATCTGGATAGTGTTGCTTGCCTTTTTGAGGACCAAGATACCAAGTTATCGCCAAGAAATATACCATAACAAGAGGTGGAACGTCTGGTGTCCGGACATCCGCCCCAGTCTGCATCCGTGTAGGAGACAAGGGTGGATGTCGACGATGGATATAAATGCAAGCCATACTCTAGAGTATCTTGAATATAACGCACAATGCGTTTGAGAGCATGCATATGATCATCCATCGGATTATGCATAAATAGGCACACCTGTTGCACAACATAAGAAATATCTGTCCTAGTGAATGTAAGATACTGCAGGGCCCCTGTTAGGCTGCGTTAAAGTGTCGGGTATGCAAATGGCTTGCCGGAGGATGCACTCAATTTGAGTTTAGTATCCACCGGAGTTGCCGATGATTTACAGGAGGACATGCCAGCACGTTCAACAATCTCATCTGCGTACTTCTTTTGGGATAAAAATAAACCACTTATATGACGTGTCACATCTATTCCTAGAAAGTAGTGTAGTGGCTCTAGATCTTTCATAGCAAATTCAGAGACAAGCTGTGACATGATGGACTTGCGAAGGGCATCTGATGAGGTAGTTAATATAATAGCATCCATGTATAAGAGATGATAAGCAATATTATTACCCTGACGGTAGATAAAATAATTGTGAGTCGTCACGTAATTTTTGATGAAACAAATTTCCCATTTATCAAAATGCACGAGTCCGGACCCCCTACCTATGATTTCCTTGACGATGGCATACCCCCGTATTTGTCCCAACTTTTCACATCCCAACCGAACCCACTGTTTCGGCTAGCCCAAATAATTTGGGAAACTTAGGCCCCGAGACAGTGGCCCAGCCACGGCATAACACTGCCCAGCGGACTGGGCCTCATGTTCAAAGCCCACATCTCCCCACAAAAATTGAGAGGGGTGGTGGTCGGCCGATTGTGATGGAGTAAGGGTGGCCGAATTTTGGAGAAAAAAATTGTTTAGGGTAGGATCTTTTTCCTAATCTTCTGATATCATGTAAGAATATTTTCCTCAATATTCAACTTTCAATAATGTGGTAATTATACCACTATTACAAGCTAGAATCATGCTAGTGATATTATATGATGCGCCTAGAATAATGCTATCTAATCTATCAATATTAAGACTAATCTCTACAATCATGCTATCAATATTAAGACTAATCTACCTACCATATACAAATGATATTATAATAATAATTATTAATAACAATATTAATAATTATTCGACAACCCCTCCAAAAAGCTTAACAAAATTTCATTTAGACACATCAATTGACGCCATGACCTACAAGTAAATCAATAAACTAAACAAGTAATTTAAACGGATCATTTACAAAATTCAATCAATAAAATAAGAAAATAGCACTAGTACTCCATACCTGACCCATACTAGAAAGTAGCAATCTTAACTCTGTTAGTGTACATTCCTTCTCAAATAGCCCTAGCGTCATTCTCAAGCTCTGATAAACCCGCAACAAGAACAGCCTTTCTTTTATGCCATCTGAACTTCCCACTTCGCTTATGCTTATTAGTACGGTCACATCTATCGATCAGTCACAAAAGGTCACATGCCCAACTTTCTTTTCAGAACTCGAGCCTACAAAGGTAGTGCGGCGAAGTCAAATAAGTATGAGAGAAAAGTGACAAGGACAAAAAGGAGCTCAACTTCATCAAATACACTGAACATCATCACATGGCAAATAATTAAAGAGTTGGAAGCCCTGGATCCAATGCCTTTCTGATATGGACACCATTGTACCAGTTATAGCCTGTCTTGTACAAGAACTAAATTCTTTGACATGTTCTTACTTACACTTCTTCAACATTGGAAAGCGGTTTCAATGCTTGGAGTACTGCTGAAGGACATCAAAGTAGTTCGGGAAGGTTTTCCGCGTGCAGCCAGGGTCATTGACAGTGACCGGAACGTCTGCACAAGCAGCAAGAGAAAAGGCCATGGCCATCCCGTGATCGTCGTATGTATCAATATCGGTCACATTTAATTTCTCCGGTGGGGTGATTATGCAGTAGTCTGGTCCTTCTTCAACAGTTGCTCCCAACTGTGAATTTCATGCAAAAAGGCAATAGTAAGAAAGAAAAGAACCACAAAAACGGAAGGAACTACAAGGACAATTCCTTCAACTCTACGCTTGTGAGGTGTAAATGTTTTGAAAGCAGCAAGGAGTTTACCTTCCTAAGTTCTGTGCATATGGCGATCATGCGTTCAGTTTCCTTGACTCTCCAGCTAGCAACTGATAACGGAGAGGAGTAATATTTAAATGGTTGGCACAATTAAAAAAAACAAGTACAGGAAAACCTCTGCTGACATGCAACAACAACAACATACCAGTGTAATCCAAAAAGTGGGATCTGTGGAGGGTAGAGTGTACGCAGACCTTATCCCTATCTTGGGAGGTGCTAGAGAGACTTTTTACGATAGACATAATGTTCTAATATAAAAATATTGCCCGATATTGCTGAAGCTTGACATTTGATTTTATCCATTTCTTTATAACCCTAGCAGTTCATTCCAGTAATGATGCTTATCTTCAAATAACCTCTTCATAGATGTTAACGTTTACTCTTGTTTTAGGTTCATGTAGTCAACAAACAAGGAGTAATGTATACCTACTTTGCACTATAAAAATCATCAGCTAAGCAAACAGTCTTATATTTATTACTGAGAATGGTAAAAGCTTGTTAAGAACGTAGAGCTATAAATTAACTTTCACCACACACACGATCCTATTGGCTATCCAGCAGTAGATTATATTACTTGTGTTATCAGGATTCTTCGATTGCCTCGACATGCCCATGCTTCAAGCTATTAGAAAAAGTGGCAAGAAGTGAAGGTACAAGCTATTGGAACATACCCGTAACCAATAATACTCAATTCCAGATTTTTTTTTCTTTTTCAACCAAAGCAATGAGTGTAAACACAGATTTACCCACATTTACAGAAGAATATAAACAAGTATACCATATTATTAAGGGGAATTGACCCCAATACTACAAGGTTATGGAACATCATCTTGGCCACTAGGCCAAAGATTCATTGTCGCATATTGCGCACTTGAAGAGACGCCGTCAGACATTTCTGAATTTTGGATTTGAGGACGGATCAACATAATTTAGTTGATGTGGTAAACATTATATATAACTTAAAAGTATGTTCTTATAATAAATCCAATTTCTGCTTCTTTAACCATTTCACTATCACAAAAGACACCCAATTTCTAGAGGAGAGAGCTAATAAATCCAGGAGAAAATCTATGAATTACGTCGAACCAAATTTTATATGCCTACTAATGTATATTGAACTTTTGTCAGAGGTTTCAATGTTAAATACCAGAAAGAGGGTGAACCCAATCTAATTTGGTTCGACTTAATAGGAACGAAAAAATACTGAAGCTAGATGAGTTCACGTATTTCTTCTCACACTCCCTAACCAGGCCATGGAAGACATTTTAGCAGATCTTTTTGCTGTATACTATTAACTTATGTTTTATTTCTAGTGTGTCAGTTATAATGCAGGAAAATCCTCTCAAGAATTTGGATATTGTAGCATAGTGCATCTGGTCCCATTCAGCTAGTTAATTACGCCAGAAACAAAACGGAAGTTCTGAATACGATCTGTTACCAGAAAACAAGGCTAGCCATACCGTCTTTTATAGCAATGGGACCATCAGCATAAAGTGCAACTACAGCAAGAGTCATGGAAACATCAGGCATTTTATTCATGTTCACACAAATGCTTCCTTCCAGAAGAATTCCTTGGTGGTCCTTTAACTGTGACGCTATTCTCTGTCCACGTAACTTCTACCCCCATTTTCTCAAGAACCTCAGCAAATTTGACATCCCCCTTCACCAAGGCAAACATAAAGACACAAATAAGATACCTTAACTATAACATCGAAAGTCATGTCAATGCAGTCCTCAACTTGGGTGCTACTGTAAATAATGTATCATCCACATAATACTAATTACTACCTAACAAACAAAACTTGTCGACAGACAAGATGTGAGTATACATTACGATGCTACCACAAACTCAACTCCAAAAGATCACAGAGAAGTTCAGAATGCAAACCCCGGGAAAACGACAAAAATGGTCCTTTATGTATGAGGGCAGGTTCAAAATAGTCCCTTAAGTATGCACTGAACAGTTTTGGTCCTTTAAGTTTGCCAAAAGTTAACACTTTTAGTCTCCGCCAAATATTTACCGAACTTTATCGATTAGATTTGACAAGAACAATGAAAAGAAAAAGGAAATTAGCAAGAACTCACATTAGAGGCACAATTTTTGTAGTTTCTGCTATATTTATTTATTTTTAGAGTTTAGTGCAGCTTTTTGAGGTGTAATTTCTGCTATTTTTTTACTGTCTAGGGCAGTTTTTGTGTCGCATATTTTAGAATTTGATGAGACTTTCTTGATTTTTATGGTTAAATCTTTTTTTCCACATTGCTTTTATCAAATCTAGCGAACATAAATTGTTAAATATTTGACGGAGACTAAATGTGTTAACTTTTGGCAAACTTCAAGGACCAAAACTGTTAAGTGCATGCTTAAGGGACTATTTTGAACCTGCCCTCATACATAAGGGAACATTTCTTCCATTTGCTCTGCAAACCCCCTCCCGTAGCTCAAATGTCCTGAGAAATACCTGTAAACTGTTTGTCCCACAACCTTTAACAGTGACAGTTCCACCTGTGACAGCTGCACCAGCCAAGTGAGTCGTAACACCATCTCTTTTGATGTTTGAAGAATTAATTTTCATCCCACGGGTTTAGTCAGTGAATCAGCCAAATTTATTTTTGACTTCACATAATCAATGGAAATTATTCCATCTCCCAACAGTTGTTTAACGACATCATATCTCAATTTCATGTGTCTGCTATTACAACTAAAGATTTATTCTTTGCAATAGCTATTGCCGCTTGACAATCACAATGCATAGACACTGGAGGCAACACATCCTCTGTTAGAGGGATATTCGCTAACAAATTTCTTAGTCACTCAGTCTCATAACCAGCTAGCTACAGAGCTACAAACTCTTACTCCATAGTCGATCTAGCAATGATCATCTATTTAGCTAATTTTCACAATATTACACCACATCCAATGGTGAACACATAACCACTAGTGAATTTTATCTTATCTGAATCAGGGATCCAATTCGTATCACAATACCCTTCTAAAGCAGAAGAAAATCCATTATACATGATTCCTCTCAAATATTTCATCAGTCTAATTAATGCAGACTAATGCTCTTTATTGGGATTGTGAGTATATCTACTCATTCTACACACAATATAGGCTATATCATGCCTTGTAAAATTCATCAAATGCATCAAACTCCCAATAATCTAAGTATATATAGACTGAGCAACTGGGAGTGGCCACATCTGTCACCTCAAAACAGTCAAACTTCTTAAGAAGTCTCTCTATATAATGTTCTTGTGACAACAATATACCATCTTTACTCCTTATAACTGTAATGTTAAATATACATATGATATATAATATATCATATGTATATTGGTTATCGTGTTATTGTACATATGAAGTCACGGACTGTACATATTGATTAGGTAATATTTAGGTGTAATTAGTATTGAATACTTACCATAATTGTATAGTTAGTGTCCAAGTAGAATAAGGTTTTAGGAGTAGAATAGGAATAGGATTCTCCTATTATGGAAAAATGTAAATTGTATATATACTCTTTCAATTAATGAAAATAATCAAGAGATTATTTCTTTCATGGTATCAGAAGTCAAGGTTATTTTTCTCTCTATCTTCCGCCGAACCCTTCCTTGGATTCCGACATTGTGTCCTCGATTTCTGTGAGTTTTATTCTCCAACCTAAAATTCTTTCTTCCAAATCTCTACATCAGCTATTGTTCTTTCGTTATGTTTACGTTCAAGAATGTGTTTCACCATGCCCTTGTTGTTTCTAACATCAAGAATCGCATCCCTCTAATTCTTGAAATAGAAAACGTCCAATATGCGACGTGGGCCGGGTTATTCAAAATTTACGCTGGCTCGCATCAAGTCATCCATCACATAATCCCCGAGGCTCCTGAGGATACAGAGGTGCCTAAACGCGAGGATGATCCTAAGTTATGGACAACACATGATGCCACCGTCCTTCAGTGGATATATTACACTATATCTACTGACCTATTACAGATGATTATTGAGCCAGACGCTACGGCGATGGCTGCATGGAATAGGTTGCGTGACATATTCCAAGATAATCGTAATTCCAGAGCTGTTACCCTTGACTAGGAATTTTCCCAAGTCAACATAGAAAATTTCCCGAATGTTTCAGCTTATTGCACATGGTTGAAAGACTTGGCGAACCAACTCTACAACGTTGATGCGCCCGTTAGCGACGATCGTCTTGTTCTTCAGATGGTTGTTGGCTTATCAGAGGTCTATAGTGGCGTTGGAACACTCCTTCGTCAAAGCAATCATCTCCCGAAGTTTTATCAAGCCCGCTCCATGCTTATTTTGGTAAAAGTCAGTGTGGCTAAAAAGGCGGCTACGAGTGCTAGTCTTGTGGTCATGATGACGTCCTCCACAAATTCTCTGGGGTTTGTTGATAATTCGGGCCAAAACCGTGCTCATGGTAATGACAATAATACTCGAAATAATAATAGCAAAAACTGTGAGGGTAAACGCGGCAGTTCCGGTGGATAACATACCGATAATGGGCCCGTCTAGTCAGCAGTTGGTCACCGCCCCACTGGTCCCAATCGTAGGCCCATGGCAGTAAGGCTGGGGCAGTGGCCCAACAACCCTAATTTTCCAGGTTCTTCATCCAGCGGGCTGGACAGCTGCAGTTTAGGCCCAACTTTCAAGCCCCTCATTCCAGATTTAGCGCTGGGCCGGGGTAGCATGGCGGACTGCTTGGGCCTCGGTCCACACATACATTCTCAATCGTGGGCCCCACATCCACTCAAACTGACATTGAAGTCGCGATGCACACACTTGGATTAACTCAATCGGACCCGAATTGGTACATGGACACCAGCACCACTACCCACATGACATCCGATCAAGGTACTCTATCGTCTTATTCAAATTTGAGCAACCCCCGTGGTATAATTGTTGGTAATGATAATTCTATTCCGATTCGTGGTTATGGTCATAAAACTTTGTCTCCACCCCATCACCACTTATCTTGAAAAATACACTTCATGCCCCTAAATTGATTAAAAATTTAGTGTATGTCCGAAAATTCACAACTGATAGTAGGGGAGATCTTTATCCGATCACACTAAGTTTTGGTTTTTTGAGTCAAGTCTTGCCATCCACGTTTGCCGTCCTTGCTCCTTCCTTGTGGCATGCTCGTCTAGGTCATCCGAGATCGTCTATTTTGTCTTCCTTAGATAAAAATAATTTTATTTCTTGTAAGGGTACGCGTAGTACTCTGAATTGTCAATCTTGTTCTTTAGGAAAAATGTTAAGTTGTCATTTGTAGACTCTAATTCTCATACTTTAATGCCATTTGATATTATTCATAGTGATTTATGGACGTCTCTTGTTCTAAGTTCTTTGGGTCATCGGTATTATGTTCTCTTTTTGGATGATTATTCTAAGTTTTTATGGACTTTTTCGATAGCGAAAAAAATTAGTTTTTTCCATTTTCTTAAAATTTAGAGCATTCATTAGAACCCAATTCGAACGGGAAATAAAAAATATTTAGTGTGATAATGGCAAGGAATATGTCAATAGGATGTTTCGGGAATTTTGTGCTAATAATGGGATCAATTTTCATTTTTCTTGCCCTCGTACGTTTTCACAAAATGGGAAAGCCGAACACAAAATTCGTATCATTAATAACATTATCCGAACTTTATTGGTTCATGCTTCCGTTCCCCCGCCTTTTTGGCATTATGCTCTATAAATGGCTACATATCTTCTTAACATTCTTTCTTCCAAAGGTTTGACATATTCGTCCCCTCTTCAAATTTTATATAAAAAGACTCCTTCGTATTCCCATCTCAGGGTCTTTGGGTGCTTGTGTTATCCAGTCTTTCTGTCCACCACAATTAACAAACTTCAGGTCCGGTCTACCTCTTGTGTGTTTTTGGGTTTTCTGTCAAATCACCGTAGTTACAAATGTTTTGATTTATCATCTAATAAAATCATCATTAGTCGCCATGTAATTTTTTATGAATCTCAATTTCCGTTTGCTAAGGTTAGTAATCCTATGCTTAGTTCGTATAATTTTTTGGATGATGATATATCTCCGTATATTATTCATCTTTTTTCGGACGTGTCCCACACCTCAAATCCACCAGCGGGCCCACTGCCAGCTGGTAGGGATGGCAATTGGGTGGGGCGGGTGCGGGTACCCCCTCCCCCGCACCCGTACCCGCCAGAAAATTTTATACCCGCCACCCGTGGCGGGTACAATTTCAACATCCATACCCGCCTAGGCGGGTATATTCTTAAATCCACACCCGCTCCACCACCCAAGTGGATATCCGTCACCCGTCAATACCCACTTTGTACTCGCCTCCACAAACATTTCTCTATTATCTTCTTCTACTCTTTTAGCATAGCAGTATTATCTAATAAATTCAAACCAGTAATATTAGAAATAAAAGAAATGACAAATAAATACAACCAACAATAGTCAAATTCAAACAAGTAATATTTTCAGTGCAGTCAAATAGTTAACAAATGACAAAAACAAAGTTGATCCAAGTTAGCGGCGATAACATCGATTAGCGGCGGCAACATAAGTAAGCCAAAGAAATTTCAAAGAACAACAACATCAAGAAGCCAAAGAAGAATAACAACATCAAGAAGCCAAAGAAGAACAACAACATCGAAGCCAAAGAAGAACAACAACATCAAGAAGCCACAACAACATCAAGAAGCCAGAAGAATAAAGAAGTATAAAGAATTAGCAAAGAGCCAACAACAATTAGTAGCAAGCCGAAGAAGATAGCAAAGAAGACAAAGAAGAAGACAAAGAACATCGCTAGCGGTAGCAACATCGATAAGCCGCTTTGATCACATCGATTAGCGACAAGCCAACAACATCAGTCGACTTATTCCTCAAGATCACATATTTCCATCTCCTTGACATCACCACCACCTGCATAATGTATAAAGTATAAACAAAGTAATTAGAGTCTAACTTCAATTTAATACAACATAAATAATTTAATCAAATTAATGTTACCTTTAAGATCCGCCCAAATCCAATTTTGAGCACACATTAATGCCTCCACCGTTTCCGGAAGAAGTCGACTACGATAAGGATCAAGTACACGTCCACTAGTGCTAAATGCGGATTCCGATGGGACAGTAGAAACTGGAATGCTCAATATATCCCTTGCTATTTGTTGGAGAATGGGATAATTATTTCCATTTGTTTTCCACCAATTAAGAATATCAAAATCATCCACAAGTGGTACAGTTTCAGCTTCCAAGTACTTCTCTAAATCAGATTTTAGTCCAACTTTACTATTGTCTTGTGACACAAATTGTGCAAACTCTTGCATGTACCCCATTCTCATACTACTTGTAACATCAGTTGAAGACATGTGATTACTACTAGTGGATTATTACCATTTTTGTGCCCATACTCATCCACCAATTCCTTTAGAAAATCATAAATCCTTTTACCTCGACATCAACAACAAGCGTATCATAAATTTTAGCAAAGTAAAACCGAATGAGAGCCATCTTGAACCTAGGATCAAGTATAGTTGCCACGCCCATAAGACCGTTAACATCTAACCAATACTTATTGTATTTATCTAGCATTATCTCAACCATTTTTCCTATATAAATGGTAGGTGAGGACAACAAGTTGGTTAATAAGATTCTAATCTCACAAATTCTAGGGAAATAAATATTGGCAGTCGGATGCGTCGAGGCAGAAAATTGATGTGTAATATCATTAAACACTTCCAATAGTTCACATATTTTCACAACATTATCCCAATCTTCACTAAGTGGTGGATTTTTGTACAAATTATCTCGCGCACTTAAAACAACAAACACCTCCTTAAACTTCATAGCAACTAGAAGCATGTCATACGTCGAATTCCATCGAGTTTTACAATCAAGTATAAGTGATTTTGAACAATCAGGAACAACTTGCTTAGCTACTTGTTCAAATTTTTGAGCTCTCTTATGTGATGAAGTCCAAAAGACAACACTTTCCCTAATTCTTTCAATACCCTCTTTGAAAACGGCACATAAGCCATCTTGAACAATCAAATTAAGTATGTGTGCACAACAACGCATATGGAGAAAACGCCCATGCAACATCAATGAACCATAAGGAAACTCCAAACGCAATAAATTCATCATTGCATCATTTGTAGTGCAGTTATCAACCGTTATAGAAGACAATCTAAGATCAAGATTCCAAGATTGAATGCATTCTTTTAAAGACTCGGCAAGCACCTCAGCTGTATGCGGTGCCGGGACATACAAGAACCTATAAGATTGATATGAACATAATACTACTATTAAGAATTTTGAAATAAAAACTTGCATAATCACATAATCATAGAAGACCACAGCTATCAAATAATCACAACCAGTTACCACATTACAACTTGCATTACAACTTACCTATGCAATTACATATATATAGATTAGGAGATGGAATACATTACAACTTACCTGATGATTCAACTTTGGAGTTTCCATGAATTATCAATGAAGTGTGCGGTGACAGCCATGTATCCTTTTTTTTGATAGTTTGCAGTCCACATGTCGGTAGTCAAAGAAAACCTTCCTTTGACTTTCCTTAACAAAGCACTTATACTCTCTTTTTCGACATTGTGTCGTTGGAGAATGTCTTTTTTTGTTGTGTTGCGGCAGGGAACCTTGAAACCTGGTTGAAGAGTATTAGAATACTTTCTAAAGCCATAATGCTCAACCATGCTTAGTGGGTATTCATGGAGAATAATCATTTCTGCTAAGTCTTGTCTCGCATTATCTTGGCGGAACTCATACGGGGACAATGTCAGCGTCTCATTCGTATCACAAGGGCTAGCAAGTGTACCAAACATCCTTGTTTGTCGGAGATCCATGTATTTCTTTTTTGAACATTTACTTGCATGCTCTTTCAAGTGACTTGTTCCAGCTCTTGGTCCTCCCGCAAGTTGCTTCAAACAATGGTTGCACTCCGCTTTTATTTCTTCCCCTACTCGTTTCCTTGTAAAATTATCCCAAACTTTTGATGTATGTCTACTGGTTCGGAGTAAAACAGAAGTATCTGCAGAATTAGTTTGCTCTTGGCTCTCTACAATTTCTTTACATGTTTCCACTGTATTCGGGGTACAACTTGCCGTAGAAGGATCTGATGGGGAAGACATAGTAGTGGCATTACCCTTGCTCGCCATTCTTACCTATGCAATTACATATATATAGATTAGGAGATGGAATACAAACAACAACAATAATCACGATGTCGGAACAATAATCGAGAAGATGGAACACAAACAACAACAATCATCCTACTAAAAAGCAAGAGCAACTCCCCTTAAGGCATAACTAAACAAATTTTTAACAACAACCATAAATGAGCCGAAATACAACAATTATTTATACTAAAGCACAGTAGATCGTGACCCATTTAACACAACATGGCAGCTCAACAAATGTAATATGTGCGACAAAACAACGAGTAAATAACAACAATTTATCTCAAGTTACAGCAACTCAGGAAAACATAACAAGTATGACCAAAATCAAGTATGACCAAAATGTTAATGCATTTTTACCAACAATAAATAGGAAAATATTATTAGTTTATCAAATGAGACACAACACATATTTCTTGTTAATGGTCTGACTAGTTTATTATGCTTCGACACTTGACAGTGAACAAAATATATGCTTCGACACTCGATAGACTGACCTTTTTTTAGTGTAGCAAACTGAGGCGGAGCGAACTAATAACCGATGGGTTTGGGTGCAGTGAACTAATGGCCGACGGGTTTGGGGGAAATAAGGGCTGATCGCTGGTCGATGGTCGACGGTCGACGGTCGATGGCCGATGGATTTGGGGGAAAATAGGTCGATGGTGATGGAGATGGACTGATGGTCGACGACCGATGTGTTTGGGGGAAATAAGGTCGATGTTCGTGGTCGATGGTGATGGACTGTTGGTCGATGGCCGTCGGCAGGTGATGGGTTAAGAGTTAAGGGTATCGGTCGTCGGTCGTCGGTCGATGGTAGATGGCTGCTGAAGATGAGAATATCGGTGCTGACTGCTGATGAAGAGAATAACCAATTCGAATGGATGTGTTGGACTGTTGGGAGTATGGGTGCTGAACCCTAGTAATCTAATTAAGAGTATTGGGTTTATGGATGGGCTTATGGAATACAGACTACTATTCTAATATTATTGGGCTTATGGGGCGGGTAGGCGGGCAGGTAGGCGGGCGGGTAGGCGGGTATGACTGCAAATCCACCACCTACCCGCATACCCGTGGCGGGTATATTTTCAATACCCATACCCGCCTACTACCCGCCAAAGTTATACCCATACCCGCCCCAACTGGGGCGGGTGCGGTGCGGAATCCGCAAAATTATACCCACCTGCCATCCCTGCCAGCTGGCCCCACTGTTCCATCACCAGTTGTTGGTCCAGCCGCTGAGCCCATTCCCGTAATTGGGCCAGTGATGGTAAATGGGCCAGATACCCAACCCATTACCGCCACTGTTCCAGTAACGAGCTCATCTGATTTTTGTGTTGGGCCAGCATGCCCACTACCTACTGGTCAGTCCGTCACGTGTTTTGATAGTTCCCAAAATCCATTCAATTTTCCCTCGAGTCATAGACCGATCACTGGTAGTCAATGCGGTATTTTTAAACCAAAAAGATATTTTAATTTAAATTTTAATGTTCTTAAATCACCCTTACCCCATAATCCTGTGTCTGCTTTAAATGACCCAAATTGGAAAAAATTTATGACCGACGAATATAATGCTTTTATTGATAATAAGATGTGGGAGTTGGTGCCCCGTCCATCTGGTGTTAATATTATTCGGTCCATGTGGATTTTTGCTCATAAGGACAATTCTGACGGTTCATTTGCGAGGCATAAGACTCGTTTTGTAGGTGATGGTAAGACTCAACAAGTGGGTGTAGATTGTCATGAGACATTTAGTTCGGTGGTCAAATCGGCTACTATTCGCATTGTGCTCAGCTTGGCTCTTTCGAAAGCATGACTCATTCATCAGTTAGATGTGAAGAATGCCTTCTTACATGGTGATCTCAAGGAGACAGTCTATATGCATCAGCCCTTAGGGTTTAGGGATCCCAGATATCCTCATCATGTCTGTTTATTGAAGAAGTCCTTGTATGGGTTTAAGCAGTTCCCACGGGCTTGGTATAAGAGGTTTGCTGACTATGTCTCGACTATTGGGTTCTCTCACAGCAGGTCTGATAATTCATTGTTCATATATCATCGTGGTTCATCATTTTGGCTTATATATTATTGTATGTGGATGATATTATCTTGACTGCCTCTTCTGATGCATTACGCCAGTGTGTCATGACAATGCTTAGTTCTATGTTTGCTATGAAAGACTTAGGGCCATTGAGTTATTTTTTTAGGATTGTTGTCACCCGTCATGCAGGTGGGTTGTTCTTATCCCAGAGGAAGTATGCAGCTGAGATTATTGAGAGAGCTGTGATGTCATCCTGTAAGTCCACTTTCACTCCGGTTGATACTAAACCAAGTTAGGTGTTACGGCTGGCTCACCTTATAAGGATCCGACCCGCTATCGCAGTCTTGCAGGGGCCCTTTAGTATCTTACATTCATGAGACCAGATATTACGTATATCATACAATGGGTGTGTTTGCTTATGCATGATTCCAGGGTTAAGCACATGAATGCGCTCAAACGCATTATTAGGTACATCCAGGGTATACATGACTATGGCTTACATTTATATCCTTCGTCGACGTCTACACTCGTCTAGTATACAGATGCTGATTCCGGTGGCTGTCCAGACACCAGACGTTCAACATCTGGCTATTGTATATTTCTTGATAATAACTTGGTCTCCTGGTCTGCAAAGCGTCAATCGACTTTATCATGCTCTAGTGCCGAGGCTGAGTATCGAGGGTAGCCAATGTGGTCTCTGAATCCTATTGGTTGCGTAATCTTCTATAAGAGCTTCATTGTCCTATTCAGAAAGCTACCTTGGTTTATTGTGATAATGTTAGTGCCATCTACCTTTCTGATAATCCGGTTCTGCACCAGCGGACTAAACACATCGAGATGGACATTCACTTTGTTCGCGAAAAGGTAGCTCGTGGACAAGTACGTGTATGCCATATCCCTTCTAAGTATCAACTTGCAGACATCTTTACCAAAGGTCTTCCGGCAGTACTCTTTGAAGATTTTAGGCAGTCTCAGCGTACGAAGACCGTCCTCTATGACTGCGGGGTGTGTTAAATATACATAAGATACAATATATCATATGTATATTGGTTACCGTGTTGCTATACATATGAAGTCATGGACTGTACATATTGATTAGGTAATATTTAGATGTAATTAGTATTGTATACTTACCATAATTGTATAGTTAGTGTCCAAGTAGAATAAGATTTTAGGAGTAGAATATGAATATGATTCTCATATTATGGAAAGATGTAAATTGTATATATACTCTGATACTTTCCATATCAAAATTAGTAGATAAAAATAATCTGATACTTTCCATAATATTTAAACATGTACCAAATATAAGCATGTCATCAACATATAAGCATATTATCGCATAATCATTGTCTACTACTTTTGTATAAACACATTTATCCACCTCAACAGAAGAAAAATCATCTCTCAATAAGACTTGATCGAATTTCTCATGCCTCTATTTAGGAGCTTGCTTAAGGTCATAAAGTGATTTTTTAAATTTATAAATTTTATTTTCTTGTCCAGGAATAGTACATCCTTCAGGTTGAACCATATAAATCTCTTCTTCTAAATCACCATTTAAAAAAGATATTTTTATATCCATTTGATGGATAAAAAAGCTTATGAATAGATGTTAAAGCAATTAAAACTCGAATAGAAGAAATTCTAGTCATTGGTGCAAACATATCAAAATAATCAATATTTTATTTTTGAGAAAATTCTTTATCTACTAAACGAGCTTTCTATTTATCTATAGAGCCTCAGGATTAAGTTTCTTTTTGAAAATCCATTTACAACCAATAGGTTTTGCACCAGGAGGTAAATCAGTCAAAATTTATGTATTATTTTTCTATTTTAACTTTTATTGCCTCTTTCCAAAGCTTAGCATCAGAAGAAGATATAGCTTCAAAATAATTTGATGGTTCATTGTCAACAAGAAAAGTTTGAAAATTATTTCCATAAGAAAAATATTCTTTCCTAGGCCTTTTGCTCATTCTCAGTTGCTTATTAGATTTTATCTCATTATTTCTTTCGACATGTGCATAAGAAATTTTATCAGACAACGGAAAAATATGTTAAAAAATTCAACATTTTTTGTCTCAATTATAGTATTGAGATCAAGCACATCACTTTTCAAAACAAGAAATCTATATGCATTACTATGTTCAACAGATTCAATTAGCATGCAATCAACAATTTTAGAACCTATTTTTCTCTTTTTAGGTTCAGGCAAAATAACTTTAGCAAAGCACCCCCTCACTTTTAAATATTTCAAATTAGGTTTATAACCTTTTCACAATTCATAAGGAGTTTTGTCAATTCTTTTATGAGAAATCCTATTTTGTAAGTGATATGCAGATAATATAGCTTCACCCCACAAATTATCAGGTGCCTTAGAACTAACTAACATGGAGTTCATCATTTCTTTCAGCTAATCCATTAGACTTAGGTGAATAAGACGGAGTTATTTCATGAATAATACCTTCTTTCTCACAAAATGCATTTAAAGATAAATATTCTCCATCTCTATCAGATCTAATTATCTTGAATTTTCTATTAAGTTGATTGTCAACCTCATTTTTATAAGAAATAAAGGCATTAAAAGCATAATCTTTATTTCTAAGCAAGTACAACTTAGTAAATCTAGAAAAATCATCGATAAAAGTAGTATAATATCTTTTACCACCTCTAATCATGGGCCACTGTCCACTGCCGATTGGGCCTCTGTCATTTGCCTAGTGGGCCCCTTTATACAATATACCGTGATATATATACAGTATATTCAGTGTATATCACGGGTATATTACCTTGTTTAACACACCCCCGTAGTCATAGCGAGCGGTCTTCGAAAGCTGAGATTGTCCATAAAATCTTCAAAAAAGGACCGCGGGTAGACCCTTTGTAAAGATGTCTGCAACTTGATAACATGACGGGACATGGCATACGCGAACGTGACCCCTAGCAACCTTTTCACGGACAAAGTGAATGTCCATTTCGATATGCTTAGTGCGTTGGTGCTGAACTGGGTTGCCTGAAAGGTAGATGACACTAATGTTATCGCAATATACCAAGGTTTCCTTCTGAATCGGACAATGAAGCTCCAAAAGCAAATTACGTAGCCAACATGATTCGGAGACCACATTCGCTACCCCTCGATATTCGGCCTCTGCACTGGAGCGTGATAGAGTTGCCTGACGCTTTGCCTACCAGGAGACCAAGTTATTGCCAAGGAACATAAAGTAGCCAGACGTCGACCGTCTGGTGTCGGAACAACCACCCCAATCAGCATCTGTGTATGCGACAAGTGTGGATGTAGATGAAGGATACAAATGCAAACCATAGTCCAGTGTCCCCTGAATATACCGAATGATGCATTTGATTGCATTCATGTGCTCAACTCTGGGATCATGCATGAATAAACACACCTGCTGAACATCATACGTAATATCCAGTCTGGTAAAGGTAAGATACTGGAGGGCCCCTGCAAGACTGCGATAGCGGGTCAGATCCTCGTAAGGGACGCCGGCCGCGGCCCCAAGCTTGGGCTTAGCATCAACTGGAGTGAAAGTGGACTTACAGGAGGACATCCCGGCTCTCTCGATGATTTCAGCTGCATACTTTCGTTGAGACAAAAACAAACCATTTGAGTGACGCTTGACGGCAATCCCCAAAAAGTAACTCAAGGGTCCTAAGTCTTTCATAGCAAACTCATAGCTGGGCATGGCCATGATAGACTGGCGTAATGCATCGGAAGAGGCAGTCAAAATGATATCATCCACATACAATAGAATGTAGGCCAAGGACGGACCACGACGGTAGATGAACAAGGAATTATCTGACCTGCTGTGAGTGAACCCAATAGTCGAAATAAAGTCAGCAAACCTCGTATACCAGGCCCGTGGAGACTACTTAAGCCCATATAAGGACTTCTTCAATAAACAAACATGATGAGGATGTTTGGGATCCCTGAATCCCAACGGCTGATGCATATAGACTGTTTCCTTGAGATCATCATGTAGGAAAGCATTCTTGACATCCAACTAATGAATAAGTCATGTCTTTGAAAGGGCCAAGCTAAGCACATTGTGAATGGTAGCCGGCTTGACCACCAGACTAAACGTCTCACCACAATCTATCCCAACCTGTTGAGTCTTACTGTCACCCACAAGCCGCGCCTTATGTCGAGCAATGACCCATCTGAATTCTCCTTATGAGCAAAAATCCACATAGACCTGATAACATTAATACCAGATGTACGGGGCACCAACTCCCACATCTTATTATCAATAAGAGCATTATATTCATCAGTCATAACAATTTTCCAATTCATGCCGTTTAAGGCAGACACATGATTACGGGGCAAGGGGGATTTAGAGACATTAGAATATAAATTAAAATGTATTTTAGGTGTAAAAATACCCCGCTAACTACGAGTGACCGGTCTATGACTCGAGGAAGAATTGAATGAATTTTGGGAATTTGTTGGGCTCGGGACGGGAGGCGGCGACGGTGGGCTCTTGGCCCAAATCGGCTGTCTGGGCGACCATCGGACGATTCGAGGTGGGCGGGGGGCCCAATGCTGGGGCTGATCCGATGGCGGAAAATGGGATGGGAACGATGGGGCGGTGAGCGATGGGCCATTGGAGAATTTTGGGTGTGGGATATGTCCGAAAAATGGTGAGTAATATACGGGGATATACCATCATCCAAAAATTTATACGAACTAGGCTCGGGAGTATGAACTTTAGTAAGTGGAAATTGGGTTTCATCAAAAATTACATGGCGATTAATTATGATTTTCTTGGAGGATAAATCAAAGCATTTGTAGCCACGATGATTAGACGGATAACCCAAAAACACACACGGAGTAGACCGGGCCTGAAGTTTGTTAATTGTGGTGGATGGGAATAACGGATAACACAAGCACCCAAAAACCCGAAGATGAGAATAAGAAAGGTTCTTATTATATAGGATTTGAAGGGGCGAAGAATATGTCAGACCTTTGGACGGAATTATGTTAAGGAGATATGTTGTCATTTCCAGAGCATGATGCCAAAAATATGGGGGTACGTAAGCATGAAGTAATAGAGTGCGGATAATGTTATTTATGGAATGAATTTTGCGTTCGGCTTTTCCATTTTGAGAAGATGTATGAGGGCACGAAAAACGAAAATTGATTCCATTATTATCACAGAACTTCCGAAATACCCTATTGTCATACTCTTTCCCATTATCACACTGGATATTTTTTATTTCTCTTTCGAATTGTGTTCTAATGAATGCTCTAAATTTTATGAAGACAGAAAACACTTGTGATTTATTGGCAATTGGAAATGTCCACAAAAATTTAGAATAATCATCCAAAAAAATAACATAATATCGATGACCTAACGAACTTAGAACAAGAGACGTTCATAGGTCGCTATGAATAATATCAAAAGGTATTGAAGAGTGAGAATTGGAGTCTACAAATGGCAGCTTAACAATTTTCCCTAACGAATAAGATTGACAAATTGGAGTTCGACTCGTACCCTTACAAGAAATAAAACTATTTTTAGCTAAAGCTGATAAAATAGAGGATGCCAGATGACCAAGGCGAGCATGCCACAAGGAAGGAGAAATGGCTGCAAAGGCTGATGGCAAGGCTTGACTCGATGGACTGAAATCGGGCGTGATATGATAAAGATCCCCCATACTATCACACCTCATGAGATGACTCCCCATTTTGAAATCCTTCACAGAAAAACCAAAAGGATCAAATTCAACAGAAATAGAATTGTCAGTGGTGAACTTTCGGACCGACACTAAGTTTTTAATCAATTTGGGGGCATATAACGTATTTTTTAAGATAAGGGGTGGATTGGGGGAGACAACGTTTTCTGACCATAACCCTGAATTGGAATAGAGTTGTCATTACCAATAATTATACCCCGAGGGTTGCTCAAATTGGAATAAGATGAGAGAGTACTTGAATCGGAAGTCATGTGGGTGGTGGCACTGGTGTCCATATACCAATTTAGGTCCGGTTGAGTCAAACCCAATATGTGCATCGCGGGCTCGATATCTGTCTGAGTGGGGCCTGCTGCGTGGTGAGCTTGCGGAGGTCGGGGCCCAAGTATTCCAGGACTGGGATGCACTGTACCGTAGTTGATGGTTGTTGCGTTACTGGTCCAATGGCCAGTGGGCCGCCACTGCTGATTGTTGGGCCTGAAAGGCTGGCCAGCCCACTGGCTGCTTGGAGCTGCTGGAACGTAAGGGCTGCTGGCCCACGGCCCACTGCCCTAGCCCCACTGCCATGGGCCCCACTGCTGGGACCAGTAGGGTGGTGGCCACTGTTCACTGGACGAGGCCCACTGCCTGCTTGCTGACCACCGAAACCTCCGCGTTTGCCCCCGCGGTTTTTGTTATTATTCTTACGATTATTTTTTCCGCCACCATGAGTATGGTTTTGGCCCGAATTATCAACAAAACCTGAATTTGTAGAGGATGTCATCATGATGACGGGGCTTGCTCCGGTAGCCACTTTTTTAGCCAAACTGGCTTCTTCCAAAGTAAGTGTTGACACCCAATTTTGTCCCGTCTTTTCCAATTTATTTGCAATTTTAAATATTTTTAACACCTCAAAACAATTTTAATCTATATACATACATGCGTATATATATATTATTATTATTCTCTTATTATTATTATTATTCGCGTTTTTACTGTCATTTGCATTCTTTATCATAATCATAAGTTTTATCCGAAAATTCTATGTTATTTTATTCTCGCAAAATTGCATCGCATTTACATTTTTATTTAAGCATTAAATATTTTGCAAATATTATATTTTATTATCACATCGTTATGTTATTTTAAATAATCACATCTTTTACAAAACAAAATATGTTTTAATATTAAGCCCCTTCTTATATTTTTAAATCCATAACCCATTTTATTTTTCCAACCCAAAACAATTCCTACCCAAACTAATTCCCTAACCAAACCATTACCCCAGCCCAAACGGACCCCCATTTCCGCAGCTCAAATCAAACTCCCCAATTAAATTCCCTTATACCCCACCCCAAATCCACCAACACAAAGGCCCAATCGGCCAAACCCAATTCACCTTCACCCTCATTTAAATCTCCCAAACCCAATACCCGTCGGCCCCAACCCGACAAGCCCAACCCGACTCACCCGACCCATTCCCTTATCCCTTTAATTCCCCAAAACCCAAAACAAAAAAAACCTAAACCCCTATCCCCCAATCGCCGCCACCCCTATACCCCTATCCCCTACACCCGCCACCCTAACCCCTACGTCGCCGCACCCTACACCTGACACCACCACTCGCCAACACCGCCGCCTGACACCACCAACCCATACCCCTAAAAAACCCCGTTCCAAAATCATTGTTTTGGGCCCTTTATTTCGAATTTGAGCTCGGTTTTGGGAAAATAGGGGCTATAAAAACCCCTTGTGTTCTTCGAAAAGGGAGGGGAAAAAAAAAGAAAAAAAATTGAAATTTCGGAGGTCCGATTGGCACATGAAAGATTTTTGGTTGTGTTCTTGATTTCAAGCATTTTTTTCCTCCCTTGTTGTTCAAGAATTGAGTTCGAAAAGGTTTGTTCTCCACTTTTGATTCTCGGATTTTGACACCTGAGTCGGGTCAGGTCACTGACCCGGGTCGGGTCGACCCGGTTCGGAAAATATTTTCAGAATTCTTGCATCTCATATTTCTATATGTTGGTTATCTGAAATTGGTGAAATTATTCAATTTCGGGTTGCATCACTGATTCGGGTCGGGTCACTGACCAGTCGGTCGACCGATTCGGGTATTATTTCGAATTCTTGCATTTCATATTCGTATGTTGGTTATCTGAAATTGGTGAAATTATTCGATTTCGGGTTGCATCACCGATTCGGTCGGTCAATCGACCGTCAGATCGACCGATTGATATTATTTCCAAAATTCTTGCATTTCATATTTACGTATGTTGGTTATCTGAATTTGCGAATATTTGATTTTGGATTTTGGATCATCGATTCGGTCGGGTCAACGGACCGATTCGGGTATTATTTCGGAATTCTTGCATTTCATATTATGTATGTTGGTTATCCGAATTTGGTGAATATTTGATTTGGATTTTGGATCAACGATTCGGTCGGTCAACGACGGTCGATCGACCGATTTGGGCATTATTTCCGCATTCTTGCATTTCATGTTTACGTATGTTGGTTATCTGAATTTGGTGAATATTTGATTTCGGATTTTTGACACTGATTCGGGTCTCATCGACCGGGTCAGTCGACCGATTTGAATATTTCCTAATTTGAACTCAGGTGGATACTTTAACTCGCTTGCTCGTTGCTTTTACTATTTTATTGTTTTATTAATATTGCATTAAAGTAAGCGAAATTGAATTCGAGGCCGCGCTTTTCTTCGTTTCATTTCACTTGTTTTTCGATTCTTGTTTTAAACATCCGTGCAGCGGATATCACTGTTTTACTGTTTTTACTGTTTTGAATAAATACCGCGTCTTTTCGGGTACTGCTTTCTATTTCAGTTCACTGCTCGGTTCCAAATTACTGTTCTACTGTTTTAAACTAAACACCGCGTCTTTTTCGGAAATTGTTTTTCTGCCTCTGTTTTTACGCTTCACGCCATCGCTACTTCAAGCTTTGATTTAATTTCTTGATTTGAACACGATACTACACTGGCCGATGAAAAATATCCGTCGATTTTGAGGCCTCCACAGTCGTAAAGACGGAAATATAACTTCTGGGCAATGATGAAGACTTAAACCCCTTTTTATCCAAGATCAACATGTTTAGTAGGCGAGGTGACTAAAATAACCAACAAGTTATATATTCGCAGCCACGACGTGATTATAGTGATCTTTTCTATTTCACCCGAGAGACCAACACGTTTAGTAGGCGAGGCAATAAAAATAAACCACATTAGCCATATGTTTGCAGCCACGACGTGATTGGAATGTTCTTTTCAAAATTTAAGTCTGAGCCCTCCGTGATAAAAAACATTCACTGTTTTGAATACGGATATGAAGTTATTTGTATTTAACTGTTTCTAACTGTTTGTTCTTGACAGCTTGCAGGGATTAAAGTAAATAAAGGCAGATTATTCCTCGATGTTTATTTATTTTATTTCTTTCTTTAATTCAGCTTTTATCCCGCTTTGTATTGTAATATTATTTATCGCACTTATGCAACTATTGAAATGCTTAGAATAGGCAAACTTAGGATTAATTCATAGGGTAGTTTAAGATTTGAAACCCGCCGCTAGCTTATTTATTTGTAGGCTCGGTTAAATTCAAAACTTAGAAATCTTTCGCTAGTTTATTTATTTTTAGGCTCGTCACGCGTATCCAAGATTTTCAAAACAACTTTTGTCATCTTTTATTTGTTTTATTAAATCATACCAAATAAGTTTATCTTTTGTCAATTTACAATTCATTGATTTCCCAAATTTTACTTCTTTGGCATTATAAATAATTTGTTTTACTATCAATTGTCAAATACATATTTTTCCAACTCTACATGTATTTCTCTTTAAATACCATACAAATGCATATTTAAAAAAAAAATCTCTACATGTATCTTTCTTTTTAAAAATGCATCATTTACTAAAATTATTTGCAAACATCTTTAAAACTATTATACTTGTAAAAATATATATTTTTCTAGTAATAATTAACCTGAGTTTGACCGGATAACCGCAAGTTAGCGGATCTTAAAGGATGCCTAACCCCTTCCCTTTAGGATAATAAAGAACCCTTACCTAGAATCTCACTAGTTTCGCAGACCTTAAAATTGGAGTTAGATTGCAGCATTTAGTTTAAATATTTAGATGTCCTAATTCACCGTAAAAATAATTAGGTGGCGACTCCTCAACCCTTAATTTACCCAGGAATCACCGAACACGTCCGTGCTCCGCTCTTTGACCCGGAGCGGGTCGAAAATGGGGTGCGACAGTAAGCATGGAGCGGGCTTGATAAAAGGCTGGAAGAGGGTTGCTTTGACGAATAAGAGTTCCAACGCCATTATAGGCCTCCGAATGGCCAGCAACCAATTGTAGAACTAGACGATTATTTGTTACAGGTGCGCCCACATTACGAAGTTGATCCGCTAACTCCTTGAGTCTCTTGCAATAGGCAGATACGTTTGGAAATTCTTCCATGCGAACTAGAGAGAATTCCTGCTCGAGTGTGACGGCACGTGAATGTTGGTTATCTTGGAATATGTCACGCAATCTATTCCAGGTAGCCATAGCCGTGATATCCGACTCAATAATCGTCTGTAAAAGGTCAACCGAAATAGTGGAATAGATCCACTGGAGAACGGTAGCATCAAGAGTAATCCATAACTGAGGATCCTCCGCGGGAAGAGGTGTAGCGGGAGGAATTATGTGATGGATAACTTGATGGGAGATAACGTGAATTTTAAACAGTTATGCCCACGTCGCATATTTGACGTTTTCCATCTCAAGCACAATAGGGATACTGTTCTTCACGTTAAAATTACAACGAAAATATTTATAGTAACACAAATGTTATGACATATTTAAAATAATAAATTCTAAAAAAAATTCTAATCAAATATGATTACGTAAAATGAACGGAAGAAATATTAGAAAAGCTAAGGGGTAGGTGAGATCTAGATGATTAAAGTAAATGGAGAAATCAATGTACCTACTTCAGTCATCCAAACATTATTTTAATGGAATAATTAGAGAGGGAGAATATGCTAAAGCTCCAAAAAAATATTCTAATCGAGTAGGACCATCTTCAACAACCTGGTAGATCAGAAGAAAAACAATATTGGACTAAAGTGGACCCAAGAACCCATAACTTTCACATAATTTTCATTCATAAAGTGGAAGGAGTACAATGTGAATACTGGATAGGAAGGTTTAAACCCGGAATTTCAACAACCGAGAGCAACCAAAAGTTTCAACTACCACATAACTTTGGATGTAGACAAATCTCCCATCATCCAACTCCTGGTAGGCCCACACTTTTTTTTACTATTTGAAAGTCATTGTTCCGATTAATTCACATTCACGTGACATCTCACTAAAGGAAAAAAATACTTTCATAAAAGATTTTTAGATTTCAATAGCTCGAACTCGAAACTTTCGATTAAGGATGAAAAAATGTTATTCATCTCACAAAAACTTAAATCCAAAACATTTGGTTAAGAATTAAGAGATCTTATATCTACATTCTGTTGCTTATAGAGACTGTGTTTGCTTTAAAGATTACATTTCCATATTTTCTTGCATGGCGTAGATCCAAAAGCTAATGAAAGACGAACAAAGTCATCCAATTCCTGATAAGCATATCAATGATATGACCAGTTACAATATCACTAAGGATAAATTCTTCTCAACCATTTAAAATTTAGCAGGAAAATGTGCAGAACCAAACTAGTTTATTGGTAGAACATATGTACTTTCACAAGTACCGTCATCAATCTTGCCAAAAGATTATGAAGTCCAATTAATTGCTTGGAACGGATAGCCACAAAATGATAACTATAGTAAAGATAGAGAAATTCCAATGGAAAATGAGACCTCGTTATCACTCGACCAAATAAAATTACAAAACTCAAATATATGTTTTAAGTATACATGGTCAGGAGAATCCATAAAAGCCTATTTCTATCCCTCATCTTAGGTTCATTCTACCCGCTGCTCAAACTGAAGAAAACAAAGGGCAGATGAAGAAATTGTCTTTATTGAAAATATTCTGGCAACGATTTAACTGCCGACTCCACTTGGATAGGTTTCCACCATTATCTCCGACCTCAGAATCAAAACGGAAACAACTTTGGTGGACATCAGCAACCAAGGGTAAAGTAATAAGAGCCTAAGAAAGTTGTTTGGCTGCAGCTATAACAGCCTCTGCTGTAATTCCAAACTCCTTGTATATTTTTCCAGCAGGGGCACTCGCACCGAATCTGTCAATTCCGATGGCCTTTCCCTTGGATCCGACAATTTTCTCCCACCCAAATGTCGATCCAGCTTCAATGCTAACTCTAGCTGTAACAGCTGATGGAAGAACACTTTCCTTGTACTCAGCTGTTTGCTCATCAAAAAGCTCCCAAGAAACGAAGGAGACAACTCTCACCGCCTTTCCTTCCTTTCTGAGTTCATCAGCAGCCTTGACAGCAATTTCTAACTCTGAGCCAGTACCAATCAAAATGACATCAGGCTTGTTGCCCGAAGAGTTGTCTGATATGATGTAGCCACCTTTTGCTGTTCCTTCAATAGAAGTTCCTTCAAGTTGGGGCAACTTTTGCCGAGAAAGGGCGAGGATTGATGGTGTCTTATTCTTGAGGATAGCTATTCGGTAAGCGCCAGCTGTCTCATTACCGTCTGCTGGACGGAGCATGAGAATATTGGGCATTGCACGGAAACTTGCCAAGTGCTCAATGGGCTGATGTGTAGGTCCGTCTTCTCCAAGACCAATTGAATCGTGGGTCATAACATATATGACACGGGATTCAGACAAAGCTGAAATTCTAATGGCTGCTCTCATGTAGTCAGTAAACACAAAGAAAGTAGCACAGTAAGGGATTAAGCCGGGGCTGTGGAGAGCAATTCCATTACAGATAGCTCCCATACCATGTTCACGAACACCAAACCTTATATTACGCTCCTCTGGGGTGTTCTTTTGGAAGTCACCAAACATTTTCATGAGGGTCATGTTTGATGAGGCAAGATCAGCACTACCACCAAGGAAACCAGGAAGAACCTTGGCAAGAGCATTCAGGTTTGTTTGGGACAGGTTTCTGGTGGCATCCGCTGGACTTTCAGCTGTGTAGGTCTGAGATTGAGAAAGCAACCAAATCACTGAATTAGTATAGATTTATTTTACATGTTCCAGAACTATACGAGTATCATTTTTAGCAGGAATGATTAGATAGAAAAGCATGACTGAGGAACTATGACGCAAAATAGTTGATTTAGACTTATAAAATGTTGGTCCCTCAGATCAGGGATGGTAAAGAACAGGAGTACAAATGTAATAAACTCTCTTGATATATATATATATATATATATAATGTGCGTAACCCCAATTTCTGGAATCATTTTCTATGACAAATTAGGGCTTTAAACACCACCGTTTGACAATTTAGGAGAGGCCTTAAAACAAAATGCCATGTAGATAATGAAGCCAACTCCTTGAAATAAACTCTCTTGTCTATAATAGGAAGCAAAAATTCAAAACCCCACCCCAAAGCTAAGAACTCTATATAAAGATTTGAAGTCAAGAGAAGGATGAAAATGACTACTTACAGGAAGAGCTTTCTCCCAGCCAGAAGGTAGTTCACCAGTGATGATGGATTTGAGTTCTGCCGATTCCTCTGGGTACTTCTTCTCATATTCAGCAAACTTGGTATTCCATCCAGCTTCAAGAGCAGCACCCTCGGGAACATGACGGCTCCAATGGCTGCAAGAAGTAGCAATAGCTAGTAAGTAACCAGTAATGCTAAAATGAATCTGGAAAACGGGAATGGAATAGTACCTCTTGACATCTTCAGGTAAATGGAAAGGCTCATAAGGCCATCCCAAGTTCTGCCTCGTGGCCTCTACTTCCTTAGCTCCAAGTGCACTTCCATGTACACTGTAGCTGTTTGCCTTGTTGGGCGAGCCAAAACCGATGGTTGTAGTCACCTGAAAGGAGGAAGGTTCAGTAAACCTAATGTTAAATGATATGAACTGAAGCTATGAAGGAACCCCATAGTAACATTATAACAATTATCATTTTTTTTCCATTTGAAGTATTATTATTTGTGTAAAACCTCGAAGCTGTTTAGGTCAATTATCAGTTGTTCCCTTTTTCTATTTGAACTATCACCATCTATTCAACTAGGCATGTTTTAATACATAAATGATGATAGTTCAGATAAGAAAAGGGATTAACTAATAGTTAGGATGTAAAAATTATAAAAAAGTGATAATTCAAATATATTTTTTTATTATCTCAAAAAAATATAATTAAACACAATTTATCTTCAGCTCCTAATAAAATGAAGAATATTTGAAATATATAGCTATCATGCATCCTGACTGGGAAAAACAAATAATAAAGGAAATGGGGTATATGCAAAAATGAATTGGAAGGTTATCAATAAGAAACAAAGGCAAGAAGATGCAGCAAAGTCTATACAATAACTCAACCATAATACTAGTGGGTAAAGTACCTTGATCATAGTGGGTTTGTCTGTGACTGCTTTTGCTTCCTTAATGGCAGCACGAATCTCATCATAACCAGTGTTACCATTCTTCACCCATATTACATGCCACCCAAGGGCCTCAAAACGGGCACCAACATCCTCAGTGAAAGCGATTTCTGTGTCACCGTCGATTGAGATGTGGTTATCATCATAGAAAGCAATCAGCTTTCCGAGCCCCCAATGTCCAGCAAGAGAAGCAGCTTCTTGTGAAATACCCTCCATATTGCAACCATCACCAATAATACAATATCTGCATGACCAATGCCATTAATCAAACAAAACAGGCTTGCATTAAATCATACAATTGTTTGTCATTCAAAAGGGAGAAAAAAAGAGATTCTCACGTGTAGTGGTCTACTATCTCAGCATCAGGCTTATTGAAGCGAGCAGCCAAGTGCTTCTCTGCAAGGGCCAAGCCAACAGCATTGGCAATCCCTTGTCCCAGAGGCCCTAACCGCAAGAAAATAAAGATCATAATCAGTTATACCAAAATATACATAATCCACCACCAGACGTACAAATGCTAATTAATGTACATGGACATATAAGAAGTGTGCTAACCAGTTGTGACTTCAACACCAGGGGTCTCAAAGTTTTCAGGGTGTCCAGGGGTTTTGCTTCCCCACTGACGGAAGCTCTTCAAGTCCTCTTCCTAGTCAAAATATAATACTAAACACAATCAGCACAGTTTTAAAAAGCATAATGGAGAAGATTGACTGCAAATGTAATCTAAGTAAAATCTAACTAAAAAACACACTTAAAACAACATAAGCTCATTAAGACAAAGATAAGATCATCAGTAACTGTCCCAAAAAAAATATTTTCCGGACTTTGGTTCGCTAAAATTGTGATGTTTCTCGAGGAAAATATTTTACACAAATAATGAGAATTAATTTTCCTTGACAATTAGGTAAAAAAAACCTCCAGTTCAATTAGGTAAAAACCAGCACCCGAATCCGAGCAACTTAGATAGCAAGTGATATGGAGTACTCCCTCCAGTTCATCATAAGTGGGGTTTTACCTTTTTATTTTGGTTTAAAATAAGTTATGTTTCACAAAATTAAGAAGGCATTGATTTTTCTCTTTTCATTTTTACCCTTATTTAAATAAATAGAGTTTTAGTAAACATCAAAGAGCTACTTTTTTTCAAGACATTTGATTAAGGGTAGGTTAGTAAAAACACTCCTTATTTTTCTAGGATTGAGTAGTTTTCTTAAAGGCGACTTGCACCCATAAGTGAAACATATTTTCCGGTCATGCCAAACTCAAAAAGATGAGAAGCAGGGCCGTTCCTATACTTTTAAGGGTCGGGTGCGAGAAACAAAAATAGGCCATTTTTTATTCACATGAAAAATTAAAATTAACTAATTAATCAATATTAAAAAAAATTATAGATCAAAACATCAAATAAATGTATAGTAAACAATATATTCGATTCAATGTTTTCAATTTCAGTACAATAATGCTACGAAAGAGATACTTTAATATCATTACATGAAAGATTTAAAAGAAAAACTATCATTACATTAGGCATAGAAAATTGATCTCCATTTTTATCAGCAAAGTCATCAAGCAATCTTTTATAATTAAGAATGTCTAAAAATTCACTCTCAATTGAAATCAAAGATAATGATACAAGATTTCAAAAAAAAAACCTTTCGCTGCTCAATGGATTCGAACATGCGACCTCTCGGGAAGACTTTTGAAGGGAGTCCTCAACCGCTAAGCTACCGCTCTCACTAATAAGATTTGAGGTAATTTTAATACATATCTTAATATTTGAAACCAATAAAAGAAAAATGAAAATTCTAGGGCGGAGGCCCCGCCGGCCGGGGGCCTGTGCGGCGGCGCCGCCTCGACTGCCCCAGGGACGATGAACTGTAATTATAAAGACTAGGGCTTTTTCAAAGACATTGAACTGTAATTATAAAGACTAAGGCTTTTCAAAGACATTGAACTGTAATTATAAAGACTAGGGCTTTTCATTTTTGGCCTGTGGCCGAAATTAATTACGGGCACTAGCCAAAATATACAAATCTATACTGATTATGTATATTTATATATATTGCATGTATAGTATATGTATATTCACACTTAAACCTATACATTTGCGGACTATTTTATAAATTAGACCACCGAAAGGGACTGAACTGTAATTATAAAGACTTAAAGGTTTGTTTTACCTTAACAGCATCATAGCCAGCTAGGTGAAGCAAAGCATACTGAAGCATACATCCATGACCGGCGGACAAAACAAAGCGATCACGATTAAACCAATAAGGGTTTTTCGGGTTATATCTCATGGTCTCATCGTACAATATATGACCCATTGGAGCACAACCCATAGGTAAACCCGGGTGACCCGAATTCGCTTTTTCAACAGCATCAATAGCCAAAAAACGAATCGTATTTACAGATTTGTCAACAAGGGCATTGTCAGTTTTCAAAAGGGTTTCTGTAGCTGCTGAAGCCCTAATCGCCGGCGACCTGACGGCGGCGCCGGCGACGGAGGAGGGAGTAGTACGGCGGCGTAAGGCGGTGTTGGTGGTGGATTTAAGGCCGGAAAAGGTAATTTGGGAAGGAGGGGTAATTTGGGAATTATTGGAAGAGTTATGGCGAGGGAGTGAACGAGAAAGGATGGCTTGAGAGAGAGTGAGAGAAGAAGAAGCCATGGTGTTAGTGTTTTTTTTTTGAGAGAGAGAAATGTGTGAAGATGAGTTGGGGGTGATATATATTGGAGAAAAAAAATGAAGAGTGGTGGCCTTAAAATGATTTGACTTTTGGAGGATTTATTTAGATTTTAGGGATTGGATTTGGCTCCTTGTGGCTCTAAGAGATGTACGTGAGTAGGGGTCATACATCAAACATGTACATTACCCTTAAACTCCGTAACGTATGTCTTTATACGTTTAGTTGCTGTAAGTAGACAATTCAATCCATCCCCACTTTATCAGTTGAATAATTATTCAACTTATAAAATAATTATTTAGATATTTTTAAAATTTATGTGTCACATTAGTGTCACATCAATATTTATGTTTATATATTTAACTTTATACAAGTTGAGTTTACTACTTGTGCACATCTAAAATTGCAGAATATATTTGCCATCTGAAATCAAATTTAAGGACATGATTATGTATTATGTCATTTATATTTATATTTATAAATAAGTTAGAAGAAAAACATCTTAGAAATTTGAGGGAAAAAGAAAAGGTGTTATATAAGTCTTGTAATTGTGAATGGTGAACGTTTATCATTACATTTTCGTGAAAAAGCTTGCAATCAAATAACTACAGTACGAGTACCTTACGTAGACAGCTTGAAAACAACTTCAAGAAAGAAAGAGACTTGTAATTGATCTAAGTAGCTCATGCTAACAGCTTACGAGTTGCTCTTAGAAAAGTCTTGAAGCAACTTTTTAAATAATATTACAGTTAGTATTTTAAAAAGACAGTTTCAGGACTAATCTCGGAGCGGGACACTGTCAAAACGCCCATGGGCTTATGTACGGGGCTTAGTTCCTGTGAGGCTTACGCCCTAAGCGCCCGACTGTACGCCTTAAACACGCCTTACACCCAACACTCGCCTAACAGTTCTTACAAAAATTATATGTTAAGTTCTTTAATTAAAATTGTTGACCCTCATAATTCTTTAACAAATGAATAATACTTAATAGTTTTTCATCTATAGAAATAAAAAGATTTGGTATAACTCAAATAACAAGTCGTAGTATTGCATATTTACAATTTGAGAACATCGTGAGGGTGAATATCACTTAATATTTCTTTTAAAAATACATAGTCAAATTGTGCATTTCACTTGTCATTGGTCTTTTATCATATGTATCAAAATTATCATGTTTTATTATTTCGCTATTTGAAAGTAATTTTATTTTTATTCATGAAGGAGTTACGTTTTAATTATAATACATATAAAGTTTATTGATTATTTGCTTATAGGGAGATAAAATGAATAGTATGATAGTAATATTGTTTTAAGAAATTGTGATTTTTGCATTGTTTCAAAATTACCATTTTACGGGCGGATCTTTTCATCATCTAACAATCCTGAAGAAGGTAGGAATATAGATGGCATATTAACATATTCATATGTAGGTTTAACAAATAATAGACATGTAGTACGGAAGCATGTATTATTAACTCAAAATTCATTTTTTAAATAATAGTCTACTACCTTCTATCAACATTTAACATCATAATTGTAGAGATGTATACTTATCAAGATTATATTTAGAAACACATAGTCTAAAAACATACCTCTTAGCAGAATATTAAGATCACCGGAGATACTCAACCCACCCTGGCTCTACCTCCCTTTTTTTCTCTCTGGTGACGAGATAAATGGCCTAGGTGCTGGGAGTTGCTCGACAGACTCTTTCTTAAATTTCCTTTTAAGAGATGGTGTTTTGTGGACTAATATGCTTCTTAAATATAAGCTTTCAAAGTATTTATCTTCTGGTATTATGATATTAATCTTGATATTGGCTATAGACTAGAAGGATTTTTAGCTAGACATGAGAGAGTATTTTAAAGATTGAAGTTGTTGTATTTCGAAAGATGTTTTCAGAAGTTACAATGAGGCTCTTTATATAGATAATCTCGGTTGCCTTTCACTATTGGCATGTTGTGAAAGTCTAAAAGTTGATATATTATTGTTACAAAAGTCGTAAAGTAAATAGTGCTTTGTCTTTTGTCCTTCCATGCTTTTATTAAAGTTGTTTATCATTGCTGTCATTTTTTCAACGTTTGATGGCTTGTCATCTTTTGTCTTTGATTCCTCGTGGGGCCGGTGGCTTTCGCGTTCTTCCACAGGCATATTTTACAAGTGTCTTCTTTGCACAGAGGCATCTTTTGTCTGTCTTCTTTTCACAAAAAGACGATTTTTTTTCTTCGACGATACTCCTATAGAATAGGAACGATATCGTTTAAATTTTTTGATACCCCTATAGAATAGGAATGGTATCTTTTTAGTAGTATGATAATACATGGGCTTTACTGTAGTTTGGACTACATTGGGCCATATTAATTTGTTACATTGTGGCTTTCTGTAGTTTAAACTACATTGGGTCATTTCATTCAAAAAGGATTAGGAACCTGCGTAGTATCCTCCTTTATGCTTATAACATGTCTTTTCCTCTGGCCTATTAAGAGTTTGTACTGTTCTACTGTCTCATTGGAGTGTTTGTGCTCCATCTTAGTGATTCTGTCATGCATGTTGGTAAGGTGTACGATGTCTTGTGTTAGTACATCGTTATTGTAGTATAGTGTGATAAGTTCTTCAGTTTCTCCTCCTTTGGAGTTTCCAATTATGCAGGCTTTGCCTGCCCTCAGCATATCTTCAATCTTTGATTTCAAGGTTGATAGTCCTATGACTTTTTTTGTACTGACCCATTCTTGAAACTTTTCTATAGTACATGGTATTTTCATTTTCAGGTCTTTGTCATCTCCGCTTATGTTGCTATTCCTTCCTGTTTTAAATAATTGGCATATAATGATAGGTTTTCCTGTTAAGTCTGTTGAGGCGTCAAACAGTTGTATGCCGTAGATACCTCTTCCAAATGATTCCATCATTAACCTAGCAGATTCTACTAAAACATTGGATAATTTATCAATATTGTAAAAAGTTTCATCTACTAGTATTTTATCTATAAATCCGTAAGTAAAGAGTTTAAGAACTATATCAGGGTTTGATTTTTCATTGCATAAAAATCTTGGATATTTGCTTAATTTTGCACTTCTTAAAATGTGTGGGTTTGATTTGTAATCATAAAACTTATTAATTTGCTCGTAAGCTGTAATATATTCAGGTGAGAATTTCACTTTGTCGCACATTGTTACTGTCGTTGTCATCTGAGAAGACGATGTTGTTATGAGTGGTGGTATAGTTGGCATGGTTGCAAGTTTGGATGTGATAGTCTTTGGTTTTTCTGTAGGGGTTTGGGAATATTTCAAGGTTTGTAGGGTTTTGAAGTCTTTAAAGGCTTCTGTCAACCGTTCTAGCAAGTGTGTATTTTCCATTTTTGTTGTAATAATTTTTTGGTTTTGTTTGATGATTCCTATAACATTGGTAATATATTCTTCGAATTTGTCACTGATGGTTGACATTATTGTACCTGCTAAGAAAATCAGCTAGAATATTCTTAGTCCCATATATATTTTTGACAATAAAATCATAACAATAAAAGAATGATTGTCACTTTCTTCTTTTGTTTAATTCTGGCAAATGGTCTATTTTATTCGTAATGAAAGCCCTTACTTGGGTGTTATCTGTTCTAACAACGAATTTTACTAGTAATATGTGATAATGAAATCTCTTTATTCCAAATTTTACTGCTAATAGTGCCTTTTCGTTAATATGGTAATTTTTCTCATTAGGCTTCCATGTTCCACCTCCATATCCACAAATTAGTGATTTTTCTTTATCTATATCCTCTTTATCATATGCTATGAGGACTGCTCCCCATCCTATATCACTAGCATCAGTAAATAGTTCTAGTTGATCCAGTTCTGTTGGTATTCTATGTTTTGGCAAGTCTTTCAGTTTTTTCTTGATTTTATTTATGGCCTTAGTATGTTCTTCCTTCCATTCAAAAGTTATATTTTTTCTAGTTAGTTCTTGTAATGGTTTTCTCAAAAGTGGTAAATCATTTATATGGTCAGAAGCATAGTTTACTAATCCTAGAAATTGTTGTACTTCCTTTTTGCTCTCTAATTTATCTTTAAATTTTTTTTATTTTGTTACAATGTGTTCATGTAATTGTAATCCTTCATTACCTATTATGTATCCCAAATATTCTATACTATTCTTAAAGATTTCAAATTTCTTTTCAGATAATAATATTCCATGTTGTTTCACAGTTTTTATAAACTCTTCTAGATGTTTTATATGATTTTCCAAATCATCACTATATATTAATATGTCGTCAACATATAATATACATTATTCTGTTAATTTTCTGAACACTTGGTCCATTCTTCTTTGAAATATTTGTGGTGCATTCTTTAATCCAAAGGGTAGTACATTTCATTCGTAGTGTCCTTGAGGGACACTAAATGCTGTTAAAGTTTTTGATTCATTTTTTAGTTTTATTTGCCAAAATCCACTTTTACAATCAAATTTACTGAATCATTTTTATTCCCTAATCTATTAATAAGGTTTCTTTTGTATGGTAAAAAATATCCATCAAATACAGTTTTCTTGTTTAGCTCTCTATAGTCAATCACCATTCTAGCCTTTCCTCTTTTTTGTTCACTATGTTTTCTAACTAAAAATGCTGGGCTACTATGTGAGCTTTTACTTTCTTGTATTAATTTTAATTCAAATAATTCTTTTAGTTGGGTTTCAAATTCCATTTGATCTGTTGGGCTATATCTAATAGGCTTAGATCTTACTATATCACTAAGATTTATTAGTTTGATTTCGGCATATATTTTTTCTTTTTTCCATAGTTGCATCGGATTCTCTCCAAAATTTATTTTTAATATATTGAGGTATTTTTCTCTTAATAACTGTCGGTTATTATTTCTATCTGATCTTATGTTACATATTCTTAGTGTATGTATTGGCAATACTCTTTTTAGTATTGTCCATTTATTACAAGGTGTTTGTAAGCTAAAAATATTATTATTTATCACTTATGTTTTAAAATAGTCTAGGAAATTGTTTCCTAACAATATTTGTTGTTTCATATCATTCAGTTGGTATATAACTGGTAGTCTAAATATTGTCTTCCCTAATATTATTCTCATATTTTCTGCTACTATATCTAATTTTTTTGTTTGTTCGTTAAAGCCTGATACTCTTGTTCTGTGTGTTTTAGACATTTTTCATATGTGTGATACTAATACTTCTTTCTTTGCTAGACATATGTCTGCTCCACTGTCAATAAAGATTTTTTGTTTTATTATTTTATTAGGTTTGTATTATATATGAGCTTCTATGTAGATTGCTACCATCTAATTATTATTTTCTAAATTCATTTCTCTTAATTTTTATTGAAGCTCTTTATCTTGTTCCATTTCTTTTACTTCTTCTAGTAATTTCTTCCATTTTATCTCACTTAACCTTTCTCCTATTCTGCTAAGGCTTTTTGTAATCTTATTGTACCTATCACTATAGTATCTATTTCTTGTTTCACTAGTAGTCGTAATAAGCTTATTGCGAATATACCTTTCAGATTGCATCCAGTAATCTCTTTCTTCTAGTAATTTTCTTTCTTCTTGCAACTTCATTTAGTTAGAACTGTTTTCACTTTCTGAGTCTTGGTTAACAAAGTTAATATTTTCTGATTCAGTTTCTTCATCAGTTTGACTGACATAAAAATCTTCATATTCGTACCAATTCTTATCTTCTTCTTTTATTTGTTGTAAACTCGTGATAAATTGTATTGTGTTTATGTATTTTACGCCTTTTTTTCTTTAGTTTCGGACATTTATTAGCATAATGTCTTTTTTCATTGCAATTCCAACATTTACATTCTTTAAGTTTTTCTTCTTCAATTGGTTTTACATATTTTCTTTTCCTAAATTTTCTCTTATGCTTAAATGTTTTCCTGGTTTCAGGGGTATTTCTATACCTTTTGAATCTCTTTTTCCTATAAGGTTTGTAATAAGGTTGTTGGTTTTGTCCGCTGTAATTATTATATTTTTATATCTCTTGTGTTGATATTTCTTTTTATGGATTTTTCTTATATTTCTTTTCTCTTTTATTATCATCACATCCGAATACTAATCTTCTTTTCGTAAATCCACATCTCTCTTAATCCTATTTTCTTATCTTTTTTAATCTTTTGTTGCATTCTATATTCTTCACATTTTCACATTAGGTATGCTCTGAGTACTCTTATTATTTCTCCTAATGTATTTTCTTTTGGTTCTAGTTGGGTGTATTCCTTCGATATTTCTGTGTTATAAGGTATAGGTAGGTGGTTGTAATAAAGTTGTTGATATATTAAACCTTCTTCTGGCGAGAATCTTGCTTCATAAAAGAATTTACTAAAACTTATTATATATTCTGGTAATTTATTAATTTTACAACATTTCATGTTATTTAGATTCATTATTATCTCAGTTTTTCTTTCTGCAAGTACATTTTCTCGTGCTGCCAACCATTTTTCTCCTAAAAATTCTCTTTTTAGTATGATATAAAATATTATTAGCATAGATTTCCAATCTCCTGCATGGCTAAATACTTCTCCTCTTAATTGGTATGCCATGGATTCTATCCAATAAGCTACCTTTCCGATTAATGTTTTAGGTATCAAGTCATACATATATTCTAGGTTTTCTATTTGTGTGGAGTTCATTAATGCTATATACATTCCAAGATTCCAATCATTTATTCTTCTTCCTATTTCTTGTTCATCATAAACATTATCTAAGTCTAAGAAATATCCATTGTAATTTACGCCTTGCGTCATTGATCCTACAAATTCTTTAAATTCAGCTTGATGTCCTACTGGTATATGATTTGGTAATCTAGTTTGTCTTCTATTTATTATTTCTAGGTTGGGATCTACTAGTTCTTCTTCTGGGTAATCGTTTGCATCTTCATTTATTGTGTCATTAGTTTCTATTTCCGTTTCTATAGGATTATTAAACTCATCTTCTATATCACATCGGGTTCATCTTCTATGATTGCATTTACACTTTTCATTTTTTGTAAGGCTACTATTATCTGGTTATTTTCTTTTACTATCTCTGAGTCTTCTTCCTCTTCTATAAATTCTGCTACTTTTACCTCTTGGCTTACTAATTCAATGTCGTTGTCTTCATTAGTATCGGTCTCAGTCTTTTCACTACTAGTTGTAGTTTCTTCACTTGTTCTATCATTTCTAACTTTCTTTTTTCCCTTTAACCTTTTTATCTCTTCTCTGAGGATTTTTATTTCATCTTTTAATTCTCCTAATTCTTGTTTTACATCTGTTAATTCTTGTTTTACATTTTTTAATTCCTCTTTTGTTTATTTTAGTTCTACTTTGGTTTCTCTTAATACTTTCTTTGTATCCTTAAATTTGTGTTTGTATTTTTTATATTTGTTGTACCATTCCTCATTATTGTGTGTTTTTAATTTGGTATTTTCTGTTTCTAATTCACATAATTTTCGTTCTTGTTTATCTAATTTTAGATTTAAATACTCGTTGGTTGTTTTTTCTACGTCTTTTAAGTACATGCTTTCACCTTTTGAATTATTGTCTGGTGTGGTTTTTCTTTCCTTTTCATTGGTTCATACTTGTATCGTTCTCTGTCCAGTATATTTTTTCCATGGTTTCTTAAAAACGTAAGTACGCTAAGGTTCTTGGTTTTTCATTTAAAATTGTCTTTTCTTACTTAACATTGCTAAGCTATCTAATATTTTTTCTACTTTCTTTGGCAATCTTGGTTTTATTTTGCTAATATCTACCATTATTGACTCTTTACTTCTTCTCCAAGCATCTATTGGTACTATCTCTGGTTGTTGAGTTGTAGTGCTAATTATAGTGTTTTCTTTGCTCGTACTAGGTTCATCTTCTTCTACTTGTTTACATTTATCTTTACTTTTTTCTTCTACTAACATGTTTAGTTTTTCCAATATTATTTTAAATGTTGGTAGCTCAGATACGTTCCATAATTTTGTTAGTTCTTCTCTTATTATTTCTTGCATTTTTGTTTGGTTTTCTTTTATTTCATCCATTAATATTAATGTATTCTTCATTTTTTCTTTTACTACTATTTCTTCCCATAGTGCACTAATTTTTTCGTTAGAACTAGTCAGGATTATTAATTCCTTTTCTTCATCCGTTTCCCATATCTATCCATATTTTATCAAACTTTTCACATTGTTGTTCTAACTTTCTTATCTTTTCCTCTAGCTTTATTTCTTTTGCCTTATATTTTAAGTATTTGAGTTGTGAGAATATTTCTTCTGATAAAATTCTTCTTATTGATTTTAATTTCTGTTTTTTCTCTATTTATTCTTTCTACATGTCCATACCTTATTTACGAATCTTGTTTTCCCTTGGTCATTTATTTCAATTCCATTATTATTTATCTTATAATTTATCATGGTTAAAAAGTCACGTCCTCGAAATAGTTCATTAAAACTATCATATTCTATTACTCCTATATTTATCTTATACTCTAAATTTTGGATCTTGAATTTTAAATTAATAATTTTGGTAATTATTATTTCTCTTTCGTTTTCAGGATAATTATAAGTTTGTGGGTCTATTAGATCACAATCATTTTCATCAATTTTACTTATATGTATAAAACTTTTAATAGCTCCAGTATTTACTTCAGCTATGCAGTCTGTTATAGTTATTTTAGAATTTTCTTTATGTTCTATTTGTTATAATATTTTCTGGTACATCCTTGGTACTAATATATTCATTTCATGTTGTTTCTTTACATGGTGGTTTCCAGTTAGGGCATATATCATTTTTGTTTCAATACTTATGACTTTACTTTCTGATGGCATTGTTATTCCATCTAATTTATAATATATAGTATTAAGGCTAAGTCTTTGTGTTCATCTTTTAATGATATACTAAAGTCTGATTGTACCGTAAATTTTAATTTCTGATATATTAAATTTCCTTTTACTACTGATATTAAAGCATCTTGTAGATTTCCTAATATCCTATCATCTAATATGTATATTTGTATAGGTGTATCTATGTTTTTCTGAAAGTATGATTTTATAGTAAATTTTACTCCTCCAAAGTATATGTTCCTATATTTTTTAGCTTCCCTAGTAGATAGTTTTGATAACTCTCTTTTTATAACTTCATCTGTTATCAAGTTTATTTTCGTTCTTCCATTTACACTCATTGTATCTATTATATTTTCATGCTTATGTGCTACATACCTTATTTCTTTATTTCTTTCAAACCATTTTGTTTTAAATATTTTCTTTATAGATAATTCCTCTTTTTCATCTTGTATCTTCTGATATGTTTCAGGCTTAAAGCTTAATGTTTGTGTTGATCCTCCTTCATATGTATTCATTTGATAATATGTTTCTTTAGAGTCTTCTACTATTTCTTTTCCTTTATCCATATTTTAATAAGTTGATGTACTTGTACTGTTCTTCTATTATAATTTAGATCTTTTAATTCATTATCCTTTCTGATTATTTCTCTTAATTTATTTTCTAGAAGTTTCATATTTTCTTCTTCCTTCTGTCTTAACTCTTCGTCTTTTAATGCTATTTTATTTTTTAATTCTTTAATAGTTCTTTCCTGTTCATAAATTTCTGCAACTTATTATATGTTGGTTTATATCTTTATTATATGTAAGGGGGTTTTATGCTATTATTCTAAGTTCTTCTAATTTATTTTGTTGATCTATTAGTCAATTTTCATCCATAGTATTCTATTGTCAGTCGTAGTTCTTCTTTTCGAAATGTTATTTCTTGGTTTACTTTGACTAATTCAGTGTTAAGATCTATCAATACTCTGTAGTTTCTTATAACATCGTCTAAATTAGAACTTATCGCTGCTAAGTTAGCCTCTTCTTTTATTTTTTCATAATCTTTCAGTTTCTTTATTGTTAGTCCTAGTTTCTTTAATTCTACTAAATCACTATAGTATTTTACTAATATTTCACTGTGGTTTCGTCTTTGTAATACTTGGTGTCTTATGATTTTTATCATGAGCATCCTTTTATTTAATCCTCTAACTTGGGCAAATTCTTCTCGGGTTTTCATTGTTTATACCATTTTCCATTTACAAGCTTTGATACCATTTTACGGGTGGATCTTTTCATCATCTAACAACCCTGAATAGGGTAGGAATATAGATGACATATTAACATATTCATATGTAGGTTTAACAAATAATAGGCATGTAGTACGGAAGCAGGTATTATTAACTCAAAATTCATTTTTTAAATAATAGTCTACAACCTTCTATCAACATTTAACATCATAATTATAGAAATGTATACTTATCAAGATTATATTTAGAAACACATAGTCTAAAAACATACCTCTTAGCATAATATTAAGATCACCGGAGATACTCAACCCACCCTGGCTCTGCCTCCCTTTTTTCCTCTCTGATGACGGTGCTGGGAGTTGCTCGACAGACTCTTTCTTAAATTTCCTTTTAAGAGATGGTGTTTTGTGGACTAATATGCTTCTTAAATATAAGCTTTCAAAGTATTTATCTTCTGGTATTATGATATTAATCTTGATATTGGCTATAGACTAGAAGGGTTTTTAGCTAGACATGAGAGAGTATTTCAAAATTAAGATGTTAGAGTTGATTTACATTTTCATAATAGCTTTTATTTTATTGTATTGTTTATACTTATATAAAATTAACACACACACACACACACACACACATATATATATATATATATATAATTTATAATTTTATTTTATTTTTTATGTAATTTTACCTATTTAAAAATATTTATTGTAATTATATTATTTTATGAAATACTAAAAATTAAATACCCATGAGCTTACGCCCCGCAGACATATGTAAAACGTCCCGCCGTATGCCCCACCTTTTAAATCACGCCGTATGCCCCGCCTTTTAAATCACTGGTTACATCAACTATCATTCTTATTTAAATAAGAAGCTAAATCAATCCATTTTGTATATCAACCTCAAGAAAAAAAAAACTCTCTCCAAATTCTTTCTCTATATTTGTTGTCGTATATTTATTTCTTATTTTGTAATGAAAGGAAGTATATACAAGATGGAAGAGAAGCTCAAATGAAATTAATTTAAAAACTGAGATTTTTTTGACAACAATATATAAATGACTTATTTAATTACTTTTTAATCATTAAGTAATTAACTTGTATGGTCAACTTTCTTGTGATGTATGGAGGGGAAGGGAGCAATTCTTTATTTGTTTTTTTATTCTTTTTTGTTTCGAATCAAGTGACATAATGTTAATCGTTCAAATTTTTAATTATAAAAAACATTTATTTTAAAGAAGTTAATGATTTTTTTTAACACTTGAGAAGTTTGATAGAGCCTACTTAGCGAAGGTGATAACATGAAAGCTATAACAACATACTTGGTATAATCTTATAATGTGCGAACCTTACTCCTTACTTTGGAAAGGTGATGATGACATGAAAGGAATTTTTTGAAAAGCTTTCATGAACTATAATGAAGGAGACATTTGATGAGGAATATCTATTTTTTTTTTTAGTTTTCTACTTCTATATTTTCTTTTATAAAGAATTTTGTGGACGATGATTTAAAAGTAAATACCTTCTAAATCATTGTCGAACTAAATCTACCTCGAATATTTGGTGCATCTATTGTTTTTCTCCCCTTTTTTTTTTACTTTCCTTTTCGTATTAAAGAGGTTGTAGAATGTCATATTCTCTAAGTGAATTATGGCTGTCAACATTGAAACAAAAGATAAAAAGGAGAAAAGATTCAAGTAGAGAAAATTGGAGAAATATAAGGTAGTGGGATGGAATTCAAGAATCCAACAACCAGGTTAGGTTGTTAACTTTGACGTTTGACACCACCACCAACAACATACCGAGTGAAATTCCACAATATGGGTCTGGGGAGGATAGAGTGTATGCAGACCTTACCTCTATCTTGGTAGGTAGAGTGGCTGTTTTCGGGAGACTCTCGGCTCAAGATAAAGCATAATCACAAGCAAAGCAAGAGAAACGGTCAGACCCAGACATGAAATTAAAGCAGTATGAACATGCTGATAACAAAATTGAATACACCATGATAGCGCATTCTGACAAAAGGAAGCAGTAGCCAACGCAGATAAATAAGATAAACAAAGTACAGTAAAGAACACATATCAGCAAAAATCAAACTACATGAGATTATAAAGCAATATTGCGCCTATAAGTGTGATAGGCTAATCGGGCCTACAGTAATAACACTACAACTATCATTTTGTAAGCGTAAGTAGGACTACGCTCGATTAACTTCTACCCTTCTACCCTAATCCGTGTCTTCCACAACCCCCTATCTAAGATTATGTCCTCAGTAAGTTGCACCTGTGCCATATCCCATCTAATCACCTCTCCCCAATACTTCTTCGGCCTACCTCTACCCCTCATGAACCCACCCATAGACAACCTATCACACCTCCGCACTGGGGCATTTGTATATCTCCTCTGCACATGTCTGAACCATCTGAACCTCGCTTCCCGCATCTTATCCTCCACCGAGGCCACTCTCACTCTGTCCTTGATATCATCATTTCTAATACTATCTCTCCTTGTATTCCCACACATCCATATCATCATCTTCATCTCTGCAACTCTCATCTTTTGGATGTGTGAAGTCTTGAATGGACAACACTCCGCCCCATACAACATAGTCTGTCTAACCACCACCCTATAGAACTTGCCTTTAAGTTTTAGTGGAACTTTTTGTCGCACAAGAATCCAAATGCGAGCCTCCATTTCATCCACTCTGCCCCAATACGATGTGTGACATCGTCATCAATCTCTCCATTCCTTTGGATAATAGACCCGAGATACTTGAAGCTTCCTTTCTTTGGAATGACTTTAGTACCAAGCCTAGCCTCCACGCCTGTCTCAAGGTCGCTCCCGTTGCTAAACTTGCACTCCAAATATTTTGTCTTGGTCTTACTCAACTTGAACCCTTTAGATTCCAGAGTATGTCTCCAAACCTCCAACTTGGCATTCACTTTGCTGCGAGTCTCATCAGGACTATGTCGTATGCGAATAACATACACCATGGCACCTCTTATTGGATTTGTCGCGTCACTCCGTCCATCACCAAGGCAAATAGGAATGGTCTAAGACTTGATCCCTGGTGCAGCCCCATCATCAATGGGAAGTGCTCCGAGTCACCTCTTACTGTCCATACCCTAGTCTTAGCTCCATCATACATATCCTTGATCGCTCTAGTGTACGCCACAGGTACACCTCTAACCTCCAAACATCTCCATAAAACCTCCCTAGGGACTTTGTCGTATGCCTTCTCGAGGTCGATGAAAACCATAAATAAGTATCTCTTCATCTCCCTATACTACTCCACCAACCTCCTAATAAGATGAATGACTTCAGTAGTCGAACGCCCCAACATGAAACCAAACTGGTTCTCGAAAATAGACACGCCTCTCCTCACCCTTATCTTCACGACCATTTCCCAAACTTTCATAGTGTGGCTCAACAGCTTGATACCCCTATAGTTGTTGAAACTCTGGATGCCACCTTTGTTCTTGTACAAAAGAGTTATTGTACTCCACCTCAATTCTTCGAACATTCTCGTCGTCTTAAAAATGATATTAAACAACTTAGTCAGCTATTCCAAACCTGCCCTACATGCGTTATTCCAAAATTCAACTGGGATTTCATCAGGCCCGATCGCTCTTCCCCTACACATCCTGCGAACAACACCCTTAACCTCCTCAACCTTAATGCTTCTACAATATCCAAAATCCTGATACCTTCCGGATTGCTCCAGATCTCCCAGCACAATGTCTCCATCTCCTTTTTGTTCAAGAGTTTATGGAAGTAAGACTGCCACCTCCGCCTAATATGCGCGTCCTCCACCATTACTTTGTTGTGCTCGTAGTTGATGCAGCTCACGTGATCCAAGTCACGAACCCTCATCTCCCTTGCCTTTGCTAGTCTGTACAACTTCTTATCCCCATTTTCTCCTCTAATTCCATATACAGGCGTTCAAAAGCCATCATTTTCGCCGCCGTAACCGCTAGCTTTGCCCCCTTCTTCGCCATCTTAAACAGTTTCCTATTCGTCCGCTTCTCCACCTCATCCTTACTTTCTAGCAATTTCACATACGCCGCTTTCTTCGCTTTCATCTCCTCTTAAACTTTACCATTCCACTACCAGTCCCCTCGATACCCACCACGATTACCCCGCGAGGCCCTATCACTTCTCTAGCTACCTCCCGAATGCAACTGGCCGTCCTGTCTCACATACCGATCGCATTCCCACTACTCTCCTAAGCCCCATTGGCCATCAACCTCTCCCCATCTCATTTGCACTAGCCACAGTCAAACTCCCCCATTTGACCTTCAACAAAATAAATAGTACTTAAAACAAACAAATATTTTATTTTGTTGGTAGAAGCTATTTTTCAGTCAAATAATTCATCTCACCTAACCATATAGCGATTCTTTCAAAAGCCAACTGAAGAATTAGTTAAAATATCTTTTTTTGAAAGAACAAACTAAAAAATATTGTACCTAGTACCTACTCGCTTTTGATGTGGAGTTCTACGTCAGGCTTATGAAAAAGATTATGTATATTGTTCTAAAGTTTTCAAATTTAGTTCAAATAAAAACAAATCTTTCTTTGAATGGAGAAAGAAACAAAGAAGTTAATACCCCTATATATTAAAGTTTTCATACATTTATTGTAGTTTGTTTTAAAGTTTATCTTGGATGCGTGACTATAAATAAATAAAGAAAATACATTTACTTGTAGAATTAAACACTTAAAGCTAATCTGTGTGCGAGTTACTAATAATGACATGCAACTACTTGACCAAAAAAAGAAATGCAACTACGATCCATTGCAGTTCTTTTGTCGAACTGTATAGTTTTTTACTTGTACTTATGTTTATAGAATTTAATTATGTATGTGAGTTAATCCGAAAAAACTATGTATGTGTGAGCTTATTTACATCATCTGTTCCTAATTTGAATAAAGGAAGTAGGTTGTGGTAAATTAATACTTCTTAAGTCCATATTTACTTGTCTATGTTTAATTTGATACACTCTTTAAGAAACAATAAGTAAAATATTACTCTTGATTTTATATGTGAGAAATGAATAAGAAATAATTATAGTACTTAATAATAAAGATAAAATAGGTATAAAATGATAATTTTGGTCTTAGTTTTTTTAAACTGGACAAGTAAAGCAAATGTCTATTTTTAATATAGTGCACAAGTAAAAATAGACCAAGAAAGTAATTAACGTAAAACTAATTAATTTATGATAAAATTTATAATAAAAATGGATAACTTATTTGAAACTGAGACGCAATTAGTATTATGGATATTTGTATTCATAGAATTTTAGGAATTTATGCTCAGCGATTTGAAACTTATTTTTTTCCTGTCGTTGTTGGAGCTTTGGGGCTGTCGACATTCATTTTTAGCAGGCGGCAACTACAAGGCCAAAACATCATTTGGCACATAAAAGCAGTGAAATAGTAGTGACCAATCCCACTTAATTATTAGTATTGCTCTTCACCTAGTTATTATCACCACTTTTGTGTTTTTTCCCCTGTCCTATCTGATTTCCACTTTAATTATAGTAATATTAATATGGGCCATTTTTTGAAAATTTAAAAAATTAGATCTTGTGGAAAATATTAATAAGAGTTCCGTTAATTTTCTTTTCATTCTAGAAAAAGCCAAACTATTATTTGTTGAGTATTGCCCACTCTATGTTTATTATTTCTATTATTGTATCTTTGGTTATAGAAATGTAGAAACTCTGAAAAAGTTAAATTTTGGTTAAAATTTCAATGCATGGGTGGATAGTGTGTTACATTTTAAAAAACATGCAAAATCCGGGAATTAAATCCGGATTTGTACCGTGACAAGGCCAGTGACTGATGTAGCATGAAAGGTGGGGGTTCAATTGAATCTCTAACTTTCGATACAGATATAATTTTTTGTGTAAAATTTTTATTAAAATTGTAATAAAGAGTAGACATGAACCCATAACTTTTCAAATACAACGGATTCAAATCAAGAATCTTAAGAAGTTGAACCCATAGATTTCAAAACCTGGATCCGCCTCCGAACAAGGTACTATTCTTTTACCACTAAATCGTTGTGCCTAATCCCTAATAATGATGTTTAATATTAGTAAACAATGTTTACAAAAATCTTATTCAAATGATGGTTAAGTTTTTAATAAGCTAAAAGTGAGAGTAAGTTGAAATAATTATAAATTCCTTGATGATTCAAAAATCTTATTCTAGTTTATAACAACGGAACACAAACATACTGGAGTAATAAATAGTAGAGAATTAAGAACAATATCAAGTCAGGATGGCCGAGTGGTCTAAGGCGCCAGACTCAAGTTCTGGTCTTCGTAAGAGGGCGTGGGTTCAAATCCCACTTCTGACACGATTTTAAGTTATTTCTTTTTCCCTTTTCCATAAAAAAGTATAGTTTATATTTCAGATTGGCTCATCATTTGTCTGTTTCCATTTTCTCTAATTTGTTATTCAACAAGTTTTTGTGGAATACATATGGTTAGGTTCACACCTCTGTTAATTTTTTAAAAAAGGTTTACACATCTGTTAAAGTTAAAGAACTTTCAAATATATAAATAGTCATTCTATTTTAAACTAAAAATAAAATATATATTATAAATATTATTTATTATTGTGGATGTCTATAGAAAAGTTAGGGTATGATTTTGGGACCAAGCTACTCAGACTTTAACAATACATGAATTATCTTCATTGTATTTACATCCTTCAAGAGAAATAAAATAATTCTCTTCTCTTCTGCCTTTCTCTACAAATATTCTTCTTTTAATTTTATATTTTATAACATGATATCAGCACAAGTCTCTAATTTGTTGAACTTGAATGGTTTTCTTCTTCACAAAATAACATGCATCGATGCACAATTGTTCCGGTGAAAAGAGAGCTTGAACGAGAGGCATAGATTGAGGGTAAAGTATCCAAACGCTAAAGCCAAATCCAAGATGTCAATGGAAATATTTCCTCTGCTTCTTAATTGTCCAGATTGGTCATCAAAGTGTAATTAAGTTTTGCAATGGACCATGAACAAGTAAACTAAATTATGCACGTATATATGGTGAAATATTATGAGCATATTTATGACAGTAACTCTATGGCTATATGATTATCAAGTGATATCTCCTAAGTTTTTTTGCCAAGCGCAGTTTTACAAGTGTTGTTGCGGCATGTAAGATATTCGCATAGTTTCATATGATTTACCTTTTTAGTAATTTATTATAGTACTGTTAATCTTTTGTTTTCAATTCATTCGGGAGGCAATTGAGATTTTACGTTTATAACCACCCGAAGTGGTGATATAGTCAAAGAATCAAAGTTTGCTTAAGACTAAATGGTAACGACCTATTCCGTCGTTACTTGTACTTTGATTATTTTACTCTCGTTAACTTGAATTCCAAAGTTATCAGACGATTCTAGTAGAAATTGATAAATTAGAATCTTAAAATATGAAAGCGTTGATCGAAAGTTAACTTTTGTGTGAACGGGCCTTTTTCGGAATTCCGTCGATTTCACGAGGTCCGGAGAGTCATTTATGATTTGGTGGGATAGTTGGTTCGGTTTCTGAGGCCCTCGGAAGCATTTTTGGCTATTGGTGGGAAATTAGTTTAGCCCGTTGGGGGTTGACTTACAGAAATAGACCTCCGATGGAAATTACGAGACCGCGAGTGAATACGTAGCGTATTTTTACGTATGTGTACATATCTTATTTGTGTCGGGGAGGTCTCGTGTGATTATCGAATTTCGGGTTGAAATTGTTTAAGTATGAAAGTTTCTAGCTTCTGGTGTACTCGTTGGGGCGGGCCTCAGTGCGCCCCCAGCGTAAAGGGTCCACTGCAACGGATGGCGATCCGCTACAGCGAGCTTTTGGGATTTTAGCAAGGGACCGTAGGCGCGGGTGTGGACCGCGGGCGCGGGTCCGCTGCAGCGGCTGCCACTGCAGCGAACGACGAAAATTTTAGAATGCTTTTTAGTGTCATTAAAACTCTACGCTTCATCATTCCGAAAACACACCTCCAAAGCACTCTTAAGTCGACTCCAAACAATTTCAAGTGGTTTCTTCCATTGGTAAGTTTTCTTAACCTTGTATTACCCTTATTTAGTTTCTTTAAGTTGATTAAAGGGTGGAAATAACCTAGAATCTAATTGGGGAAGATGAGTTCAACCTAGTTAGGGTTTGTTTGATGATTAAGCTTAAAATAGAAATTGATTGATGGGTTTTACTATTCTAAGCTTGGGGTTCACTAATTAATAGTTGTTAAGCTTGAATCTTCCATTATTGATGGTAGAATTGAATGTTGAAAATTAGGGTTCATACCCGAAATTGGGAATTTTACTTGTAAGATGAAATTGACCTAATGTTGAGTTGAATTAGGAAATTGCTTGGTAGGATTGAACTCCTAGAACGTTGAATTTCATAGTCCACTTTTAAATTAACCGTTTTACCCCCACAAGCCCTTTCCCCTATTTTCCCTATTCGGTTCATATTCGAAGGACTAGTATGATGTTATGGGTGTTGTGAATTCCTTGTTCTAACTTAGACTTAAAAAATAGTAGACTTTGAGTACGACCGTGATCCTCGGAAGGGCAAGGCGCAGGTATGACTCGTTGGAACTCTCGCTCGGCATCCAGGTATGTTATGGCTTACCTTCTGGTTAGACTTCGGCTAGCGAAGCGTATGTGTAGTTAGATTCTGTTGGAGAAAGCATGTAAGCCTTCAGGTATGAAGTTTGTATGGATTACTTAGGTTGGTTATTGTTGACTGATTATGATTTGTTGCCTCTTTGTAGTTAATGGACTTGTACGTAATCCCATGTCTCATTTGTGATGTAAATGTATTTCACTTATCTTGGCATGTTCATGAAAATAGGAAAGGAGTTGATATGATAATGATATTATGATATGTGTCCTTGTTTGGCACGACTGGGGATTGATATGTTACACTTGATATTGTTATTGCATTGTATTCATCTTCATTTCCATGATATATTGATATGACTTGTGATTGGTGTGAGGGTGATTAATGGGAAGGAAACATCTATGATTCATATGAGATACTATTTGCGTAGCCATCTCTATGGTGTGTGATACAGAGTGGCTAGTGGGGTATTTGGTGGAAGAGTCATATTAGGCTGTGTGATACGAAATGACTAGTACATGGATGTCGCGGGTCCCCCATGGGTCATGACTGCTGGGATGATGATATATTTCATCGACAGCATGTACGTACGGATATTTCATGTGGCCACTGCATTACACATTTATTCATCACTCATTCATATATTTGGATCGTGACTTGATTTTCTATATTTGGTGGATTATTCTTGGATTGTGATATTACTTGTACTTGATTGTGAGCATGTCTATCTTTCAGCGTCTTTCTTATGCATATGTTAGCTAACTGTTGTCAGCCTATGATGTCTACCTGTACATAGTGTTTGTACTGATACTACCTTGCTGCATTCTTTTCTGAATGCAGAGTACGTGACTAACTTTGCCTCTTCTCATCGCGACTGATCCGAGGCTGCTGCTGCTGAGTCTTTAGGGTGAGCTTGCTGGACGATCCGCTGTCCGAAGTCTCTTTCCCTATTATTGTCTTTATCTTGACCTCCGAGACAGTATTTTCATTTTATCCTATGTATTATTCAGACTCATAGATTTTGGTAGTAGCTCTTGTGTTGTTCAGACCAAGTTTCTTTGGGGGTTGTATTTGTATTCGTATATTTCACACTTTTACATTTATGGTATGAGTGAGACATTATATTATTCCGCTTAATTTACTTTAACTGTTGGTTGGATTGTTGATTAATGGAATGGTCCTCCCACTGAGATGGAAAATGGTAGGTGCCCTCACGACTTAGTGATTTGGGGTCGTAACATAAATTATGCATGTAACCACCATAAGTGGTATATTTTTATAGGTTATTGTGATTACAACTGAAGATGCGTTCAAGAAAAATTCTCCTTATCACACATATGCCTCGATTTGCTCCTGAAGTAGTAATATCTTAAAAGAGGTTCTAAGCTATTATTATTTGATATGCTTAAGGCACATTCAAATATGTTTCATTCTTGAAGAATAAGATTTTTTGATAAGTGTTACAAATACAAATCCATTCTGTGAAGTGAATGTTGTTTAGTAAAGCTTATAAATATGAACATATACTTGGTTGTAAATATATCACGCCTCACCCCCAGAAGAGGTAGAATAATTGAGAAAAAATATTCTAAATATTCTATGCTTTACTCCCGAAGTAGTAAACTCGAAAATCTGCTCATGAAGTAATAAACTCAGAAATGTGCTCCCGAAGTAGCAAATTTTGAACTCTACTCCTTAAGTAATAAAACATTGCACCCTAGTCCGGAAGTAGTATAACTTTTAAATTAGTAAAACTCATATATTTACTCTCGAATTAGTAGAATTTTGAATTTTATTCCCGAAGTAGTAAAACTTTGAGCTTTACTCCCGAAGTGGTAAGACTCTGAAATCTATTCCAGAAGTAGTAAAATTTTGAAATTTACTCCTAAAGTAGTAAGACATTGAAATTTAGTAGAAGTAGTAAGAATTTAAAATTTACTCATGATATAGTAATACCAAAGTTTACTCCCGAAGTAGTGAAATATTAAAGTCCTTAAAATTTTCTCTTGCCATAGTAAAACTTTAATAAATTACTTCTGAAGTAATTAAACTTTACTTTACTCCCGAAGTAGTAAGATTTTGAACTTCACTTCCAAAAAGGTTCAACTTTGAATTTACTTCTAAAAGTAGTGAAATAATAGAATTTTCTCCCCAAAATCTGTTGTAACTTTATAATGCATGTAAAGTTTTTTCTTACTTTTTTGCAAGCTACGATTTTAGTTATTTACCATAGACGTATCAAGGACTGTATAACTTAATGTTTACTTTTCATCATTTATAAATTTAAAAATGTCTTTATAATGTTTTATTTGGTTGCAATTAACTTTTTCCGGTCATGACACCAACGATGTTAAAGGAATATTTGATAGTACAAAATCAATTAAGGGCTCTAGAAGAGCTGACTATTCATCTAGAAGATCATGACACTAGTAGTGTCCAAATAATATGTGATTATGGAGAATAAATTAAAGGCTCCTGAAGAGCTTATATACTATTATATAATTCGCTAGATTATAATATACGAAGTTGTTATGATCGAAACAAAGCTATAGTAAACCCGGATTTTACTAAAGTAAATAGACTATTATATTGAAGCTATAAATGATTGGAGGATTAAATATCTTTAAAATCATAGTCGGTCAGAAATATATATGTAAAAGATTACCCGTTATATTCTCTAAATTGTACTACACAAATATAAGCATGATGAATTCACATGCCACGATAAACTAGAAGTTTATTGATACAAAAATTAATGTAATGGTAAATCAGAAATTTACTAAAACAAATAGCACATGATAGGATAAACTTGAAGTTTACTAGTATAAATAATTTTATCAGTTGGCATGAGCAGTTTGGTCATCCCGATTCAAATATGATATGAATATTGAGTATTCAACATATATTGAAGAACTAGAAGATCTTCAAGAATTTATTTGTATTGTTTGTTCTCATGATAAATTTATTATACTAGCTAATGTTGAAATTGAATTCCCTAAATTATGAAAATATATAAAAAGTGAATATGGGCCCGTTCACCTATTATGTGATATCTTAATTAGATGCATCATGAGTTGGTCACATGTGAGTTTATTGTCAACCTGCAATTTGACATTTACAAAACTACTTGCTCAAAATTGTAAGATTGTATTAATCTTCATTGGGGAGCCTTTCTCATTAATATAATATATATATATATATATATATATATATATATATATATATATATATATATATATATATATAGATGTACAATATGGAATCCCTATACAACAGGGATTCTAGTTCTACCATAATTACATAACCCTAAATATGGTAAATACAATCGTGGTACACAGGTGCTAATACACCCCCTCAGTCGGAGCGGGAGGAGGCCGGATGCTAATACTGGATCTGAAGTCGAGGAATAGCTGTCTAGGAAGACCCTTGGTGAATGTATCTGCATACGGATATGAAGAAGGCACATGCAATACCATGACATGTCCGAGAGCAACCTTCTCACGAACAAAGTACATGTCCATCTCAATGTGCTTGGTTCGCTGATGTTGAACCGGATTATGAGACAAATTTATGACGGATATATTATCACAATAAACCAAAGAAGCCTTACGTAGTGGATACTGAAGCTCTAAAAGAAGGTTTCGAAGCCAACAGATCTCAACAACAATATTAGCAACACCTCTGTATTCTGCTTCTGCACTCGAACGGGATAATGTGGGTTGCCTCTTGGCAGACCAAGAAATAAAATTATCTCCTAAGAACACACAGTAGCCTGAGGTAGAGCGTCGCATGTCCGGACAACCTACCCAATCAGCATCCGTATATGACAACAACATATTCGGTGCGGGGTATAGATGCAAACTATAATCAAGTGTGCCATACGTTTGATGTCAGTAAAGTGAGTCTCCCTGGGGCATGCATAAATAAGCATACATGTTGAACATCATAAGCAATATTAGGCCTGGTGAAAGTGAGGTACTGTAGTGCACCTGCAAAAGTCCTGTAAAGAGTGGGATCTGACACTGGATCACCATCCAAAGCACTAAGCTTCGATCTAGAGTCAACTGGAGTAGCCATGATCTTGTAATTCGCCATTTTAGCCCTATATACAGTCTCCTTTGCATACTTATGCTGACAAAGAAACGTAATATCTGCAGATCTAGTCACAGAAATCCCCAAAAAATAGCTCAACTTCCCCTAGTCAGCCATAACAAATTCTGTTTTAAGTAGTGTAATGATATCATTTTCCAACAAATCAGAGGAGGCAGTGAGCACAATATCATCAACATACAATAATAAATATGCAATGCTACTACCTCTATGAAAAATAAATAGTGAATTATCACACTTGCTGCACACAAACCCAATATGTATGATATACTGTGCAGAACGATCATACCACACTCTAGGGGCCTATTTCAAGCCATAAAGTGACTTACGGAGATGCCATACATACTGAGGGGTTGCTGGATGGACAAAACCAGATGGTTGATACATATAAACCGTTTCTTTCAAATTCCCATGTAGAAACACATTTTTCACATCAAGCTGATGAATAGGCAAGTTCTTACCCATGACAATGCTCAAAACTGTGCAAATGGTAGCCGGTTTAACAACCGGACTGAACATCTCACTACAATCAATACCCTCTCTTTCCGGGCTCACTGCCAGAGGAACAGCCGCAACTTTTAGTTGTCCCTCTGTGCAGCACACTGCCCGAGACCCTTTTTTCCTGTAGCACAATTGTTTGTCTCCTGTTTTTGGCCTTCCTCTGCTCGAGAACCAAAAACAAATTGTCTACCAATCCTTTACATAGAACAAATTGTCAAACTCTTTGTCTATTTCTTTCTTCCTTTACATAAAACAAAAGTTTTTTTTCTGCTTTTCTCTTCCATTTCCGAGAACCAAAGTAGAGTGTTTTTGTTTTCAAACAAATTTAAATCCTTTTCCATATCCACTATAATGACTCCTCCCACATCTCAGGCAGCCTACCAGTCCACTCCAGGCCTCTCCCAATTTAATTTGGATCCGGCTTTCATCACATTGACTCATCGGCAGCCCGATAATGCGTGGTATATGGCGGGCGTCACGTCTCACCTCAACAACAATTCTGGTAATCTTCCTCAACTGCAAAGTTTAAATACTCCACAATCTATTATGGTTGGAAGCGGTCATCGAATTTCAATTCAAGGGTTTGGCCACACACTAACCCCACTACCGCATCCCCACTTCTCCCTAAATAACATTCTATATGATCCTAACATTATCAAAAACCTAATCTCCGTTAGGAAATTTACCACCAATAATTCTGTATCAATTAATTTTGACACATTTGGGTTTTTCGTAACGGACCTACGTACCGGGAAACTCCTTACGAGATGCAACAGTGAGGGGAACCTCTATCCTTTCCTATCCACGCCCGATGCCAGTGTCACCTTCCCACATCTCTAAATGCCTAAGTCTTTTCTCCCACCATTTTAACAACCATATCTCCTTCTATGTGGCATAGTAGACTTGGTCATCCGGGTTATTCCGTTTTTTATTCTCTTAGAAATTGAAATTTAATCCAATACAACAAAGGGAATCTTTCTCATAGTTGCTCCTCGTGTCAGTTAGGGAAACATGTTAGACTACCATTTACTTCTATAAGTACTACTCTCTCTCCCTTTGATATTATTCACGCTGATTTATGGACATCTCCCATAACTAGCAATTTAGGCCACAAATATTATCTGATATTTTTGGATGGTTTTTCTCACTTTCTTTGGGTATACCCACTCAAACTCAAATCTCAAGTGTTCTCCAAATTTGTTGAGTTTCGTACACTGGTTAAAACGCAATCTGAAAAAGACATAAAATCGTTTCAATGTGATTATGGTCGTGAGTTTAATAATTTCTTATTTCATAAATTATGTGCGGCTAACTGCATGGTTTTTTGTTTCTCATGCCCATATACCTCCCCTCAAAATGATAAAGCCGAAAGAATTCTGAACCATTAATAATATGATGCGTACCCTCATTTTTCATGCGTCTCTCCCTCCTACTTTTTGGGTATATGCACTAAAAATGGTAGAACACATTATCAACATTTTACCTACCCGTTGGGGAGCCTTTCTCATTAATACAATATATATATAGGTGTACAATGTGGAATCCATATACAACAGGGATCTTAGTTCTATCATAATTACATAACGCTAAATATGGTAAATACAATCGTGGTACACACGTGCTAATAAAAATAACTGAGTTAAGAGTACAATTTCTAGATTATGTAATCAAGATAATCCATCTTGATAATGTTGCTAGTTTATATCCAAGTTGATTTAACGTTAAATACCTCCAATAAATAGCTAAAGCGTTGCTTATGAGAACAAAGCTTCATGTGCTGGTCTGAGATATGATATATTGCATGCAACAACACTTGCATGATTCAGACCAATAAATCATGATAAATGTTTTCCTCACAACTGGTTCAGGGTTAGGAACCAGTTATTTCCACATAACAGTTTTTATGTGTGGTATATGATTAATTAATCTGCCATGCACAAAGATGGATTTAAAAAAAAAGATGGAATATATGTTAGTTTTTCTAACATAAGGGGGAGGAATAAGCATTTACGAAATATGTTGTAAATTATCATTAGTATGATCCTCGTTCAAAGATAATTCAAGTCAAATGCTAGAAGCATTTGCTGACCTAAAATGAATTTCATATTTAAGCTGCAAAATACTCATATTAAATTAATGTCCCTGAATGACAGAGTCTACAACATATATGAAGGATGGTAGATCAATCGGTTGCAAATGCAATAATTCTTGAAAATAAAGAGGAGCAAATGATTAAAATGGTCATAATAAGGAAACAATGTGCTCTTGAAGAGCCTACGACATAACACTTCATGAAACCTTATGAGAGGTTTAGGTACCTAAAGTAATGATAGTGATGATATCTAAATAAGTTATGTCATATTGCGAATAGATACAAGATAATATATCTGTCGACAATATCTTTAATATAATATAACGCGCAATATTGTAAAAGATTGTGACGATCTGAATTTTATGTAGGTTAATACATAATGACATTGAAACAATTACCAAGTAAAATGACACATCTTGAGAAGCGTAAAGCTTATTTTGGACCTGCAGTCTAGACAACCGAAAATGTCACTCATTTAAATATTAATAAATATTATCTCTTGACAAAATATATACAAAAATTCTTGAAGAATTTTAAATGCATGAAGCATATACAAGTTCTAGAAGTTTGTTCATAATTATTATATGAATTAAATCAAGCAAGATCAATGAGATTTAATTGCCTTAATGAATATTCAATGAATAAGAGTCTATTTAGTCCTACTTCTTTGTGGAAATCAAAATTTGTCATATTGTTAGTGCAAGTTGATGACTTAAATATTATTGAAATTCTTGAAGAGTTCTCAAAAGTATATTATCTGTTGAAAGAAGTTGAAATGAGAAAATTTGCAAAACTCTTTGGTCCTGAAGTGTCATATCTTTATTCCATTGATGCATTTATATATTTTGCTATCCCTATGAGGGATTACATCGATGTTGTTCTACATGACAGTCAAATCATATAAAGATAGCATTTGTTTATAAAGCAAGTCAGGAATGTACTTGGAGTGATGTAAACAATATTTTATGCCGATGCAACTCTATCCAAAAGACTGAAGACACAACATCATACATAGCCCAACTAAAGGGAGGATTCATAAAAGGAGATAGAACAAATCATATTTCACCAAAATTGTTTTTCACACATGATCTCCAAAAGAATGATGTTATCAACGTGCAACAGATTCGTTCAAGTGATAATATGGTTGATATGTTCACCAAGTCTCTACCAACTGTAACTTTCGAGAAGATGGTTGACAAGATTGGATTGCGAAGATTTAAGTTTTAAATTGATGTTCTAATCAGGGAGAGTTAATACTTGTTGTACTCTTTTTTCCTTACAAGGTTTTGTCCCACAAAGTTTTCCTTGCAAGTTTTTAATGAGGTAGTCAAAATGCATATTATTAGAAATGTATACACTTTTTTCTTTACTAGAATTTTTTTCACTTGGTTTTTTCTAGTAAGGTTTTAACGATGCACATAATATCAAATAGACATCCAACAGGAGTGTTATAAATATTATTTATTTATTATTGTGGATGTCTATCTTTATGAGAAAAGTTAGGGTTTGTGACTTTGGGGCCAAGCTACTTAGACCTTATAAATACAGGGATTCTCTTCATTGTATTTACATCTCTCAAGAGAAATAAAAGAATTCTCGTCTCTTCTGCCTTTCTCTACAAATATTCTTCTTCTAGTTTTATTATTTTATAACAATATATATTTATTCACATAGGTGTTTAAACCAAACCAAGAAGGTTAAACTTAGCCGTCCAAAATCAACGTGAAAGATACATATATCACTTCACTACTGTTAAATTGTATAAATGAAAGACACATACCTTGCATTAATCATATTAATGTGTATTCTCGATATGGATAAATTTTAAATCGATAAAAGAAGGCGAGGGATTAAAAAAGTACATAATGTCTTCTATGTTAATTGTTACTATCATTTTAGCAAGTAATTAGACTCCGCGCATAGCGGGAGCTTAATGCATCGGGCTTCCATTTTAGCAAATGTATTGATTACTTTCTCTATAGGAGTTGCTCTCATTTCAATATCAAGTCTATTGATAACTTTCTCTATAAGAGTTAGTCGCAGTTGAAATGAGAAACTTAACAAGTAGAATTCTTCGTTACCTTTTGTTGTGATCACGTTAATAATTGCTCGAGAATTCAATATCTATTTCTAGGAGATCTTGTTGTAGTTTTCATGATCTCTGCGACTATATTGGTGGTGATCGGTGTTTTAAGAGGCGGGGGCGCGAGGCGAGGCGTTTTACGCAGCATGAGGAGAGGCGTAATCCCCGAGACATGGGGCGTAAGTTCCATGGATCTACGGGGCGTATGTCTCATGTATCTTCAATTTATAATTTTAATACTAAAAATAAGCAAAAGTAAAATTTTCATTAAAATTTTGCAAATAAATTCAAATAAATCACCAATAATATACATAAATTATTATAATTATTATATGAGAAAGGTAACAACACAAAACATGATACTCCGTAATAGCTTAGATTATCTTTAAAATAAAATCTTCATCCATTTCGTCATTAATCTCCACATCTATTAGTTCTTTCCACCCTCAACTAATATTTGCACTAATTTTTATTTATATATTTCAATGAGGGAGAAGGATGAAAAGTGAAATAGAAACGACAAAAAATAAAAAAGGTTGCTTCAAAAACATAGTGCTAATGATATTTTTATCCTACAAATTTCAGAGATAAACATCTAAAAAATTATTTATGGCAGTGTTATTTATATATTTTTGAAAAAATCATTACGACATGAAAACATGATAACATAAAGTATAAATATCATTACACCAATAATAAAAATTATAATCTATAAAAAAAATACTTTTAATTTAAAAAAATCATATTTAACGCCCGGGGCATACACATTTATGCACGGGGCTTACGCTTTCTCCCCCGAGACTTACGCCCCAAATTCTATGGCGTACGCCCTATGAATCTATGCTTTTCATTTGCTCCCCGAAGCATTTTTGATACGCCCCGCACCGGAGCTCGTCCCGAAACTCGCTCCGACAATGCCTCTGAAAACACTAGCGGTGATATAAAGACTATTTGAGAAGACAATCATCAATATTTGAGTGTTCTCTTTACATATTTACTCAGGCGCTTGATAAGTTTGTGTCAAAAAGTATTATTGGGTCGGGTCCACCCATAAAGGGTTCTAGATGATCCATGAGCCCATTAATTATTTCTCCATATTAAATCATAGAGCTAGCCTATATAAACAGAATTATGGTGTTTAAGAGGGGTTAGTCCATCATATAGAGATGGCTAGGGTTTACACATAATATATGTCTCTACATCAAAAGGAAAATCTAGGTTGTGAAAATATGAGATTCATCCGCTTTCTGAGGATTTCCGACGACCAATGACACGAGTCGTGGTTGCTCAAGATCCGCTTCCGCTATGAAGAAACCCGTAAGTCTCCTAAATAGTATTTACACTTCAAACTACTACATTTTCATCAGAGTCATAGGTTCGTGTTCCGATTGGAGACATGAACGTATACAAAACATAAAAATTAGAGTTTTTATGAATAATCCTGAATCTTAATTGTATTATTTCATGTTTGTAAATGCCTAGTTTTTGGACGAAATCTTAGGAATTTTATAAATATCATAGAGAGCTTTCCGTAGATACGTGGATCATATTTTTTGGCCTTGTAGTTAGTGACATATTGAATTTTAAAATTTTAGGATTTTATTATTACGAATTAACCCCAAACAAATTCAATAATCCTTGTTTCATTCAATTTTCGGGAAAATTGACTTGGGTAATATGTTATTCATATATTTTAGAGCAAAATCATATAATCAATTGTGATTTTCAACAAAAATTTGGGAAGGATTTTAAGGAAAATCCGCTAGGATTTGTTTATAATAAAATCCATCAATGTTTTATCATATGGATCAGTCTTTGGACGATTTTACTTTGATTTGGAGGTTTACATCAATCCTAAAATACATTTAGGATATAAATCAATTCTTTGATTGAAGAAAAATAATCGAAAATCATGTTTTTTGGTCGGAACCCTAACGAACTCGATTTAAGAAAAACTCCAACTATTTCTCACGATTTTTGGCAACTTTTTAATGATATTTTCAACAATTGGTGCATGAAATCAATCATAGAATATGTTTGGGACAAAACTTAGTGTTTTGATTGGATCAAAATAGCCTAAAATGGAGAAAATTCATCCGGGTCGCAGAAATATTCATTTTCCAGACCTGGATCGTGGTTGGGTGAAGAAGAAGGGCTGAAGCAATATTTTAGTACGAAGTCCACTCTCGGTCCGAACTTGCATCGGCGAGTGTGGCCCACCCCCAGCTCCGTGTTCAATGATTTTTTTCCTTTTGCTCGAATTTAAATTTCAAATTTTTGTATATTTTCTAAATAATATTTGGACACTGTAAAATATTTTTCCCGTAATTAATACCATTCTGAAAATGTTAATCTCGTGTTACTTATTTTCAGTGCTATTTTAATAAAATAAAAAATATGAAAATTATATGATACATAGAACATGTCTATGTGACTCATTCTCCCTGAAAGTCTATGAAGAATAAATATCCTATTTTCTAAGTGAAATTAGGTATAAATATTGATTTTCACCTTGATTTGTTAATGAAAAAGTATGAAAATTAATTTTTTAGATCTAATTAAATTATCTATTGATATATAAGTGTATCTAGAATAAGATCTGAATTTTTCTATTTGGTGTGTATATACCACTTGTTTAATCAAGAAATAAAAATATTTATTGAAATATTTGGTGACTTAGCTAGAGTTGATATGGTTATTTTATATTTAACATCTATCCTTGGATGATGATTGAAAACGTAGTGAACTTTCGACTCTAGGATTTATGTTTATGTTTAATAGCCTTGTCAATTTGCTAAAGTTACATTTATTGTATGCAAAAATATTAAACATGCGTGCTTTTATGCTAAGTGTGAAACTTTATATTTTACAAATATGTAGAACTTTTGTGTTCCATAAATACTATGTCTACTGCTTTAAAGAATATTGTTGTAGAGCTTATTAAAAGTGAAAAGCTCAACTGTAACAATTATAAAATACTAAACTGTAATATGTGCTGGAAGAATTATTTTTTAGATTGTACATAAAATCATAGATGAAGCCTATGATGTTTGAAAAAAAATTCAAGCTCGCATTATGTTGCTAAGCTATGAAGATGTCACATGGAATTTTACTCATAAGGTTACCAAAACTCTGTAGGATGCTCTCGAATATAAATGTGGTAGCACTACGGTTACCAGAATTAAGGTTATAAGTTGACTAATGAGCACCAAGTTCAAGCGATTATCCATTTTCTGTCTCAAGTTTAGGAGCATATGAAGATGCATCTGATTCGTAATAAATGCAATAGTACATTTTTTATGTGAGACAATACCTAGAGTTAGAAGATGAGAGACATGAGGCTGCCAAACAAGGTGTAAAAGTGCACAAAATAATTTTTAGCTCAAGAAATGGTTTTAATCGTAAAATCAGAGGAAACTGAAAAGTTAAGGCTCATCCAAATAAGAATCCTAAAATGATAACCAACAAGATGATAGAAAGTAAAAAAAAAAATGACTAAAGTGAAATGCTTCAATTATGATCAAAAGGGTCACCATGCTAGTGATTGCACTAAGCATAATAAAACACTTCATAATGAGTCTAAAAAGGTACTTCGTGTTCCTCACGCTAGTAATATATATGTTGCTAGTTGTAATTTTTTTCTAAGACTAATCCTTTATTGTAATTAACTTAGGAGATGTGTACCATATTGTGAGAGAAATGAAACCTTTGTGAACTTCCAATGGGTCTCACATATATATTGTGGATATATGTAGGAAATGACATTAAGGTTGTTAAAAGGATCGTATCATGTGTATTAGGTTTACGTGAAAATCGAGACTTTATCCTACATAATACTTTTATTGCTCCTTAACTTTCAAGGATATTACTTTATGTTGGTTTATTATAGTTAGGTTACAATTGGATTTTAATGACAATAAGGCATAGGAACAACTTATTTTGGTTATGGTTTTATCAAAATGATTTTCTCTTTAATGGATTTTGGATATTAGTTCCTTTAAGGCATAGGAACAACTTATTTTGGTTATGGTTTTATCAAAATGATTTTCTCTTTAATGGATTTTGGATATTAGTTCCTTTAATCCAACTGTTAGCTTCCCACAATTGTCTCATCACATAATCACAAGGATGATGTGAAATTTGGCATGCTAGACTTGGTCATATGGGCTTATGACATGTGGATAAGTCGACTTGTAAATATTATCTAGTTCGAAAAGCTAATAGAAAATTATTTAATAAGACCACAAAGATTGATTTTTTAATGCATAGATTCATTCTGAAGTTGTATTTTCATGAATGTGAAAATGTGGCAAAAGCTTCTAATTTCATCATATTAATTGATAAAATTAGTCGTTTAGTGATATCCATTTGATGCCACATACTCTAAGGCAACAAGTTATTTTAAGAAGTATGTGAAACATATTGGAAATCAATTGGACAAATCAATAAAAGCATTGAGAACCAGTTAATCGAGGCCATGAATACATCTTGGCCCCATTAAGCAAGTTTTTCATGATGAAAGTGGAATTGGTAATAAGTTGACTATTCTAATATTTCACAATAAAAGATGTGAAAAACATAAATAGAATGCTCCTTGAAACGATTAGATCAATAATGGCACAAGTAAGTTACAATTTTCCTATTGGAGATGTTTTGCACTAATTTGTTGTGTACGTTCTAAATCGTGTGCCGGCGGAATCAGTTACATCTACACCATATGAGTTATGGAGTAAAAGAAATCTCAAGTATTTTGTGAGACCTCTGTGGTGCACAACTTATGTATGTATTTTTTTTCTCATGGCATATTGGGCCCAATAGGAAGCTAAAGTAGCTATATGAGATACTGTAAACTACAGATTTATGAAGCAACATCACAGTGGGAGCGTAACAGAATTCGACTAAAGAAATTTCACATTTTTAGAGAATGAATAATCCAAAAGGGCGAGACAAGTTAAGACTTGTCTCCTTATGAACCTAAGGACCAAGATCAAATAGGATCCCTTCATTCGAGTGAGAGATTTTTAAGTAATGAAGGATTAATTTCTCATCTAGATCAACCTTCATCATCGGATGAGAATGAAAGTGATCATTCTCTGAGTGGGAGAGACAATAATCTTCTTATTCCAAATGGGAGTGAGATGAATCTTATTCCAAGCGGAAGCAAGATGAATTGTTCTGGTCCAAGTAGTAGCAAAATTGATCCAAATGAGATCAATATGAGATTATATGAATCTCAGTCAAGATATAGTGCTCCTACGAAATGGAAATGATCCAAGAATTATATCTTTTATGCCCTTCAAATGATGAAATGAATAAATGCAATGGAAAAATATATGGAGTCCAGGAGAATTAACAAAGTTTAAGAACTAGTTGATCTCCCAAAAGAACACAAGACTATTGAAATCAAATGGGTTTCCAAAGATAAATACAAGGCTTGTAGCACAGTTGATATATACGGCTCGACTTGTTGCTAAGGTGTATACATAACAGGAGCGATTGACAATGACGAGTTTTTCTCACTTGTTATGTAACGATCCGATCGGTCGTTTTGAGAATCGATTCTCTTTTTGGTGTATCATCTATTCCAGAAGCTCCGTAGTAATTATTTTGACCTGCTTGAAAAATTTGAAGTCAAACGGATGTCATTTGGTTCACTTTGGGAGAAGGTTTCACTATGGAATTCCTGGCATTCATTTATTTGGGTAAAATGTTTGCTTTGGAAAAATGTGCTCTGATTGGAGATCTGAAGATTTTGTTAGATTTGAAATATTATTTATGGTATATAGAAATTGACGGAGCTAATTTTAGAATTCGTTTGCTTGGTTTTTGACAATTAAATCAGTTTTAGAATTATATATGTCTACTTATGGTGAAAAGATGGTCACGGAAGAAATAAGACTCGAATTCGAAGTTTATTGTTTCTGTTATGCATGGGATGTGATTTATGACTTAGTGGAGGTGTTGGTTCGGTTCCCGATAGGTTCGGATGTGACTAAGGTGGTTGGGCGAGAAACTAGCTTTTGAGATGGTTTTGAGTTGACCAAAGTCAGCATTCGGTCAAGACGGATCCATTTGGGTGTTTCATCTATTCAAGAAGCTCCAAAGCGTGTTTTATGATCAAAATGCACATTTGATTTGTATCCGAGAGATTCCGAATGAGTTTCGAAGGTCGTTTATGAGTTTGATACATACTAGAAAAATCTGGTGTACATTTGCTGATGTTGCTCATCGCGATCGCGTGGTGGAGATCGCGATCGTGAGCCTCCGTTGTATTGATCAGCTCGGTCACGCCGCCTTGGGCCACGATCGCAAATGTCTATTTTTTCGGGGGTGCCACGATTGCGTGATATGGTCCGCGATCGCGATGGAGAAGGTGGTTGGGCAGAATAAAAATCCCATTTCGTGTTTCATTGTTCATATTTCGATTTTGGGAGCTTGGGAGCTCGAAATTTGGTGATTTCATGGGCTTTCTTCATGTTTGTTTGTGGGAGTAAGTTTATAACTTTTCTTTTATCATTCTGCCTTCGATTATTACGGAGTTTCATCATAGAATTCATGACTTGAGCTTGGAAATTTGGGGTTTGTCATGAAAATGGATTTTTAAGTAAATTATCAAATTGAAGGTCGATTAATGTATGGATTTCAAAGATTTTTTAGATTCTTGCTACCTAGACTATATGTAACATTATTTTATACTTAAATTCTAGTTTTGCCCTTGTGGGCTCGGGGTTACCTTTTTGGGTCTGTTTTTGGATTTCAAATTAAAGGATAGCAATATGGATACTATTGGGTTCGTATGACTTCCTAGAATAATATTTTGACCTGATTGAACTCGATTTTCCTATGAAATGACTATTTTGCCCCTTGAGGTTGGGAATGAGTTTTTGAACTAACTTTTGTACCCGAAATCCTTCATAGACTATTATGGGTATCATTTGAATCTTGTGTTAACATAAATTCATAATTTACTAGACCTCACTTATTCTGGAACGTTTTGGAAGTATAAAGCTTGAGTTGGATAGTTTGTGGCGCCTATTCGACCCTCCAGGTAGGTTACGGCTTACCTTCAGGTTAGACTTCGGTTAGTGAAGCGTATGTGTGGTTAGATTCTGTTGGAGAAAGCATATAAGCCTTCGAGTACAGAGTTGGGATGGATTACTTAAGTTTGTTACTATTGAGCGATTGATACTTGTTGCCTCTTTGTGGTTACTAGACTTATACAAAATGTCATCTCATATTTATGATGTAGTTGTATCTCACTTATCTTGGAATGTTCATGAATAAAGGAAAAGAGTTAATATGATATTGATGATGTGATATATGTCCATGTGTTGCATGGTTGGAGATTCATATGATACACTCGATATTGTCATTGTATTGCATTCATACTCATTTTCATGATATATTGATATTATTTGTGACTGGCGTGATGGTGATAAATGAGAAAGTAACAACAGTGATACTTGTTACATATTAATTGCGTAGCCATTTTATGTTGAGTGATACGGGATGGCTAGAAGGGTGTTCGGTAAGAAGAGTAGTCTCTAGGTTGAGTGATATAGAGCGACTCGTACATGGACTTCATGGGTCCCCCATGGATAATGACTGTTGGATGATGATATATTCCGTCCAAAACATGTATGTACGACATGAGGTTACATTGGACAGTGCATTGCATTGCATCACATACACATTCATAGTACATCCACCCATATCTCTTAATCTGGTTGTTGTTTTCATTGTATTGCGTGATGTGGTTCAACATTGATTCCTTAATTGTTACCTCATTTGAGATGGTGTTTACTTGTCAATCCGTTATTTAGAAGTTTGATGGATTCGAGGACTAGAGATTCCGCCTAGGTTATGACTGTAGACTACTAAGATCTAGGGTAATTCACCTTACTACAAGTCTTATATGGGTGTGCTTAGTAACTACCTCATTTTCGTATCTCTTGGATTCTGACTGGATATTCTATATTTGGGTTGATTATTTTTGGAATGTGATATTACTTGTACTTGATTGCAAACATGTTTATTCTTCAGTTTCTTTCTTATATATATGTTAGCTAACTGTTGTCGGCCTATGATACCTACCAATACATAGTGTTTGTATTGATACTACTCTTGCTACACTCTTTTCGGGATGTAGAATTGTTGTAGGATCATGAGTGAGGTTCGATTAGCTTTCCAAGATCTCATAAAGTTGATCTATACTTTTTGTTTGATTCTCACTCTAAACAGAAGTTATATTCAGGTTGTGGTTGTACTTTATTCCTGTTGTATACTTACAAGCTCTTGTACTATTCAGATCAGATCCCTTGGATAGTGTTGTATTCTGCACTTGATATTTATGATATGAAGTAGACTTCTATTTATTCTGCCTTGTTTACTCTACTGTGTTGAATTGACGATTAAGGGAAGTGTTCGCCTATCGAGGTGGGAAAAAGTAGGTGCTCGCACGATATAATAATTTGGGTTGTGACAGATTATGTGGATTCACCTCTATGAGCTTAATTCTAACTATTGTTGCTAGCTTGGATCTGTAATTGCATCTAACGGATGTAAAGATTGTTTTTTCTCAACGGAGAATTAAGTGAATAATTAATTTGGAGTAACTTAAGCGTTTCATCCAAAAGGCCACAAACATATGGTTTGTAGACTTTTATAGTTTTGTTATGGCACAAACAATCTTCAAGACAATGGTATATATGTTTTCTTAGTGTGGTCAATTTTTTTGGACTTCACAATGATTCACAAGGGATCATTACGTTTATACTAAAAGATCTGAGAGCAACTTTATACTTATATCATTATATGTTGATGACATATTAATAGCTTGAAAATAATTTGGAGTATATACACAAGGTAAATGCCTTGTTATCGTCTCACTCGGAGATGAAAGATATGGGTAAAGATGCATATATTCTCGAAATAAAGATTTTGAGAAAATGTTTAAAGAAATTATTCTTTAAATGATCAAACGACTAAATTTTGACCATATCAAAACTCCAATGAACAAAAACAATGCCTTGTATGCTATACTCTGTTCTAAGCTCCAAAATAAGATGAACAAATAAGAAAAGTTTCTCATGCTATGTACGGTTGGTAGTCTTATGTAAGATACGGTTGCTAGACTTGATATCTGTTTCGCAATTGGATTGTAGACAAATATAAAACCAACTTAAATTCAACACATTCAAAATACAGTTAAAACGAATCATGAGGTACCATATGAGAACTTCTGATTATGCGCTTTGCCATAAGGGCATGGCATGGAGCCGAGTAGATACATTAATGTTGATTGTAGAAGAGATATGGACAAGTTCAGGTCCACCTTTGAATGTGTTTTATGTTCAATAATGATGACATATTGTACAAGATGAAAAACAATCACATGTAGCTGCTTTATCCATGATGAGAGTTGAGCTTGTAGCTCTCTCCTCAGTAGCGCAATAGGTTGTTTGGTTAAAAAGGTTCTTGGATCATGTGTTGATGTGCTATTAGTGTTAAACTAATAACAATCCTTGTGACCGTCATACTGCTATTTTGAGCATCAAGAATCCTAAATATCATTGTAAAGCCAAACACACTGACATTAAACTTAATTTTATGATGACATGGTTGCACTCAAAGAACTGAACGTAGAGTATATCTACACAAACGATTGCAGATCCATTGCCTTAGTCAGATCCTAGAGATGTGTGTTTTTGTTCATGCAAGATCTTGAGGACTGTGTGGACTTTAATATAGAGTCATTGATTTTTGATTTATTTTTCCCAATGTTTATGTTTCTTAAAAATCAAAATAAGTTTTATTCGCATACACTGATTATGTGAATGTTTATTGTACATTCATATTATGGAATGCTTCTGGTGCATTCTTTGATATTATTGAAAAGTATGTCAGGTAGATAGAGGTCAGCCTTCTCACACAGGTGACTACCTCTATCAATTTAGTATTGATGGGAGATGGGATGAGATATTAAGAAAATTATCATAAGAATAATTTGAGAGTACATGGATTAAAGATCTTAGCATTTCACAAGTAATGACAAAAGATTATTAGTGTTTTTATGGTGGAAATAAGTTTCACCTAGTCTACTTCGAGAGGCCATATGTGAGTTCATATTTATTAAGTAGATCAAGGAACTCAGTTCAAATGCATATTGTGTCTGAATTTCATATGTACAACATTATTTTATGAGATAAAGACATACACTCCATGGGAAAGGAGAAAATATTATAGCACATGTTTCATACCATATGTGCAAATGTCGACCAAAAGGGTGAACATAAGTTTTATCTCGACTTATTGTTGTGTGAGACCCTAAATTGAGTACCCTCACGACCCCTATCAGTGGATCAAAGCTTGGTTCGATGTTCGCTATCTTAGCATGCTACCAAATGACCATGAGAGATTCAGTTTGGTGGAGCATGACTAGAAAAGCGAGTAGGATACAAGTTGAGAGACTTATGAGAAGAGGAAGATCATTAATGAAATCTCATTTCATTTGTATTTGTTGGTACCAGTTATGACTTATGGGTTATAATTGTGAACACAAGAACTATGATACATGATATCAAACTGTGATGTATCAACGTGATTCAATGATCTAGGGCACTGAGCATACTTCTTATGATCTAATTGATAATTTTCATGACGACAACGAGAGGCTATATATTCCTAACAGATGTATAGCAAAGTGCTCTCATAATATGCCAGCCATACGGTCTGTTTTTCTAGTATGAATGATGCAAGAAGGATTAAAAGGAAGAATATGTTTTCCATAGATTGATGGAGCTTGAGCACTCCCTTATGTGTGAGTGGAAGATGTTGAAAAGTATTATTGGGTCGGGTTCACCCATAAGGGGTGCTAGATGACCCATGAGCCCATTAATTATTCCTCCATATTAAATCCTAGAGCTAGCCTATATAAACACAATTATGGGTGCTTAAGAAAGGATAATCCATCATATAGAAACAACTAGGGCTTACACATAATATATGTCTCTGCATCAAAAGGAATATCTGGGCTATGAAAACATGGGGATTCATAAGCTTTGTGAGGATTCCCGACGACCGGTGATATGAGTCGTGGTTGCTCAAGATCCGATTCCGCTATAAAGAAATCAGTAAGTCTCCTAACTAGTATTTACGCTTCAAAATACAATAGTTTGTTTATTCCCATCATGTAATCATATTTTGCTTATTCATATACAAGTTGAATGAAAGCACTTGCCTCTCTCCGGTGGGCCTTTACATTTCAAATAGAAGAGAGATAATAGTCACAGCAGGACAAGCACCTCTAAATCCTTGAGATATATCGATCACAATCGATCAATCTCCTGTCATTGTTATCGTGTGCAAAGGGTTGCTCCTGCTTCCCAAATGCCACGCTTTCTTTAGGGCATTTGTCAACAACTCCCCAGATAACGAATATGGATGACTTTACATTGTTTCTTGACATGCCTTTTTTTTGTAAGGAAAAGTATTTTCAATACACCCTTGTGGTTCAGCCCTTTCCCGACTCCCGCACATAGCGAAAGCTTAGTACACCGGACTACTCTTTTTTTTTATTTTCAATCATTTGACTTGGGGAGTCATGAACCCTCCAACAGAAACCTCATCTTTTTGTCGTTAATAAGTTGTGCCTCAGTGCCCTACTATCCATAAGAAATTCTGATTTATGAAAGCCCGATGAAGCCTTAATTAACTAAACTAGTTAAAAAAGGCTCGCATTAGGCGCTTACCTTTTTTTGCTCGTAGTAGACTGGACCAAGATCCAACCGAGAGAGAGAAGTCTTTAGAAACAACAGGTTGGGAAAGCAAGAGAACGCTTCGCATTTTCTTATTTTCTTCCCGCCCTAGGAGTAGCACAAAAAGAGGAATTAGCATCATTGACCCGATGATAAAGCACTAAGACCTTCCTCGTTGGGGCTCCGCGCACTGGGAAAAGGCTGACGCGACGGGAAACCGACCACTAGTTACAAAGCTCCAATAAGGTATCGAGAGGGTGTTGCCTCGTTCTGCGATGGTTTTCAAACTAGCGCCTGTTTCAACATATCATCTCGCTCGATTCCACACAAAAAAAGGAGACGCGACTTTTGATTATTCAGTTCTATATAAAAAAAAACGAGCAATTGATCACTTTTTGGTGTTTTCTGTTTTTTTCAGATGATATGATGTACGGAATAAGAATTGATTTCACTATATCCATCGTAACCCACCCCATCTACCTATTGTCGGAGGTCAATTGTTGCTCCCCCTCGAGATTGCACTCCCTATCTGTCCAAAACCTCCCGATGATGGCAATAAGGTAAAAGAAATTTATCAATATTTCGTTCAAGTTCCTGAATATACACCATATTCCTTCCTTTTCTGGATTTTTCAATGAGAAGCCATTACTATCAAGCTTGAAGAAAATTTCCCTTGGCAAAATCCCACCAATTTCTTTCAAGCTTGGTGAATTATATAGCTTTTGATTTAACATGATCAACGAAGATGTAATTTTTTCTTATTTTTAAATGGTTACAATTTCTTTCAAGTCAAATATGAAGCCAGAAAGGAAAATAGTCATTCCGTTTGTAGGAATTTTGTTAAACACATTTTCTTTAATCCAATATAATAGTGTGATGAGATAGCTTTCTGAAGAAAGGTCACAAGGGGTGCCCAAAAGTTTAGCAGTCCTATAGTATCTCTAAAATTCAATGACTGTTTCACTATTTAACTAGCAGGCATATAAAGCGAATATTAAAGTTGATTATTTTGCAGTTATGGGAGAAGGGATAAATATGAAAGTCTGTTAATGATAAGAAAACTAATGAGATTTTTTGCTTTTCTCTAGGGTGTTTAAGTTCCATATCCAGTCGGAGCTATATATGTTGAAATGTTTAAAGAGAAATTGAAAAGAATCAATGGAAAGATAGAGGAACATTTTATCTCTCAGTTATTCAAAAGTTCCAAATTTAGTTCTAGATACCTGAGTACATATATTTTACTTTCGAGTTGACCCCCCCCTAGCTTATACAATTTCCCCTTCTTCTTTTTTTCTCTTTTCCTTTCTTTTTACAGTGTTTTTCTACATTCAATAAGATGCTACACAAATATTTTATCTTCTCATACAAAAGAGATTCACGGCTAAGCATAGCATTTACAATATCATGGCACAATGCAAAGCTCCCTCGAGAAAGATTAAAGGCGCTACATTAATTTGTCTTTACAATTTTTTACCACGAACTTACATCATCTTGACTCGTTTACAGTTTGAAACGGAGCTCCGAATCCCTCTGCCTGTTACGGCATACGGAGCAGCTGCTGATCGAACAGAAGGCGACTTGTCAATGTATGCATACCTTTCATTACCATTCCAGTATAAAATCACCCGGTTAGTGCAAGAGTGTGACCAGCTATCTCCTGTTTAGCAAGACTTATTAAGAAGCTAAAAGACACAATGCTCAATACAATAAGATCACTATCAAAATCAGCAATAGCAAGTATGTATTGTACCAAGTTATATCATTTCAAAAGGAGGCTTTGTAATTACCTAATGCAAGAGTTAATTGATATTGACCCTCTGTATACTTGGTCGTTACTTGATTCAAGAGGACAACCTACACAAATAAATCAAACGGTAATGAATTGATATAATCGCAAATAAAACTAGTAGATTGTGCACAGAAAGATAATCACTTAGGAAACGAAGTTATCCTTACTGCCAAAGTAAATTTCTTTGCAAGCTTCATCAACTTTAAGGCCATTCCACCAAGTAGTCGGGTTCTAAGGGCCATGTCATCAAAATCTTGACGGAAATGGAATGTAATGCTATCAATAATAACAACCTTAACCTATTAAAAACAAAGTTTCAGAAATTACATGTTTTAGTAATGAAGATTAATATTTAAAAAGAAAGAGTTACTCTACCGACATCTTTATGCTCAGAGATGAACTTTTCCAAGTAATTTACAACAGCAATTTGCTCTGTGTAACTACAAACGCGAAAATAGATTATGTTCTCAAGGAAATCCTTTGGCTGCATGTTAAGTTGACAAGTTTGTAAATCCCTCTTTAAGAATCCATGATATCCGCGCATATCTTCAAAACAAGCTTCAGCAATTTGTAAAACACGCTCCACCATGAAGCTACCTTCTGTATCTATAAAGTGCATGTAACACTAAGTTCTTGGCTGATTTTAGAAATTGAAGACGTGAACAACAAACAAATGTCAGCATCTACCTATATATATTGCCTTTCCTTGAAGACCACCATAATCCATGGGAATTTGAACGTTCACTGCAAGTTGTATCCTGCATTTTAAAGTGTCTCAACCACTATAAACAAAAATGAAGCTATTTCTAATACACAGGTAAGTACAAGTCACTGCGATTACCCAAGTTGTGTTTTACCAATTCCTGGCACCCCACCTGAAACAAGCAGAAGATAATGTATATTCACTTGAGGGAAACTGCAAACATGTTTTAGAAATGCCAATAAGCAAGAGTGAAAACCTTATGATATTGTTCGTAATGGGCAAGTATATTTAAAGGTTAAAACACTAACCAATTTCAGTAACCTCTTTGCAACTTATTCCCCCACCCAAGATGTCATCCAACTCTGAACAGGATGTTGTGATACGTCCAAGTGATTCCTCCTCGTTTAGCATTTCCCAGGCACTCTGTGCTCCTACCCAACAAATGCATAAATAATTATGCTTCCTCTTTGCAAAATAATCAAAGCAGAACAATGATATTGCATGCTACTGTCAACACATCACACTGAATCAATTGTAAATTACTGAAAATATTATCTACATGATTGCTGAAAACAAACCATCAAGTATTTAGAAGTTTGAAAAGGGTAGAGAATAGTGGTAATCATATACCATTGACGATGGAGCTAGTTCCATCAGATCTTTCAGATCCCCTCCTTTGTGATGCAAGTCTCAAAATTTCGAGCGCCTCATTTTCTGAAATCTCTAGATCTATAAAAGTAAAAGTAAAAAGGATATGAAATACTATTGTATATGCATAAGAACACGATAAGGAATAACATTAGTGTCACTCGTTAAACAAAACTTAATATATTATAAATTTCCATCACTTAATCATAAACTAGAACTGAAAGAAAATGGAAGTCATATGAAATTAAGCATTTTATTTGTAGCTCCAAGTTGATTCTTTTCCTAATACTCCTCAAAAATGAGTTCTCCTTACATCCACGGGCAGAACCACAATGGTGGCTACGGGTTCGACATAACCCAGTAACTTTGACTTAGTGTTAAAAAATTCATTTAATAAGCACAAATAATATATTCAGAACGCAGTAAGTAAAACTAATTGTTGTCAAGAACCAATAAACTAAAAATCCTGACTCCGCCTCTCCTAACATCTATGGTTCGATTAACCTTTACCAGTGTAAAGAACTGCACATTTCCAACAGAAGATTATAAGCCTTTCAAGCATCATACAACTTGGAGCTCAAAATCTGAGTCCAGGATCTTAACTGGTGATCAAATTAAAAATTAATTAACCAAATGAAAACTAGATTCTCCCAATTTCACTGGTAAAACTCCAATTCAAGGCGCCTCTCTTATACTATACATTAGAAGCAGATTCTTTGGTCTTTCACTACGAGCAAATACATAAACTAGAAACCTTTTAACTAATCGCTAATCAATTCAACAACACATTCAGAGCTTCAGAAATGACAGAATTAATTAAACTTATAAAGGACTACTAACATTAAGCTGATAAATTAAACATTAATTCAACAAATGAAAACTAGATTCTCCCGAATTCAACTCCTAAAAGTCCAATTCAAGGCACTTCTCTTTTACTACACATAAAAACCAGATGTTTTGGCCTTTCACTATGCGCACTAGGCACTTTTTTAACTGATTGCTAATCAATTAACATACATTCAGAGCTTCAGAAATGACAGAATTGATTAAACTTATAAAGGACTGATAACATTTAACTGATAAACTGAAAAAATTAAACATTAAGTCAACAAATGAGCACTAGATCCTCCCCAATTCCAATTCAAGGCGCCTCTCTTACACTACACATATATAAAAGCAGATATTTCGGTCTTTCACTACGCACAGACAAATAAACTAGCTACTTTTTCTACTGATTGATAATCAATTCAACAATACATTGAGAGATTCATAAATTACAGAATTAATTAAACTATTAAAGGTCTTAGATTTCAATAAATTTGCAACAAAAAGAAACAAAAAACTTCCTATGTCCCAATTTATATGACACACTATCATTTTTAGTCGGTCCCAAAAAGAATGACACATTATCTTATTTGACAACAATTTTAACTTTTTAACTTTACCTTTTACGCTCAACGAGATGATTTATAACCACACAAATATCTTTGACACAAGATTCAAAATTCTTTCATTATTTCTTCTTAGGAACATTAATTAGGAATAACATCAGTCTCACTCGTTAAACAAAACTTAATCTGTTCTAATTTCCCGTCACACTTAATCATAAACTAGAACTGAAAGAAATAGAAGTCATATGAAATTAAGCATTTTATTTGTAGCTCCAAGTTTATTCTTTTCCTAATACTCATAAATGAGTTCCCTTACTTCTATGGTTCGGCAAAACCCAATAACTTTAACTCAAATTCTATACTCGTGTTAAAATTCACACAAATAATCTATTCAGAACTCAGTTAGTAAATAATTGTTGTCCAGAACCATAAACTAAAAATTCTGGCACCGCCTCTCCTTACATCTATGGTTCAGTTAACCTTTCCCAGTATGCATATTTCCAACAGAAGATTATAAGCCTTTCAAGTATCATACAACGTGGAGCTTAAAATCCAGAGTTCTGAAACTTGCAACTGGTGATCAAATTAAACATTAATTCAACAAATGAAAGCTAAATTTCCCCAATTCCACTTGTAAAAGTCCAATTCAAGGTACCTCTATTTCACTACACATAAAAGCAGATAATTTGGTCTTTCATTACGTGCAAATAATTTATTTATTTTTATGATAAGGAATCCGCAATCGCTATCCTTCGACAGGATAAACCCGCTCATGTGCAATAGCTCACAAATCACACAGGGTAGGGTAGATAATCTGCACTAGGCAAGTCCGTGCGACGAGCTTGACCCAGAAAGAAAATACCCTACTGTCGTAGGCAGAGGGTTCAATTATGGAAGCCCCAGCTCAACCAATTGAACCACCCTTGCAGGTTACGTGCAAATAAATAAACTAGAAACCTTTAAAACAACCGTGAATCAATTAAACAATACACTTAGAGCTTCAGAAATGACAGAATTAATTAAACTGATAAATTAAACATTAATTCAACAAATGAAAACCAGATTCTCCCGAATTCAACTCCTAAAAGTCCAATTCAAGGCACCTCTCTTTTACTACACATAAAAAGCAGATGTTTCGGCCTTCCACTATGCGCACTAGGCACTTTTTTAACTGATTGCTAATCAATTAACATACATTCAGAGCTTCAGAAATGACAGAATTGATTAAACTTATAAGGGACTGATAACATTTAATTGATAAACTGACAAAATTAAACATTAAGTCAACAAATGAACACTAGATCCTCCCCAATTCCAATTCAAGGCGCCTATCTTATACTACACATATATAAAAGCAGATATTTCGGTCTTTCACTATGTGCAGACAAATAAACTAGCTACTGTTTTTACTGATTGATAATCAATTCAACAATACATTGAGAGATTCATAAATTACAGAATTGATTAAACTATTAAAGGGCTTAGATTTCAATAAATTTGCAACAAAAAGAAACAAAATACTCTCTTTGTCCTAATTTATATGACACATTTTTCTTTTTAGTCTTAACTTTCAAACTTTAACTTTTACCCTCTGTAGCCCATCTGGCCGATCTCAAGCTGGATGAGAAGGCAAACCAACCCTCAAACTACATTATATAAATTGTGACGGAAGAAGTATACCCCTGGCAATGTCGGAGTGAGAGACGGAAAATAGAGAAGAAAGAGTAGTGTAGCCGGCGGAGATCAGCTTTGCTCTCTGCGACGCCGATATCGGAAGACTTGAAACTTCCATCGCAAGTCTACTGTCTGCTTTTCCCGCTCAAACTTGCAGCTCGATCGCCTACACGGATATATTAGTACGAAAAAATGACAAAAATATTATGCGTGGTTTAAATTAGTAATCCTATTCTTAGGCTATTTTATTTGTTAAAATTTTCAACAATAGGCAGTTCTAATTTCTGTCAAATATTTAGCAAATTGTTGTTAGATTTTGAGGGAGAGAGAAAATAATTAGTAGTAACTAGAAACATCAGAAAAGTTTAATCAAAATCCAATAATTGCATTATAAAAAACTACTCTAACAACAAATAGATTTTTAGAAAATAAAAGTTTAACCTGTCAAAAAAAAAAAGTGGAAATTACAAAAATACACCTTCAAATATGAGTTTTCACTAAATTTGTTTTTACAATTTTCATTAAATATAACAGATAGAGTTTGTTAAATATTTGGAGTTAAAAAGTGCTCACATGTACCAAAATTGCCTAGAAATATATTTAAGAAACTACGTTGAACCTATCCACAAACATAAATACTATTTTTATTATTTTTTCAATATAATAGAGAGACGTTTCTACTAGTTGGAATTTTTTTCGTTTTCTCGTTAGTTTTCAATTTACAATTTACCATCCCCTTATATTTTCAACCAAATCTAAACAAAAGGACCACTTGGATAATGAACGTGCTACACATGAAGTAATTCCGAAGTGGATGTTACGAAACTTAATATTCATTTACTAATGCCAAGAACAAACACTTTCGGAATACTACGAAAATTATATCAGTTGAACAAGTTTATTTAGAAAAATCAAAATAGTAGAGATGAACTATATCTCAAATCACAAGAGAGACTAATCCCACATCAACAAACCTTCAAGGAGTTCTATGGAAAAAAATTCGTTTTTTTCTTATTGACTAGTGGAGTACTAGTATTTTTTGTTTTCTAAAATATTAAGAAAAAATAATTAGAGAAAAGGGTTCTACACTCTCATCTATACTTGTAGATTTGACACTCTCCACCTAACTTAGCTGAATTTTTGAAGTACAAGCTTGAAAACTACACCAAAACACGATACAGCACCAAAATATACTGAGGAAGGGGCCTTTCTGATCTTCCAGAGTACACGGTTTCCCCCCCGGAGACTCGTTGCTCTTGAATTATGGTTCTTCCAAACCTTTCTGCTCACCAACTTTCAAAAATGAATAAATATTCAAATCTTGATTCTATGCAAACCACCTTATGAGGTCTCAGCCTCTCAAGGTCCAAATAGATATCTACATGTTTGTGGATGCCCATTGTAGAGAAGTCTTGAGTTACTTAAATTGCAGACTCTGACTCTTGCTTAATAGATGCCTTAATGAGAGAGGTAAGTGATGGATGCATCCGTGCTGTTCTCATTGAGCGAGCTTCACTTTTTCCTTCAGCATACTCCTCACCAAGTGGCCACCTCGGGCGCAAATCAAGCTGATCAAAGGAGCCATGGGTCAAAATTAAACATGGTAAGGAGAAGGGAGTGGGAAGGGGGGCTACAGGGAACAGGAAGTAGAACAACAGAAATCCATAAAGCAGATCATTTTAACATGGAGGCATTTATTTTGACCGAGTACTCGCATGACTCTGACTAAATACTCGCATGACTTTTGACAAGCTTAACTTTCAAGGTACAAATTTATGACTTGTAACGCACAATCAACGTAAACTAGAAGATATCATGGCCAGTTTGAGAAAAGGGAAGAAAAAGACTAACCACGGCATCTTCTGGTTCATTTGCAGGAGGTGGAGGATCAAATCTGCCCAGACGGAAATGCTCAATCCCAGTCCATGCAACCATTACACCTATTAGAACGGGCCAATGCATTAGAGTAATGTCAAGCCATGTTCACTTTTGAACTTAAAAAGTTCTCCAGAAGACAATCAACCTAAAGGCACTGCATCTCAATTATTTGATCGGTGAGAGACAAGACCTTTTCTCTAAAGCCATAAAACTTTAAAAATAAGAAACCAAAGATCCTGTATGAAAATGAGGTGAAGTAAGGACTAAGGAGAATTGTCTAACCATTGTCAGTACAAAGGCTTGGAGGGGGGCATACAAGTTTCAGCCCTTTCCTATTCACAACCTCATCAAGCCGAGCTCTGACATACTTGTTAGATGCAACACCTCCAGACACTACCTGTGAAAGATAAATGGGATAATTAGCATAGTTGACATTGATCTTATAGGATCATGTGAAATTAATAACATTAGAGTAAAGCGAAGGAGGAAGATATTAGCCATATACAATTGCAGTAAACAGAGAGCACTGACCAAATGATTTATAGAAGGCTCAATGTTCAAAGCCCACTCAATTGCCCGTTCACACTTTTCCTCCAAATGTAATACCGCAACTCGCTGCCGTGAAGCGTTTAACAATGAGATTAAGAATATGGAGGAGGTACAGGAAACAGGTTCATTGATTTGTTAGCCAGCAATTCTTAATTATAAAAGAAATTACGACAAGATCAATCTTCTATAAAAGCTATATACCTGGAAGGAGGCAGCAATATCTGCCCGAGCCCGTCTCTCTTCATCAGAAGCTGAAGCAAGAGAGATTTCAGCATTGCTGCATACAACCTACAAAATGTGAATAGCGAGGAAGACGAGGACAATGATAATACAAAGCTAAAAGCTACTGTACTTTCTGGACCGTGATTTACATGCACACTATATTGAGGTAACATTGTAGAAAGAGGAAGAAACGAGAGAAGATTCTACTCTTTTCAAGAATTTCTGCTTTGACGCAGACAGTTCTGTTTCCATTTATTGGATAATTCATTGTTTACCTCATTGGGAATGGAAAATCAAAGTCTATAATTCAAAAAGAACAAAAAGGAACGCAGTGGTGATGGTGGTAAACTTTTAAGATGAAATGAAATGAAATGGAGAAACACTTTGGAAAAGCTGATCAGTAACTCTTTTTCCCTAATGAATCACATACATTCTTTTTGCTTCAATTGCCAACCTAACTTGCGTCTTCAGACCAGCATATGAGAAGTTGCAATCCTTGTGTTGTTTCATAGGGACCTAACATTTATTCAACTTTTAGTCAGTTGAGCAAACAATATCACTATTAAAACTCCTTTATAGAGGAAACCTGGAGACGTTGCACATAAGTGCAAATATCTCCAAAGTAACTTACTTTAAAGTTGACAGATTTGGCATCTCCTTCTCGAGCTAGCTCCTCCACAGCAGGGCCTCCACTCCTTCTCAAATCAAGACCAAGCCATTTTGCTGTTTTGTCGTATGCCTCACCAATTGCATCATCAATTGTTGTCCCAAGTTGTATGTAATCGCCAAGATCACGTGCAAGTATTAAAAGATTATGCCCTCCTAAAGAGCATATGAATGAAAGAAAATTCATGAAGTTATTGATATCTAATTCAAAATAAAACAAAGCAGGACAAATTGTTTTCACTATGAAAACTACTCCCTCCATCCCAATTTATGTGATGGTGTTTGACTGGACACGGAGTTTAAGAAAGGAAGATTTTTAAAGCTTGAGGTCTAAAAATAAGTCCGAGACATTTCTATGGCTATAATCATCTCATTGAGGGTAAAATAGTCATTTTAAAGTTAAACTGTTACTAAATAGAAAGGTGTCATACTTTTGGGACCGACTAATAAGGAAAGAGTGTCACATAAATTGGAACGGAGGGTGTACATCTATGTTGTTGAATTGAGAAACATATCAATATTTAGCATACGTTGGTCTAAAGGTTAAACAATTCAATTTTCTTAACCTTTTAGATAAGTCAGGTCCCTTAGGAAAAGAAAATAAACAAAAAGCACAGACAAAGATTATAAATAATATGCTTGAATTGAATCAACCATAAGATGTTTGATTGTTTATATGAGACACTGTCGTCTTACATGATACAATTGAAGGACTCATAAGCATAACAATGGATATCATGAGCATCCGGACAAGCATATGAAAGACCTTTAGACACAGATTAAACTGCAAAAAGATGTCAGACTTTTATATTCAAGTGATGTTTCAAGGTGAACTGATATAGATAGCACCATATGATGGCTGTACAATTAGAATTAGTGTAATAGCTGTATAACTTGGCCATATATCTCTAACTAAAACACAGGAAAAGGTACCCAATGTATTTTCAGAAAGGGTAAATAAATAGACCTATCAAATTGTAGAAGGTTATCTAACCTGAAACAAGTAGGGCCATAAAAGGAAACTGCAGCTCTCTTTCCACTAACCTAAAAAGGAGAAAACATTAGTTCCAGGTGGTTTACAGTAAATTGAGTTTACGAATGTCTTGAAGCATAGTCTTTATAGACACTTTAACTTATCTGTAAGCATAAGACAGGCAGTTTCTGTAGACACTTTGGCAATTTTCTGTAAGCTTATGTAAAAAGCAATTGTGGGGTTGAGGAGCATTACATGGGCGATTACGTTTTCTCTTATCTGTTTATTCATATTTGAGACTCCAAATTCAATGAAATCATCTGCAATTACTAAATAAAGGAGTTCCAGAAGAAGAAAAGAAGGGGAAAAAAGAAGTAGAATACAGACAGAAACCCTGATTACCACTTCAAACCGTACAGCCAATGATTCGTCAATGATAATCTTTGTTTTCTTAAGGGGACAGATAAGAGCTCTAAACAAGGTATCACATGATATGTCTAAGGTAACATCAGAGACCTCTACAGCTACAAAGCAGACCATAGATTACCATCTCACTAAAACTGATGATGCCCCTAGAAATAGAACAAAGATAAAAAAAATATTCAACTTATTTATATGATTCTCTGAAAAAATTTGGCTACCAAATAAATAGCAAAACAATCAAGAATAAGAAAGACAAAAAAATAGTAAAAGTAAACGCATTACCGCAGAGGACATAATTCACTTTACAAGATTATTCCAGCTAAAGTTTTTTCTTCATTTTTCGTTATTATCTTTTTAGCAGTATTCTGGACGAAGTAATTGAAGGCTATAAAATTCAGTCCAGTAACTAACCCCAGAATTGGACAAATTCCCAACAAATTTTAGATGTATGCACTGATCTTAATCTACTGCTTGCTACTATCATGAATAACTTAACCTTTATTCCATATTCCTACCTGGCAACCAGAGTATGAGCTTCCATGTGATGGACACCGACAAGAGGTAGGTTATGAGAACCAGCAACTTTTCTTGCTTTCCGCACACCAACTACACAGAAATTGCAGAATAAGGTACAAGGACTAACACAAGGTTCATTAATTGTCACAAAATGCATCTATGTGTCCCACATGAATATCCCCAATATTTAATTTTCAGATTCATAAGCAGTCGATGTTAGAATTTGACAAACATTAACGAATTAAGAACAATACTTTATTCTAAATAAAATAGGCACATTAATTGGTGCCGGAAGGAGAGGAAAAAGGAAAAGGAAAAAAGAAAAGAAAAGAAAGCAATGATCACCCCTTCAAAAGGACAACTAAAACAAAACCAACAGGAGAAAAGAAAGGCTACTAAAGAAATACAATTGAATACCAAGACGAGAAAAGAAAGGCTACTCAAGAAAAACAATTGAATAAAACCTTACTTCGCAGACAAAGGCTTAAACCAGGACCAATTGTGACAGCAACTGCAGTTAGATCACTCTCAGTCAGATTAGCTGTATCTAGCGCTTCTTGTACCACCTGAAGGAAATAAGTATCACATTGATTGCAGGAAACACATGCCAGAAATATGATGTGTCAATTCATATTAAGAAGCTAATGAACTTAGAAGTGCCAGAGATGTGGTATTATAAGTCAGAAGGGAATTTGAGGCTGGGTCCTTTGGAATGACACCCACCGTGCTCCTTGAGACAACTGCCATTAGCAAGCCTCAGAATAACAAAACAGAAAAGGAATCTGAATTTTTTTCTACTATGGAATCATAGTCTATTAATTAGAATTAAGATTAAGAGTATCTATTAATTATAGTCTAAACGATATAGACTATCAGTCAGTTGAATTTGTTCTAATACATTGAATTAATCCGTGACATAAAATATCAGAAAAAGAAAGGAACTCAGATTATTACTTTTTTCCTTGTTGGTAGACGGGCGAATGTATGGGGCATGTGAACCCATGGTCTTTCCGCAAAACTAGATATTTTATGTACATATTTTTTGGAATTGATCTAATATGACCTAATGGCACCCATGCTACAAAAAGGCTTAATGGTGCGCTTGGTTAAAAGCTTAGTTATTTATCAAAAGCAACAAGGATCAATTCCCACTTAATGTGTTTTTTTCTCCTTTCTTAGTAGTGCACCCATGTTGTAGAAATCCTAGATTCGCCTATTGGTAGAGACCACCCCACAAATTGTCCAGTTCATTAGGGAGTGTTTTCTGGAGTGGTGATAACAGGGGTATCCTTCTTTAATCATTCCCCAAAAAGTTCATGACTTTGGCCTAAGCAAAAGATGATAAAGTAAAGCCACGACTGGGCATCTTTAAATCTAAAGCCAATATAAGCCTAGACAAGAACTTCTCTCCTCTTTCCAGTTTATCATACAAATCAAATATGGGAAAAAAGGGACAGAAGTTCAGAGAGCGAGAGAGAGAATTTAAGAACAGGAGAAATCCCGGAGGTAAGTTTTTGCACGAGAATTAATCATAATTTTCAGTACCTATACTAAGTTGGGCATTTTGGTTGTGTAGCTGTCTTTGTTTCACAACACTTTTCACCAGTGATCGACAGTTTCCAAGTTCTTGAAACAAAGTACTTCAGGGTTGACAGCAATACCTGATCAATCACCAGTGCATGTGCTTCCTCTGCCATCTTAGGAGCAACTCCTCCATACCGAGCAAGCAGTTCTGCCTTGACGAAATACAGAACCTCAAGATTAGAAAAAGGACCACATAGTGTGGGCACAGAAAAGTAGTATAATTTGGACACTTCTTGAAGTTACAATTCTTTAGAGCATTGAGAAATTCCCTGAGCAATTGACATGAAGAAAGAACAGTGGTGTGAACAGATATCAAATTAGATGGTATACGAACATATAAAGGAAAGCTACTTAGTGTCACTTCAGATATTATGTTGACTACTCTGCAATTATACATAGACCTATTAGCTTCCTTTCCCACAAACAAACACCCCCATTCATATCCTCCTGCTGCTATTTGTGATATACACACATATCACACGATCTGTCTGATTTCCTACAGAAAGTTTCACCCCAACTAATATTTTGTGTTGATTTGTAAATCACGCTCTAACCAAAAAGAGTGCACTCACACTACACTCGTATTACCATAGTGATCTCTGAAGCCCAGGGCTAGCCTGGCGCATCACCAATAAATCATCAACTACCTGCATTTTGCTTAAACATTCATCACGGTTTCAGATTCAAGGATGTCTTCACTTTATCAGCTATTAGCTGATACTACAATGTATCTGTGAAGTCTTATGTGATGCCATGTCAGCTCCAATAAACACGTTATCCTAGATAAAATTGGCATTTGCCACACTGGTCGAATTACTGTCTTTTCAGCTATATTATTATCAACCAAAACATACTGGCATATCATTTATTTACTTATTTTGGTCCTCCTCACTCCCTCCTTTTCAGTTAGATGGAAAGTTTGCTCCTCATTTCCTTACCGAAGGATGCTTAAACATGTTAATCTTTAATATACTACTTCTTTTCTATTTGATTAGCCTTTTATTTATAAGTCGCAAGATTTTCCCAGACTTCAACAAAAGCACAAGATACTTATACCTTTTATATGTACAAATAGGAAAGTCAATAGAAACCCTGCACACCAGCAACAATGTGGAACATGACCTGTGTGATTCTAGTAAGACCCCAATATCCAATTATTTACATATTGATGCAAAAATAAATGAATAAATAAACCTCCAACAAAAACAATGTAAAACAAACAAGATAATAAATGTCCAATAGTTTATCCTAGAGTAGCCATTAATTTAACAGAACAAGATAACAATATAAACTAAATGGTAATTCTCCAGACTCTGTAACTGTATAAATACATATAGGAGTACCTGAGAAGAGATAATTTGGCTGAGAATTTCACCATTGCTATTTACCTACAATAAGAGATAAAAAGATGAAACAAACAAAACTTCACAGCAACTTCACACTCCCCCCTCCTAAAAGGGGGGGGGGGGGGTTAGGCAGCCACACAACCTAGTAGGTTTAAGGGCTGTTTGATAGTATATATAAGAATAGTACTGAATATGGTATAGTTGGAATTAGTACAGGCACTATTTTTTATTGACTATTTGGTTTGTTGTATCAACAATAACATTCATTGTATAATTCTTGAATAGTACTAAATAGTGTATAAGTATAAGATTATTAATGTCATGGTTTAATATATATATATAAATAAGATTAGTTAGTGTGTATAAGTAATAATGATATTAGTTGTACTAGACTAAAATTGACAACCAAATATTGTACTAGTAACATTTTATACCAGCAATATAATAGCTAGCACATTCTAACACGACCCCATAAAATTCAAATTCTGAGACATGTTAAAAGAAACTTACGACAGCGGCAGCGGTATCATCACAGCTAGTTTCGATGCCTAAAACAACTAAATTCTTTTCATTTTCAACATTAGAAGGTGAAGTAGTAGAACAATGAGTTGAAAATGATTTGAACCATTGGGGTTTCAATTTCGTTGTAGCTTTGAATGTGAGGTGAAGTGAGGGTCTCCATAGACAGGAAATTGGGGATGACAAGTTGGGTAATAAGGACACCATTGAGAGAGAGTAGATGGAACTGGAAGGGCCTATTATTTCAATTTTTGGGCCAATATTCACATTATCGGTCCATAAGAACCCTACTAAAATTTTCAATTTCCTTAACCTATTCAAATTTTATTGAATTAACTTTATTTTAATTTTTTTTTCAACGGCATTTACTTCAATATACATGTCAGGGTGACATCATAAACTATGTATTTATTCAAACACACATAAATTAAAGAAAATAGTGTTTCGTTTTAGAATCAAACAAGTCTGTCTTGAAACTTTTAAGTATGAAGAGTTAATATAGTATCCTATTAGGACACTTGAAAGATGTTTTAATCATCAAATCAAGCTACAATCGTACCTGCATTTAAAGTGTGCAAGTGTAACAAAGAGTCATCCTCGATGCTATGATTTAACGAGTCTGAAACTTAAATCACTCAAAAATTAAGGAAGTGAACCAAAATATTCTAAAAAAAGTGTGACAACTATTTTTTGCGTAGAAAATGGGTTATTAAAACCCTAGTAGCCCATGTTTTTTAAAAGGTCACTTTTAGTACAATTACGCAATATTATTGCGTTTTACAATCAATTATTCATCTACCCATTTGTACTTGATTTGACATGATACTATTACAATTATAGCAAGAATCCATATGTTTTTCTATTTAACATGAATTTTGGATGAGGTAAAGACTCATCCATTTTCAAAGTTTAAGTCATCAAAATTTCAAGTTCTTGAAAAATCTATCCAACTTCAAAGTTCATTAAAAAAACGGCGTCTCCTCCTTCAACTGTTAAGGTTTCTTATTTTGGGAAGGAGAGATTCTTCATGATCATAATATAGTTCGTTATAGTATTCCACCAAAATACCATGTTAAATTTCCAATTAACTTGGATTGCTCAACATTACTCACTGTCATACGCAAAATAATGAAAGTTAGTTAGCGTGAGTTTGCATTATCTGTAATAGGCATATATCCAATATCCATTTCACCGCAAGATTTAGTGCTTTATGACGAGTAGAATATCATTGATGATGAGTCTTTGAGTGAATATTTGAAGGCGCCGAAAGAATATAGGGGCTTAATCACCCTGAATATTCTTGAAATGTATGTTGAAAAGATATCTATCAGTCGTAGTGAAGTCTTGGCCAGGACTCGTCAGGAATTCCCAGAAATGCCGACTGCGCCTCGTCCTCAAATCCCTAAAGTTCAGCCTACTCATGGTAACACTTATCCGGATATGAGTTCTTATGGAGACATTTTGACTGATCAAATATCGCTGGAAATTTTAAGCCAGCAATTTAATTAAAATTACGAGAAAAATTGGTAAATATTCAATTTTCATTGTTATTTTGTGCAGTGGCACATGTTTATTATATGTATGGTAATAGTAATATTTTTGTATCTTTTTAGGGGTTATACATCTGATATGAGTAATATTGAGAAATTATCTCAGTCCGGATGGAGGAATCACGTCGGAACATCCCTACCATCAATTTTTGTTGGAGTTGATATTATTATCGGTAGGTATACTTTTTAATAATTAAATAATATAAGTGATTTGATGTTTAGTATTTACAATACTTGAATTGCCTCTGTAGTGCAAATTACTCACAAAACGCGTCAGTGGTACCAAATGTTAATTTCGGTGCAGTTGATCTTTCTTCAAACCCAAGCAATATTGATTATTATCGGTAGGTTCATCATCTTGATCCTGAGGCTTTTACTAGATGGTGTGATTATCCAAATCATATAGAAACATCATCGAGTGATAGCGATGATATACCGAATGCAGAGGTATCCGATGATGATGAAATAAATATATTAGATAGTAAGGTTGATATTCATCCACATAGCCAGGAACAACAGTTACTAGAAATGATGCAAAGTCGGTCACACCAGCAAGAATCGATGTCATAAAGTTCAATTCACCAACAAGAATCTGTTCCGCAAGCATCCCAAATCCAGTGATATTCTAACGTGATTTCGTATCTTGATAATCTGCAAGGTCATCATGATGCCTTTGTCTTTACTATAGATGATGGTCATATTCACCAAGAAATTTGGAAAGAGCCAGACGATCTTGTAAAAAGTGATGTTGAACTTGCAAAAGGCATGATTTTCTCCTCTAAAAAGACACTGCAAAAAGGTCGTTAAAATTTATAGCATCAAACAAATGAGGGAGTTTAAAATTGATGATTCTACCCGAAAGTTGTGGTGATTGATTTGCAGACATGAGTATCAAGGTTGTAAATTGATGCTTCGGGGTAAGGAGACTCATGATAGTATGTGGACTATCTCAAAATTCTGCTCACGTCACACTTGTGATATGGACGACTGTCGAGTAGATCATTTTAATATAGATAAAAATATGATTGTTAAAGTGTTGTTGACATTGCCGAAACCCCAAGGTACCCTATTTGACCAAGTTTATTTTAATTTTGACAACAATTAAATTATCATTGCTAAATGTTGTTTGGTTAAACTTGTCTAGTTTTCCATCAAATAATGCATTAGAACAGTTTTGAGAGTATATGGCAAAACAATAAGCGGGAGAAAGGGATATCTCGGTCGTAGGCGCGCTTTTGAGATGTTTTATGGTACCTGTGAGGGCTCTTTCCAGAAGTTGATGAGGTATGTGACAACTCTACAACACTTCAATCCTGGTACTGGTGTAGAGTGGAAGCTTAATATAAGTGCACAAGCTACAGCCTTGGGCCCAAGTATACTTATACATAACTACATCCTTAGGCCCAAAGATGCATAAAGCATAAACAACGACTTTGGGCCCAAATACAAGTGTTTAACATTCTAGAATATAAAATAAGGAACTGAGAATAATACGGTAATACATGATGTTGAAATACTGGATCATACTGAAGTGCATGATACTAGAATATTGAATCATACTGAAGTAAATGATATTGGACTACTGATTAGAACTAGACTGAGACATGTATTCCTATACTGATTATGAGGATTGAAGCATTATTTGTTCGTAGTAAACTGAGTTGTCATAACTGAGACTCATATGTATCAAACACGAGTCTATACTGATTATGTAATGAGTCCACAACAATCAAAGTGATAATTATGAATAACTACGGAGTTATAATCTTAAAGATAGAAATTCTAGACTTTTCATGAACTAGGGCATAATCTCTAATTCTGAAGTAATTCGTAGTAATCCTGATGAACGAAGCGTGGGGATGATTAATAATGTTCACACACATAGAGAGTTAGCCTCACATACCTTAACTTCCTGGTCTAGAGCGTAACACAACGTCCGTCAACTCTTTCAACTTTAATATAAGGCAATACAAGTAAAAAGGATTCTGTATTAGCAATAAGACTTATGATTTGATCATTTAACCATTTTATCAAACACTTGGTGGGCATAAATCTCCACAACCTTCACTAATGGTGTTTTCTTCATCCAATTCCCATTCTATCATTTAGATGTAATCAATATCATTCTTCATCACCCATAAGGTAATCAACACCCTTAATCAATAATCAACAATCAACAACCCAAACTTATAACCATTCATGCTTTTCTATCAAACCCATCAACTCATATCTCATGAACTTAGAATTTATAATTATCACTACAAAGCTATAATCAATTAAAGGATGAAGGTTTTACCTTTTTGGCGTTTGATTCTCTTGAATTCGGATTCTAGGGTTCTTTCTTCCAAAAACAAAGTCTCAATAGATTAACTACGGATTTGAACAGTTTTGATAAAGTTAGGAGGGTACTAAGAACTTCAATTCATTCTAGAATCATTGGGGAACTTACCTTGGAGGGTTCTTGAGCCTTGGGACTTATTCTCTCTGACTTTAGGGTGATATTTCGGGGCTAGGGGGTGTTAGGGAACAATGTAGGGATTTTAAAACCTCCTTTCTGTTGTCCCGATGCGTGGACGTGCACTTGAAGTCCCAAACGCGCAGCTGATCATACAGCAAGGGCAGTGACACTGCCACGAGTGCGAGATCGCGCGCCAGAAGCTTGGTCACGCGACTGATCGCGCATACTGTGCACTATTCAGTAAAATAGTGATAACATTTTTTACAGAGCTCCGTTTGGCCTTAAACATATATGGATGGAAAGGTATTTCAAAGGGATACAACATTTATGAAGGACGTTTTCCGAAATTCCCTATAGAATGTTCCTAATACTTGCTTTAAGTGAGGCCTTGTGCAAACTCACTTAAAACATGGCCCGTAGACTAGCTTCCGAGTATACTTTGTCCAAAGACTCTTCTTATAACTTGATTAGTTTTTAAAGCACTTCTTATACTCCTCATATTAGTTCCATTACATTCCTATCGTACTGGTCAAATCTTATCCCGAAGGTACGAGGTGTTACATTAAACCTGCAATCAAAGTCTCATACTCTACTTCATTGTTAGTTAACAGAATACTATGTATTGCTTGCCTCTAGACTTCTCAGGATTCAGCTTCATATTGTGTTTCCTCAGTACCTCAAAGGTTTCCTACAAATGACTTAAATGGTCTTCTGCACGAAGACTCTTAACAAGCATATAGTCTATATATACTTCTATTTTTTTACCTATTTGCTTTTCAAATATTTTATTTACTAACCTTTGATACGTGGTCCCGACATTTTTAGTTCAAAAGGCATAACATTATAACAATAAGTATCGAAAGCAGTTAAAAAAATATTTTCCTTGGTATTCCGGGTGCATCCTTATTTGGTTATGCCCAGAATAACATCGAGAAAACTCATTATCTCATGCCCAGCCGTAGCATCGATCATTTGATCTATGTTCGGCAGCAGAAATGAGTCTTTAGGACATGCCTTATTTAATCCTTATAATCAATGCACTTTCTAAATTTGTTCCCCTTTTTAGGTACTACAACTACGTTTGCTAGCCAGTCCGGGCATTTTACCTTCCAGATTGACCCTATATTGAGTACTTTAGCTATCTCTTCTTTAACAAACATGTTTTGGAGTTCGACTATCGATCGTTTTTTCTATCGTATCGGAGGGAAACTAATCCAGGCCCAACTTATGAGTTGAGACTTCTGGAGGAATGTCTGTCATATCCTCATGAGACTATGCAAAGCAATCAATATTAGATATAGGATACTTGAGAATTAAATCATTGAGCCTCGGGGTTAATCCGATGCCCAGTTATACCTTTCTATCGGGAGTTTTCGAATGTAGCGCGATCTGCTCCAATTCATCCACAGTGGACTTGGTGGCATCTGATTCATCTGGTACTTGAAAGTATCTGGGTACTTGATACCAATCTGAAAATTCCTCTCCCGGATAGGCTGATACTGATTCTACCAGCGAACCTGGTGAACTCTTCTAGTACCGGCTCATATTCCTGTAATTTCTATTTAGGGTCTGCTCCCACCTTCAGTTCATCTATGACGTATATCTCCCTAGTAGTGGATTATTTACCTCGAATTTTTTGAATCCCTTCCGGTATAGGGAATTTCACCAACTGATGCAATGTTGATGGGACTGCTTTCAAGTTATGTATCCACGGTCTCCCGAATATTGCATTGTTCCGCATGTTCCCATCTAGGACGTAGAAATTTATCATATTAATAACCCCTATTGCGTCCACCAGCAGGTCCACTTCCCCCTTTGTTGTTTCACTTGACATGTTAAAACCTGAAAGGGTTCTGGCAACCGGAACTATCTTGTCCACCATATTTATTTTTTCTACAACCTTTAGCCTAATTATGTTAGTTGAGCTTTCGGGATCAATTAGAACCCTCTTTACCTAGAAGAAGTCGATAGGCATCGTGATCACTAGTGTATCATTGTGGGGAAAGATTACATCGACAACGTCTTCTTCAGTGAACATGATGGTATGTTCATCATGTATCTCTCAGAACCTCTTTTCCCGGGTCACGAAATTTTTTATCTTTTTAGCCGTGAAAGATATGGCAACAATCATTGATCCACCATATATCATGTTTATGACATGGGGTAGAGCAGCCGGATTAGGCTTACCTTATGTGGGTAGTCCCCTTTCATAGTTGTTCCGAGCTCTCTCACTCAAATATTCTCAGAGATGACATCTGCTTAGCATTCCTGTCACATCTTCTAGTAAATGTCTCCAATCCGCAGTTTTATACCCGTGAGTGCCATAGAAATCGCACTAGACAGACTAATCTCTTTTACTCGGATAATATTGCAGTAGTTTCGGTGGTCGAGATGTCGGATGAGTGCTTAACACCGTCACCATTTGTTCTTCATCGATATTGAAATTGTACTCAGATAATTTCAGATACCCGACACCCTCAGATGAATTACTTTTCCCATAATTCACCAATCCCTGATTATTTTTCCCGGAGCCTCCTTTGTTATTTGCTTTATCAATAGAGTGAAAACTCTATCCACCTCATTGCTTTTCGGTGGGAGGATAGGGTTGATAACGGTTTTTTGAGAAATTCCCCTTTTCTGACTTTACAAAGATACACCTAGCTTTAGTTCCAAGCATATTGTCCTCAATACGGATCTTGGACTCATACCAGTTGTGCACATCTTCCCATGTTGTAGCATGGAATTCCAAGAGATGTTCCTTGAGATTTCATGAAGTATCTAAACTTGAAGGATTTGAACCCTTCGTGAAGGCCTCTGCAGTCCATTGATCCGGGACTGCGAGGTAATAGCAGTCGTTCCTTCTAGAACTGGGTAACGAAATCTCTAAGGAGTTCTATTTCTTCTTGTGCAATGCAGAAGTTATCCACCTTGCGCATTTTTACTTACCGAGCTCCTGCATGAGCTTTTATGAACATCTCAGCGAGCTGGGCGAAAGAATCAATAGAATGTTCAAGGAGTTGTGAATACCATGTTAGAGCTCCCTTAGCGAGTGTTTCAGCAAACTTCTTAATCAGAACCGATTCTGTTTCGTGTTCTCTTAGATAATTTCCTTTCATGGTCGTAGTATAGGCCATGATATGCTCATGTGAGTCAATAGTTCCATCATACTTGGTCATACAAGGCATTGTAAACCTTTTGGGGATCAATTCGGGCGTGGCCTCTGACTTATACGTTAATTGAATATACTTTTTTGCATTCGGACCGTCAACCATGTGAGGAGCCCCCGATATTTGAATGAACTAGAGCAGGAACTCCTGGACAATTTTTTCTGCCTTCTCTGCAATAGTATCAACTTTTATTGTCATGTCCTTCATAAATTTCAGGACCTTTCTCCGAACGAGTTTTCAATGACTTCGCTCTCTGATCCATCATTTACAAATCTGCCTTGATCATCACCGGTTCTTCCCAGACCATCGCCGGTTTCTCCATGTGTATTTGGTGGAGGAATTGGTCCTCATGTTGGAGTACTACCCATATTTTTAGACATGAACTCCTCTTGAAACCGCTTAGACACTCCAACTCTTCGCTCATTGCAGCATTCTGCGCCCGAAGATTTTGTATGGCTTCTTCGGGTGTTTTGTCAGTGGAAACGTCATCATGTTGAGTCTGTCCGTCTCTGGAAGTGACTCTGTCAGTATGCACTAGGTCTTTGGGTCTCGTGGTTCCTAAAGGAAGACCATTCGGCCCAAAATTGTTTGTGTTGTCCCTAACGTTACCTATTTATGTCATCTATCTGATCTAAACAAAGAATAAGACTTAAAGAAAAAATTAGATTAGTAGATGGGTCACTTGTGACACTGTAATTATCCAGGCCCCACGGTGGGTGCCAAACTGTTTACCCGTAAAATGGTACAATTGAATTTGTATACGTGGTCAAGGACACATGGATCTCAAGTGACACATTAGATAGGAATATTAGATGAATTATACTAAAAATGAATAACAACTAGACAAGATAAAGTAAAGCTTAGCCTGAGCCTTATGATGGCTTCTGGGCAAAGTGTTGTTAACTTGTATGAAAACACATAAATCAAGAGAATAACAATAAATATTTTGTAATAACTTGAATCTGATGGGTTACAATGAAATGAAGTGCCCTATTTATACATGATCTATACGAGTACACAGCCCACGAAATATATCTTCATAAATACAGGAGAATGAATGTTATAATAATTGGACAATCAATCTCTCAATAAATACCATTAAAAGGATGTTGGAAGTCATATGACCAACTTTAGTAACGGTCGTCCGTTACAATACAAACGACTCTTAGCCTTCTTTATTTTTGGTACCGGCCTTGCTTGTGTCTCTCCCGGTGTCATTTGAGTGCTACCAAAAATACCCCAAACTGACTTGAACTTGACTCATCATCAATTACCACGTGTCACATCATAATTCGTACAACTGTTATATACAAATTTTGCCCTATACATCATATAAAGCGGTTAAAAGCGAGCATAGTGTTTTCAAATCAAGGATGTCATTCTGAAACATCATATTTTACAAATGTAAAAGTTGCGTAATATAAATGTGTCATATAAAGCGGTCAAAAGCGAGCATAGTGTTGTCAAATCAATGATGTCATTCAAAAATATCATATTTTGCGCGTCTAAAAATTGCGTAATATAAGTGTGTCATATAAAGCGGTCAAAAGCGAGCATAGTGTTGTCAAATCAAGGAGTAGGATATAACATGAATGACGAACAACTAGCATTCACATTAAAATGAGTTATTATGTCATTATGGAATTAATTTTCTGATATTGGTTCTATTACATGTTTTATCCCAGCAGACATATTCGAAGCAATGGGTAGGACATGAGAATTGGATGATGATTTTAAATACTCAAATAACCTGAATCAAAAATACAATCAACAATACAATAATACAATGACAACTGAGTGTAATTGGCGTGTTAGGGAGGTTGAAATGCTAGAACAAAACTTGAGGGAACTCGGACTCAAATGTCCAAAAAGTCATGTTACGTCAATGCCTCGTGGTACACCACAAGAGTTCAATTTTGCTCTTAACCGTTTTCGCTAACAAAACAATCGTATGAAAATATGTTGCCTCAGGGCAGAATATAGTTAACGTGGCTACGTCAGATCCAAGTGGGATTCGGACTGTGAGATGTCTGATGAAAATGATTCCCCATGATCCTATTAATATATTTTTTTAAAATAAAATAGGTAGGTAGGGTCATAATGATACACCAAGAGTACTTGGAGTTTGCAACAATATAAGTAGCTCAATGTTGAATAGTAGAAATGTAGATCGGTCGGTATTCCTTCCAAAGGATCCGAATAGCAGTGGTGATGATAGCTCCAATCATAACAGTTATTCCAGTGATTCGAGTTATCTTGATAACAATGAATTCAAGATAGATGATTTGAAATCTCACCTTCTTATAGAGCGTAATGATGAATTTTGCAATGTAAAATATTCAGATCCACGAGAATATTATTGTGGTTTACGCCGAGAATAGGCATATCGGTATACCGAATCAGAACATCTTGTTCGTGACTTGAAAAATCTCAATGTTCATATCCCAACAAGGTTCTCAATGACCATGCTTCAAACTTATCAACATTCTTGCGAGGTTGCAGTACGGAGGATTAGAAAAGAAAACAACAGAATGCTAGCAAGATGTTGTTTATTTTACATGCTAAAGTTGGCCGAAGAACAAGCATCATCAACGGGTAGAGAACTAACATCTATAGAAAAAAGATATGTCTTAAGAAATCCAAAATATTGTTCTGGAAACGATATTAAAGACTTCTATTCTGATGATGATTAGCGGTACTATGATTTTATTTACATTTTTAATTTATGATGAAGTCATAAATTTGAAGAAATTAGTATATAATTTTACTTTGATTGTTATAGTCTATTATTAATTTATATAGGCGTCTTAGAGTTAATAATACATAAAAAGTTCAACAATTCACATTTTTAATGAAAACACAAATAAATTAGTACATAAAAGGTGTTGATTACACAACACATTTAAAAATATATAGAAAATACATAATAATGAAAACGTGCAACTAGTAAAAATAAAATACATATAAATAATAAACTTAACCGAAAATACATAAAAACAAAATACATAGAAATAATATACTTAATAAACAAAATACATAGAAATAATAAACAATAACAGATAACACAAATCATCTTCCAAAATTTTAATTTATCTTTCAAAATATTTTTCTCGTGTTGAGTGTCTCTAAGGTTATCCTTGAAAAAACTTTGTTTTTCTTCGGATTCTTTTAGCAAGACCTCCAAAAGGTCAATTTTTTCTTGAGCTTCCATAAGTTTAAACTGCAAGTCAAACTTCACGGTATCTATATCAAAATGAGGCTTTTTAAACTTCGCCGCCACCGTTTTATCCACGGGAATTTCATCTTCTCATCGAAAATATTTGCAATCATCCATATCCTATAAACATTACAAGAAAATCAGTTTTTGAAAGTAAAATATGTAGATAATGTGAAAACACTCTAAACCCTAAAACTTGTAAAAATAATTACGTCGGGTACTTTACAACGCCAAAAACGATGTTCCGAATTATCTTGGGTCCTTGATATTCCGAGCTTACAATAATGATCGCAACCATAAACGTCAGGTTCTATAGCAAATTTTAACTTTTCGGAGTTTTGAGACATGATTTCTGGAGGGCTAAAGTATGATAAAAGAGAGAAAATGAAGAAGGTGAAGAGTTAACATGAAATGGAGAAGCCTGCTCCTAGGGTCTATAATATCCTTTTGCGCAGGAATTAGTTGTCACACTTTTGGGGGTATTCTTCATTAGTTTTTGGGTCATTTAAGTTCCGGACTCATAGTTTAACTAACCCTTGTGGGCTTCTAAATTTATCTTTTTGATTACCAATTTCTTTACTATTGATATTTCCAAATAAATCATGTTATTTAAGCTTTGGACTAGTAAAACATAGGAACGAATAGGTTTTAACGTTGGCATCTTGTTCTTCAACAGCCTGAAATCATTCAAGGAAGATAGACTACATGCGCACAATTATTTTCATTTGATTATCTCTGAAAAATAGGGAAAGAAATTTGATTGTCATGGCTTTGGTACGACTTTATAGGAAATTACTTTATCCCGGGTTCGAACCCAAGAATCGAGAAACTCCTAGTAAGAAGCGATTCCCATTTAATGGGCCCTAAGTATCGCGAATCTGATTGTTTAAGAAAACAATAATTGATGTTGGGACACTGCAATTCAATATACTTCCTACATCCACTGCAGGTTATAACCTTACAAAGCTCAGTAAGTAGAATTACTAAACTCTAGTGTTCTCTCTGCTGGCAATACCAAGTGCAAGGAAAATGATTGGATTTCTATTTGAAGTTGAGCAACTTTGACCTCAAAGTAAAGAGGTAAATTCGAACTATTTTTTTTCCCTCAAAGAACTTGAACACGTGAATTCCACCTATTTCACCAGAAACTTCGTTAATGACAAGGCAACTTGGGAACTATGAGACGATTTGCTATCATCAAGACTCACTCAAGTGCATGGATGAACTAAAAGGCAAATGGAAAGCAAGGTTGCTCAATTTCAGATAATATAAAGGCAAGTTTGAGCCTTTTCCCCATATATATATAAAGAGGATCAGACAAACAAAATTGCAAGCAATGAAAGTGGAACAATGGATGTTGAGTTATGTTCCTTCCACAATTCAAACCACCAGCCAAAGGGATAAGAAGAAGAATGTGCATGCCGCCTCATCTTCTTATCCCCGTCTTCTAAGAAAAATTAAAACTGGATCAAGAACGTTAACTCCTTATGAAGCAAAGAAGATCAAATAAATGCCTGGGTAAGACCAGGAAGAGGCAAAGAGAGCCATCTCCAACAGCAAGCTTAGATCCCTGAAATGAGGTCCTCATTCAGCTATTGCTGCAATTAGTAGACTCAGTAGAAATTTCTTTAATTTTCAATATAAAAGAAGATGATATTCAGCAAAATACTTGTTAAACTCCTCAAGACCAATGCAAATACATACTGATGCACTGTACACCAATGCTTTTAGAACTTGTGACTAAATAATGAAAGGATTCATTGAACTAAATACTTCTCTCACAGCTAATTGAATATTTTGTAGAACTTGTAAATGAAAGAATCTGCTGAGCAGTTGTGTTCACTTTCATGATTTTGTATTTAAAAGAGCTACATACAATTCGACTGTGTAATATGCAGTACCCTCACCAACCACCACCCCACCTCACCCCCTCACCCAACAAACTAAAGGAACCAGAAAAATGAAAAGAAAAGCAATAACAAAACCCCCATAAAATTAGTGGTTTCATACATTTCATAGAACTTAGCAGAAACCCTGGAAACAGAAGTTCCAAGTGAGCAAATACACAAATTAGACTGTTAAGTAACCAATTACCAGCACGACAAAAAACATGCATACAAAACCTGGCCAGTAAGGTATACCATCATTTACAATTGGCCCTGGATAGTAGCAGCATCTATTACTTTAAAAAGAAAAATAATAACGAAACCCCGTATAATCAGTGAATTACTAACATTTTATTGGACTAACCAGAAGCCCTGGAAACAGAAATTTAAGCAAGAAAATACACAAATTAGGCTAACCAGTAACCAATTGCTGCAATAACAAAAGGCATCCATACCAATCCTGGTCGGCAAGGGATAGCATTTTTTATGAATGTCCCTTGTGAGTAGCAGCATCTATCACTTTGACATGAATTGTTACCTACTTACAAATGAAGTGCACTGAATTCCACAGTTTAAGTTGGAGAAATGAATAAACAAACTCACACACCACTATACTCTCTTTGTTTACACAACTCTCTGCATCCAAAGCCAGTTATATAAACCTGAGTCTGAATGATTCTGCCACTTTGGCCTCATATTTTTTAAAAGGTACTTTGGACTCGTATTGCTCAAAAGGAATTGACTTTTCCGTACATCTTTTTTTTTTGATAAAACATCTTTTTTCTGGCTAAGTGTTTTCCTTGCAACATCTTCCATGCAAACGATTAGAAAGTCCACCTCTCTCTCAACTTGGAATATCTCAGGTACAGAATTAAATGAATATGAAGCAACCATTTGCACATGCCATTCTTACAAACAACTCATAAAACAAAGTGAGTGTCTTCCATGTATCTAGTATGTCTTCTTTCTCATCCAAATTGCTATTTGAAGGATTGGAGGATGAATTATTTGCTCATACTAGAAATTGGAAAAGCATAAAGCTATGATTCCTACTAAAAGCCTCCATTGGATTACATAAGCATGCTCAATTAATAGTAACCAACCATTTTCACCAGATATTGAATCAATTCCATTACAGAATATTTCCTCGTAATACAAACCAAAGTTGCCCACATCTAAACCCTTAACACATGTGGATACAAATGTATGATAGAAATGCATATCCATAGGAAGACACTCAAAAGTACAACAATATTATAAGTTACCAGGCAGTTAGATAAAGCTGAATAAATTACTCAGTCCTAAAAAGTAATCTTTTGCTTATAAGTGAGTATTCACAGTCTATGTAGCTCGGACTCTTGAAAAATATTGCTGGGTGTGTTTCGGATCCTTTAAAAGCTATGGCATTTCTGGAGGATCCGACACCGGTGGAGCAACACTTTTGGAGGGTCTGAGCAACATAGCTCACTGTGGATGCCATAGAATTACACAAAATGCATGCTTTTGTTCTGGTATTATCCACAGAATTCGTCACTAGGAAATGAATTAATCAGAGAGTTAATATCCCTTTCATGGGCAGCTTTTTTATTTGATAACCCTCTTGGGCAACTTTGTTGGCATTTAGAATGATAAGAGAAGCAAAAAAGTGAGTACTTAAACTGTCAAGGAATTCCTTATCAAATTTAACAACAAGCCACTGCTTTAGGTTGGCTTATGTTCCTTTTGCAATAAGGTTGACTTTCAAAGTAAACCATGGCTCATACCTTTTTCTTTTTTTTTCCGTAAGTAAACTGTGACTCATGCCGATCAAGAATGAGTTGTTGATGGAGAAAGCAAGATCATCCTATTATAACTAATCATCCTTCATACACATGTGGAAAGGTGGAGAGACAACCACAAACTTTTCTTCAAGAAAGATGGTAATAGCAAGTTAATAACTACAGGCAATTCCTCAATCTGAAAAAATATATCATACACGATAAGAATCTCCAATCTACATGAAGGAAAAATAAGCTCTTTTTTGTATAAGCAATCTAAATGTAGAAATAAAGCAGTCCAGAAACAATTCATCAAGCCCACAAGCTATCAATGACCAAGGTTGCAATCCATTGACGTGGCCAGAGAACAAGGAACATTTCTTTAAAGAAAATCAACACTTCTAAAACTAGTAACTGTGCTAACTAATGAAAGATTTCATTGAACTGTTGAAATCACTGTCGATTTTGATATTAAAAGAGTTACATACAATTTGATTGTGTAATATGCTGTACTCCCACCACCTCATCCCACCTCCCTAATTTAGAAGTGACCAAAATAAAAAGAAACCATAAAATCAGTGCTTTACATACATTTCATAGGACTAACAGAACCCCTTGAAACAGAAATATTAAGCAAGGAAATACACAATTAGACTAACTAGTAACCACTTACGAGCGACAATAACAAAAAGCATCTACACCAATCCTGGCCAGCAAGGACACCAACTTCCGTGACAAATATAAGATAACTTATCCCTCGGCAATAGCAGCGTCTATTACTTTGACAAGACTTCTTTGAATTCTGATACCAAAGAGAATTTGCTGTCAAATGGAGCACTCTGAATCTCTCAGTGCGAGCCAGAGGGACCAAAGCGTAATAAAGCAAAGAAACCTGCAGACGACTGTACAGATCTCTTTGTTTACCCTATTCCATGCATTTTAAGCCAGTTAAATAAACCTGTGTCTGAATGATTGTCCTCCCAATTTTAAACCCGGGTACCACAGTAAATCCCACCTTCGGCCTCGTCTTGCTCAACGGGAATTGACTTTTCCTTGTAACATCTTCCATGTACACCATCGAGAAGTCAACTCCTCTCTCAACTTGGAATATCTCAACTATAGGATTAAATGAGTGAGCCAACTTATGAAGCAACCATATTGTACTAGCCATCCTTACAAACAACTCATAAAACACACTTAGCGACTTCCATGAATCCAATACGACTTCTTTCCCATCCAAATTTCTGAAAATCGATGATTCTATTGTCGGATGAATTATTTGCTCGTATTTCCTCTCGCAAAATCTTGAAAATGCACAACTAGGATTCTTACTCAAAGTCTCCATTGGATTACATGAAACATGCTCAAGTAATTGTTTCAAATAATCATTCTCACCAGATATTTCTTCATCACACAAACCGAAATCTTCCAGATCAAAACCCTTAAACATGCCCAAACAAATATATGATAGAAATGCAAATTTATGGTGTTCTTTTTCTGCATAATTAACATCAGAATACACAGAGTTTGCTGCTTTCTCCAAATCCCAACCTGCTGTTTTCATTAACTCCATCAACAACTTAGAGAATTTATTAGCTGACTTAATCGAATCGCGTAACATAGATTCAAAAACACGAACTGTACACAATACCTCCTTACCATTATTCAACTTTTCATTTTTAATCCCTAATTTTCTTGACAACCCCAAATTAAAATCTTGCAATTTATCCAATTTTTTCCTCAAAATTGAAACTTCATCATCTTTAGTGTCCATATAAGAAAGTAACTGATTTACCATAGTCTCCAAAACTCTGAGCTTGCTCTGATGCTCTTGTACCTGTTGGAATCAAAATAATCAGGACGTCATGCGAAAGCTAATAATTATAAACCTTGAACGACAATAAATCAGAAAAGAAGGAAAAAAATATACTAAAGTAGGTATTATATTCTAATATGGTTTGATGAAGAGACTTATAGTATCTGGTAAAGTTGTTGCCATGTAACCAGGATGTCACAGGTTCAAGCCCGGGAAACAGCTATTGCAGAAATGCAGGGCTGTGTCGCATAGCGGGAGCTTAGTGTATCATGCTGCCTTTTTTTCTAATATGATTTGATCAATTGATCTACATATTAAAAACTAACATAAAAACATAAAAACGAACACAATTATGATACAATCCAGGCAAAGTAGGTAAAGTAGAAAATTCAAGACAAACCCTAACAATACCTGAAATTCCAATTCTGACCCTACAAGAACATCAATATCACAACTTGGGTTTCTTCTAAATTCCTTATACAAATTCTTCATTTCAGTTAATTTCTGAAGAATTGAGACTAAAACTTTATCAGCTGATTCAAGGGCATTTTCGTCAAAGGGTACATGAGCTGTTTGTAACTGAAGATATGAAGCTTCAAATGATGAAATTGTAGCGAAAAGTGAAGGAATAAGGGATTTAGTGAAATGGGTATTGTTTAAATGAGGAAATTTACAGAAATCTGGTTTGATTACGACGACTTTTTGGTCAGGTATGAATTCTTCGGTGGAGTTAAGGAGAGTGCAGACATCATTAGTGTCGGTGTTGTTGTCGTCGTCAGCGAAGAGTTCGAAGGTTTTGGTTCGGACAACATGGGCGAATTTGGTAAACATTTCGGAAATTTGTTGTGGGGGTTTTGTTGTTGTTCCTTCCATTTCTAACATGGTGAAGTAACACATATAGATAAAATTCTTGACTTGTGTTTGAGAGGAGAAAGATGGGTGGGAGTGGGGAGTGGGGAGTGGGAATGGGTGTCTTAGAAGGAAGGTATGTGTGTGAAAGCTTCCTTGTCTTCTTCTCTGTCTGTCATGGTGTGTGCTTGTGGCACTTTTCTCTTTCTTTTCATCTTTTTGTTTTTACCTGTGTGTTGCTAATTTTGAGTAATATTTTTTTGATTTTTTATTGGATTGGCTAATGATGAATTGAAAAAATTATAGTTATTCCGAAGAACTATTGAGGATAGGTTTAATCTAGGGATGGCAATTGGGCGGTGCGGGTGCGGGATACCCCACCACATTTACCATCATTCAAGTGGATATTCGTCACCCGTCAATATCCGCATATACCCGTCAGTCATATTTTGCAATCAATTCATTTGTGATCAATACAGAATAGTTATCAAACCCAAAATAAAATAGTCTTATAAACTAAATTAGTACATTAAATAAACACGACAAACTATATAAAAATACTAATGTCTCCATAAATACTTAAAGCAATACATGCTTATTCATTTGAGAACATCTTGAAAGAGCAATGTGCTGAATAAACCCAACCATTGCTCTCCAAGGACCCAGTGAACAATGAGATATTTAAGGTAATTCATTATTCAATAGAGGACTTTAGTATCATATTCCTCAAGATAACATATTTTCATCTCCTTGACATCACCACCGCCTGCATAATGTATACTCAAAGTAATTAGAGTCTAACTTCAATTTAATACAACATAAATAATTTAATTAAAATTAATGTTGCCTTTAATATCCGCCCAAATCCAATTTTGAGCACACATCAATGCCTCCACCGTTTCTGGAAGAAGTCGACCACGATAAGGATTAAGTACACGTCCACTAGTGCTAAATGCGGATTTCGGTGGGAAGGTAGAAACTGGAATGCTCAATATATCCCTTGCTATTTGTTAGAGAACGGGAATTATTTTCATTTGTTTTCCACTAATTAAGAATATCGAAATCATCCACAAGTGGTACAGTTTCAGCTTCCAAGTACTTCTCCAAATCAGATTTTAATCCAACTTTACTATTGTCTTGTGACACAAATTGTGCAAACTCTTGCATGTACCCCATTCTCATACTACTTGTAACATCAGTTGAAGACACGTAGCTACTGCTAGCTAGATTATTACCATTTTTGTACTCATACTCATCCACTAATTCCTTTAGAAAATTATAAATCCTTTTTACCTCAACATCAACATCAAGCGCATCATAAATTTTAGCAAAGTAAAACCGAATGTGAGTCATCTTGAACCTAGGATCAAGTATAGTTGTCACGCCCATAAGACTATTAACATCTGACCAATACTTATTGTATTTCTCTAGCATTACCTCGACCATTTTTCCTATATAAATGGTAGGTGGGAACAACCAGTTGGTTAATAAGATTATAATCTCACAAATTCTAGGGAAATAAATATTAACAGTAGGATACGTCGAGGTAGAAAATTGATGTGTAATATCACTAAACACTATCAATAGTTCACATATTTTCACAACATTATCCCAATCTTCACTAAGTGGTGGATATTTGTACAAATTATCTCGAGCACTTAAAACAACAAACACCTCCCTAAACTTTATAGCAACTAGAAGCATGTCATATGTCGAATTCCATCGAGTTTTACAATCAAGTATTAGCGATTTTGAACAATCAGGAACAACTTGCTTAGCTACTTGTTTAAATTTTTGAGCTCTCTTATGTGATGAAGTCCAAAAGACAACACTTTCCCTAATTCTTTCAATATCCTCTTTGAACATGGCACATAAGCCATCTTGAACAATCAAATTAAGTATGTGTGCACAACAACGCATATGAAGAAAATGCCCATGCAACATCAGTGAACCATAAGGAAACTCCTCACACAATAAGTTCATCATCGCATCATTTGTAGTGCAATTATCAACCGTTATAGAAGACAATCTAAGATCAAGATTCCAAGATTGAATACATTCTTTTAAAGACTCAGGAAGCACCTCAGCTGTATGAGGTGTCGGGGCATACAAGAACCTATTAGATTGATATGAACACACAAAATCCATCATGAAATAGAAGACCATAATACTACAATTAAGAAATTCGAAATAAAAACTTGCATAATCACATAATCACAGAAGACCAGATTTATCAAATTTATATTACCACATTAAAACTTGCATAATCACACAAGAAAGAGTACCTGATGATTTGGTTTTGGAGTTTCCATGAATTATCAACGAAGTGTGCGGTGATAGCCATGTATCCTTTTTTATAGTTTGCAGTCCACATGTCGGTAGTCAATGCAACCCTTTCTTTGACTTTCCTTAACAAAGCACTTATACTCTCTTTTTCGACATTATGTCGTTGGAGAATGTTTTTTTTGTTGTGTTGCGGCAGGGAACCTTGAAACATGGTTGAAGAGTATTAGAGTACTTTCTAAAGCCATAATGTTCAACCATGCATATTGGGTATTCATGGAGAATAATCATTTTCGCTAAGTCTTGTCTCCCATTATCTTGGCGGAACTCATACAGGGACAATGTTAGCGTCTCATTCGTATCACAAGGGCTAGCAAGTGTACCAAACATCCTTGTTTGTCGGAGATCCATACATTTCTTTTTTGGACATTTACTTGTATGCTCTTTCAAGTGACTTGTTCCCGCTCTCGGTCCTCCAGCAAGTTACTTCAAACAATGATTGCACTCCGCTTTTATTTCTTCCCCTACTCGTTTCCTTGTAAAATTATCCCAAGTTTTTTATGTATGTCTACTAGTTCGGGGCAAAACAGAAGGATCTGCAGAATTAGTTTGCTCTTGGCTCTCTTCAATTTCTTCACCTTTTTCCTTTGTATTCGAAGTACAACTTGCCGTAGAAGGATCTGATGGTTTTGAGGAAGACTTCGTAGTGGCATTACCCTTGCTTGCCATTCTTACCTATGCAATTACATATATACAATTAGAATTTTTCTAAGGAAATATCAGCATATAAAAATGCATCTGCAACTAACTACTCAACAATAAGTCAATAACAGGACACTCCATCACAACATTAGCAGGAATTTGGATTACCAAGAACATTGATGTGTACCAATTGGAGCATTTATATTTACATTTCGACGGTGTGATTTTCCAGTAAGTAATTAGTGATGGGTGTCATTTAGAAGAAAACATCACAAAATCCAATTATATTTTTAATAAGTTAGGCATGGCCAATGCACCATGCTAACACATTTTCAGATAATAATACAACTATCACTTAGGCCTAAATATATTCAGATAATATAAAACACAAATTCATGATAAACTTGCACCAAGAAAAACAAAAGGGATGGATTTTTAGAAGACTGTTGATGCATATTTAGTAGTGGGCATTTCATGTAAGCACGCTGGTTTTAACAAAATATGAACTTTTTTCCTTTGAAAATAACTACCAAAATATAATTGATTATTTGTGTTCTTAAAATAACTCAAAGGCATGTTCAATTTGAAAATCAACCAGCTTAGAGTAGTTGATTTGGTTCACAGTTATAAAACCATAACATATAGTTTGTAAATCAAAAATGCTTTTCTAAATTTAACACAAATGAAAACAAAATCAAACATTTTGTTCTTAGAGTAGTAGGTCCTCTTAATCAATACCTGTTGTCAGGGTCTCAGGGACATGGTGGCGTGAAGGCTAATGGCGGTGTGACGGAGAACGAGAGAGCGAGGAGAGACGCCATTCGACAGAGACTAAAGAGTGAACGAGAGAGGGAGGCGTGAAGACCAAAGAGTGAAGGCTGCTGAACTTGAGTAAGGACTAAGTGTAAGTGAGTAGGGTTTTGCCTACTCACTTATTATTGACATTAGGCTTATGGGCTTACGGACTGCTACAATTATTACTGGGCTTATGAGGCGGGTAGGCGGGTGGTTGGATGCGGGGCGGGGGAGGCGGGTATAACTGTAAATCCACCACCTACCCGCCACCCGTGGTGGGTACATTTTCAATACACATACCCGTCTATTACCCGCTAAAGTTATACCCATACACGTCCCAACTGGGGCGGGTGAGCTGCAGAATCCGCAAAATTGTACCAGCTGCCATCCCTATAGGTTATTAGATAGGAGATGAAATATTTGTAACCTTTTAACCTTCTAATAGAGGTTGAAGATTAAAATAAAAGGTTATTAGGTAATCGAACATTATCTAGTTTTCTTATCAATAATATTTTCTTTCCTTTTATCTTTCTTTCTTTTTTTGGTTGCTAATTTTGGACAATGTTTTTTCATTTTTTTATTTTTTTATTTTTTATTTGGTTGGCTATGGTGGGTGTTAAATGAGAGATAGATGTAGTTCGAAGAAGTATCGGAAATAGGTAATTAGATAGGATATTGCTCACTTTCAGGTTACTCACTTTCTACCCTAATGCAAGTCAAGAATTAGGATAGAGGTAAGTAGGTAATCGAGTGTTGTCTATTTTTTTTTATTAGTATTAATATTATTATTCTTCTACTATCTTATTCTTTGATTTTATTATTATATGCTATTTTCTTTGCTTTAGTTATCGTATTACTTGTTCTAGATACAATTCTTTATTCATTATTTTTAAAATGACTTATTCACTGTTGTATTTTCTTTTCAAATCTACTTTGATATACTCTACTTGAGTCGAGGTCGTTTGGTAATAGTCTCTCTATCTTCACAAGATACGAATATTATTGTTGTTGTATTCAGCCTTGTACCCATTTTATAGTTCTGATTAATTCGAATTTGTATTAAGCAAAGCTTATTAAAGAAAAAATGCTCTAACATTTTTTTTATTTTTAAAGTTCAAACTCGAAATATATCTTATTTATTACATTGTGATTATTGAATTATCAGTGGTGTAGTGAGGTGAATGGGATTTCTCTTGTTTTACTCGAAGTTTCAAGTTCTATTATCCTTTTTCATAATCAAAGTATCCAATAATTTTATTCACTAACATCTTTTGTTCTTATTGGATTTGAGTCATGATTTCATATGATCTATTCCAACTTTCTTGACCCTTAGACCACAAGTTTAAATGTGAATTTCCATACGACTTATACATGAATATCTATACCAGATATGATAATAATTTACCAAATTAGAGATTATGGTGCATGATTGCATACCAATTATTTTTCGTGATAGCTCATATCAAAATTTCAAGGACCTAAAGGGTGTTTAGATTGACTTATTTTAAGTGCTATTTGATTTTTAAGCTCTTTTTTATTTTTTGAGGTGTTTGAGTGAGATAAAAAATGTTTCTAAGCACTTATTTTTAGGCTAAAAAGGTGCAAAAATAAGCCAAAAGTCAAGCTGCATAGGATCAACTTGTGACTTTTAACTTTTATATTATAAACAACTTTTAAAAAGTCAATTCAAATCCCTCACAATCGAGTCATTAATTCTACGACATTTGATCCATACCATGATATAATTCCTCAAAAATCATCTCATTCATCTTTCTTAATGTTTAATGAGGGAATTAAACAATACCCTCCCAGCATTTTAAGAGGGACAAATAATCTTTCTTGATTTTAAAATCAAATTGTCCTCTTTATCTTTCAAGGTAGGAATAAAATCTGCACACATAATATTTTTCTCAGACTCTATTTATGAGATCACGTTGAATATCTTGTTATTGTTGTCGTTGATTTCAAAATCAAATTGAAAAATGAGACAACATTTGACAAAATTTAAAAAGTACTTGTGTAAATAATTGATGTTTGAACAAAATATCATAGTAGTATAGAGCCCTCCTCCCGTTCCATAATAAGTAGTGTTTTTAGCTTATGCACACTCCTTAAAAAATTATTTTCTCCTAGAAAGTTATGAGTATTTTTACTAACTTAGAAAAGAAAAATTACTTAATGATTATGTAAATAAGTATAATTTTGAAACAATAAAATCAATGTCTTCTTGTAATTTTAAGACATCACTAATTTTAAAATAAAATAAAAAAATTAAAATATTATTTATTATGAAACGAATGGAGAAATAAATTATTTTCTTTTGAGTTGCCGAAGAGGGAGTATGATTAACGGTAATAAAGAGGGATGGCTACGGTGACATGGGTTTAGGCGTTCCACACTCACAGTCATTCTCCCTGAAAGTCTATGAAGAATAAATATCCTATTTTCTAAGTGAAATTATTAGTATTGCTCTTCACCTAGTTATTATCACCATTTTTGTGTTTTTTTCCCTCTGTCCTATCTGATTTCCACTTTAACTATAGCAATATTAATATGGGCCATTTTTTGAAAATTTTAAAAATTAGATCTTGTGGAAAATATTAATAAGAGTTCTGTTAATTTTCTTTTCATTCTAGAAAAAGCCAAACTATTATTTGTTGAGTATTGCCCTCTCTATGTTTATTATTTCTACTATTTATCTTTTGTTATAGAAAGCTAGAAACTCCGCAAAAGCCAAATTTTGGTTAAAATTTCAATGCATGGGGTGGATAGTATGTTACATTTTAAAAAACATGCAAAATCCGGGAATTAAACTCGGATTTGTACCGTGACAAGGTCAGTGGCAGATGTAGCATGAAAGGTGGAGGTTCAATTGAATCCATAACTTTCGACACAAATATAAATTTATGTGTAAATTTTTTATTAAAATTATAATAAAGAGTAGACATGAACCCATAACTTTTCAAATACAATGGATTCAAATCAAGAATCTTAAGAAGTTGAACCCATAGAGTTCAAAACCTGAATCCGCCTCTGAACAAGGTACTATTCTTTTACCACTAAATCGTTGTGCCTAAGGCTAGTGCCTATTCCCTAATAATGATGTTTAATATTAGTAAACAATGTTTACAAAAATCTTATTCAAAGGATGGTTAAGTTTTTAATAAGCTAAAAGTGAGAGTAAGTTGAAATAATTATAAATTCCTTGATGATTCAAAAATCTTACATTATAATAACGGAACACAAACTTACTGGAGTAATAAAGAGTAGAGAATTACGAAGAATATCAAGTCAGGATGGCCGAGTGGTCTAAGGCGCCAGACTCAAGTTCTGGTCTTCGTAAGAGGGCGTGGGTTCAAATCCCACTTCTGACAAGATTTTAAGTTATTTCTTTTCCCTTTTCCATAAAAATAGTATAGTTTATATTTCAGATTGGCTCATCATTTGTCTGTTTCCATTTTCTCTAATTTGTTATTCAACAAGTTTTTGTGGAATACATATGGTTAGGTTCACACCTCTGTTAATGTTTTTAAAAAGGTTTACACATCGGTTAAAGTTAAAGAACTTTCAAATATATAAATAGTCATTCTATTTTAAACTAAGAATAAAATATATATTATTTATTATTGTGGATGTTTACCATCACGAGAAAAGTTAGGGTGTGACTTTGGGACCAAACTACTTAGACTTTATCAATATATGGATTCTCTTCATTGTATTTACATCCCTCAAGAGATATAAAATAATTCTCTTCTCTTCTGCCTTTCTCTACAAGTATTCTTCTTTTAGTTTTATTATTTTATAACACGATATCAACACAAATCTCTAATTTGTTGAACTTGAATGGTTTTCTTCTTCACAAAATAACATGCATCGATGCACAATTGTTCCGGTGAAAAGAGAGCTTGAACGAGAGGCATAGATTGAGGGTAAAGTATCCAAACGCTAAAGCCAAATCCAAGATGTCAATGGAAATATTTCCTCTGCTACTTAATTGTCCAGATTGGTCATCAAAGTGTAATTAAGTTTTGCAATGGACCATGAACAAGTAAACTAAATTATGCACGTATATATGGTGAAATATTATGAGCATATTTCTGACAGTAACTCTATGGCTATATGATTATCAAGTGATATCTCCTAAGTTTTTTTTGCCAACCGCAGTTTTATAAGTGCTGTTGCGGCATGTAAGATATTCTCATAGTTTCATATGATTAACCTTTTTAGTAATTTATTATAGTACTGTTAATCTTTTGTTTTCAATTCATTCTGGAGGCACTATGATTGAGATTTACCTTTATAACCACCGGAAGTGGTGATATAGTCAAAGAATCAAAGTTTGCTTAAGACTAAATTGTAACGACCTATTCCGTCGTTACTTGTACTTTGATTATTTTACCCTCGTTAACTCGAATCCCAAAGTTATCAGACGATTCTAGTAGAAATTGATAAATTAGAATCTTAAAATATGAAAGCGTTGACCAAAAGTTAACTTTTGTGTGAACGGGCCTTTTTCGGAATTCCGTCGATTTCACGAGGTCCGGAGGGTCATTTATGATTTGGTGGGATAGTTGGTTCGGTTTCTAAGGCCCTCGGAAGCATTTTTGGCTATTGGTGGGAAACTAGTTTAGCCCGTTGGGGGTTGACTTACAAAAATAGACCTCCGATGGAAATTACGAGACCGCGAGTGAATACGTAGCGTATTTTTACGTATGTGTACATATCTGATTTGTGTCGGGGAGCTCTCGGGTGATTATTGGATTTCGGGTTGAAATTGTTTAAGTATGAAAGTTTCTAGTTTCTGGTGTACTCGCTGGGGCGGGCCTCAGTGCGCCCCAGCGAAAAGGGTCCACTACAACGGATGGCGATCCGCTGCAGCGAGCTTTTGGGATTTTAGCAAGGGACCGTAGGCGCGGGTGTGGACCGCGGGCGCGGGTCCGCTGCAACGAACGACAAAAATTTCAGAATGCGTTTTAGTGTCATTAAAACCCTACGCTTCATCATTCCGAAAACACACCTCCAAAGCACTCTTAAGGCAACTCCAAACAATTTCAAGTGGTTTCTTCCATTGGTAAGCTTCCTTAACCTTGTATTACTCTTATTTAGTTTCTTTAAGTTGATTAATGGGTGGAAATAACCTAGAAACTAATTGGGGAAGATGAGTTCAACCTAGTTAGGGTTTGTTTGATGATTAAGCTTAAAATAGAAATTGTTTGATGGGTTTTACTATTCTAAGTTTGGGGTTCACTAATTAATAGTTGTTAAGCTTGAATATTCCATTATTGATGGTAGAATTGAATGTTGGAAATTAGGGTTCATACCCGAAAGTGGGGATTTTACTTGTAAGATGAAATTGACTTAATGTTGAGTTGAATTAGGAAATTGGTTAGTAGGATTGAACTCCTAGAACGTTGAATTTCATAGTCCACTTTTAAAATAACCGTTTTATCCCCACAAGCCCTTTCCCCCATTTTCCCTATTCGGTTCATATTCCAAGGACTAGTATGATGTTATGGGTGTTGTGAATTCCTTGTTCTAACTTAGACTTCAAAAATAGTAGACTTTTAGTACGACCGTGATCCTCGGAAGGACAAGGCGCAAGTGTGACTCGTTGGAACTCTTGCTCGGCATCTAGGTATGTTATGGCTTATCTTCTGGTTAGACTTCAGCTAGCGAAGCGTATGTGTAGTTAGATTCTGTTGGAGAAAGTATGCAAGTCTTTGGGTATGAAGTTTGTATGGATTACTTAGGTTGGTTATTGTTGACTGATTATGATTTGTTGCCTCTTTGTAGTTAATGGACTTGTACGTAATCCCATGTCTCATTTGTGATGTAGATGTATTTCACTTATCTTGGCATGTTCATGAAAATAGGAAAGGAGTTGATATGATAATGATATGTGTCCTTGTTTGGCATGACTGGAGATTGATATGTTACACTTGATATTGTTATTGTGTTGTATTCATCTTCATTTCCATGATATTTTGATATGAATTGTGGCTAGTGGGGTATTTGGTGGAAGAGTCATTTTAGGTTGTGATACGGAATGACTGGTACATGGACGTCGCAGGTCCCCCATGGGTCATGACTGCTGGGATGATGATATATTCCGCCGGCAGCATGTAGGTACGAAGATTTCATGTGGCCACTGCATTACACATTTATTCATCACTCATTCATATATTTGGATCATGACTTGATTTCTTATATTTGATGGATTATTCTTGGACTGTGATATTACTTGTACTTGATTGTAAGCATGTCTATCTTTTAGCGTCTTTCATATGCATATGTTAGCTAACTGTTGTCGGCCTATGATGTCTACCGGTATATAGTGTTTGTACTGATACTACCTTGTTGCATTCTTTTCTGAATGCAGAGTACGTGACTGACTCTGCCTCTTCTCATCGCGACTGATCCGAGGCTGCTGATGCTGAGTCTTTAGGGTGAGCTTGCTGGATGATCCGCTGCCCGGAGTCTCTTTCCCTAATATTTTCTTTACCTTGACCTCCGAGACAGTATTTTCATTTGATCTTATGTATTATTCAGACTCATAGATTTTGGTAGTAGCTCTTGTGTTGTTCAGACCACGTTTCTTTGGGGGTTGTATTTGTATTCGTATATTTCACACTTTTACATTTATGGTATGAGTGAGACATTATATTATTCCGCTTAATTTACTTTAACTGTTGGTTGGATTGTTGATTAATGGAATGGTCCTCCCACTGAGGTGGAAAACAGTAGGTGCCCTCACGACTTAGTGATTTGGGGTCGTAACATAAATTATGCTTGTAACCACCATAAATGGTATATTTTTATAGGTTATTGTGATTACAACTGAAGATGCGTTCGAGAAAAATTCTCATTATCACACATATGCCTCGATTTGCTCCTGAAGTAGCAATATCTTAAAAGAGGTTCTAAGCTATTATTATTTGATATGCTTAAGGCACGTTCAAATATGTTTCATTCTTGAAGAATAAGAACTTTTGATAAGTGTTACAAATACAGATCCATTATGTGAAGTCAATGTTGTTTAATAAAGCTTATAAATATGAACATATACTTGGTTGTAAATATATCACGCCTCACCCCCAGAAGAGGTAGAATAATTGACAAAAAGTATTCTAAATATTCTATGCTTTACTCCCAAAGTAGTAAACTCGAAAATCTGCTCCTGAAGTAATAAACTCAGAAATCTGCTCCCGAAGTAGCAAATTTTGAACTCTACTCCTTAAGTAATAAAACATTGCACCCTAGTCCGGAAGTAGTAGAACTTTTAAAGTAGTAAAACTCTTATATTTACTCTCGAATTAGTAGAATTTTGAATTTTATTCCCGAAGTAGTAAAACTTTGAGCTTTACTCCCGAAGTGGTAAGACCCTGAAATCTATTCCAGAAGTAGTAAAATTTTGAAATTTACTCCTGAAGTAGTAAGACATTGAAATTTAGTCGACGTAGTAAGAATTTAAAATTTACTCATGATATAGTAATACCAAAGTTTACTCCCGAAGTAGTGAAACATTAAAGTCTTTAAAATTTTCTCCTGCCATAGTAAAACTTTAATAAATTATTTCTGAAGTAATTAAACTTTACTTTACTCCCGAAGTAGTAAGATTTTGAACTTCACTTCCAAAAAGGTTCAACTTTGAATTTACTTTTAAAAGTAGTGAAATAATAGAATTTTCTCCCCAAAATCTGTTGTAACTTTATAATGCATGTAAAGAATTTTCTTACTTTTCTGCAAGCTACGATTTTAGTTATTTACCATAGACGTATCTAGGACTGTATAACTTAATGTTTACTTTTCGTCATTTATAAATTTAAGAATGTCTTTATAATGTTCATTTGGTTGCAATTAACTTTTTCCGGTCATGACACCAGCGATGTTAAAGGAATATTTGATAGTACAAAATTAATTAAGGGCTCCAGAAGAGCTGACTATTCATCTAGAAGATCATAACACTAGTAGTGTCCAAATAATATGTGATTATGAAGAATAAATTAAAGGCTCCTGAAGAACTTATATACTATTATGTAATTCGCTAGATTATAATATACGAAGTTGTTATGACCGAAACAAAGTTATAGTAAACCCGAAGTTTACTAAAGTAAATAAGCTATTATATTGAAGCTATAAATGATTGGAGGATTAAATATCTTTAAAATCATTGTCGGTACGAAATATATATGTGAAAGATTACCCGTTATATTCTCTAAATTGTACTACACAAATATAAGCATGATGAATTTACATGCCACGATAAACTAGAAGTTTATTGATACAAAAATTAATGTAATGGTAAATCAGAAATTTACTAAAACAATTAGCACATGACATGATAAAGTTGAAGTTTACTAGTATAAATAATTTTATTTGGCATGAGCAGTTTGGTCATCCCGATTCAAATATGATATGAATATTGAGTATTCAACATATATTGAAGAACTAGAAGATTCTTCAAGAATTTATTTCTGTTGTTTGTTCTCATGATAAATTTATTATACTAGCTAATGTTGAGATTGAATTCCCTAAATTCTAAAAAATATATAAAAAGTGAATATGGGCCCGTTCACCTATTATGTGATATCTTAATTAGATGCATCATGAGTTGGACACATGTGCGTTTATTGTCAACCTGCAATTTGACATTTACAAAACTACTTGCTCAAAATTGTAAGATTGTATTAATCTCCCTTGGAGAGCCTTTCTCATTAATAATATATATATATATATATATATATATATATATATATATATATATATATATATATATATATATATATAGGTGTACAATGTGGAATCCCTATACAACAGGGATCCTAGTTATACAATAATTACATAACCCTAAATATGGTAAATACAATCGTGGTACACACGTGCTAATACACCCCTTCAGTCGGAGCGGGAGGAGGCCGGATGCTAATACTGTATCTGAAGTCGAGGAATATCTGTCTAGGAAGACCCTTGGTGAATATATCTGCATACTGATATGAAGATGGCACATGCAATACCCTGACATGACCGAGAGCAACCTCTCACGAACAAAGTAGATGTCTATCCTAATGTGCTTGGTTCGCTAATGTTGAACCGGATTATGAGATAGATATAAGATGAATATATTATCACAATAAACCAAAGAAAACCTTACGTAATGGACACTGAATCTCCAAAAGAAGGTTTTGGAGCCAACAGATCTCAACAACAATATTAGCAACACCTTTGTATTCTGCTTCTGCACTCGAACGGGATAATGTGGGTTGCATCTTGGCAGACCAAGAAATAAGATTATCTCCTAAGAACACACAGTAGCCTGAGGTGGAGCATCGTGTGTCCGGACAACCTGCCCAATCAGCATCTGTTTATGACAACAACATGTTCGGTGCAGATGGGTATATATGCAAACTATAATCAAGTGTGCCCTTAACATATCGAATGATACGTTTGATGGCAGTAAAATGAGGCTCCTTGGGGGCATGCATAAATAAGCATACATGTTGAACAACATAAGCAATATTAGGTCTGGTGAAAGTGAGGTACTGTAGTGCACCTGCAAGACTCTTGTAAAGAGTGAGATCTGACACTGGATCATCATCCAAAGCACTAAGCTTCGATCTAGAGTCAACTGGAGTAGCCATGATCTTGCAATTCACTATTTTAGCCCTGTATACAGGCTCCTCTGCATACTTACGCTGACAAAGAAACATAGTATCTGCAGATCTGGTCACAGAAATCCCAAAAAAATAGTTCAACTTCCCCAAGTCAGTCATAATAAATTCTGTTTTGAGTAGTGTAATGATCTCATTTTTCAACAAATCAGAGGAGACAGTGAGCACAATATCATCAACATACAATAATAAATATGCAATTCTACTACCTCTATGAAAAATAAATAGAGAATTATCACACTTGCTGCACACAAACCTAATCTGCATGATATATTGTGCAAAACAATCATACCATGCTCTAGGGGCCTGTTTCAAGCCATAGAGTGACTTACGGAGATGACATACATACTGAGGGGCTGCTGGATGGACAAAAATCAGGCGGTTGATGCATATAAACCGTTTCTTTCAAATCCCCATGTAGAAACGCATTTTTCACATCAAGCTGATGAATAGGAAAGTTCTTACACATGGCAATGCTCAAAACTGTGCGAATGATAGCCGGTTTAACAACCGGACTGAACGTCTCACCACAATCAATACCTTCTCTTTCCCGGCTCACTGCCCGAGGAACAGCTGCAACTTTTAGCTGTCCCTCTGCGCAACACATTGCCCGAGACCTTTTTGTTTCCTGTAGCACAATTGTTTGTCTCCTGTTTTTGGCCTTCCTCTGCCCGAGAACCAAAAACAAATTGTCTGCCAGTCCTTTACATAGAACAAATTGTCAAACTCTTTGTCTGTTTCTTTCTTCCTTTACATAAAATAAAAGTTTTTTTTCTGCTTTTCTCTTCCATTTCCGAGAACCAAAGTAGAGTGTTTTTGTTTTCAAACAAATTTAAATCCTTTTCCATATCCACTATAATGACTCCTCCCACATCTAAAACAGCCTACCAGTCTACTCTAGGCCTCTCCCAATTTTATTTGGGCCCGACTTTCATCACATTGACTCATTTGCAGCCCGATAATGCGTGGTATATGGATACGGGTGCCACATCTCACCTCACCAAACAATTCTGGTAATCTTCCTAAACTGCGAAGTTTAAATACTCCAGAATCTATTATGATTGAAAGCGGTCATCGAATTCCAATTCAAGGGTTTGGCCACACACTAACCCCACCACCGCATCCCCAGTTCTCCCTAAATAACATTCTATATGCTCCTAACATTATCAAGAACCTAATATCCGTTAGGAAATTTGCCATCAATAATTATGTATCAATTAATTTTGACCCATTTGGGTTTTTCATAACGGACCTACGTACCGAGAAACTCCTTACGAGATGCAATAGTGAGGGGAACCTCTATCCTTTCCTATCCATGCCCGTTGCCAGTGTCACCCCTCCCACATATCTAAATGCCTAAGTCTCTCCTCCCACAGTTTTAACAACCATATCTCCCTCTACGTGGCATAGTGGACTTGGTCATCCAGGTTATTCCATTTTTATTCTCTTAGAAATTGAAATTTAATCCAATGCAACAAAGGAATCTTTCTCATAGTTGCTCCTCGTATCAGTTAGGAAAACATGTTAGACTATCATTTACGACTTCTATGAGTATTACTTTCTCTCCATTTGATATTATTCACGCTGATTTATGGACATCTCCCATAACTAGCAATTTAGGCCACAAATATTATCTGGTATTTTTGGATGATTTTTCTCACTTTCTTTGGGTATACCCACTCAAACTCAAATCTCAAGTGTTCTCCAAATTTGTTGAGTTTCGTACACTGGTTAAAACGCAATTTGCAAAAGACATAAAATCGTTTCAATGTGATAATGATTGTGAGTTTAATAATTCCTTATTTCATAAATTATGTGCGGCTAATGGCATGGTTTTTCATTTTTCATGCCCATATACCTCCCCTCAAAATGATAAAGCCGAAAGAATTCCGAACCATTAATAATATGATGCGTACCCTCCTTTTTCATGCGTCTCTCCCTCCTACTTTTTGAGTATATGCACTAAAAATGGTAGAACACATTATCAATATTGTACCTACCCGTTGGGGAACCTTTCTCATTAATACAATATATATATAGGTGTACAATGTGGAATTCCTATACAACAGGGATCCTAGTTCTATCATAATTACATAACCTTAATTATGGTAAATACAATTGTGGTACACACATGCTAATAAAAATAACTGAGCTAAGAGTACAATTTCCAGATTATGTAATCAAGATAATCTATCTTGATAATGTTTCTAGTTTATATCCAAGCTGATTTAACGTTATATGCCTCCAATAAATAGCTAAAGCGTTGCTTATGAGAATAAAGCTTCATGTGCTGGTCTGAGGTATGATATATTGCATGAAACAACACTTGTATGCTTCAGACCAATAAATCATGATAAATTTTTCCTCACAATTGGCTCAGGGTTAGGAACCAGATATTTCCACATAACAGTTTTCTATGTGTGGTATATGATTAATTAATCTGCCATGCACAAAGATGGATTTTTCAAAGAAGATGGAATATATGTTAGTTTTTCTAACATAAGGGGGAGGAATAAGCATTTATGAAATATGTTGTAAATTATCATTAGCATATCCTCGTTCAAAGATAATTCAAGTCAAATGCTAGAAGCATTTGCTGACCTAAAATTAATTTCATATTTAAGCTGCAAAATACACATATTAAATTAATGTCCATGAATGACAGAGTCTACAACATGTATGAAGGATGGTAGATCAATCGGTTGCAAATGCAATAATTCTTGAAAATAAAGAGGAGCAAATGATCAAAATGGTCATAAATAAGGAGACAATGTGCTCTTGAAGAGCCTACGACATAACACTTCATGAAATCTTATGAGAGGTTTAGGTACCTAAAGTAATGATAGTGATGAGATCTAAATAAGTTATTTCATATTGCGAACTTATATAAGATAATATATCCGTCGACAATATCTTTAATACAATATAACGCGCAATATTGTAAAAGATTGTGACGATCTGAATTTTATGTCGGTTAAAACATATTGACATTGAAATAATTACCAAGTAAAATGACACATCTTGAGAAGCGTAAAGCTTATTTTGGACCTGCAGTCTAGACAGCCGAAAATGTCACTCATTTAAATATTAATGGATATTGTCACTTGTCAAAATATATACGAAAATTCTTGAAGAATTTAAAATGCATGAAGCATATACAAGTTCTAGAAGTTTGTTCATAATTATTATATGAATTAAATCAAGCAAGGTGAATGAGATTTAATCGCATTAATGAATATTCAATGAATAAGAGTCTATTTAGCCCTACGTCTTTGTGTAAATCAAAATATGTCATATTGTTAGTGCAAGTTGATGACTTAAATATTATTGAAATTCTTGAAGAGTTCTCAAAAGTATATTGTCTGTTGAAAGAAGTTGAAATGAGAAAATTTGCAGAACTCTTTGTTCCTGAAGTGTCATATCTTTATTCAATTGATGCATTTATATATTTTGCTATCCCTATGAGGGATTACATCGATGTTGTTCTACATGACAGTCAAATCATATAAAGATAGCATTTGTTTATAAAGCAAGTCAGGAATGCACTTGGAGTGATGTAAACAATATTATATGCCGATGCAACTCTATTCAAAAGAATGAAGACACAACATCATACATAGCCCAACTAAAGGGAGGATTCATAAAAGGAGATAGAACAAAACATATTTCACCAAAATTGTTTTTCACACATGATCTCCAAAAGAATGATGTTATCAACGTGCAACAGATCCGTTCAAGTGATAATATGGTTGATATGTTCACCAAGTCTCTACCAACTACAACTTTCAATAAGATGGTGGACAAAATTGGATTGCGAAGATTTAAGTTTTAAATTGATGTTCTAATTAGGGAGAGTTAATACATGTTGTAATCTTTTTTCCTTACAAGGTTTTGTCCCACAGAGTTTTCCTTGCAAGTTTTTAATGAGGTAGTCAAAATGCATATTATTAGAAATTTTACTCTTTTTTCTTCACTAGAATTTTTTTCACTTGATTTTTTCTAGTAAGGTTTTAACGAGGCACATTATCTATCAAATAGACATCCAACGAAAGTGTTATAAATATTATTTATTTATTATTATGGATGTCTATCTTTACGAGAAAAGTTGGGTTTGTGACTTTGGGGCCAAGCTACTTAGACCTTATAAATACACGGATTCTCTTCATTGTTGTTGGGTCCGGGGCTTCGGATAAGCAAGAATATGTAAGAATAAAACAGTAACAGCTAAAGAAATTAAAACAGTTTCTGGATGTTGCCTTCAGTGTTGTGTCAACATCTGATGCAACATTGTGATAAAACAGTTATAAACCGTTATAGAGTAAATGCAGCGGAAAAGTAAAGAGACACAAGGTTTATATTTTCAAAGGTATATATTAATATATTCCTTGATGGTCAATGACCAAAGAATTGTATAAATTATATACACTTACAAATGAATTTCTTTTTACAAGATTGAACAATAAATGCGAAAAAGAAATTATAAATAAAAATGAAGTCGCAGATGACTTCAGCCTAAAGTTAAAAGATCTAAAAAGATAAATACAACATCTTCATTACTATTGCTTAAAATATATGCTTGATCTAGAATCTGAGCAGCAGTAGTAATGTGGGACTAGATGTTGTTATACAACTTTAGGCTAAGTGTGTTGATCCAGTTTCTAAGGTGAATATCCGAGAGCTCTCTTGGTAATTCTTCTCGTTCAATTCTGGATGTCGATACTCTGAAGTTCCCTTCTATTTATAGTGTGGAACTTCTCTTGAAATCCTACTGGTTGGTTGCGGAGGCTGAGTAAAAGAAGGCTTCAGCTTGGACCAGTTCTTGCTCCTTCAAAAGCTCAACGTTCTGGACTTGGTCTTCACGCTGCTTCCTCTCCAAGCTTTGACTGTTTCTTTTACCACATTTTAAACACAACATCATTGTTAGTTTGCCTAGGTCATTTTTTACTCACAGTAACACAACCTGTTTTGGCCGGAAGAATAGGCAAAGTCGTTATAGGGATGTTGTCACAACATCGTAGGCAACATTCTTATTTTCATAAGATGTTGTCCTGAGCATTTACAGATGTTGTCACAACATCCATCCAACATTAACAATCTCCCTCTTTTTGCCTTTCTTCACATAACTCCATACGAAGCGAAAATGACTAGGATACTGATTCCCGATGTAGTCCTTACATTCTAAGAATCAGTAGGATCAGTGTTATGCTCCCCCTTAACATGCAGTAGCAAATTTCAAGTAGTGTTGTATCGATGATTTGATCAGATAGGAGTTATGTTCTATTAGTCATGACTTACTTACGGCAACTGTGTAATCAGTCTACCGTAACCATTCATAACAATCCACAACATGCAAACATATATAAACAGCTTTTGAAAGCAGTCACAATGTCTGCAAGAACAGATCAAATGTCTCAAAGTAAAAAAATACAAATACAAATAATATTCCAAATGTCAGTAATGTCAGTATAGTCCACTATTCAAATAAACATTCATCATTGAATCAACACTCCATCAGCATAATCATCCTTGACTAGAGTAATCAAGTCACAATAGCTTCCAACCGCTTTTTGTGAACAATCATTCTGTGCAACACCATCTTCATCTCCATGGCTTCAGAAGTAGTTAGCAATCAATCATCTCACCTCCTCTCCCCTGCATCATTACCTGCACTTTATCGCAGTAGCCTCGTCTGCTCGCTTCGGCAGCAGATCGCATCATCTCCCCTTTTTTTAGAAGAAAGTAAGCCCATGTAATAGTTCATGGCTCGCACTAGTTCTTGAATTTGTTCTATCGTAGCCAGTCTTTGGACATTGGATCCTGTCCTTGAGCAATTTTGCCAGGAATGTCAGCAACATCCTTTGATGTGTTAGTGTCCCATTCATCTTTCTTCCAGGGCAGGTCAATAATCATGTCCCTGCTGTTAACAACTGCTCGTTGTACTGAGTAAACCTCTAAGGCTGGACTCAGATTTTCTCCTTTTGGAGTCTTAAAACCTTGGTTGAGCAGGATTTGAAAAATCAAGAAGGGGTATGGAAGGGCAGAGTTGCTTTGTTTTTCTGCCAAGTTGACAGCATGGTTGAATATAAGTGTTCCTAAGTCAACTTTCTGGTTTCTTCCAATCTTAAAAAGCAGTGATGCTTGATCAATGGTCACTACTGTCTCGTTGAGAGAGGGTAGCCAGTTGTATATAACAAGTTTGTGCAAAGTGGCAAACAAGGCAGTGAGTTTCGACACTGGGCTGCGAGGAGTCCAAACAGTGATCAAATTCCCTGTAAGGTACTTGATCATTGAATTGTGTTCCTCCACAGTGGGGTTTAGTTGAGGTTCGTTTTTACTAATAATTATCCCAAGGGTGGAGTTGATGATATTAGGTGTAAAATTGTATACCTTGTTGTATAGTTACACTTTCCCAAATTTCTTTGAGGTTGTGTCCTTAACAGCAAGCATCAGATTAGCATAGAACACCCTAATCACCTTCTCACAATAAGGATTCTTATCAAAATTCCAGTATGTTCTATGGACCCCTTTAGGAATGAAGTTTCGTAGAGGTGTGTCATAAGATATCTCTTCTTCTTCTTCTTTTTCCTTCTCAGATTCTGCTTGTGGAGTGGAAGTCGATGGAGCTTTGGAGGAACTGGGCTTACTGAAATTGGTGTCAGTGCTGCTGCTTGTGGTAGTATCAACAAGGAAAGTCGACTCTTCCTTGGATCTTTTGGCAGACTGGTATTCACCGAATTGATTTTTGAAAACCCTCTTTGACCTTTGCGTCGGAAATGTCAATTTTGAGGCAAGGTTCGAGAAATCAGATGTTGCATCAACATCGATTGGATTTTCATTATCGCCTGGGTAGCTCACCTGTAATGGCTTATCTGAACCAAGCAGGATCATAGCCTGTGTGCAGTCCTCCTCGACAGGTCTCAAGTCATTAATGAAAGTATAATGCTTGTAAACCTTGTCGTTATTTGCTGGACTAGTCGACATTGAAGAATAATCTGTGGTGTTTGTTGATTTTGGGGACACAGACATGGGATAGGCTTTTGAAGGATTAGGCGTGTTGGAGAAGCTTTGGGTTTTGAGAAATGACGGTGTTGTTTGGGCTGCCATGATTTAATGGGTTGGTAGTCGGCTGATGTGACAATTCCAAGACAAAAAATGGGAGGTTTTATTATGACAAAGTATACTTACACTTAAACTCCTTTTCCTTAAATTTAGATTGTATAGAAGAATAAAAACTCTTTACACACCTAAAATAGGATATCATAGCACATATCATCATTTTTTTAAAAAAATGGTCATCCAGAATTTTTGGACTTCCAGTTAAAAACAGAGATGTTTTAAATACCAAAAACATGAATAAAATAAGATAAACCAGTTTGATCATTGTACTGGAACACGATGTTGTTGATGATGTTGGCAACATTTCAAAGTTAAACAAATATTATGAGACTCCAAGAATTTTCTGATTTGCGAGATAATATTTCCGTGCATGTTTCCTATGAAACTGATCGCTGGACTAATGTAATATTTTACCATTGTCCTTAATCAACTTAGTTGAACACATACAGATTAAAAATAATATTGAGGAATTTACAACCTTTTTGAACACGTGGTACTCCTATAGAATAGGAACGATACCAATCTTAGAGCTTTGCTCTTTTTTTATACATTCAAATCTTTTAGTAGAGGTTTCGCCTTCATATCTTGTCCTTTTAGAGTCATGCTTGAATCTTTTTTTTTTAAATGCAACATCACTACAACACTTATCCTGCATATTGACTCAACAGTAAATGTTACTTAGAATGTTAGGACAACATTTCGGACAACATCTACCTAGTCTGTCTTATTTTCAAAGAAAACAGAGACCAAGAGATTTTTTCAAGCTAGAAAATCTCTCATGATTTAAAGGTTTGGTAAAAATGTCAGCCAGTTGAAAAAGAGTATCAATATGTTCGATTTGAACTAGCTGTTTTCCACTAAGTCTCTCAAAAAATGATGTCTTATGTCTATGTGCTTTGTACGTGAATGCTGAACTGGATTTTTGGAAATATTAATAGCACTCAGATTATCACAGTACAAAATTATGGAGTTATTAGATATGTCATAGTCATCTAGCATATGTCGTAACCAAATCAATTGAGCACAACAACTTTCGGCTGCCACATATTCAGATTCAGCAGTCGAGAGTGATACACAATTTTGTTTACGACTGTACCATGAGACTAGATTATTGCCAAGATAGAAACACCCACCACTAGTACTTTTTCTATCGTCTACATCACCGGTCCAATCCGAGTCACTATATCCTATTAGATTAGGATTAGTGTCTTTGGAGTACCAAATTTCCAAGTCACGTGTACCGGCAACGTATCGAATGATACGTTTCACAACATTAAAATGAGATACCTTGGGACTGGCTTGGAACCTGGCGCAAACACATACGCTAAACATGATATCGGGGCGACTGGCAGTAAGGTATAGACGGCTACCTATCATAGATCGGTATAATGTTGGGTCAACATCTTGTCTAACATCGTCTTTACATACCTGTTGCGCATAGCCCATTGGAGTCTTCATGTGTTTAGCATTTTCCAGACCAAATCTCCTAACAAGATTCTTGGCGTATTTGCTTTGAGATTCAAAGATCCCATCTTCATTCTGTTTAATCTGCAAGCCTAAGAAAAATGTTAGTTCTCCAATCATGCTCATCTCAAATGTTGTCGACATTGCTTCGACAAAAGACTTTACTAGAGATTCTGTAGTCGAACCAAAAACAATATCATCAACATAGATTTGAGCTATTATTACATCTACACCGTGTCTTTTAATGAATAATGTTCTGTCAGCTTCTCCACGGGTAAAACCAAACTCAACAAGGAAGTTAGTTAGACGACCATACCATGCACGTGGTGCTTGTTTTAGTCTATACAAGGCTTTCTTGAGCTTGTACACATGATGTGGATGGTGAGGATCCTCAAATCCCTTTGGTTGTTCAACATAAACTTTTTTGTCCAAGTATCCATTGAGAAAGACACCTTTAACGTCCATTTGGTGCAAGGTAATATTTAGATAGCAAGCAATAGCAAGAAGTAACCTTATTGACTCAATTTCTAGCCACAGGAGCGAAGGTATCGTCATAGTCGATACCTTCTACTTGTGTATATCCTTGAGCAACAAGTCGAGCTTTGTTCCTGACAATCTTCCCTAACTCATCTGATTTGTTTTTGAATATCCACTTGGGCCCAATAATATTTGTGTTGTTGGGTCGTGGTACCAAGTCCCAAACCTCATTTCGGGCAAATTGTTCAAGCTCTTCTTGCATGGCTTGAATTCAAAAATTATCTTTTAATTCTTCCCCAATATTTTTAGGTTCTAAAGTAGATGTAAGACAAGAGAGACTTACCTGTTGATATATGGTGGACATGCACACATACCTTACGATTTCTTGGTAATTTACTGGCTCTTTCCATCTTGTACGCCTCTCCTCAAAAACTCCCCTATCACCTGGTCGGGTGGATGGTTCCTTCTAATCCTCGATGGAGGGTCTCTTCTCATTTGATCATTCAGTTCAGTAGCAGATTCCTCCTCGATTTCGTCCCTTGTGTTCTCTTTTTGAGGTTCAGATGTTTCTTCTGATGTTGGGACAACATCTATTTCTTCTGTGGGTTGCTCCTTTTCAACTGTAACCACAATGTTATTTTTTGAAGATCTACCAGATATATCCAGCAGGTCATCGAAAATAACATTGACTGATTCTTGTATGGTCTTTGTCCGAAGATTGTATATTCGATAAGCATGACTATTCTGAGAGTAGCCAATGAATATTCCCTTGTCACTCTTAGAGTCAAATTTGGCCAGTTTATCCCTGTCATTAAGAATATAGCACACACACCCAAAGACATGAAAGTACCGCACTGTAGGTTTCTTTCCATTTAACAGTTCATAGGGTGTCATCTTAGTCCCTGACCTTAAATAAATTCTATTAGTTATGTGACATGTCGTGTTCAAGGCTTCTACCCAAAACCTTTTTGACAATTGCTTAGAACTTAACATAACTCTAGCCATTTCTTGTAGAGTTCTGTTCTTTCTCTCGGCAACCCCATTTTGTTGTGGTGTTCTTGATGCCGAAAATTCATGGAATATGCCTTTCTTTTCGCAGAATTTTGCAAAGATTTGATTTTCAAACTCCTTTCCGTGATCAGATCTAATTCTGAAAATCGAAGAACAAAACAGATTTTTAATCCTAGAGTAAAGTGTTCTAAACATCTCAAAGGTTTGTGATTTTTCTTTTAAAAAATAGATCCAAGTGAATCTGGAAAAATCATCTACTATCACATAAGAATATCTCATTCCTCCTAGGATATCTACCTCGATTGGACCCATAAGATCCATATGCAATAATTGAAAACAATGAGACGTACCTGAATGTTGTCCATCACGTTGGACAACATTATGAGAGACTCGGGTCTGCTTTCCTTTCAAACAATCTTCACACAGTGTTTTATCTTTTGGATCTAGTCTGGGAATGCCTATGACAGCTTCAAATGAGATCAACTTCTCCAAGGTGCCGTAGTTGACATGTCCCAACTTTTGATGCCAAAGTGTCAGGTCACCTACCTTTGCGGAGTTGCAAAACTCTTGTCTACCGACTAGGTAGCAATTATCTCCCGTTCGGGTTCCTGACATGACACATTTTTCTGCAGAATCTGTAACCTTGCATCCAAGCTTGTTGAATTTCACCTCGAGATCATCATCACATAGTTGGCTTATGCTAAGAAGATTAGCAACCAAACCTTCTACATGAAGAACATTTTTCAAGGCTGGTACATCCTGAACATTAAGAGTTCCTTTACCAATTATCTTACTCTTACTTCCTCCTCCAAAGGTCACGTATCCTCAATTAAATGCTCCATACTCCTTCAATAGGCTTTTGGTACCTGTCATATGACGTGAGCAACCACTATCGAAATACCAAGACCTTGTAATGTTAGTACGCAAAGCAGTTATGCACACATTACATTTCAGATTTAATTTGGGTACCCATTCCTTTTTCTTCCTTCTGCTTTTAGGCAGGTTACTTTGAATGTTGTCAATGATGTTGGGCAACATTACTGACGACATTTTAGGCAATATCTTGAGAGCAGAGTTTTGAAGTTTGTAGCAGTAGGGCATAAGATGTCCTAACTTTTTACAGAAGCTACATACAAACTTCGATCCAATTTCAGTGATATGAGAGTTGCTCGTATTTTCTTTGACAAATTTTATCCTCTCAATTTGACTATGGATTCTGGAAGTATTTGTTTTGCTAGGAGATTGGTACCCAAGTCCAGCCCTTGTAGGATTATTGAAGTTTAATATTTCATCCAGTTTGGAGGTTCCCATATTGAGCCTTTGAAAGGTGGTCTCAGCTACGTTCAGTCATGCACGAATCTTACCTTCTAGGTCCTTCTTGGTAAGTACCACCTCTAATCGATTGATTGTACCTTTCAGATTGCTATTCTCAAGGGCCAATAATTTTACTTTTGAGTTTAGTTGCTCAGATTCAGTGATTAAGGCTTTACACAGATTTTGTAATTCCTTTATTACGTCGTCTTTGGAATCAACTAGATCCAAATTTATAGCCTCAGATGAAGAAATAAATCCACTAAAATAATTTACATCAGAATAGTCAAAGTATACATACCTCTCTGATGTTGAAGACATTCCATATGTTGAGTCTGATATTATCGTAACATTGTCAATAACATCTTCATCGTCGGACAGTGAATGTTCGAACATGGCTGCCAGCATTGCCTGTGGTTCTTCTTCTTGATCTCCTTCCTCATCTTCGTTCTCATCATCACTGAGAGTTACCCACATAACCTTACCAATTTTTCTAAGGGTGTTTGCACACTCATTAGTATAGTGTCCCCAACCCGAGCATGCATGACACTGCACTCCCTCGAGTTGCTTGGGATTGAAATTGGTACTGTCGGAGTTAGATTTCCTCAGTGGATTGTGATTTCTTTGCTCAGAAGGTGACCTATTCGGCTGTTTATTGAATAGTTGGTTTTGATGTTGTTTGTATTTGGCCTTATTGCGATCAATGTTGATCTTTCTCACCATCGAATTGAATCGACGAGTAAGTAAGGCAACAGTTGCACCATTTCCCAGTTCCTCCAAGTTTTCTTCCTCGTTTTCCAATTCAGTTTCAGAGGTTTGTCCTTGGAGTGCCAAAGTCTTGTCTTTATACAGATCTCTTTGGCTCTTCATGTTCATCTCATATGTTTGAAAGATGCTCATCAAGGCATGTAGATTCATAGTAGCAAGATTATGAGTCTCTTCAATAGCACAAATCTTTGTATTAAACCTTTCAGGAAGAGATCTGAGAGCTTTATCCACAAGTTGTGTGTTGGTTAAAGCAGAACCGAGCACTTGACAATGATTAGCAATGTCAATTAACTTTTCAAAATAGGATTTTATGTCTTCAGATTCTTCCATCCTTTTTTGTGAAGATGTATGAGGACACGAAAAATGAAAATTTATCCCATTATTAGCACAAAACTCCCGAAACTCCCTATTGTCATACTCTTTCCCATTATCACATTGAATATTTTTTATTTCTCTTTCGAATTGAGTACGAATGAACGCTCTAAATTTGATGAAGACGGAAAACACTTGTGATTTATTTTCAATTGGAAACGTCCACAAAAATCTAGAATAATCATCTAAAAAGAGAATATAATATCGATGACCCATTGAACTAAGAACATGAGATGTCCATAAGTCGCTATGAATAATTTCAAATGGCTTTGAAGTATGAGAATTGGAGTCTACAAATGGTAGCTTAACAATTTTCCCTAAAGAACAAGACTGACACAGTGGAGTACGACTCGTACCCTTACAAGAAATAAAGCTATTTTTATCTAAAACTGATAAAATAGAAGATCCCGGATGACCCAGACGAGCATGCCACATGGAAGAAGAGATGGCTGCAAAAGCTGACGGCAAGGCTGGACTCGATGGACTGAAACCGGGCATGATAGGATACAAATCCCCCCTACTATCACACCTCATGAGATGACTCCCCGTCTTGAAATCCTTCATAGAGAAATCGAAAGGATCAAATTCAACGGAAACAGAATTGTCATTTGTGAATTTTTGGACAGACACTAAATTTTTAATCAATTTAGGAGCATGTAACGTATTTTTCAAGAGGAGTGGTGGATTGGGGGGAGACAACGTTTTCTGACCATACCCTAGAATTGGAATAGAACTGCCATTACCAATAATTATCCCCCGAGGGGTGCTCAAATTGGAATAAGATAAGAGAGTACCTGATTCGGAAGTCATGTGAGTGGTGGCACCGGTGTCCATATACCAATTTGGGTCCGGTTGAGATAACCCCAGTGTGTGCATCGCGGCCTCGATATCGATCACCGAGTGGGGCTGGCATGATGGGCTGCGGTGGTCGGGGCCCAAGAACTCCTGTCCGTGGTGCACCTGGGCCGTAGCTGCTGTTGCTACCGCCGCCATCGCCCGATGGGCCGCCACTGGATATTGGGCCTGGATCGTGGCCACCGATGTGTGAAGCTGTTCTTTGGATGGTACGGGTTCCACTGCCATTGGCCCCACTGCTGGGCCCATGGCGGTGGTGGGCCACTGTACCCTGGCTGGGACCCACCACCTGCTTGTTGACTACCGGAACCGCCACCAGAACCACCGCGTTTGCCCCCGCGATTTTTGTTATTATTCTTGCAATTATTCTTGCCGCCACCATTATTATGGGTTTGGCCCGAATTATTAACAAAACCCGAAGGACTAGGAAAGGATGCCACCATGACAACTGGGCTTGCTCCGGTAGCCGCCTTTTTAGCCAAACCGACTTCTTCCAACGTCAGCATAGAGCGGGCTTGATGGAAGTCGGGAAGAGGGTTGCTTTGGCGAATGAGAGTTCCAACACCATTATAAGCCTCCGAAAGACCGACAACCAACTGTAGAACTAGACGATTATTTGTTACTGGTGCGCCAACATTACGGAGTTGATCCGCCAACTCCTTTAGTTTCTTGCAATATGCCGAAACGTTCGGAAATTCGTCCATTCGAACGAGAGAGAATTCCTGCTCGAGTGTGACGACACGTGAATGTTGGTTGTCTTGGAATATGTCACGCAATCTATTCCATGCAGCCATAGCCATGGTATCCGACTCAATAATCGTTTGTAGAAGGTCCACCGAAATAGTGGCGTATATCCACCGAAGAACGGTAGCATCAAGTGTAATCCATAACTCAGGATCCTCCGCAGGAAGAGGTCTAGCGGGAGGAATGATGTGATGAAGAACTTGATAAGATATAGCGTGAATTTTAAACAACTCCACCCACGTTGCATATTGGACGTTTTCCATCTCAAGGACAATAGGGACACTGAGCTTGATATTGGAAACCGTGAGGGGCAGGGTGAAAATTGTTCTTAGACATATTGAAAGAACAAAGAAGGAGGAGAAATTTAAGAGAGGTTTTTGAGAGCGGAAGACGAAATTTTGGAAGAGAAAAACCCGAGGAGGGGGGGGGGGGTCTCGGCCAAAGGGAGGCAAAAGTTTGAGAGAAAAAAACTTTTGTTTAGACCTAGTCTCTTGATACCATGAAAGAAATAATCCCCTTGATTATTTTCATTGATTGAATAGATATATATATACAAGTTACAAAGTCTTCTTCTACCATAATTCTAACTCTACAATTATGGTAACTCTACAATTATGGTAGTGTATATTCCTAATTATGGTAACATATATATTACAATATATTACACATATATTTTCCTAATATACAAGATTCTTACCTTGTCTAATATTAACAATTACCAAAAGAATTAGAGTCAAATCTGGCCAGCAAATTCGAGAGACAAATATGGCCAAATCCGAGAGCCATAAGGCATTGCCTTATTTAACAATAAATTATGACTTTTGATTTTTTAACTTATAAACTACTTTTTAAAAGTAAATTCAAACACCCTCATAATCACTATTGTTAACATCATCAAAGGGACAAAAATAATAAAAACAATTCTATTTTCTTAATTAATTATGAATCCGATAAGCCTTTTTTTCTTTTTTCTTTTGCCAAGATTAGCAACTCCCTTAACATATTCAAATAAAGCACCTGGTCTAACATCTCTTCCCGGTCTCCATATGATTGGAGTATAAGACATTTGAATATACACCTTGTATTCACATATTCTTCATCCTCATTTTCTATTATTTAAAATTAAATTCCCTTAATCCCAAATAAAAAAACAAAGTTAATAATTGGTTCCAGCTTCGATGGCTGAGTGCCGGAAAGTAACAGTAATCGGAGCAGGCGTAGCTGGTCTAGTGACGGCACGTGAGCTACAAAGAGAAGGCCACCGAGTTATAGTGTTCGAGAAATCGAACCAACTCGAGTTGAGACCGATCCAAATAGAGAAATTATTCATTACAAGTCCCTTCGAACAAATCTTCCTAGACAACTCATGAGTTTCAGCGATTATCCTTTTAAAGGTGAATGAAAAAGATTTAGAAGGATTTCATAATTGTTTGAATGTTATCTATAATTTTCACTTTATGAAAATAACTATTATACTATTCTCTGTCCATTTTTACTTGTCCGGAATATTAAAAATAGATGTCTATTTTTATTCATTCAGAATCAAGAGATAAGTTATCATTTCATAATTATTTCATCTTACTATTAATTATTTTATCTGTCCCAAAATACTTGTCATATTAGCTTTTCAATAGTCGTTTGCATGAATTTTGATCAATATTTTAAGCTATATTTTTCTTTTATTATATTAATATGAGAAATATGACAAATATTTTGCGACGGGGAGTACTAAATTGGAAATATTAATGAATTATTAGTTGATGCATGATATTTAAAGTATGTTTGATTGATTTCAATCATTAGATACTTAGTACTTCATCTGTTTTAATTTATGTAATATACTTTTTTTTATTCTGGCCCAAAAAAATGATACATTTCTACATTTAGAAATAATTTAACTTAAAACTTCTCCTTTTACTCTTAATGAAATGATTTATAACCACACAAATATATATGGTTTATTTTAGATCACAAGTTTCAAAAGTCTTGCTTTCTTTCTTAAATTTCGTGTCTAGTCAAACTATATCACATAAATTGAGACGGGAAAATAATAATTAGGGGTGATATAGTAAAATTGTCATTCTATTTATGGACAAGTTAAAACGGATGGAGGGAGTAGGACGAAACCTACTTGTACTAAAAACTAGGGCTGACCAGTGGGTCGGGACGGCCCGACCCCGTGTAAAAAAAATGGTAGCGGGACTCGAACTCGGGACGGGACAATGTCTCATCCAGCCAGACCCGAGCCCGCCCCAGGCCCGACCCCGAGCCCGACCCCGCCCGAGAGCTCCCCCTTTGCAAATATAACCTTTCACCAACGACCATTTTAGATTTTAGCCGTTGGGCAATGGCCATTTTAGGCCTCCCCCCTCCCCAACCCCCACCCATTAATATTTATTTTTAACCCATAAGTTATTATATTTACACTTTAACCCAATTTTCCAACTATAAATAACTCATTTTCTCTTCATCTTTCTCACAAATCTTCCTACAATCTCTCTAATCTCTCAATATATCTCTCTACAAGTCTACACTGTTTACTAAATATTCAATTTTATTTATTCATTTCGGAATAGGGAGTGAAGTTGGCAACTAGCTTGAGGATCTTCCATCGAGCAAAATTTCAATTTTCAACCTCTCGATTACACGTCGACGTTACGTCGGCGTTTGGTACATTCGTTCCTTCATTAAATTATTATTGTCTGTTTATTTTATTTAGCGCACTTAATTTTATTATCTTTAATTATTTATTATCATAATTAAAATAGAAGGATTAAGAGGTATGTTTAAGGATAAGAGTAATGGTGCTTCTTCTAGTAGGGACAATCAGGGCAAGTGTACTTCTTCTAGTCATCTTATTCCTACACAGGATGATTTTGTTGATACTCAACATTTTCCTACAATACCATTAGATTTAGACGAGGAGCTATTTTCTGAAACTCAAGAAGACTTTAATTTAGACGATGATCTAGATGATACACCCACTAATGTTGATGACAACACACTCACTAGTGCACCTTCAACTGAAATACCTCCTATTCCCCCTAGTATGAGACGAGGTCCAGCAAAACGTCCATTAAAATCAAATGCATGGACATTTTTTGATAGGGACGTAGAGAATCAAGTAGCTATATGTAAAATTTGTAAAAATGTTTTAAAATTTAAAACTGGAAAAGGTCACGGTGGGACGGGGGGGGGGGGGGGGGGTTAATTAGACACGTAGTAAGTGTTCATCTAGCTAGGTATGCCCAATACCAGGCTTCAAAATCGGGTGCGTAAACGCCCGCTCCATCGGGACAAGGTTCACATACTGATACTGTCCCGGACCAAGTACAAGGTCAAATTAACCCTATGACGGGGGGAATTGTAGGCCCTAAATACAATAAACATAGAGATAGGGAAGCAATATCAAAATTAGTTGCTGTGGAGGGTTTGCCTTTTTCATTTCCTTCATCTCCCGGTTTTATTCATTACATTAGAGATATATATAATCCTGCTTTTAACGGTTTTCCTAGATCAACTGTTAAGAGAGATGTATTTAAATTCGCGCATGAATATCAACAATATTTACGTTATTCATTATATCATTTTAATGGCAAAGTATCTATCACGTCTGATATAGGTCGTAGTACTAACAACCATGATTATTTAACTGTAACTTGTCATTGGATAGATTATAAATGGTCTATGCAAAAACGTATCTTAGCGTATAGATATATAGATGATAGGCACACTGATACTTTTATTGCAGATAATATTTATCAAGTGTGCCATTATTATAGAATAACCGATAAAATTATGACTATTACATTAGATAACGCTTCTTCTAACAATTACGCAATTATAATTTTAAAAAATAGTTTAACTCCATCTTTTCCAGATCATTTTCATATAAAATGCGCGTGCCATATATATAACTTAATTGTAAAGGATGGTCTATCACTTTTTGAAGTCATTGTTAGTAAAATACAATTTGTTATAAACTTTATTTTTAAAAGTAATAAAGTACAACGTAGAAAAGAATATAAAAAAACTTGTCACGATTGTGGACTATCTTATAGAAAAATTCCACAAGAAGTATCCACTAGGTGGAATTCATTATACGAGCAACTACTTGTTGCTTATGACTATAGAAAACCTATAACTTTATTTTTTAACTCTCATAATCAAAATCCAGCTGATATGATTGTAGATAGTGATTGGGTAAAATTTTTCGAACTTATTGTATTTTTAGAGAAATTTTTTCAAGCAACAAAAGAATTTTTCGGTATATATTATCCTACTATTTCAACTATGTTGTTTTATATAACTCTAATATTTTTATTACTTAGTGAATATATGGAAAAATCAGCTTATATGGCAGCTATTAAAAAAATGTTTGTCAAAATAAAAAATATTTTATTCCTATTCCCACTATTTATATTATTGGTTCTGTATTAAATCCGACTATTAAAATAGACGGTACTAAATCACTAATTGAAACTATTTACGATTGTATAGAAGTACTATCACCTCCAAGTCCCAAAAATCTAAATCATCCACCACCTATTGAACAAACTAAAGAAGAAGTGTTGTCTAGCGTAGAACACCAATGCAAAAAAATATATAGATTTTATCAACAAGAAAATGCTAATAACTTATCGGCTTCCATACCATCTTCTTCATCTTCAACATAACCTCACAAAAGACATGCTGTTTCTGCGGCTAGTATTGAAAGCCTCAGAAATAGAATGTGCGGCCGTACCTCTACTACTAACCAAATTAGCGAGTTGAATATTTTTATTTTGCAGGGTTCTGTACCGTACCAAGAAGTTATCAATGAAGATGGACATGAAGACTTGCTGAAATACTGGAGGGGGAATGAGAAGACCTTTTCGACACTTTCATTGATGTCCCGAGATGTTTTGAACATTCAAGCGTCATCAACTGCGTCTGAAAGAGTTTTTTCTGCCGGCGGATATCAAATAGGAGACCACAGACACTCATTAGCCGGAGACAGCTTGGAAATTGCAGTATTATTCAGAGATTGGATACGAGCGGAGAAGGTGCGGTCAACCGGAGATCAACGAAGAAGAAGACTAAAACTACAACGAAATCTTATCCGAAGGTGGTGGAAGCGATGTGGATCAATTTGAACAACAAATACAAATTCCAACCGAAGAACCACTGGAAATCATCAAGCAGTTAGAACATGTTTTTTTGAGAATGTAATTTTTTTAATTGCAATTTTATTATGTAATTTACAACTTTTGGACAACACCACAAAGTTGCAATTTAGATTTTAAACAATTGTATTTGTATTACAAAAAAATCATGTCTATTAAATAATATAAGAGGCACAAAAACAGTCTTGGGATGTTTTTATTACACTATCTTATCTTGTTTATTGAATTTTTTTTATACATATGTTATTTATTTTTTTTTTTAAAAAAAAGGAAAACCCGCCGGAACCTGCCCCGATCCCTACTCCGCCCCGACCCGATTCCGACGGGATCGGGATCGAGACGGGACTGGAGCAAGTCCCGCCAGACCCGACCCCGACCCCTTCGCCCGTCCCGCCCCGACCCCGCCAGACCCGAGCCCGACCCACTGGCCACCTCTACTAAAAACTAAAAAATCTATTGCTATATAAATTTTGATTATAAATAATATTTAGATATGAATTAAAATATTAAATTTTAATCAATTTTGATTTTTTACAACAGAAGGCCCTAAAAATAGGAATATATTGAATTTTCCTGGGCATGAAGAAGTGTTGAAGTTTTTGAATGATTTTGCTGGGGATTTTGGGATTACTGAGTTAGATTCGATTCAATACGGAAGTTGTCCTAGTTGAGTATGGAGGAAATCATTGGGTTGTTGAGTCGAAATCGGATGAGTTGAGTTCAGAAGAGGTGTTTGATTCCGTAGTGATTTGTAATGGTCACTGTACAATACCCAGAGTTGCAAAGTGATCAGATTAATTCAACTATTGTTTGAACAATGATTGATTTGTTTTGACAAATATTAGAAATGATATACTCCTTCGTCTTAATTTTTTTAAAAATATTTTATACGCTCATTAAGAAATATTAATTGGGAGGGTTATTTGGCTAATTTTATTCATATTTATGTATAAGTTATAATCTCTCTCCATTAATGACAAAGGGTAAAATTACAACAACAACAACAACAACAACATAGCCAATGAAGTGTACGCAGACATTACCTCTACCTTGGTAGGTAGATCGACTGTTTCTGAGAGACCCTCGACTCAAGACAGAGCATAAGCAGAGCAAAGCAAGAGAAACGGTCAGATCCGGTCAGAAAAAATTCAAAACAGTATGAAAATGCTGGTATCAAAAGTGAATAAGTCATGATAGCGCATTCCGAAAAAGTAGGCAGTAACTAGCGCAGGTAAATAAGCTAAACAAAGTACACATAGCAACAACAGAAATCAAACTACAGGAGAATATAAAGCAATATTACGTCTATTAGTATGATAGGCTAAGCGGGCACAAAGGATAAAATTGAGAAAAAAATAATTAATTATGCCTCGAACTTCAAAAACTATAAATAATTTGAGACAATTATTTTTAGTAACCACGACAAATAATTTGAGACTGAGCCAAGCAAGTTCATCTTTCAACAAGATCTGATGAAATTGAAGTTTCAAAATTGGACAGTTATGCAAATCTATGGAACCATTCAAAGGAACATAATTCTTTAAATGTTGTTGACTGTGCATTTGAATATACATAAAGGGAGCTGATTTTGGAACTTCTTTGCAGATTGATCATGTTGATGAAAGTGGTGAAGTGTTCTTGGATGGATCTTCTATTCATGCTGATATCATTCTCCAATGCACAGGGTTTAGTTCAAATCTTGAGTCTTTTTGTTCTTACACAAGTTTATTTTGATATTATTTCTTGAATAGGACCATCTCATCTAAAAAGTTTAAACTATTAGAGATGACACTTTTATTTACTTAGTTATGTTTTCAACATGCGGATCTATGATTTTTTATGTTGTTGCAGGCTATGTCATGAAAGTTCTTGCAGATAATGGTGGCTGTGAGACTCGAATTTAGAATTTCTATCTATTCTGATATCATCTTATCTAAAAACTTAAATCATTATAGAAAACATACTTTTATTTACTTAATTATGTCTTCAATATTGTTTATACAGATACAAGTATGATTTCCCATTTCTGGAAACCAATGGAATAGTAAGTGCAGATGAGGACCGTACTGTTGGACCACTATACAAGCATGTCTTTCCACCAAAGCTTTCTCCCTGGCTCTCCTTTGTTGGTATACCTTATCAGGTCAGCTAATTGTATGGAATATCATATTCTCATTGTGTTATTATCCAATTATGGTTGTATTTGGTACGACATAAGTGATTTTTCAGAAAATGTTTTTCATAAATAATTTATTTTCTGAAAAGCATTTCCCAATATTTGGTTGGAGAGTGAGAAATATTTTTCTAAAAAGTAACATAAGCAAAGTGGATAACACTTGACAAAATATAAAGTATTTATTGATTAAAGTAGTGATGAAATTAAAAGTTGAAATAACTATGAAAGAAAATGACTTCCACCAAAAAATGAGGAAACTATTTTCCTTTTTTGATGAAAAATATTTTCTGACAACCCAAACACGAAAAACTGACTTATTTTCTAAAAACATTTTCCATCAATATTTAGCGTTCTCTTTTTTTTTTCTTTCTTTTTGGTTAATACAGCTTCTCAACAGTAAGAGATTGATCCTCTTAACCTCTTTAATATTGTATTATGCTCTTGAAAATTTTAATCTATTGCGAGAAATGACAATGTAGACTTTTCTCTGTGATGATCAGGTAATAGTCTTTCTCATGTTGGAATTACAAGCCAAATGGATTGCAATAGTGTTGTCTGGAAGAAAGGTGCTTTTACCATCAGAGGAGGAGATGTTAGCTGACGTTGAGGATCATAATAGGTAACTTGAGGAAGCTGGTATCCCAAAACCTCACACTCATCGTCTTCACCCTCACGAGGTTATTCCGATAACTATTTTCATACAAATGCAAGCTAAGCCTGCACACAAAAATAATGTGGTCCGACCCTTCTTTAGAACTCACGCATAGCAAGAGCTTTGTATTTGGGTCCGCCTTTTATTTTTTTTGGGTTTTCTGAATCTCAATGTTTAACTTTAAAGTTAGTGAAAGGCAATTATATAAATTTGTTGGCAGATGGAGTACATGGACTGGGTAGCAGCTCAAGTTGGAATGCCACCAGTTGGTGCCGGCGTAAAGGAAATGTATTGGAGTATTTACAAATGTGCTGGTGAAGTAGGGTATGATTGCTATAGGGATTTGTGGGACGTTGAGAATTTGACTCAATAGTCTTTGTAGTTATCAAATTTGTGTGTTTGATAGGTAACATCATATCTATCCTTTTATGTTTTACAATATTCATTATGTAATTCTTCCAAATACGAGCATAAAACTAAAGGACGTGATAGAAGTATTGCGCTTTAACTTAAGGAAAAGAAAATAATATTAGATGAGACTTGCTTTTTGTTCTTGAGATTTACTGATAAAGTAGGAGAAATGCATATATTTATAGGCCTATAAATTTTTAAAAAGTAGTTAAACTTAAGCGCTACTAAACAAAGCGTTGGAAACCTTGTCTACAACTACGACAGTGATAATGCTAGAACATGATCCATTTAACCAATACCCAAAATCAATTGACCAAATAAAATAAAACTGTTACAGAAAAAGATGTAAGATGCACTAAGTTTCAATACTCCTCCTTAGTGCATATTTACGATCAATGAGTCCAGCTGCAATCCTCGACACAAAATTTTAGGCTTCCTAAAGTCTTGTAAATATATTTTGCAAATTGATCAATTGTACAAATTCCCTTATGCGCGATGAATACGCTTTGAGCTTGATGACACTTCCATTGTCACATTTAATCTGCTTATAATAATCAACTTTATACAGGGTAAAAACTTACTCAAACCCAGTGACACTAATTATTAGCATGTGTACAATTGTAATATATTTAGTCATATTTAGTCTTGTGTAATTATGGTAGATATAAGATTCTTATTGTATGAGGATTCCAGATTGTACACCCTATATATATTTGTATTAATGAGAAAGGCTCCACAAGAGAGATTAATACAATCTTATATGGTATCAGGAGCCAAAAAACCTAAACTATATTCTCATTTTCTGCAACGACCGCCGGCTAACACAGACCTAAATTTTTTTCTTTTCCTGCACTCCTCCTTTCCCGAGGAACATCATTACATGTCCTCTCCTTTTTCCTTTTCTGTCGGAGCTCACAAATGTTGGTCTACTATTTTCATTAATCACCCCAGAACAAATCTTAGACTCTGTGCCGAGAACCAATTATTATTTTGTTCTCTGCAGCATTTTTCTTTTTACCGAGAACCAACAAGCACAAAACTCCCCAACTACGATTTTGTCCTTTTCCCCACAACAAAATAAATGGCTTCATCATAATTTTTTTTCTCTCATCCAACCTCCGGCAGTCCGTATGGCAAAGACCAAATGCCCATCGCTGGTTGGCCGACACGACTGGGCCCTCGCCAGGCCCAAAGACAGAGACAACTCTCCAAAGAATGCCCATCTCTGCGCGCCCCGGCCGCTAAAAACAAACCAGCCCAATTTCAGGCACTCCATCACGCCCAATTGTCGGGTCCCTAACGTGCCGCCCAAAGACACCGACGGGCCACCTAAATCAGGCCCAAATACCTGGAGCCCATCAGAACGGTACTGACCATCCTACTCTATTTTGGGCTATGCTTTCGGCACTTTGGCTCCTCGCAGCTTGATAATGCGTAGTATATGGATACGGACACCACGTCTCACCTCACCAATAATTCGGGTAATCTTCCTCAACTGCGGAATTTAAGTACTCCACAATCTATTATGGTCGAAAATTGTCATCCCATTCCAATTCAAGGATTTGGTCACACACGAACCCCACCACCACATCTTCATTTCTCCCTGAATAACGTCTTATATGCTCCTAACATTATCAAAAACCTAATCTCCGTTAGAAAATTTGTCACCGATAATTCTGTATCAATTAACTTTGACCCGTTTGGATTTTCCGTAACGGACCTCCATACTGGGAAACTCCTTACGAGATGCAATAGTGAGGGTGATCTCTATCCTTTCCTATCCACGTCCGCTTCTAGTGGCAACCCTCCTACATCTCTAACGGTCCATGTCACTCCTCCCACCGATTTAGCAACAATCTCTCCGTCAACCTGACACAATAGACTTGGACACCCAGGAGCCCATGTTTTTAGTTTTCTTAGAAACTATAATTTAATTCATTGTAATAATGACAAATTTGACCAACAATGTCTTTCTTGTCCTTTAGGCAAACATGTTCGCCTTCCGTTTCAGTCTTATTCAAGTGTTACGTATTCTTCCTTTGACATTATTCATGCAGATTTATGGACATCCTCCATTACTATCTCACTAGGTCATAAATTTTATCTCGTCTTATTGGATGACTATTCTCACTTTGTCTTGGTCTATCCGCTTAAATTCAAGTCTGAAGTGTTTGCCAAGTTTCTTGTGTTCCGTTAGACAGATCTTTCTCGACTTTAGATCCAGTATTAGCATTCGGCCTCCTCCCGCTCCGACTAAGGGGGTGTATTAGCACGTGTACAATTGTAATATATTTAGTCATATTTAGTCTTGTGTAATTATGGTAGATATATGATCCCTATTGTATGAGTATTCCAAATTATACACCCTATATATATTTTTATTAATGAGAAAGGCTCCCCAAGGAAGATTAATACAATCTTACACTAATAGTGATCAGCTTGATGCCTTAATATTTTAATGACCATTCAATTTTATCAGTTGTTTATCAGTGTTATCAAATAAATGTTATGGTGAAATTTGTAAGCGTTAGCCACTTAAAGAGTGAACTGGAGAAGGTTTTGTGAACTTTGTATCAAAGCTTGCACCATTAAAAACTGATTATCCAGCTAGTTGAATTGCCAAACATCATTCAATAATCTCATACAATTTTCTACTTCTCTCTAGAAGCCAAGAAACTAATCATCCCGTTCAAAGAGATGCTATCGTCACCAACACTTATGCTAGATGGGAGTTGTAGAAGGTTGAAAGGAGAAACCCTAAGTTCTGAATTTCGGCGGGCCACATCTCGGAAAGGAAAAAGTTTCTTTCAATGTGTTTGGTAGGCAAGTTCGAGAAGAGAGTTACCTTGTCGGACCCTGTTGCTAGTTGGACTGCTAAGGCATGGTGTGTGAACACCTGGATCAGGGTGTCGAGCATGGGAGATTCGACGTTTATATTTCGATTCCTCCGTGAGATTAAGGTTGTTCGATTGCTTAAAAAGGTGTAAGATGGATGGAAGACAACTTCATTAGCCTCCGCAAGTGGTCTGAGACAGTTGCGATGGAGTGCCGGCGAAGAAGAGAAGATACATGAGTAGTGATTGTTGCCGATTTGCCACTGCATTTGTGATGCAATGAACTTTTTAGGAGTATAGGGATGCATGTGGTGGATTTGTAGAGGTGGACTGTAACCTAACTGATGTTTCCAGGGTTAAGATCGTGGTGAGTAAAGGGGGAAAGATTCTGGTGTATGTGGTAGTGGAGGGGGGAGAAGAAAGTTTCAGGGTCTGGTTAACACAAGAGTTTAGCCCTGAGATCACGAAGGGAGAGATGGGAGAGGAGAGAGGGAGGACTGGTGAAGTCTGTTGACACCCAATTTTATCCACACTTTTCGATATTTATTTGTGATTTTAAATAAATATATATATATATATATATATATGTCTTTTAATAGCGTCGTCTATTTTTAATATTATTATTTATTATTATTATTATTCGCATTTTTACTATCATGTGCCTTTTAATATTCTAATCATGATTTTTACCGTAATATTCTATGTATTTCTATTTTTTGCAAAATGACGCCACATTTTTATTTTTTAAATAAGCATTAAGAATCTCGCAAATATTGTTTTTATTATTATCACATCGTTATATCTTATTTTAAATAATTTTCATTTCTTCAAAGCATTTTTATTAAACCCTTTTTTATTTTTATCATTTTTTAAAAACCCATAACCCATTTTATTTCCCAACCCAAAATAATTTCTATCCAAAACAAAATCAACACATTTTCTTAAAAAAAAAAAAATAGGGCCCAGTCGGCCAAACCCGACCAAGCCCAACCAAAGCACCCGTCGGCCCAGCCAAACCCGAGCCTAATACCCATTTCCCCCCTTTTATCCCCTAACCCCTAAAAAATCCTAACACCAGACCAAACACCCCCCAACCGAGACCTCCCAACGGGGCCGCACCCCTACCTCCATCGCCTCACCACTGCCACCACCCTACCCCGAGCTCGCCGAACTCGTCACCTCCCCTGACACCGCCGAACCCGTCACCTCACCAACACCCCCTCCCCCAAAATCCGCAACACATGCCCCAAGAAATCGCCCCAAAAATTAGATTTTGTCCCCCCCCCCCCCCATTTTTTTTGAAATTCGAATTCAATTTTTGTAAGGGGTATGAGGGGTGAACATTGGGGTGGGTATCTATAAAACCCCCCCTTTACTCACTGTTTTAGGGGTCGGTTTTTGGGGGATTTTTGGTCGATTTTTAGGTCCGAAATTCAGGTTCAAGTTTTGGAAATCCGAAATCTTCTTAAAGGTTGCATTGTATTTTGTTTGTGTTGTTCTTTACTATTGGAAAGATTCCGAATTTCAAAAATCCGAAATCTTCTTAAGAGTATTTGTTCTTGTTGCATGTGTTCTTCATCTTAAAGATTCCGAAAATATAGGTTGAAATTATTGGATATTGGTGTTGAAGAATTTGAAATTTTGCTATTTGCTCACTGTTTTTTTCGGGTCGGGTAAAAAAATTTCAGAAACAGAATTCTTTTCAGAATTACAAATTCAGAATTCGGTGATCAAAAATCCAAAAATCTGAATTCTAAACATTATCGAGCGAATTCGACGATTCAAAATAACGCCTCGGTTCGCTGCCCGGAGAAGGTCCGTAACTACATCTCCTCTCTGTTTATTTTCTGCATTTTTCTATTTATTTTGTTGTATTAATCATGTAGTAGTTTGTTCATATTGTTGTGTTCCTTAATGACTAAGTTATATTGTGTATAATAGCCTGTTTGGTTATGTTAATATGTTTTAGATATGTTTTGCTAGACTTCTGATTAATGTGGTATTCAGTATTTGATTAATGGAATAATGTTGTGTTCTTAAAATGTCTAAGTATGATGTTTGGTTAATACGTTTAGTAATTGATTCAAGCAACCTAGTCTACTAAGTTATTGATTAGAGTTATATATATTGTAATATGTTGAAATGTTGTTAACAACTTATTTTTAAAAGAACTGTGATATTGATTGGGTTAAATGCCTTGTGATATTTTCTTGTTTAGGGGACTTAATAAGCTAAGTATCCCATGTTAGGTATTTACTTAGGGCTTATGTGATGTGTGTTATCTCAATAACTTATTTAGTAAATGTTGTGGTGTAAATGATTAGTAGAACTGCTTGCGTTCACTTTGAGAGTTATACACTGTAATAGTTAAGATCTAGATGTGCTCTTGTTATAGCTTTGGTGATTTGTTGACTTATAATTTATTGTGTGATCATGTGAGGTATGTCCTCTCTGATTTTTTTTAAAAAAAAAAATACCAATATGCCTAATATGGTCCCATCATGATTGTGTATGTCTAAGTTCGGCATTACTGATCCCTTATACTCAGAATCCTATCCTTAAGAGGTCATCTATGCATTCTCCTTGTCTCTCATGACTATGGGGTTGATTAGATATCTGCTCTCTCATGTCTAAATAGAAAATTCCCTTGCATATTTTAGCTTAGCTTAACTGATTTTTGCATTCGGAAATGTTGACCTGAATAGATCTTTGGTATGGATAAATGCTTTGCTCTTTGTCAAGTAGTAAATCATAGGTCTGGAATGCTTATTATATAATGTGTCTTGGTTTCTGTTTAGTTTGTGAAGTAGCTCATGTAACATGGTCCTATTAGGAAGTAGTTGAGTGATCATGTCTAAGAATTTTCCTCCATGATTTTGTCATATTGTTGATGTCCAGTATGATTTTGAAATGTTATACCATTTTGAATTTTTTTCTCTTTATTTGTGTTGACTGTGTCCGAAAATAAGAAAGTCTTTTGCTTCTTGTCAAGATGTGTATATATGTCCAAACTATCTACTTGTGAGTATGTGTTTGCATCTTGGTTTATAGATCTGTTTACGAAAGCATATCTATTGTACAAGTGGTTAAGCATATGTTATGTTAGAAATGGTATAGACTTGTGTCCTTGCTGTCCAATTCCCCTCTACATGTCCAAGTATGCTAAATATGGGTTTTGCATATGTACAAATATGAATGCTTGTTAATTAGGTTTATCACATAGTGGGCCGGTTTGTCTACCTTTAAATCTGAAATTATGTCTTGGGTTTGTTTTATACCTTTGTCTGCCACTGTTTGCATCCTAAGGCCCAACAACATATTACTCTCATGAATTATTTATTTACATTTCTTTCTTATGTATATATTTTCAGGTTCGTTTTACTAATCCTTTTCTTTTCTTTTGTTAACATGAAATGCATCGGAAGCAACGAAGAGTCTCGCACGAGACTCATCATAACTTTGTCAAACGAAGAGTCGCATCCATATTCCTTGCATTCTCCAACATCGGGATTTCAAAACAAATAGGGCGAGATGACATCGTCATCCGCCTTAGTTCCCTTTTTATTATTCTTTAATCCCGTTATTTTTATTTTTGGGTTGTAATAATTATTTAATGTTTGTATGGTTGTTAGGATACTTAGAACAAATTAGGTTATGAATGGTTGATTAATAGGGTAGTTTAAAATTAGAAACCCGTTGCTAGTTTATTTATCTCTAGGCTCGATTAGTTTAAAATTGGAAACCCGCCGCTAATTTATTTACTTTAGGCTCGTTTTGCATGTTTCAAACTTTCAAAATAATTTGGTCACCCTTTATCCGCATTACTAACTATACAAAAATGAGTTTAGTTTTCTTATCCTATTTGCAACTTAAAAGACTTCCATAAAAATCATTGCTTCACGTTGTAAATCATTTGCATCTCTCCATTAATTGCCGATTATGTATTTTGTAAATAATGTCATATAAACGTATGCTTTATCTGAAAACTGAACTTTTGTATATATTCTAAATAATAGGCTTTTAGCTTGACCCATATTTTTGAAATCATGCAATGCAAATGCATGCCTTTACCAAAATATGCATTTTTAAAAGAAAACATGCCATATAAACGCAGGTAACTTTCTTGTATTTTATAATGCTTTGCAAAATACATGCTTTTTACATGTATTTTATAAATAATGCACACCCTTTTTCCCAAAATCAATTTTACATTCATTACACAAATGCATATTTTACATGTACTTTATAAATAATGCATGCCTTTTTCGAAATCCAGTTCTACATATATTGTTAAACAGAGCAATATACCCGTGATATACACCCAATATACATCAATGTATATCACAGGCAAAGCAGTGAATTCTGGCCAATCAGGCCCATCTCGGTAGCAGCCCAGCAGTGGGCATCTCCAGCAGTCCAGAAGTCCATCACGGGCAGGAAATGTATATTTGGTATATATTGTTAATATATTGTAGTGTAAAGGTTACCTTAATTAGTGTTATACAGTTATCATAATTGTATAGTTAGAATTATGGTAGAATAAGGTTTTAGGAATAGAATAGGAATAAGATTCTCCTATTTTGTAACTTGTATAAATACCTTTAAATTAATGAAAATAATCAAGGGGATTATTTCTTTCATGGTATCAAGAGACTAGGTCTAACAAAGTTTTCTCTCCCAAAACTTTGTACCTCTCGGCCGAAACCCCCCCCCCCCCCTCCCCGGGTTTCTCTCCCAAATTTTCGTCTTCCGCTCTCCAAAATCTCTCTTAAATTTCCCCTCCTTCTTTGTTCTTTCAATATGTTTAATAACAATTATCATCCTGCCCTCATGATTTCTAATGTCAAGAACAATATCCCTATTGTGCTTGAGATGAAAAACGTCCAATATGCGACGTGGGCAGAATTGTTTAAAATTCACACTATCTCCCATCAAGTTATCCATCACATAATTCCTCCCGCTACACCTTTTCCCGCGGAGGATCCTCAGTTATGGATTACTCTTGATGCTACAGTTCTCCAGTGGATCTATTTCACTATTTTGGTTGACCTTTTACAGACGATTATTGAGCCGGATACTATGGCTATGGCTGCTTGGAATAGATTGCGTGACATATTTCAAGATAACCAATATTCACGTGTCGTCACACTCGAGCAGAAATTTTCTCTAGTTCGCATGGAAGAATTTCCAAACGTCTCTGCATATTGCAAGAAACTCAAGGAGTTGGCAGATCAACTCCGTAATGTTGGCGCACTGGTAACAAATAATCGTCTGGTTCTACAACTGGTTGCCGGTCTTTCTGAGGCCTAAAACGGCGTTGGGACTCTCCTTCGTCAAAGCAACCCACTTCCCGTTTTTTATCAAGCCCGCTCCATGCTTACGTTGGAAGACGCCGGTTTGGCGAAAAAGGTAGCTACCGGAGCAAGCCCCGTCGTCCTAATGACGTCCTCCAAAAATTCTTCGAGTTTTGTTGATAATTCTGGACAAAACCGTACCCATGGTGGCGGCAAAAATAATCACAAAAATAATAACAAAAATAGCGGGGGCAAACGCGGCGGTTCCGGTGGTCAGCAAGCAGACAGTGGGCCCCGTCCAGTGAACAATGGCCCACCACCTTACTGGTCCCAGCAGTGGGGCCCATGGCAGTGGGGCCGGGAAGTGGTCATGGGCCGCCAGCCTTATGCTCCAAAGAAGGCCCAGCTGGGGTCGGCCAAAGATTTCAGGCCCAACAATCAGCAGTGACGGCCCACTGGCTCAGCAACTCTAGTTCCAGCAGCTACGGCCAACAACCCAGTTTTGGGATTCTTGGGCCCCGGCCTCCGCAAGCCCACCACGCAGCAGGCCCCACTCCCACCGACATTGATGCCGCAATGCACACACTTGGGTTGACGCAACTGGATCCAAACTGGTACATGGACACTGGCGCAATGACACACATGACCTCCGATCAAGGTACTCTCTCATCTTATTCCAATTTGAGCAACCCTCGTGGTATAATTGTCGAAAATGGTAACTTTATTCCAATTACGGGTTATGGTCATAAAACGTTGTCTCTCCTAATCCACCCCTTATCTTGAAAAATACTTTACATGCCCTCAAATTGATTAAAAACTTAGTGTCTGTCCGCAAGTTCACCACTGACAATTCCGTTTCTGTTGAATTTGATCCTTTTGGTTTTTCTGTGAAGGATTTCAAGACGGGGAGTCCTCTCATGAGGTGTGATAGTAGGGGAGATCTATATCCTATCACACCCAGTTTCAGTCCATCGAGTCAAGCCTTGCCTTCAGCTTTTGCAGCCATTTCTCCTTCCTTATGGCATGCTCGCCTTGGTCATTCGAGATCTTCTATTTTATCAATTTTAGATAAAAATAACTCTATTTCTGGTAAGGGTACGAGTCGTACTCAAATTTGTCAGTCTTGTTCGTTACGAAAAATTGTTAAATTGCCATTTGTGGAATCAAATTCTCATACTTCAATGCCATTTGATATTATTCATAGCGACCTATGGACGTCTCCTGTTCTAAGTTCGTTAGGTCATTGATATTATGTTCTTTTTTGGATGATTATTCTAAATTTTTGTGGACGTTTCCAATTGCCAATAAATCTCAAGTGTTTTATGTCTTCATAAAATTTAGAGCATTCATTTGAACACAATTCGAAAGAGAAATAAAAAATATTTAGTGTGATAATGGGAAAGAGTATGACAATAGGGTGTTTCGGGAGTTCTGTGATAACAATGGGATCAATTTTCGTTTTTCGTGCCCTTATACATCTTCTCAAAATGGAAAAGCCGAACGAAAAATTCGTTCCATAAATAACATTGTCCGCACCTCTTACTTCATGCTTCCGTACCCCCATATTTTTGGCATCATGCTCTGCAAATGGCAACATATCTCCTAAACATAATTCCTTCCAAATGTCTGACATATTCTTCCCCCCTCCAAATCTTATATAATAAGAATCCTTCTTATGATTATCTTCGGATTTTTGGGTGCTTGTGTTATCCGTTATTTGCATCCACCACAATTAACAAACTTCAGGCTCGGTCTACTCCGTGTGTATTTTTCGGTTATCCGTCTAATCATCGTGGTTACAAATGCTTTGATTTATCCTTCAAGAAATTCATAATTAATCGCCATGTCATTTTTTATGAAACCCAATTTCCTTTTACGAAAGTTCATACTCCCGAGCCTAGTTCGTATAATTTTTTGGATGACCATATATCCCCGTTTATTATTCGGCATTTTTCGGACATCTCCCGCACCCAAAACTTTTCAGCAGGCCCACTGCCCGCTGGTCCCACTGGCAACGTCTCGGTCAGCACTGCCCAGTCCTCTCACTGGGCCAGTTTCAGTGATTGGGCCAGTCTAGCCCACCATTGGAACTGCTCCAGTCCCAGCTTCTGCGTCCAATTTTGGGCCAACAGGCAGTGCATCCCGAGCGCTGCAAATTCCCAAAATTCACTCAATTCTTCTCGAGTCATAGACCGGTCACTCGTAGTCAGCGGGGTATTTTTACACCTAAAAGACATTTTAATTTATATTCTAATGTCTCTAAATCCCCCTTGCCCCGTAATCATGTGTCTGCCTTAAACGACCCGAATTGGAAAATTGCTATGACTGATAAATATAATGCTCTTATTGATAATAAGACGTGGGAGTTGGTGCCCCGTCCATCTGGTATTAATGTTATCAGGTCTATGTGGATCTTTGCTCATAAGGAGAATTCTGATGGGTCATTTGCTCGACATAAGACACGGCTTGTGGGTGATGGTAAGACTCAGTAGGTTGGGATAAATTGTGGGGAGACGTTTAGTCCGGTGGTCAAGCCGGCTACCATTCTCACTATGCTTAGCTTGACTCTTTCAAAGGCATGGCCGATTCACCAGTTGGATGTCAAGAATGCTTTCCTACATGAGGATCTAAAGGAAACAGTCTATATGCATCAGCTGTTGGGCTTCAGGGATCCCAAACGTCCTCATCATATCTGTTTATTAAAGAAGTCCTTATATGGGCTTAAGCAGTCTCCACGGGGGTATACAAGGTTTGCTGACTTTGTTTCGACTATTGGGTTCATTCACAGCAGGTCAGATAATTCCCTGTTCATCTACCGTCGTGGTTTGTCCTTGGCCTACATTCTATTTTGATTGCCTCTTCCGATGCCTTACGCCAATCTATCATGGTCATGCTCATCTCTGAGTTTGATATGAAAGACTTAGGACCCTTGAGTTACTTTTTGGGGATTGCTGTCAAGCGTCATTCAGATGGTTTGTTTTTTTCTCAAAGAAAGTATGTGGCTGAGATCATCGAGAGGGCTGGGATGTCAACCTGTAAGTCCACTTCCACTCCAGTTGATACAAAGCCCAAACTTAGTGCAGAGGCCGACGTACCATACGAGGGCCCGACTCGCTATAGCGGTCTTGCAGGAGCCCTTCAGTATCTTACATTTACCAGACCAGATATTACGTATGCTATTCAGCAGGTGTGTTTATTCATGCATGATCCCATAGTTGAGCACAAGAATGCAATCAAACGCATCATTCGGTATATTCAGGGGACACTGGACTATGGTTTGCATTTGTATCATTCATCTACATCCACACTTGTCTCATACACAGATGCTAATTGGGGTGGCTGTCCCGACACAAGACGCTCGACCTTTGGCTACTGTATGTTCCTTGGCAACAAGTGCAGAGGCCGAATATCGAGGGGTAGCGAATGTGGTCTCCGAATCATGTTGGCTACGTAATTTGCTTTTGGAGCTTCATTGTCCAATTCAGAAGGTAACATTGGTATATTGCGATAACATTAGTGTCATCTACCTTTCAGGTAACTCGGTTCAGCACCAACGCACTAAGCATATCGAAATTGACATTCACTTTGTCCGTGAAAAGGTTGCTAAGGGTCACGTTCGCGTATGCTATGTCCCGTCTCGTTATCAAGTTGCAGACATCTTTATAAAGGGTCTACCCGCGGTCATTTTTAAAGATTTTAGGGACAGTCTCAGCGTTCAAAGACCGACCGCTATGACTGCGGGGGTGTGTTAAACAGAGCAATATACCCATGATATACACCCAATATACAACAATGTATATCACAGGCAAAGCAGTGAATTCTGGCCAATCTAACCCATCTCGGTAGCAGCCCAGCAATGGGCATCTCCAGCAGTCCAGAAGCCCATCACGGGCAGGAAATGTATATTTGGTATGTTATGTAGTATAGATCAAGAGATGAGTGGGAAAGCAGAGGTAGGAAAATAGAGATGGCGGAGAAATATAGTACACCTATTGAGGAACAAAATGGGACAGGTAAGGTTGTGGTGTACAAAAAGAGAAATAAAGAGGCAGGCGGGGAATATTAAGGAAGTTAGGGGGTTAAGGAGGAGGGAAAAAAGAAGTGTGTTGATGGATTATAAAATCATTAGTTGGAATGCGAAGGGGATGAATAACCCCAACAATAGGGCCATTCTAGAAGTACGCTTTAGGGAGTAGGGGGCGAATGTGATATGTATTCAAGAAACAAAAATTGAGATTTTGACAGATAGTATTATTAGAAGTGTGTGGTTGGGAAGATGGGTGAAGTACGATTATATTCCATCTCGAGGAAGTGTGGGAGGGATTCTCATTCTATGGGATGAGAGAAAGGTGGAGTGTATGGAAGTTAATAAGGGGAATTTCTTGTTAGGAATGTTTTTTAAAAATTGTGACAATGGTTTGGAGTGGGGTTTCGGGTGTGTCTATGGGCCTGTGGGGGAGAGTTCAAAGGAGATTTTTTCGGAGGAGTTAGGTGCCGGTATGGAGATGTGGGATATACCTTGGATGTTAGGGGAGATTTTAATACCATAAGATTCCTGGAAGAGAGGTTTCGATGTAGGGTGGTGTCTTGGTCCATGAAGGAGTTTTCGGAATTTATAAATAACCATTTTCTAATTGATTTGCCTTTAACATGTGCCTCTTTCACTTGGTCCAGATCGAATGAATCTTCTTCTAGATCGAGATTAGACAGATTTCTTGTGTCAACTTCTTGGGAGGAGTTGACACCCAATGTGATCCAAATCCTTCTACCGCATTTGTTAGCGGTCCATTCACCTATTTTGTTGGATGGTAATAGAGGAAGGCGGATGAGAACTCCTTTTAGATTTGAAAACACGTGGCTAAGTGTGGCAGATTTCGGGGATAGAGTGTCTAGCTGGTGGAGTAGTTATGTGGTAGAGGGGATGCCTTTTTTTAGGCTTTCCAAAAAGCTAAAACTGCTTAAAGCAGACATAAGGGTGTGGAATAAAGAGATGTTTAAGAGGGTAGAGGTGAAAATGAGGGAGATTATGAACAATTAGGGAGTTGGAAAGGGTAGAAGCGGGGAAGGAGTTAGAAGAGAGGGAGATGGAGAGGAAAGAGGGACTAAAAATAGAGCTAGCTAACTTGGCCTTGGCACAAGAGGTTAGTTGGTGATAAAAATCGAGGGTGTTATGGTTGAAGGAGAGGACTCTAATTCAAAGTTCTTTCATAGGGTAGCAGTAGCAAATAAGAGGAACTTCATAGAGTCAGTGGAAGTAAATGAGGTGAATTATGTGGGAAAAGATGAAGTAGAGGGGGCAATTGTAGTCTTTTATGAACAACTCTTTAAAGAGCAGGCGAAGTGGAGACCTATTTTAGGGGGGTCATGGTTCAATCAAATAAGAGGGGAAGAGTGTGAGTGGCTAGATGGGGCAATTGAAGAAAATGAGGTGAAACAAGCGGTAGAGTGTTGTGCAAGCAACAAAGCTCCGAGCCCTGATGGTTTTTCTTTGGCTTTCTTTCAGCATTGCTGGAATACGGTCAAAACGGATGTGATTGACACTATTGTCGAGTTTCAAGATAGGGGGAGTTCGAAAGAAGCATGAATGCCTCATTTATTTTCATCATCCCTAAATAGGATGGAGCTACGAGCATGAAGGATTATAGACCTATTAGTCTAGTGGGAAACATCTACAAGTTCATTTCTAAGGTGCTTTCTATTAGACTTAAGAAGGTGTTGGATGAGACTATTTCTACTTCACAGAATGCTATTGTGGATGGCAGACATATTTTGGATGCAGCGCTAGTAGCAAATGAAGTGGTGGATTCAAGGAGAAATCAAGGAGTGTCAGAGGTGTTATGCAAACTTGATCTTGAAAAGGCATATGATCATGTGAACTGTAAATTCCTAGACACCATTATGCTTCAGATGAGATTTGGGGAGAAGTGGAGGAAATGGATTTACTTTTGTGTCTCTTCAGTGAGATTTTATGTGTTGCTGAAAGGTAACCCGTGCGGCTTCTTTGGGAGTTCGAGGGGTTTGAGACAAGGGGAACCATTATCGCCGATGTTGTTTATTCTAATTATGGAAGCGTTGAGTAGAATGATGGATAAAGCTGTCTTGGGAAGATACTTGAAGGGTTTCGATGCGGCGGTTGGGAGTGCAGGGATAGTGTCAGTGTCTCACTTATTGTTCGCCGATGATACATTGTTTTTTTGTGATGCGGATGAGACCCAGCTGGATTATTTAGGCCAAGTTCTCATTTGTATTCAGGTGTCTGGCCTTAAATATAATTTGAGGAAGTGTGCGATTATTACTGTTGGATAGGTGAATAACATTAGTTCTCTTGCTCAAGTTTTGAATTGCAGGGTTGGGGCTCTTCCGTCTACTTATCTTGAAGTGTCGTTAGGTGCTTCGAACAAGGATCAGACAGTGTGGAATCCAGTTCTTCAGAGGTTCAAGAAGACTAGCAGGGTGGCAAAAAAATATTTGTCTAAAGGCAAAAAGGAAGTTCTTATCAAAAGTACTTTACCGAGCATTACCACTTACTATATGACTCTGTTTCATGCTTCATCTTCAGTTACTAAAAAGTCGGAAAGGTTTCAGAGAAATTTCCTTTGGGATGCGGCAGATGGGTCAAAGAAATTTCACTTGGTGAGGTGGAAGAATGTCACTTCTCCTAAAAAATGGAGAGGTCTTGGAATGAAAGATTTAAAGATCTTTAATAAAGCTTTTTTGGGAAAATGTCTCTGGAGGTTTGGAGTAGAGGTACACGCTTTGTGGAAGAGATTGATAGTTGATAAATATGGGGTCACGGAGGGGGGTTGAAAACTAGAGATATTACTATGCCTTTTGGATGTGGTTTGTTGAGGAATATTATGAAGGGATGGGATTATTTTTGGGAAAATATCTCATTCAAGGTTGGAGACGGGAGGAGTATATTTTTGGGGACATAGATGGTGTGGGGACGTTCTAATCAAAGATGAATTTCAGAGTTTGTATAGATTTTTTTTGCAAAGAGACTTGCCAATTCAACAAATTAGGGGGACACAAGGTGGAAAAACTTTTTGGGACTTGAGATTTAGAAGGGAATTTCAAGATTGGAAAGTGGACGAGTTTCAAAGATTGCTAACGTTACTTCATAGGCAAGTCAATATAATTGATAATTTGGATGTTTGGGTTTGGGGCCTCGGAAATAATGGAGTGTTCTCGGTGAAGTCCTTTTATGAGAAACTTTTGGTTAGGGAGGAATTAGTTTTTCCATGTAATGCTATTTGGATTCCAATGGTGTCGAGGAAGGTGTGCTTTTTCACTTGGCTAGCTAGTAGTGGGGTGATTTTGACAGCGAAAAATCTTAGAAAGCGGAAGGTTGTTTGTGTTAGTTGGTGTTACATGTGTAAGAAGACGTGCGAGGACGTGGATCATCTTTTACTACATTGTGAGTTAAACCATGAGGTTATGGTGGGATATGCTTGGGTAGTTTGACACTTCATGGACAATGCCAAAAACTATAAAAGATTTGATGTTCAATTGGAAGAGTGGGGGGAGGAGAAGACGAAGGGATTGGAATGTGGTTCCACTTACGTTAATGTGGGTAGTTTGGAGAGACAGGAATATGAGAGCTTTTGAAGGTGTAGAGTCGAGTTTCTCTCGTTTGAGGAGTAGTCTCCTATCTCTTATTTTCTTTTGGTGTGAACAGAAAATTTCTCATTGTATAGATAATTGGACGGAGTTTGTAGAGAATCATATTTTGTAGATACTTCACTTTTTGGTATACCCCTTTTATACGACAAATTTGGTCATGTTTATGAATGAAAATATATTTACCTGATAAAAAAAATCTCATACAATTTTATTATGTAAACAGCTACATGTTCCTCTGATAGGTGTCTGCACTTGAGGAGAGCTTGAATGTTGCCAGTCAAAGGTAAATGCTAAACGAAGTCCTTACATAAAACTGTTTAAAAACCTACCTCGGCATCGGTTGCGAATCAGTGAGGCCTCAAAAGAAGGATCACACGGTGATGACCAATGCGAGTTTCACTTAAACGACCAAGGTGTCGGAGGACCTGCCAATGACAAATTACATTAGTACCAAGAATCATGAATCTAATCTTGAGTCATTAGTTTTGGAGCACCAAACATGTATAGTTGGTGGTGCTGGATAGTTGCTAATAGCATAGTTATTTGAGCTGCTTGTATTAGAATTTGAGAGAGAGAGAGAGGGGGTAGGTTGTTGGTCAAACCAACTGTATATGGATATGTTTCAATGTGAAGCTGATATAGTTCTAGGGCATGAAAGGCATTGTCAAGAGAAACAAATCAAGTCAGCATAACACTAAAACTAGTTACAATCAATCTTTTCTGAACATACAAGGATGATTAAAAAAAATCTAATGTCGTTGATGAAAGATGGAATAATTTCCCTTAGGGATTCCTTTCATTATTCACAATATATATAGTTGTACAAAGGTTGATTCATAATATGGTACGAATCCTAACTTACCTTACAAAGGTTGATTCCTAATACAATTAGAATCCTAAGTTACCTTAAATATGCATCTATCATAATTACAAAATATACAGAGAATATTCGCTAATACTCCCCCTCAGACGGAGCGGGAGGAGGCCGAACGCTAAGGCTGGATCGGAATTCGGTGAAGAGCTGTCGCGGTAGTCCCTTTGTGAAGATGTCTGCATACTGTTAGGAGGAAGGCACGTGTAATATTTTGACCTGACCACGGGCAACCTTCTCTCGCACAAAGTGGATATCCATCTCAATATGCTTAGTCCACTGATGTTGGACCGGATTATGAGACATATAGATAGCAGATATGTTTTTACAATAGACTATAGACGCCTTGCAGAGTGGACACTGGAGCTCCAAAAGAAGATTTCGGAGCCAACAGATCTCAGCAACTACATTAGCAACACTGCGATATTCTGCTTCAGCACTCGAACGGGATAGTGTGGCCTGCCTCTTGGCGGACCATGAGATAAGATTATCCCCAAGAAATACACAGTACCCTGAGGTGGAGCGACGTGTGTCTGGGCATCCTGCCCAATCTGCATCCGTATAGGCAAGTAACTTGGTTGGGGCAGAGGGGTATAGGTGTAATCCAAAGTCTAGTGTGCCCTTAACGTATCTGATAATACGTTTGAGGGCGGCAAAATGAGACTCTCGGGGGTCGTGCATGAACAGACACACCTGCTGAACGACATATGCAATATCAGGCCTAGTGAATGTAAGATAAAGAAGAGCACCTGCTAGACTCCGATATAGAGTGGGATCAGAAACTGATGCACCGTCATTGGCACTAAGCTTGGATTTGGAGTCCACCGAAGTTGGCATAATTTTACAATTTGTCATATTGGCCCTGTACACTATCTCTTCTGCATACTTACGCTGACACAAGAATATAGTGGCTGCAGATCTGGTTACCGATATACCCAAAAAATAACTTAGCTTGCCCAAGTCAGTCATAGCAAATTCAGTTTTGAGTAGAGCAATGATTTCATTCTTCAAACCGTCAGATGAGGAAGTAAGAACAATGACATCGACATATAATAGCAAAGATGTAGTGCTGCTACCTCGGTGAAAAGTGAAGAGAGAGTTATCACACCTGCTACATACAAAACTAATCTGCAGAAGATACCTGGCAAGCAAAATGATCATACCAAGCGTGAGGTGCCTATTTCAATCCATACAATGACTTCCTGAGACGACACACAAACGGCGGAGCTGCCGAATGAACAAAGCCAGGAGGCTGATGCATGTACACAGTCTCTTTCAAATCCCCATGAAGGAATGCATTCTTGACATCAAGCTGATGAATCGGCCAATGCATGCCCATAGCAATACTGAGAACAGTTCGAATAGTGGTAACAACCAGACTGAATGTCTCACCACAATCAATACCCTCCTGCTGATTAGTGTCATTGGCGACTAGTCTTGCCTTATACCTCTCTAAGTCGCCACTGTCTCTGAATTTGTGCTGAAATAGCCACATACACCGGATAACTTTCACACCTTCGGGTCTAGGTACCAAATCTCAAGTGTTCTGCTTGGTTAAAGCGTTAAATTCCTCGCACATGGCCGCATTCCAATTTGGGTCCAGTTTTGCTAGTTTTGGATTTTTTGAAATGGGTGATAAGGTTTGTGTAGAGAGATTGAAGTGAACCTTGGGTTTGAAGATCCGATGTTGTGCACAAGTCTCTATGCATGAGACGGCAGTGGCGGTGGGTCGGGGCTGGGAGGTTCTTTGGTCCATCGATTACGGACCCGATGGGCGGCGATTCACCGGGTGGTTTCGGATAATGTCTTTGGGAGTTCTTTGGAGTGATGGGCAGCAGTGTCGCTGGTGGTGCAGGTGACTCGACCGGGGTCGTAGGGTGAGCATGGAGTCATTGGGGTGGTGCTTGACGATGGCGAGGCTGTCGGAACAAGGGCTCTTTGTTGGTATAGATTTTGGATGACCGGGGACATACTTGGTTCATCGAGAAAGATGTAATCGGTGGTCTGAAATTTTCAGAGATTTGAAAAAGGAAAGGTTGTCTCGTCAAAGGTGACGTGATGGGAGACGATGATTTTGCGAGTAGAAATGTCATAGCACAAGTAGCCCCGATGATTAGGAGATAGACCAAGAAAGACACATGGCAGAGTGCGTGGGGCAAGTTTGTGAGGTGCAGTGGAGGCCATGTTGGGGTAGCATAAGCATCCAAAAATACGAAGGTGATCATATGATGGTAGCCTACGGTATAAGATTTTGGTAAGGGTCTTGTTTTGGAGTGTGCTAGTTGGTAAAATATTAAGAAGGGATTCTACCATTTTGACAGCATAGACCCAAAAAGGCGGTGGTAGGCAGGCATGAAACAGAAGTGTGCGGACCATGTTATTGATGGTACGTATAATTCTTTCAGCCTTTCCATTTTGGGAAGAAGTATAGGGACAAAAAAAATGGAAAGTCATGCCTTGTTTAGAACAGAAATTGTGAAATGCCGAGTTATTAAATTCACGTCCATTATCACATTGGAATGATTTGATAGATTTTTCAAATTGTGTTTTAATGAATTTTTGAAACTCGAGGAATTTTGTAAAAACGTCATATTTGAATTTCAGTGGGTAAATCCAGACAAAATGTGAAAATCATTCAAGAATACTAGATAGAATTTATGATCCAAAGAGCTAACAATCGGAGATGTCCATAAATCAGCATGAACAATATCAAAGGGAGAAAAAGTAACATTGTTTGATGACATAAATGGAAGACGAGTATGTTTGCCTAGTGGACAAGAAAAACAGTGTTGGGCAATTTTTCTATTATTACATTGAATATGCTTAGAAGTCCTAAGAAAAGTAAAAACTGGGTCTCCGGGGTGTCCGAGTCTGTTGTGCCAAGTGGAGGGAGAGATTGCCGCAAGGGATAGAGGTGATTGCGGTCTGACAGCGAAAGATTGAGTGAATGGGTAGAGGTCTCCCACACTATTGCAGCGTGTAAGAATTTTCCCCGTATTAAGTTCCTTCACAGAAAAACCAAAAGGGTCAAATTCGACAGACACATAATTATTGCTAGTGAATTTTCTAACAGAGATTAAGTTTTTAATGATGTTAGGTATGTATAGGACGTGGTTTAGGGAGAAAGGTGGGTGTGGATGTTTGGTGTGTGTGTTACCGTAACCTTCAATTGGAATGCGATGACCATTGCCGACAGTAATAAATTGAGGACACTTTAACCGACGTAGTTGAGATAGGTTACCTGACGACCGGGTGAGGTGAGATGTGGCTCCGGTGTCCATGTACCAATTTTAAATCGTCTTTGTTGAAGGTTCACGGTGGTGTAGGCCTTGCCCCAATCGGTCGGGCGGGCCATCTGGCTGGGTACAACCAGTGGTCTTCTTCTCTTCTTCTTTGGTGGAGCTTTGTCTGGTGGTGGCGAGGGCTCAAGAGGCGATCGACCAAGGCTGCTGGGCCCGGGCCCTGCGGTCGAGATGCGGGCATGCGGCGAGGCCCGATTCTTTGGTTGGGCCCATCTCTTGGTTGGACCACTCTTGCTGCGATTCTTCTTTATCCAGGCCACTGGTTGCGTTGGCCTTTTCTGCGGCCCTTGCCTTTGTTGTTGCGACCTCTACCGCCACGACCACCGCCACTGGCCTGCTGCTGCTTCTGGACATGCTATGATGGTTGGTTGCTGCTGGCCGCAGGTGTTGCCATCCCGTCAACGGCTAACGCCTTTTGATTATGTTCCTCTTATTTAGCACGTCTAGTTTCTTCCAACAATAGTTGTGAACGTGCCTTGTTGAAACTTGGGAGAGGGTCGGCTTGTTGAATCATTGTTGTGAGTGTGTCATATTCACCTTTTGGTAAACCCGCAACAAGTTGAAGCACCATCTTGGTTTCTGAAACAGAAGTCCCGACGTTGGATAGTTGATCGATTATGAGTTTCAGTTGCTTACAATATTCGGACATGTTGTTAAAATTCTCGAGGCGGGTATTATTGAATTGCTCTTCCAAATATACGGCCCGAGTATTTTTATTGTCCTGAAAGATTTCTTCTAGCCGGACCCAAAGTTCACGTGCCGTAGCACCTGTTTTCATGATAGTGCACAACATGTCTTTGGAGATGGTGCTGTAGATCATTGTTTGATGATGGCATCAAGACGACGCCAGATTGAGTCTGTAACATCGGTGGGACGAGGAACAGATTCGTCAATATGATCGAGCACGTTGTATGCACATGCATGAATGTAGAATAGTTCCATCCACATGGAATATTGACAGTCTTCTTGGTCAAGAATTATAGGGATAAAATTCTTGATGTTGTTAACGGCGAATGCCGGATGAAAAGAAGATACTGAACGTTGAGAGGGGTTGTCAAGTATTCCAGTGGATGAACCGGAATTTGTAGTGGAAGACATGGTTGCCGCCTGCCGAGGGAAGGAAATTTTCTGATTTGGCCGAGAAAGGGAGGAAGAAACCAGAATTTTTTATTTTTTTTTTCTTTTTTTTTTTCTGTGAAATCAGAAAAAAAATTGCTGATTTCGGCCGAGAATGAGGAAGAGAAGGGATTTAGGTTTTAGGCTCTTGATACCATGAAAGATGGAATAATTTCCCTTAGGGATTCCTTTCATTATTCACAATATATATAGTTGTACAAAGGTTGATTCCTAATATGGTATGAATCCTAACTTACCTTACAAAAGTTGATTCCTAATACAATTAGAATCCTAAGTTACCTTAAATATACATCTATCATAATTACAAAATATACAGAGAATATTCGCTAATAGTTGAAGCATGAATCAGAATAGATTTTCAAACCAATCCTACATCGATTTTGTCAAATGTGAAGTAGCAAAAGAATACTTGAAATAGAAAAAATGGTTAAGAGATTGACATCTTGTCGTGTCATTATCTTCCTCAAAATTATCCTTCTCTCCTAATTTACATGTCATATCACATAAAATTTTATTTTTAAACAATAAATTTATTTTAACTCATCAAATCCATTTAACTCATTTAACCAATCAACTCATACTTGTACCCATTTAACCCGGTTAAAAAATAAGCTTAACTAAACATCAAAGAAGCAGTGGTGTTTGGCATCACCTAAATAACCTTGCCCAACTACAGACTACACTTGCCGAGCCTCTTCACATACTTAAATATTGCATTGGATAACATATTACCCCTTCCCACCCCTAAAGCATATGCAAACAGGTTACTATCTCACGGTCCATTGAAACAAAATAAATTTGTAGTTAATATAAAGAATATATAACGTGTAACACACATTGGTTTCACCTCTAAATTCTCCATCTGGAAAATTCAAAGCACTAGATATTACATTCAGTATTACGAAGAGTTCCCTAGAAAAAGACACAAAAAGGATAGTAAAATTGGAACTTTCAAAGCATCGCATTGTTACTGATATAACCTAGTACATTTATCCCTATAACAATTAAATTCTACAAGAAAATCGAATCTTCAAATAGCCTATATCCATATATGCTCAGCAACAAAGAGACATGAGTTACTGTTATTTAGCTACACTTCTTTGATTTTTTCTAACCATGTTAAATGGGTATAAAACATGAGTTGGTTGGATAAATGGATTTGAGTTGAGTTAAATGAATTTGATTAGTTAAATAAATTTATTATTAATAAATAGAAGTTTATGTGACATGCATGCCAACTAGGAGAGAATGAGGGTTTTATGTATTTAGTATATTATGAGGAAAAAAGTGATAGTTGGATGATATTCGGTCCTAAAAGAAATAAAAGTGATATTTATAGGCAATTCTCAATGGGGTGATCTTTTGGAGAATTTACTCAAAGAATTATGATCAAACCTTTCTATAACAAAATGGCTGGATCCTAATTTTTTTTACTATTATAGCGAATAATTGTTATACACCTATAACAACATTGACATTTAAATAATAATTCACTGTTATATAAAAAAAGATGCATAAAATCTAATTTTTCATTTTTAAGTACCAAATCTTAAGCTTAATCACACTTCGTATAATGAAGGAAAATCTTTTAATGATGGAAATATATATTTATACACTCTCTCTATCTCAATTTATATGACACATTTTTCTTTTTAGTCGGTCTAAAAAAGAATGACACATTTTCTTATTTGACAACAATTTAACTTTAAACTTTACATTTTACGCTTAACGAGATGATTTATAACCAAATAAATTTCTTTGATTTGTTTTGAATCACAAGATTCAAAAATCTTCTTTTATTTCTTAAACTTCGTACTCATTCAAATTACATTATACAAATTGAGACGGAGAAAGTAATATTCTTCATAGTAATATTCTTCATAGAGATGCGATTATATGCGGACACAATTATAGAAAGGTCTACTATATCATCGAACATTGCTAAATGGAAAAGAGCAAAACATATCACTAGCGTATTAAAAATGATTCATAAATATTCTTTGTGAACTTTCTGGTTCAGAAATATCCTTAATGTTTTTTTTAGCTCAAACATACTTCTAAAACTAACATATTAGATATGATAAAATTTGGGAATTTAAAATAATTACTTGACAATTTTTCAGCTTGTCACGTGTATAAATTAGCATTAAAATTCATCAATTTATTTAAAAGTCAAACTTGCCTGACCATTTGACCCGTTTCCATGGAGTTTAAACCCACGATTCTATCTCCTTTTCGCTTGCGCAAACTGCGTGGATTACCCTTCATGACCCGTTTCCATGGAGTTTAAACCCACGATTCTATCTCCTTTTCGCTTGCGCAAACTGCGTGGATTACCCTTCATACCCGCTAGACTATAATTTTTGCCCCTCAGTTTACTGATCTTTAATTTTTGTCTATACTTCTTATTTAATGAAAATTTATGGTTCAAAGTATTCTGTATTCGCGAGTCTATTAAATCAGATATTCTGAATTTGAATCCCAACTGAGGAAAAATATCCGCAAACCAAAATTTTCATAGAAATTATGCTTATTCGGCTAAAGTTATATAGAGATTATGCCTTAAGGGGCATAATTTCTATGTAACTAAACTTTACCTTCAGACATAATTACATAAAAATTATGCTCCTTAAGGCATAATCTCAAAATATGTCTATTCGGCCAAAGTTGTATAGAGATTATGCATTAAGGGGCATAGTTTCTATGTAACTAAACTTTACCTTCAGTCATAGTTACATAAAAATTATGCCCTCTGTACAACTTTGGTCGAGTAGACATAATTTTTATGAAATCTTGTCTTGGAATTTTTCTTTTTTCTTTTTGACTCTGCTGGAATTCGAACTCACAACCTCAGAGATATTTTCAGAGGTATTTTTGGAGGCATAATTACATAGAAACTATGTCCCTTAAGGCATAATTTTTATACAACTTTGACCGAATATACATATTTTCTAATTAAATCTTGTCATGCGTTTTTTTTCTTTTTGACTCTGCTGAGATTCGAACCCACAACCTCAAGGGTATTTTTGATCATTTTTTGAGACGAATAAATAAAATTAAAGACCACCAATTTGAGGGAAAAAAATCAAAGACCACCCTAAAATAGGGGCAATCCTGCGAATTGTTAGATTACTAGGGTATTACGTGCTAACTTCATTGTCACTGTTGGAAATTTACTAATGTGGAATTAAGTTTATCCCATTATTTATGACTCGAACAATTGGGGCCCCGCACGCCGGAAACGTCGTTTCCACACACGTGCACACGTAGTGCCAAGTATCGCAAATTTCATTAGTGAAAGAGATATTGGTACGTAAGTGAAACGTTTGAGACATAGAATGATGGACGGTTATTGGCCAAATGATAATGTATTCCACGTTGGTAAACGAAGGAAGAAGTGTACGAAGTGTAAGATGAAACGAGTCGGAAGTCACCGCGGAGCCGAGGCGCTAATTGGGTCTTCAGCCACTGGAGTCGGGCGCTTCAGAGGCGGAATGCTACGACGGGAAGATGAAAAGTTCTGACTTTTGGGCTGCTTTTGGAGCATTGAATCTCCATTATTTGGCACATGAATTCAGCCATTATTTGACTTAATGTAACCCCTCATTCAAGTGCGATTACATGGCTATTGAAGGCCATTAGTTAGCTAGTGGAAGGGTCATTTCATTACACTATAATTGAGGCTTTTGGCTAAATTGTTCACTACACTTAGAAATATTTACAGAATTTTCTAACATCTTCTTCCTCTTTAGCAAGTTTACTACACTCAAAGTTCTTCAAGACTAACACTTGAGTTTCCTTTGCTCAATTGTTAAGTTGATGTTGTATCTTGGGAGACTATTGCCCGACAACGTAAAAGGAGATATACGGGATAATCTTGTCTTAAAGATAGAGTGTCATCACTCGACTCAGCAAATCACACAAGGAGTTTATTTCATTCTTGATTTTCAGTTTTGTTGTAATCTTTAATTTATCCTTTCTAGCAATTATAATATTTACTTACTTCCCGTTCCCTGCAATTGTTGTATCCCACGGTCACAAGCTCACAACTCACAATGTCTCGATTTGTGTTGGTAGTGGTGAAATTAGCTCATGTATAGCTTATTTTTTGCATTAAACCTTAAAAGTCATTGACGTTTTACATCAAACAATAAGATAGGCTGATAGTTTGAAATCAAATTGATAGTATCTGAGTGAAAAAGTTTTCTAAGCATGAATGATTATGTACATTATTATAAAGAACATCAGTAATCTAATGATCGAGACGGAGATAGAATTGTGGGTTTAAGCTCATAGGAAATGGATCAATGAGTCAAGCGGGTTGGATTATTAAATAAATGGGTGGGTTTTAATTTTGATGTTCATGTATACACATGGCAAGCTTTAAAAAGTCATGTACAAATTTTAAAGTCTCAAATTTTATTATATCTAAGTAGTTTTAGGTAAGGCTGTCTAGTGGACCGGGTCGGCCCGGTCCTGACCCGCCCCGTCTTGATACCCGCCCCGCCCTAATCCCAAAAAAATGGTGTCGGGGTTCGAACTTGGGACGGGACCTGGGCTCGTCCCGATCCCGACTCGCCCCAACCCGACCCCGTCCCTCCAGCCCCCCTCCCTCCTCCCCCTTTGCAAAAATAATCGTTGTGCAATGGCTATAACGACCATTACGTCGGCGTTTGGTACCTTCGTTCCTTCTTTAAATTATTATTTTTACTTAATTTTAATTATCGCACCTAATTTCATTTACTTTAATTATTTATTTGCATAATTATAATGGAACACCTTGGACGTATGATTAAGAATAAGGGTAAGAGTGCTTTTTCTAGTATGGGTAACAAGGGTAAGGGTACTTCTTCTAGTAATCTTATTCCTAATCCCGATTATTTGATTGATTTCACTCATATAGATGAAATTATTTTTTAATGATATACCATTAGACGATGAGGTAGATGAAACCACACCTTAATTTAGACGATAATCTAGATGACACACTCACTAGTGCACCTCAACCTCAGGCTCAGACTGAGTCTCAGCCTCAAACTGAGACTGGAATGCCTTATATTCCCCTTAGTATGAGTCGAGGCCCCACACAACGAAAATTAAAATCAGCTGCATGAGATTTTTTTGATAGGGACCAAGAGAATCAAGTAGTTAGATGTAAAATTTGTAAAACTGTTTATAAATTTATAATCGGAAAAGGTCAAGGTGGACGAGAGGTTTATTGAGATATATACAACGAGAGCACACAACTAGGTGAAATCAATACCATGTTAAAAAATCGGGTGTGCCCATCTGAGTCGGGACAAGATTCACATAATGTTCCCGACCAAGTACATGGTCAAATTAACCCGTAGTACTAACAGTAATTATTATTTAACGGTAACATGTCACTGGATAGATCAAAATTGGTCTATGCAAAAACGTATTTTATCATATAGATATATTGATGAATGACACACTAAAGTTTTATTGCACAAAATATTAATGAAATTTGTGATTATTATGGAATAATTGATAAAATTATGACTATTACATTAGATAATGCTACTTCTAATGATTATGCTATAAGACTTTTAAAAGTTCGATTAACTCCATATTTTCCTGCTCATTTTCATAATAGATATGCGTGCCATATTTATAATTTAGTTCAAAAGGATGACCTAAAACTTTTTGAAAACATTTTTGATAAAATACAATTTGCTATAAATTTTATTTTTAAAGGTAAAAAAATACAAAGACGCAAAGAGTATAAAAAAACTTGTCACGATTGTAGATTACCTCATAGAAAAATTCTTGAAGAAGTGGTGACTAGGTGGAATTCTCTATATGAACAACTACTTGTTGCTTAAGATTATAGACAACCTATAACTTTATTATTTAATGTCCATAATAAAAATACAAGGGATATGCTTGTAGATAATGATTGAGAATTTTTTTTAGAACTTAATGAATTTTTAGAGAAATTTTTTCAAGCTACTAAAGAATTTTTCGGTATTTATTATCCTATTATTTAAAAAATATTATTTTATATAGTTATAATATTTTTGTTACTTAATGAATATATGAAAAAACAAACATCTAAGGCATCTATTGAAAAAATGTTTAGAAAATTAAAAAAAATGTTTTTTGCCTATTCCTACTATTTATATTATTGGTGTTGTATTAAATCTGACTATTAAAGTAGACGGTTGTAAAATACTTGTAGAAATGATTTATGATTGTATAGAAGTACTTCCAACAGACTCAAGTGAAGAACCAACTCACAAACAAACTAAAGAATACGTTACGTCTAGCATACACACTGAATGCAAAAAAAAATATATGTATTACCAACAATAAAGTGCAAATAATCAACCGGCTTCTGTACCATCTTCTACTACTTCGCTGCGCTAGTATTCAAGACCTTAGAAATAAAATGTTTAGTGGTTTAACTTCTTCACAAGTTAGCGAATTTGATGTTTATGTTTTGCAGGGTGTTGTACCGTACGAATTAATTGTCAATGATGAAGAATATGAAGACTTGCTGAAATACTGGAGGGAGAATGAGAAGATATTTCCAACACTAGCAAAGATGGCCCGAGATGTGTTGAACATTCAAGCGTCATCAACAGCGTCTGAAAGCGCTTTTTCTGCGGGAAGATTTCAAATAGGAGAGCACGTACATTCATTGGCAGGAGACACATTAGAGATTGCAGTTCTATTCAGAGATTAGATTCGAGCGGAGCGTAGAAGGTGCGGTCAACCGGAGATCAGCGAAGAAGAAGACTACAACTACAACGAAATCTTGTCCGAGGGAACAGGAAGCGATGTCGAACAATTTGACTAACATATTCCAATTCCAACCGAAGATCCTCAAGACATTGTGAGGAAATTAGAAAACATATGGTTAACTATGTAGTTTTTTTAATTGCAATTTTCAACTTTTGAATAACACTACAAAGTTGCAATTTTGAAATTGTATTACAAAAAAATTATATTTCTATTAAATAATATAAGAGACACAAAAACAACATTGTGATATTTTTATTACACTATCTTGTTCAATTATTGAAGTGTTTATATTTATTATTTTTTAAAATTAAGTGTCAATAAAAAAAGATCCGATCCCGACCCGACCACGCCCCAACCCTTCCCCTTTCCGGCGGGATGTGGGACGGCACGGGACATCCGCATGTCCCGCTAGTCCCGGCCCACCAGTCCGGCAGGGGACCCGGTCCCGACCCTTCCCCCCTCCTGCCGGGTCCCACCCCTACCCGTCGGGACCCGTCCCTTCCCGTTGGACACCCCTAGTTTTAGGGGTATATTTGAGCCCAAAAAAATATATTTAGAGATATTGTTGGTTCTTTTCTTCTTTTTCGATTGCTAAACGGTAAACCTGAATATTATATACTGAATTTGCATAAAGGAAGTTTGTATACTACTTTTTCCTTGACAAACTCCACTGTTCTAGTAGTTTCTAAAATGGAAATACAAGTGTTTGGAAAATATATAAGAATTGGTTTTATGACGTACTGTTTGGGATATATTTAAGAGGAAATCATTATTCAAAAGGAAATCTGAGTTTGACACATTAAGGGCCTGTTTGGAAAGCCTCTAATTGGATTTGAGTGTAATTACACAGTTTTAACATATTTATCCGAGCATGTAATTGAGTGTAATTGAAGGGGTGTAATTACACCCTCCAATTTTTAAGGGGGCTGAGAATTGCATGTAATTATATGATGTAATTACAAAGTTATTTTCTGAATCTCTTCTTTTCTTTTTTAATTTATTTTTTTATTTCTATTATTTTTTCTTTTTAATTTATTTTTTATTTTAACTTCTTTAATTCTTTTTTTTTCAAATATTTTTTTATATTATTTTCTTTTATTTCTTCATTTCTCATTTCCCAACCTTTACTTCACGCTATTCTACATAGTTTCTCATATTATGCTTCTTTCTTATTTCATTTTTTTATTTTTTTATTTCACTTAGCTATGTTAACTTTCTTATTTGTTTTTTTTTATTTCAGCTAGTAATGTTATTATATATATTTTTTTTTAAATTTACACCTCCTAATCGTAGAAAGTATAAGTCATCCACACACTTGACTTATAACGAGCTAGTGATGTCACTAAAGTTGAATTTCGTTGTTGGATGATGTTATATGCAAACTTAGCTTATATTGAGTGATGTTAGCATTAATAGATTACTTTTTAACATTTAAATGATATTATAAAATTATTTTTGTAAATATTAATATTTTTATCAAACATGTTGTCTGTGTTGTTATTGCAAAATGTATGCTTCGTAAGAAGTTCTTATTAATTGATTCTATTAAAGTATTATTTATTTATATATATCAACTTTTTTACAATACTATTTACAAATTTATATTTTTTTGTTTTATATTTTCGAAATAATATGTATCTTGAATACACAATGATATATAAAATTAAGTAATATTTGAACATCTTTCATTAACATTTGGTTTTTGATAACTAACTTTTATTTTTAAAATTTAAAATATTTAACTGTGTAATTACACTTGTGCAACCAAACAGTACGCTTGTAATTACAATGTAATTACCTTATGACAAACAAACAAGTCATCGTAGTTACTATACTGTGTAATTATAAATTGTGTAATTACTATCCTAGTAATTACACCAATTCCAAGTACCAGGCGGCATTCCAAACAGATCCTAAGTTGATTTACAATAACAATTAGATTGGGATGAGAAATTGACGTATTGATACATTAATTAGATAAATACGTTCACATAAATTGAATTTGAGTACTATATGATGTACTTCTTACGATGGACTAAAGAGGCTCTCTCTTGAAAATTTTAAAACTTTTTGAGAAGTACATTGTCTTTAGTAATGTCAAAAAAGTTCTTTGAAAAGGATTTGAAAAGCTTAAAATAGAAATATAACTCAAAAGATAAAATGGCGAGTCTAATTTGAGCAAAGCCTTAGGCAATTTTTTGTAAATGGTGATCTAAAAGGACTTAAATAATGATGCTCTATCTCAATATATGTGCCCCCATTCGAATTTCAAGAGTTAAATAAGTTTTTGTTTACCGCATTTTTTTCATATACCTTTTAAATATTTTGAATTGTCAATTATTATGACTTATAGTACTATTGTATAATTTTCAAATATGCAAATTTTATTCTAAATATACTCCTAGTGTACAGACAATTAGGTATAAATATTGAATTTTCACACAGGATATGTAGAAGTCTAACTCCTTGCAGTAGCTAATAAAATTCATCAGCTTAATGAGTTTGTTATTCTTAATTTTTAATCACTCAAACTTTTAGGTGGGTTGATCACACAATTTAGCGTGCGCAAGTATCTTTCCTACTTTTGTTCTTTTGTGATATATATATATATATATATATATATATATATATATGAGATTATCATCAAGAGCCTAAAGCAAAAGTAGTAGAGTACTCATCAAATTGGTGGGGCATAAATAGATGAGCTCATAGAACTCATGCTCAATTTCAATTATATATAAGTTGAATATAGATTTGATATAACATAGGATCTTAAGACTTAGTGCTATATCATGAAGCAAAATGCTATAATATGATAATATTAATACATGGAAACTTAGTGTAGTCATCAAAATGTAAAATTAAGAGCCAAAATTTCTCTGACTCAAAATTTAATTTCACAAAAGGCTAAGATAAACTTAAATGAAGCGACATATAGACTCGGCTCAATTATGTGCGGGAGGGTGTGTTCTTGGAGGTAAGTAGTCCAAATTATACTCTGCCTCCCTTTTCATATCCTTATTTGACACTTTTACTTCTACACCCGATCCCAATGGAATGGAAACCCTAGCCATACTTGGATTGATCTTCTCATTCTGCAAGAAAAACACAATAAAATTAAATTTTAGTTTTCAATAACTTTTATCAAGATATGCATTATATATTGATCAAGAAAACGAAAGTAATAAGATATGCATTATATACTGCAAATAGTACTAGGATATAAGTTATATACAAGTGATGGTACATAGCGGAAGTTTAGTGCATCGGGCTGCCCTTTATAACATGTTAGTTATCATATTACTTACTATTGAGTTGTTACTTATAATTACCTTATAAGTAACCTGATTATGTAAATGCTTTTAAGTTGTATGTGCATAAAACTTAAACTAGAACAAACCTTGTTGAGGACACCAAGTGACCGAGCATTACATGCATGGAACAAAAGGAAAATAGTAAGAAGAGAGGAAATAGTGATTGACATTTGAGAAGAATTGAGAAGGGAAAATAAGTACTATAGCAATTGGGTGTCAAAGTCATGAAGATTTCAAAGAGAAGCAAAGTGAGAGTTTGAGTTAAATATATAAAGAAAGAAACAAGGGAAGAAAGTAAGAGAGTCTAAAGAAGAGATTTTTTTTATTTAAAGAATTATTGAAATTAAGAAGTTGAACAACAGATTGATTCAAAATGTTAAGGAAACAAGAGAAACAAAAAAGCAAGAGCCTGTCTACTTTCGTTTCCATCGAGGTACGTACCTTATTGGCCTTGTCCTAATTTTGTGAGGCTAAACTATAGTTTTTGTTGGTTTTACTTGGGTTATGGCTCCTCGTTTCTCTCTTAGGTTCTACCACTTTTTACCTTGAAAATTTTACCACCTAGTATTATTATTTTAGAGCTTAAGTTATATATATGTCATTGTAATAGTAAGCTAACCTATTATATTTTTAAGATTATAAATCTCACAGTACTTTAAGAAATTTTAACTACTTGCTTTTGCAAGGTAACCTGTCATATTTTCAATATTACAAATTATTGTTTACAATGGTGCAGGAAACGGAAATGAGTAACTACTAAGTATTATAACACAATGAAATTACAACAAAATAAAATTTCAATGAACTTGAACAAGAAACTGGAACAGTTTTGATATGCTGAGTCGAATGATTATACTCTGTCTTTAAGACAAGATTGCCCCGTATATATCATTTCTACGTTCTGGACAATAGTCTCCCAAGATAAAACAACAACTCAACAATTGAGCAAAGGAAACTCAAGTGCTACCTTGAAGAATTTTGAGTAATGAAATGATGCTAGAAGATAGTAGGAAGAATCTGATTCGTTTGTATGTTTCTGTGTGTCTCAACAATTGTGCAAAGGCTTCATTATATAGTTGAAGGAGAGGACTTACCAACTGCCCACATAATTGCTGTTACTGGCTAAGTAATGACAATTATGGAGGTAATAATTCACCAAAATAAATGGTGAATTGATGTGCAACGGATTGACTTTTAGGGAGAGTTATTCAGCCAAAATAAATGACTGAATTGAGTGCATATTAAGGCTGGTTGACGTTCTAAAAACCAACAGCAAAGTTCTCTGCCCAATTTTGACTTACTTGAAACTTCAGGAACCAAACTGTAAATATGAAACAATTTGGGTCCAAAAAGATAATATCCCACAGCCCGAGACCGGACGGGCGGCGCGCGTGTGGGCTTATCCTCGAACCGAAGCACATCTAGGTCCTCCCTCCTTTAAACACATGGGATACCCCTTGGGGTCCCAAACCCTAAGCCAACTTTGAGACTTATAAACTAAACAAATCTTTCTTCCCACCGATGAGGGAGGATTGGTCTTTACCACCTTTTTCCATGCTTCAAACACATCACTTCGTGGACTAATATCTCTTTCATTTCTCAACGAAATTTGACGATCCTTGGCCCTACGGTCATCTACTTACTTAGTAGATTATGCACATGTGAATAACCGAAGGTTCCAACATGCGGAACACTAGTGTTTAAGTCATTAAAGATGGTTGGACGCAACTCCCGCTAGAGGCAAATTTCCAACACAAATATCATATTTTAAAGACTGCCTGTTTTTGCAATCAGGTAACCTTATATTTCCAAGATTACTAATTATAACTTAAAAGTCTTAAACTCATTTTTAAGAATTTAAGTTCTGGACATTGATGGGTAAACTTTTTTTACGTTATCAAATCACTTAAGAAATGAGTATTGGTGAATACTTATAAAGAATTAGATCAATAACACAGAAAAAAAGACATGTAACTTGTTAGACTACACTAATAAGTAAACTTACTTCATACTTAAGTGTATACTCCCTCGGTCTCATATTAATTGTCAAGTTGTGCTTCAGAAGTTATTAGATTAATTTAATATTTTTAAATTACAATTTAGATATTTAAAAATTATACAGAAAATACAATAAATTATAATTACTCTTGCATTAATATATGATAAAAAATAATATCTTAGAATGCCGATTAACATTTATAAAATTTGATTCTTGAAAAATAAAATATAATAAGTATTTTAAAATAAAGAAAGTATAAATTAAATCTCTATTTTAAAGGGTAATGTCAAAAAGTGCGACACCTTTTTAGATTGACTAGGCACCAACATGTCTACCTATATTGCTTATATATGTTTCCTAGCTGCCTCCACTTGCTTGCTCCATCAACAGAATGATCAACTAAATAATATTTTAAAAATTTGTTATGCTTTTGATATCCTAGAAGATGGTGGAAACCAGTTTTATACCTCATCCGGCTCAATTTGTGTGATATATTTTTATTTGACATATATTTTTAAAAATAAAGAAATATTTTTTAATCTTATGATCTAAAATAAGCTAAAGATAATTATGTGATTATATATAATCTCGTTTTCTATAAAAAATAAAATTTAAAATAAAATAATTATTAAATAAAAAATATATCATTATTATTTAGACAGACTAAAAAGAAATGTGAGTCATTCGTTTGGAAGATCGAAGTAGTAAGTGTATAAATGCAAACATTAAGCTAATTATTTATACTTTGAAACTGTACCCATGACATTGGACTAAGCAATTACTTATGGCCTATTTTGACCTCGAGATTTTTCCATCATGACAGCTACTACTGCTTATTCTCATACATATGTTAATCGACAAATAATCACATGTTTATGAAGGTTCACTTGTACTTGTTTACTGACTTGATCGACTTTGAATTTACATAAACACTTTTCTTTGTTGAAAATTTTCATAAAATATAAAATCAACAAGCGTCAATAAGGTCTAATAGGATAATATAAAATCAACAAGCGTCAGTAAAATATTATAACTATTGTAACATTGCATTCTTTCTTGGATATTTAACTTTAGAAAGCAGATTTTCTAATCAACAGGCAAAATTAAAAAGAAGGAAAAAAGATGAATGACAGTAAGAAATAATCAACAGACAAATAATTTTTTTATAAATTATATAATGTATATTATTTTTAATATACCACACCACACAATCAATAAAAAATAATCTAAACATAACTAGTCTTTGCATTACTAATATATTATTCAGTACTATTCTTACATACCCTACCAAACGACCCCCAACACTTAACGGTTCACTAATACTTTTGTTTGGATGGTCATGATTTCATAATGTATTGTATTGTATTGTATTGTATTGTATTGTATTGTATTGTATTGTATTGTATTGTATTGTATTGTATTGTATTAATGAATATAATGTTTGGATAGACTGTAACGTTTGTTGTGGTTTAATAACATTTTTATTGTTTGGTTTAACTGTATAATAACATGTAAGTTTACGAAAATGCCTTTAACCTTTAATTACAAACTGGTTTATATATTTTAATAAAATTAAATTAAAGAGAAAAATAAAACTTTAAAAGGTAAGTAGGTGGTGGGGGTGGTTGGGTGGGTGGGTGGGTTTGGGTGTGATGGAGGGGGTGGGCAGGGTGGCAATATAATTGGTAAATGAAATACGTAATCACGCAAAAATCATCAAATTTATGGTTAAAAACTTGAGTTTTTTCATAGTTATACGAAATTACAATAATTTTACAACACCATACAACATAATTTTAAGAACTGAAAAGGGCCAAATATATCCTGTACTATCGGAAAAGAGTCAAATATACCTCTTTTTATACTTTGGATCCAAATTTATCCTTACCGTTATACTATTAGTTCAAATATACTCCTCATCCTTTAAAGTTATCTAAAGTGTACATCCAATCTTGTATGCGACTGACATTTAATGAGGTGGCATGACACCTCAGCACTCCCAACCCATTTTACACCTCCCCTCTATTTATTCTTCCCTCACTACAATTTTCTTTCCTCCACCACCATTGCAAATATACTTTCCACAAAAATAAAGGAAGCTTTTCCACAGAAGTTCAAGAATATATAGTTTTAGGAAATAAAACAGCGTAAACATATATACTAGTACAATTTCCTAACAACAATATCTTTTTCCAATAAGCAAAGATATTACACGCCTTTCGCGCATTGTTTCCAGAAAGCAAAGCAAAGCAAAACAAAAGATAAATAGAAAACAGAGGAGCGCAATCCAAACACCACTGGTATTAGAAAATTCTAAACAAAAACGTAAGCAATAATGGTGACAATGGCCCCGGAGGAAAAGGAATTTTTAACAGTGGAAGAACAAATATGGGTTATGGGTAAAATGAGTTAGGGGTGCTGAGGTCATAGTATGGATTAGGGCTAGCAATGGATCGAAGGTGGATCGGGTGGAGCTCAATCCGCCTTCACCCGCCAATCATCCATCCACCACCCGATCCATCCATCACCCTATTTTTTTCATCCACATCCGATCTACCCATTATCCACGGGTGGATCGGGTGCTTCGCGGATGAAAGTAGCGACCCTCATTACTCTACTATAAACAAACAGAACTACGATAGACTAGAACATTTCTTATGTCAAACCATTCGATTGAATGCAATCTCGGATGTCAATGACACGAAAAAGGGATATATACAATGAATGGAATATACTGCTAGAGTATTTGAAAGCATCTGCAAAACCAACAACGGGCACAATCGATCGTAGATCCCACATGATGCCTTGTACCCTCACCGCTGCAGCTACAGACAAGCAGATGACTCTTTGCATGATCACCATGCTCTTATTAGCTAAGACAGCACGGGGAGCCTGTAGTAGAAGGGAATGCAGTGAATAGGTTGGAACTTAGATTCTAGCTAAAATTTCCTTTCATTTTTTTAGTTGTCAAAGAGTGCATGTAACAGAAAGCCACCATTTTTTTTCTTCTTCCAGAGGAAAACCTAGCAATAATGAGCTACTTCAAATTCATTCCATTGCATATCATTTATATCTCAAAATTTTATTAAGTAAGTCTTTGATTGTCCCTATCTTGGAATGTATTGTTTACTGATGCGATCTGTCCTATTGTTTAATAGACTAAAAAAAAAGGTTTAAAGGACGAATTTAGTTGTTTAATGAAACGCTTGAATTTAGTTGTACATTAAAAAAAATTAATTTATAAACGGCTGGATGGATGGGTCGGGTGATGGGTTGAATGTATGTCCATCCGAATCCGACCCGATCCATCCGTATTAAAATCCGTGTTTTATCGAATTTTCATCCATATAATCGGATCGGGTGAATCGGATATCCATCGGGTTAGGGTGAAATTGTCAGCCCCAGTATAGATGTACACATTGAACAACTTTAAGGGATTAGAGGTATATGTAAACCAATAGTATAACGGGATATATTTAAACTCAGTATATCGAGATATATATTTGACACTTTTCCAATAGGACAAGAGTATATTTGACCATTTTCCGTTTTAATCAGTTTTAAGAAGAATGACGAAATCAATACAATAAAGAAACCATGAGAACAACCATCCAAACGGGGTTAATAAATTTAAGATAGAAATACAAAAGGTTCCCTTCTCTCTCTCCCCTCGCACAGACCCAAAGACTTGTCCAAAAACACTGAAATTTACTTGTTTTATCTCTCTCCATTTTCATTACCCAGTACTTGAATCTTGCCCATAGTGCACTTCGATAAAGAAAAGTAATTTCATGTTTTGGCCTTTGTAATTCTTGATCTGTATTCATTTTATAAAAAAAAAAAAGTAGTTTGGTTTTAAGTTTTGGTTACTGAATAAATATAACAAAGAGAAGTACAATTGCCAATAATGCAATCAACTTTTCACGTTTTAGAATGAACTGTTAAATTTTAGGACTGAGGACTTAAATGATCACATTTTGCTTCATTAAGGACTATATCAAGGACCAAAATAGTCCAATTAAGGACCATTTTGATAATTTTCTCTTTTAGTGAATGTCACGAAAGACTTAAAATAGTCCAACCCTCATACATTATGTATCTTTGCTATGGCAAAAGTAGTGCTCTCTCCATTTCAATTTATTTGTCTGGTTTGACTTGACACGGAGTTTAAAAAAATAAAAATACTTTTGAATCTTGTGATTTTAGTAAACTAAAGATAGGTAGAATGTACCTTTTAATCTTGTTGTCTTAAACATGTCACGTAAAAAGTTGAAATTAAAGCGACTTTGACAAACACTGCAACTTCTTCATCACATAGACAGCAGCTATCATCTTCCACTTGTATATGCAATCTGCTCAGCCTCTCTTTTGTTAGTAGCTTATCCTGGCATGCTAACTAAACAATCAGCCTTTGTTTTGGTAATATTTCTGGACTCCAAATTAAGTCAGCTTCTCTCAATCTAACAGGTTCTCCAAGCATAGCAGTTATAGCTTCTTGATACAGAATAGGTACCATAGACCCTTGTGGTCCGGCCCTTCTCCGGACCCGCGCATATCGGGAGCTTAGTGCACCGGGCTGCCCTTTTTGATATAGAATAGGTACCAGTTGGGGTCAATAGATACTTGCCACCATGATACCAGCTTACGATCTGTGCCTTGATTGAATTCAACTTCTTCCAATACCAGCTGCAGTCCATAGGTGGTATATGCTCCCATATGTTCACAGTAGTTTTCATATAACTCTCATTCACCCATTTTACCCACAGCACATCCTGTTTTCCAGCTAATTGCCAGAGCAGTTTCGCAACTGATGAGATTGTAGTTGATGGATTGAACTTGCTAATTTCCTTTTCTTGTAGAGTTTTATGCCGGAGGAAGAATATCTTCAGCTTTCTGCTGGGATATACCAAACCACTATATACAATTGAAACTGCATCATTTGATTGGGAGAAATCCTCTTATTTTTCTCCTGCAATTTGAAGGAATGTCAAAAGTTAGGGACAGAACAGAAGATTTTAAAGATGTTGCACATCGATCAGCATTGTCTTTGGGATATGATGAGGTACATTAGCTTATTCAGTTCATTGCTTTTCTCTATTTTTGGTCGAAAGAGTTACGCAGCATGTTGTGAAATGTCTTGAAGAATCTTCATGCTCATATGACCCCTACATTCCTTTGCCTATTGCATAGAGTTTGATTGTGCATATAGCTTCAGTAATTTCCTTATGTATCAATTGTTCATACAGTCCCTGGATCAGATGATCGGTTTTGTAATTAAACTGATCAAGAATTTGTGTAGATTGCAAATGGAGAAAAATAGTCCTTTATATATGCCACATAGCATTAACAGTCCCTTGACTTGGAGCACTTATAGTATTCTCAAACGGAACTCATTTGTTTTAACGGAAGTGTGTTGCACGCAACTGATTCCCATCTTTATTTTTTTATTTCATAAAGTCCAAGGAACTGAGAGCTTCTGCATCTTAAGCTCTATAGAGAAACACCTAGAAGAACCCTCATAAATTGAGAGTTCCCACCTAATCTAGCATGGTAATAACATAAGGATGAATCTCAGGAAGAACTTGAACCAGGAGCTTCATAAGCTTTCGGGAAATTGTGCCCTCAGAAAACCTTTGTTTGAAGTGAGATTTAGTGTACTGGGAAGCAGATAAGCAATATACACACAATATACAAGTGTATATTGCCATAATTAAGTGCCACGATTTATGGGACTAATTCTCGGTTTATGTGGCTGAATTTGGAGTTAAGAATATTGTATATTTGGAAAATATATGTGTAGTATATTGTAATGTATTTGTTACCAAAAGTAGGATTATACACTACCATAATTGTAGAGTTAGAATTATGGTAGAATATGATTTTAGGAATAGAATAGGAAGATTTTGTATCTTGTATATATACCTATTCAATCAATGAAAATAATCAAGGGATTATTTCTTTCAGTTCAAGGAACTGAGAGCTTCTGCATCTTAAGCTCTTTAGAGAAACGCCTAGAAGAACCCTCATAAATTGAGAGTTCCCACCTAATCTAGCATGGTAATAACATAAGGATGAATCTCAGGAAGAACTTGAACCAGGAGCTTCATAAGCTTTCGGGAAATTGTGCCCTCAGAAAACCTTTGTTTGAAGTGAGATTTAGTGTATTGGGAAGCAGATAAGCAATATACACACAATATACAAGTGTATATTGCCATAATTAAGTGCCACGATTTATGGGACTAATTCTCGGTTTATGTGGCTGAATTTGGAGTTAAGAATATTGTATATTTGGAAAATATATGTGTAGTATATTGTAATGTATTTGTTACCAAAAGTAGGATTATACACTACCATAATTGTAGAGTTAGAATTATGGTAGAATATGATTTTAGGAATAGAATAGGAAGATTTTGTATCTTGTATATATACCTATTCAATCAATGAAAATAATCAAAGGATTATTTCTTTCATGGTATCAAGAGACTAGGTTTTACAAAAAAATTCTCTCCCAAATTTTTTTGACCTCTCTCGGCCGAGACCCCCCCCCCCTTCGGGTTTTCTCTTCCAAAGTTCGTCTTCCGCTCTCAAAAACACCTCTCCTAAATTTCCCTTCCTTCTTTGTTCTTTCAATATGTCTAAGAACAATTATCACCCTGCCCTCATGGTTTCCAATATCAAGAGTTGTATCCCTATTGTCCTTGAGATGGAAAACGTCCAATATGCGACGTGGGCGGAGTTGTTTAAAATTCACACTATCTCTTATCAAGTTCTTCATCACATCATTCCTCCCGCTAGACCCCTTCTTGCGGAGGATCCTGAGTTATGGATTACTCTAGATGCTACCGTTCTCCGGTGGATCTACGCCACTATTTCGGTGGACCTTCTACAGACTATTATTGAGCCGGATACCACGGCTATGGCGGCCTGGAATAGATTGCGTGACATATTCCAAGACAACCAACATTCACGTGTCGTCACACTCGAGCAGGAATTCTCTCTCGTTCGAATGGACGAATTTCTGAACGTTTCTACATATTGCAAGAAACTAAAGGAGTTGGCGGATCAACTCCGTAATGTTAGCGCACCAATAACAAATAATCGTCTAGTTCTACAGTTGGTTGCCGGTCTTTCGGAAGCCTATAATGGTGTTGGAACTCTCCTTCGCCAAAGCAACCCTCTTCCGGACTTCTATCAAGCCCGCTCCATGCTTACTTTGGAGGAAGCGGGTTTGGCTAAAAAGGCGGCTACCGGAGCAAGCCCCGTCGTCATGGTGGCGTCCTCTCCTAGTTCTTCGGTTTATGTGAATAATTCGGGCCAAAACCAAAATCATGGTGGCGGCAAGAATAATCGCAAGAATAATAAAAATCGCGGGGCCAAACGCGACGGTTCTAGTGGCGGTTCCGGTGGTCAGCAAGCAGGCGGTGGGTCCCATCCAGGGAACAGTGGACCACCACCCCCCTGGACCCAGCAGTGGGGCCCATGGCAGTGGGGCTGGGGCAGTGGGCCGTGGGCCGACAACTCTTACAATTCAGCAACACGATCCGGCGGTGGGCGCCAACGAACCAGGCCCAACACCCAAATGCGGTGGCGGTGGCGATGGCCCAAAGAATAGAGGCAACAGCTTACGGCCAAAGAAGAGAGGCAACAAGCGGCCTACGGCCACTCCATCACTTGCGGAATCCTCGTGTTACACCTCGTAAGATTAAGACGATAATTAAGAACGTCATTAAGGAATCAAGATTCGGATATTGAATATAAGGAACGCTTACATATGTTAATACGGGAAATTAGTGTATAAACGGATGTTATCCCAAAATAATTTTTCTTTAGTGCTATACACGTGACGACGAGAATTAATCCTAGTAGTTGAATTTATTCCAATGGAGTTATGGAATAGTATTGTATTAAAAAAAATTATGACATTGAGGATACGAGGCTTATGAAATTCTCGGGAATTAAAAGAAGTGTGTTTGAGATTTACTAATTGAAGAACTTGGGGGCCAAAGTGTAAAGGAAAAATCAGATTTTTTTGTTATAAACTTACACTTACCTCTTCATCTTCTTCTACACTTAAACAAAAAAATAACTCTCCTCTCATTCTCTCATCTACACTCATCCGAAAATCACCCTCCACCCATAACCAAAATTAAGGTTTTTATCTTTTCTTCCTAAACTACATTTTTCACCAAAAATTAGAAGCAAAACAATACCAAAAACAGTGGCAAAACAGCCACTGCTTGGCCGAAATCTGCCCAGAAAAATTGAGATTTTTAGGATAAAATTTTGGAAGAAAAACGTGTAGGGATGATGACTTAACATTGTAGAACATTTGCATGTCAATTGGAGTTGAAAAAGTGAACAAAAAGGAGGAGAAAATTACAAAACAGTGGGGATTTTCGGACAAACAGTGGGCAGAAAATTTGCGGACTGTTTGGACGAATTTGAGGTATAAAAATTCTTCTTTCTATGATATAATTGGAATGCATGTTGTTAGAATTAAGGTAATGAATTTGTGTTAAGGAAAAATTGGAATTTAAGCATTGCATGTGACAATTTTGGGCTAGTTGCCAATTTGGGACATATTTTGGTGTTGTTGGATTCGTTGGTTATTGTTGTTATTATTATCACTAATTGCATGATAAAATTGAAAGGAAACGTTGAGATTTAGTTGGAATTAGTTATATGGAAGTATTGAAATCCGAAATTGGATTATAGGAATTAAGATAAGAGTTATGAATTTATGACATTTTGTGGCCAAGAACTTGCATGAAATTGTTGGACATGTTGTGATGTATATGGACTGTTTTAGGGACTGTTTTGTGGTGTTATAATTCTGAAAATTTAGTCACCATTATGCATGTTTAAGTGTGCTAATTGCTAAGGTAAGTCCTAAAGGAATAAGAGTGTAGAAAGGCATAGAAAGACTTCATATTCTACCCTCGTTGTTGTTGGAACATGGGCTGTTTTTAAGGTGGATTAAGAGGCTAAATTTACATGAGAAGTGGGTGTGTAAATTCCCTTTATTGTTGTCTTGGTTGTGCCCTTAATTGGTGCTTGTTTATTGATGTTATTAGCCTCGTTTGGAAGTTGTGGAAACATGTATAAACAGGAGAAGTGCTGCCCGAATTTTTATAAAATAAGAAGTCGTTATTCGATATAAAGTATGCTAGCGATCATAGAATTGACGAACGTATTACCATTATTATAGGTTGAAGTTCTAAATCGAGACGTACTCTAATATAGAGTTGATTAGTTCGTCTAAGAGGTATGTGAACTATTCCTTCTTTCTTTGGCATGATTTTTGTTTAATGAAGGTATGTCGGACGTACTTGATTCTTATACAGTTAAATTCCTAAAGAGGATTGTTATGAGAAGTGCCTATGATTTTTCACCAAAGAGTTTATTATGACATTATTACAATGATTTTATTGAGAGTCAAATGATAATTTTTACTTGCATATGGTTACTCATGATATCTACTCGTGTTAAGTGTTACTACTTCACCTCACCGAGTCCCGGGCCGGGTTACGTTCGTGCACAACCTTGCTTTTTTTACCGAGACCCTCAGTAGAGGGCCGGATTACGTAGGATGGATCCATAGATGAGATATGACTTTATCGAGTCCCAGTATGGGCCGGATTATGATATGATTCCACCGAGTCCCGTACTAGTGGGCCGGGTTATGTTACAGATATATATATATATATATATATATATGTATATGGACATGCACTCATGTTTTCCTGACTTGACTCTCATTTTTATAAGGCAACTGACTTCTATTGTTATGGCACAGTTGGATTTGTATCCTGATTTTTTTATACTGATTTCTTGTTATCCATTGGCTACTTATGATCTCATTTGCAGTATTTCATATTTACATACTCAGTACATTATTTCGTACTGACCCCTCTTTCCTCGGGGGGCTGCGTTCATGCCCGCATGTACAGGTGCTCAGTTTGGTGATCCTCCGGTTTAGGTTCCTGCGCAGCTGTTTGGGGAGCTCCTTTGATCCAGAGCTTTACAATTTTTATACGGAACCCTATCTTTTTTATTTATGTATATTTAGGAGCACGACGGGGCCCTGTCCCGTCATATGTCGGTATCCCTCTTGTAGAGGTCTGTAGACAGTTGTGGGTTGCACTGGTGTAAGGGTCAGAAATCTGTTTCGGTCAGCCATATTATTGTACTCTATGTTGGGGGTGTTCCCGTGTATATGTGATATTATTTGTTGACAGCCTTGTCGGCTTGCCTGTTATATTGTGTTGGCTAGTTGTGACTCCTCATGAGGCAGGTACATTCGGGGGTAAAGGCAGTCTTGTCGGCTTGCCTACCCTAGCATATGTTGTTATTGCAGCGTTATGTTGCCGGATTTCAGACTCATTAAGTGTTTGTTGGATTATGTGTGACAGGTTAGTATAATGACGTTATTAGGGCGGTTAGTCGCGGCCCGTCGGGTCGGGTCGTGATACCTCGGGCCCCGACCTCTGCAAGCCAATCATGCAGCAGGTCCCACTCAAACGGATATCCAGGCCGTGATGCACATGTTGGGGTTAACCCTACTGGACCCAAATTGGTATATGGACACTGGTGCCACGACTCACATGACTTCCGAATCAGGTACTCTCTCATCTTATTCCAATTTGAGCACCCCTCGGGGGATAATTGTTGGTAATGACAGTTCTATTCCAATTCTAGGGTATGGTCAGAAAACATTGTCTTCCCCAAATCCACCCCTTCTCTTAAAAAAAACTTTACATGCCCCTAAATTGATCAAAAATTTAGTGTCTGTCCGAAAGTTCACAACTGACAATTCAGTTTCCGTTGAATTTGATCATTTTGGTTTCTCTGTGAAGGATTTCAAGACGGGGAGCCATCTCATGAGATGTGATAGTAGGGGGGATTTGTATCCTATCATGCCCGATTTCAGTCCATCGTGTCAAGCCTTGCCGTCAGTTTTTGCAGCCATCTCTCCTTCCATGTGGCATGCTCGCCTGGGTCATCCGGGATCTTCTATTTTATCAGTTTTAGATAAAAATAGCTTTATTTCTTGTAAGGGTACGAGCCGTACTCCAATTTGTCAGTCTTGTTCATTAGGAAAAATTGTTAAGTTGCCGTTTGTAGACTCCAATTCTCATACTTCAATGCCATTTGACATTATTCATAGCGACCTATGGACATCTCATGTTCTTAGTTCAATGGGTCATCGATATTATGTTCTCTTTTTAGATGATTATTCGAGATTTTTGTGGACGTTTCCAATTGCGAACAAATCACAAGTGTTTTCCGTCTTCATTAAATTTAGAGCGTTCATTCGTACTCAATTCGAAAGAGAAATAAAAAATATTCAATGTGATAATGGGAAAGAGTATGACAATAGGGAGTTTCGGGAATTCTGTGCTAAGAATGAGATCAATTTTTGATTTTCGTGTCCTCATACATCTTCACAAAATGGGAAGGCCGAACGCAAAATTCGTTCCATAAATAACATTGTCTGAACTCTCTTACTTCATGCCTCCATACCTCAATATTTTTGGCATCATGCTCTACAAATGGCCACATATCTTCTTAACATAATTCCCTCTAAGGGTCTGACATATTCTTCCCCCCTCAAGATCTTGTATAATAAGAACCCTTCTTATTCTCACCTTAGGATCTTTGGGTGCTTGTGCTATCCGTTATTCCCATCCACCACAATTAACAAACTTCAGGATCGGTTTACTCCGTGTGTATTTTTGGGTTATCCGTCGAATCATCGTGGTTATAAGTGTTTTGATTTATCCTCCAAGAAAATCATAATTAATCGCCATGTCATTTTTGATGAAACCCAATTCCCTTTTACGAAAGTTCATACTCCCGAGCCTGAGTCGTATAATTTTTTGGATGACCAAATATCCCCGTATATTATTCGGAATTTTTCGGACATCTCCGTTCACCCAAAATCCTCCAATGGCCCATCGCCTCACGAACTCCACAAGATCGCCAAGAATTCCAGGACTAGAATAGCCTTCCAGAATTGGGCCCAAACCACCTCGAACTGTCCGACGATTTAGTTTTTCGCCATCGATTTGGGCCAAGAGCCCATCGCTCGCCGCCAGTCCGTCCCGAGCCTAGAAAATTCCCTCAATTCTTCCTCGAGTCATAGACCGGTCACTCGTAGTCAGCGGGGTATTTTTACACCTAAAAGACATTTTAATTTACATTCTGATGTCTCTAGATCTCCCTTGCCCCGCAATCATGTGTCCGCATTAAATGACCCTAATTGAAAAATTGTTATGACTGATGAATATAATGCTCTTATTGATAATAAGACGTGGGAGTTGGTGCCCCGTCCATATGGTATTAATGTTATCAGGTCTATGTGGATTTTTGCTCATAAGGAGAATTCAGATAGGTCATTTGCTCGACATAAGGCGCAACTGGTTGGTGATGGTAAAACTCAGCAGGTTGGGATAGATTGTGGTGAGACGTTTAGTCCGGTGGTCAAACCGGCTACCATTCGCACTGTGCTTAGCTTGTCCCTTTCAAAGACTTGGCCAATTCATCAGTTGGATGTCAAGAATGCTTTCCTACATGGTGATCTCAAGGAAACAGTCTATATGCATCAACCGTTGGGTTTCAGGGATCCAAACCGTCCTTATCATGTATGTTTGTTGAAGAAGTCCTTATATGGGCTTAAGCAGTCTCCAAGGGTCTGGTACACGAGGTTTGCTGACTTTGTTTCAACTATTGGGTTCACTCACAGCAGGTCAGATAATTCATTATTCATCTACCGCCGTGGTTCGTCATTGGCCTACATTTTGTTATATGTGGATGATATCATTTTGACTGCCTCTTCCGATGCCTTGCGCCAGTCTATCATGGCCATGCTCAGTTCTGAGTTTGCTATGAAAGACTTAGGGCCCTTGAGTTATTTTTTGGGGATTGCTGTCAAACGTCATTCAGGTGGTTTGTTTTTGTCTCAACGGAAGTATGCTACTGAGATCATCGAGAGGGCTGGGATGTCATCCTATAAGTTCACTTCTACTCCAGTTGATGCAAAACCCAAGCTTAGTGCCGTGGCAGGTGCACCATACGAGGACCCGACCCGCTATCGCAGTCTTGCAGGGGCTCTCCAGTATCTTACATTTACCAGATCGGATATTCTGTATGCTGTTCAGCAGGTGTGTTTATTCATGCATGATCCCAGAGTTGAGCACATGAATGCAATCAAATGCATCATTCGGTATATTCAGGGGACACTGGACTATGGGTTGCACTTGTATCCTTCTTCTACATCCACACTTGTCTTGTACACAGATGCGGATTGGGGTGGTTGTCCGGACACCAGACGGTCTACGTCAGGATATTGTATGTTCCTTGGCAACAACTTGGTCTCCTGGTCTGCAAAGCGTCAGGCGACTCTATCCCGCTCAAGTGCAGAGGCAGAATATCGAGGGGTAGCTAATGTGGTCTCAGAATCGTGTTGGTTACGGAATTTGTTGTTAGAACTTCATTGCCCATTCAGAAGGCGACCTTAGTATATTGTGATAATGTTAGTGCCATCTACCTCTCAGGTAATCCGGTTCAGCACCAACGCACAAAACATATCGAAATGGACATTCACTTTGTCCGTGAAAAGGTTGCTCTGGGGCATGTACGTGTCTGTCATGTCCCGTCAAGATATCAAGTTGCAGACATCTTTACAAAGGGTCTTCCCTCGGTACTCTTTGAAGATTTTAGGGACAGTCTCAGCGTTCGAAGACAGCCCGCTATGACTGCGGGGGTGTGTTAAATATGGCAATATACACACAATATACAAGTGTATATTGCCATAATTAAGTGCCACGATTTATGGGACTAATTCTCGGTTTATGTGGCTGAATTTGGAGTTAAGAATATTGTATATTTGGAAAATATATGTGTAGTATATTGTAATGTATTTGTTACCAAAAGTAGGATTATACACTACTATAATTGTAGAGTTAGAATTATGGTAGAATATGATTTTAGGAATAGAATAGAAAGATTTTGTATCTTGTATATATACCTATTCAATCAATGAAAATAATCAAGGGATTATTTCTTTCAGTTCAAGGAACTGAGAGCTTCTGCATCTTAAGCTCTTTAGAGAAACGCCTAGAAGAACCCTCATAAATTGAGAGTTCCCACCTAATCTAGCATGGTAATAACATAAGGATGAATCTCAGGAAGAACTTGAACCAGGAGCTTCATAAGCTTTCGGGAAATTGTGCCCTCAGAAAACCTTTGTTTGAAGTGAGATTTAGTGTACTGGGAAGCAGATAAATGCAAAGTATTCTATAAAAATGCCTTGGCTGTCTCTAGGAAAGTGGCATGAGATACTATGTGGTAGCAAAGCTTTTCTTTCACTTGTATGTATAGAAGTTGTAAATTTCTCAGGGAAATACTAAAGTGTTTTTCCTTATCAAAAAAGAAATACTAAAGGGTTTTTGTAACAATTGAAGAAACAAGGAAACATGTAAATTGCGTAATCTCTCTGCTCTCAACTTTGGATAGAACTGATCATTACACACACTCACACAAAGAGGGAGAGAGAATAGAACTCCAAAACCTCTCATATGAAGGATATGAAATATGTAACGGATCGGTTTATCTGTGTATTCATACTACTATAGTACTATTCTTTTGAATTCATCTAATGTTATCCGATGGAGTAATCTTTGATAAAAGGAGCCGCCAACGACCAAAGTAATTAACTTGAAGGAAAAATAGAACCTTCAAGTCGAGGAAACTTTCTCGCGGAATCGAACCAAACAAGTAGCCAGTATTGAGAAGTTTCTTCATCTCAGATTTTGTTTCTCCCTAAATGGATTCTTTTAGTCCTGAAAGAAGGGCATGACGACTCCATAATCTTCAAGCTCGACAGACTGGATTTTCTTTTCGGCATACATGTTCTTATGATGATAAAGCAGAAATGTTTCTAATTGATTGTTGGATAACAAGCCCGCTCTTCCTGTATTTATGTTGGGAGTGTTGATGATTGATTTTGGCAGCAGTTTCAATTCAGGACTTGTGATTTTGGGAGATATAAGGGAAAGAAGGCTTCATTCATTATTTAAGTTGGAAACAAAAGCTGCGTGCGACACACTTCCGTTAAAAGAAAACAGATTCAGTTTGAGAATACTAAAAGTGCTCCAAATCTACAAACATAAGGGACTGTTAATGCTCTGTCGCATATAGAAAGGACTATATTAGGTTTAAATCCAAACATAAGGGACTATTTCGGTCCTTTTCTCTTTGCAAATGTCTGGCAATTTTGTGTTCATTACAGATGATTTATCATTCTCTTGTGTGCATGACAGAACTAGTATTCCATATAATTGAACTTCAACACTCTCTTTCCCCACCCCCTTTTTTTTATCCTATGTTCATACTACCATCAGATCTTAGTTTATATGTCCTCTGAACTTAGATCTTTGCTCATAGTCTATAACAGCTGCCTTATTGGCATCTTTTATCATGCATAAACCTCGGCAAAGGTCAGGATTCACCAAAGCCGCGCTTAAAACGGTATATTTTTTTACACCTAATGCTTATCTTCTTTTGTTATGTTGCTTGTGCTTTGGATTTTATATCCTTTTGTTCATAAATAATCTCAAACCAAAAATCCTTCTCATAAATTTCATTTGTCAGCTAGAGAGCATTGGGACTCTGGAGCAATTTTTGATGAAACACAAGAAGGATTATGTTGATTTGCACCGTACAACTGAACAAGAGAGGGATAGAATTGAACATGAAGTAAGACTACATACTTTGGCATCTGTTTTCTTTCTTCCTTTTCTGTACCTTTTTTCCTTCTTTTCTGTATGGACTTCAGAACAGGACGATTAGCTAGACTATCTTCTTCTTGCTTCTGTATTGATGTACATAGATATATTTTATTCTTGCTGCATGATGCTCTCTTATCGAATATATGTTGATGAAAACAGGGGGCTGTTTCAGTTTGCAAATAGGATTAGGCCATATCACAAGGGTGAGGTTGGAGTTGGGATTACATATTCAAGACAATTATACTGTTTTGCCTCTTCTTCTTTTTTTCGGTTTCCCGCATTGGAGCTGGACTATGTTCGAATTCGCGCTGGGTAGAGCCTATTTCTGGGGGAAGTGCTCCCACCAAGTATTTTTCCATACCCAGGTATTAGGTGGTGATTTACAATTTTATATTTAAGAAAATATCAATCATCTTTCAATTTTAGACTAGTTGGGACGGCTATAGGATTCTTTTATATCTATTCCCGCTATATTTGGATACCCAGGTATTAGGTGGTGATTTGCAATTTTATATTTAAGAAAATATCAATCATCTTTCAATTTTAGACTAGTTGGGACGGCTATAGGAATCTTTTATATCTATTCCCGCTATATTTGGATCCATTTTATTTTAATACTTAAAAAAATATACTTTCAAGGAAAAATAAGGGTTAGCAAATTAAATGTTCAAAAAGTCTCACACTTATCTTGACCTGGTTCAAATGCAAGTGTAAGAACAACTACGAGTTAATCCCAATCAATTGGTACCATTCGTATGGTTTCTTTTCTTCCGTTGTTTATATGCTTACCTCGTGATTCCAAGTCTACCATGTAGCTTTTAGAACTTTCAATCTCCATAGTATCACATCTTTGAAGTGTGCTTTCAGAGGTTTATTTAGGATATGGCCTAATCATCTCAAATAATATTCTCATATGTTATCCTATATGTATGCTACTTACTCTTTCTATCCGATGTGTTAATTTATAACAACAACATATCCAGTGTAATTTATAATCTTGTCTAAGCGCGCCATCAATCTTAACATCTAAATTTATACTACACTCATCTTGTGGACATGGTTGAAACCCAATAGTCATTCCAATATAATATTATGGTATCAAAATTGTTATATAAGACTTGCCTTTCTCTTTTTTAATTATTATCATCCGTACAGACGTCTTGTAGTATTCCTCTATTTCAACCATCTAATTTTCTTTTGTGGTACATTTTCATCTATCATGTCATTCTTTTAGGAGACTAGGTCTGTATGTCTGAATTGTATGCATTTGGGCACCACAATTCTGTCCAATCTCACTTCACATTCTTTCATTCTTATGGGGTCTAATCTTGCTGTGCATGATTTCTCTAATTATTATTCAAGCTGAAGTCAACTAGTATGAAAGGAATAATTTTTTGAGAAAAGGGCGTAATTTCTCTAGTTTTATCTATGGATCTAGTAAAAAGAGTAAATTTAACATAATAACAAATCCATTTAACATAAAAATATGAGAAAAGGGTGTATCTTTGTTGGTTCTGGTGGCAGGGATGACTAAGGGTAGTGGATGGGAAAGTGAGTCCTGATCCGCAATTCCCATTTCATGGAATCATAATCCCAAACTCCTCCTGGACCAGGAATAAGTGTTAGAGTAGCTCACTGCTCTACTAAGTGCTTTAGGGTTACCCCGCATTTGTGATTTTTAAAACCAGGAGAAAAACCGGTGTGTGATGGAAGGTCCTGATATACATCTTGAACATTTTTCTGAAGTTTGATCCTGCATATTTTAATGAGCTTCTTGTTTTTTATTTTTTTTCTATAAACAAAATTAAGTTCAGTGCATGCAATAATATAAAATCTTGGAAAATTACAAAGAAATTGAAGGATGAAAGCCAATAGAAGTTGAATTGGTGGTTACAGTACTAACTCCAAATCTGACTATAAACTATTACTGAATTGACACTTCTGCACCAAGATTCTCTGTTTGATTTCTTTTCCTGCCTTTTACTATAGTCAATTTCTTATGAAAAGTTGAAAACAACATCTTTGTTTACTCTCTTGAAATATTTGATAAAATATTGTCTTCTTTTCCTGCTTTGTCAAGTATGATGTCTTTATTAATTTTAGAGTGTGGAGAAAGAGATCCTTGTCGATCTTTATAGTTGACTTCTTCTTGTGATGATTTGTTTTGAATGTTAATGCACTTAATCGAGATTGTGAAGTTAGAATTAAAAAAAGAAATTGGAAGGATCTTACTAACACAACTTTCTGCAGGTTACTATTTTTGTAAAATCATGCAAAGAGCAGATAGATGTTCTCAGAAATAGTATAAATGAGGAAGATGCAAATTCAAAGGGATGGCTTGGACTCAAGGGTGACAATTTCAATGCTGATACTATAGCATACAAGCATGGAGTGGTATGGTTGCTTCATACTATATAGTCATCAAATATCTCATAATTGAGTAGGACTGCTTCCTGATACATCTCTTCCCACTTTCCGCTGGTATTTGGAAATTCTGAAGTAACTTTATCGATACTGTTTGAATTAAAGATATTATTAAATGACCTGTGATGTTAGAGGAATTATGTTGAGATGTGACTCTTTTAGTAGAATACTCTTGTATCCATGAGACTGTTCTTTTGATAACGGGTCGATGTGCCTATGTTAGATAATTTGACTTAATGTTTTATTTTCTTTTTGCTATTTGGAAAGTTGCTGCTTAGTGTAATTTTCTGCAATCAGCAGAACACTATCGTAGTTGTCATATCACAGTTATTTCTCCCCATTCTCTGCTGGTGTTTCATACTTTCTATGAATAGCCTGTTTTAAATGGAGAAATTGTTGAAATGACCTCTTATGTTAGCGGTTTGAATCTCTTACCACCGCAAATTTTCCCCTCCTTTTTGCTTCTTGGAAAGTGGATGTTTCATGTGGTTGTTACTGTGATCACAACATATTACTGGGTCGTATTGCCACACTCCTGCAAATGCAGATGGAGTAATTTTAATCACTAGATTGTGGTGATTATTAATACCTCTTGATGCTGTAAATATAGTTTTTCAACCTAAGCTACAGTCTCTAATCAGATGAAAGTAGGTCTAAGGATTTTTCTTCAACTTGTGTCCCACTAAGAGTGAAGCTGAGGATGTAAAAGAAAAGAAAAAAGATCCTTTAGAGTGGAGTGCCAAGGCATTTGAAAGGATATTTCTTCTGGTTTATGATGAGACCCACAGTAGGTGAAAATCCTTTAGTAATATCTACACCTAATGGTGCACTTCTGTGCTTGTCATTCTTATGCCCATATTCATTGTTTGCTTTTATATTGCAGGTTTTAATTTTAAGTGAAAAGCCTCACTCTGTCAAGATGCTATTACAGTTTGACCAGTTGCGGGCAATACGCTTTCAAGATGCTATTAACTGAGTAACACCAAGAAGGAAACATAAGAACACTACCAAATCAAATGCTGCAGAGACGCCTGTTTCTAGTAGTTTGGACCCCGACATGAAAAGGGACTCCGAGGTCAGGGACACTGGTATCACAAGCAGCGCCTGTAAGAGTCCAAGAACAACTTTTGGACGATGAAACACGTGCCCTCCAGGTAAGTGGGAAGTTTGCTGATATTGAGGATGTAGTTCTGGCAAACAAGCAACTTGTGAAAGCTATAATCACAATTTACTCTGTTACTGTACTCTTACCAACTGTGATTACGCACATGATGCAGGTAGAGCTGAACAGTCTCCTGGATTCTGTTCAAGAAACAGAAACAAAAATGGTGGAAATGTCTGCGTTAAACCATCTTATGTCTACTCATGTTCTGCAACAGGCCCAGCAGATAGAGCTTTTATATGAGCAGGTTAGCAATATTGTTGCTATTTTACTTTCTAGTTGGATAGATCTTCTATCTTGTAGCATGACAAGAAGGTCGTTTTCACTCTCTTTTGTTTAAATAAATTCAGGAAATCTGTACATTTGTCTATTTTGCAATCTGTATATCTTGCCATATCTAACCATTTCCTAGTTGAAACTAACAAACATCACAATCTGCAGATCTTTCCTCGATCTATATCTAGCTAGTCTGCTGTTATATTTTTATTTTGTTCGTTAAACATTTAGAAGCATATCAAGCGTTCCAAGGCAATACTCGCCTTGTCAGTGATTGACATGCATGCATGATAAGAAAAGAAGAAACAAAGATTAAAAGAGAATGAAATGATAGAAGTGGTTGTAAACTAAAAATGATCAACCAGGTTACATTTTTCCTTGAATTGCACCAAACATTATTTAGAATGATATTCTCCCATTGGCAGATTATGTCATTATATATTGTATATGCTGTATTAACAAGTTTATCTTCTAGTATGGGTCTTTGAGGACTGTATAACTTCACGGAAGCTCTTGGTGAAGTCTATCCTTATGGTATAATTAGTTTTGAGCTTCAGTTAGTATGAATTTTTGGTTTTTCATTTCAGGCAGTTGAAGCTACCCAAAATGTGGAACTTGGTAACAAAGAACTGTCACAAGCCATTCAACGTAACAGCAGTAGCAGAACTTTTCTTTTGCTGTTTCTGTTTGTACTTACATTTTCAATCCTCTTCCTAGATTGGTACAGTTAATTATAGGATTTTTGCGCTTTTTTTCTTCTTCTTACAATTAGTGAGAGTATATAGAGTATATTGTCAACTAAAGTTGCATAGAAATTTGGAGGCAGTTATTTGTCGTACTTGCTGCTTTTAAGCCATTCTGCTTTATTTTTGTACTGCTATTATTTTTATTACTTTCCCATGCAGGCACTATTGAACTGTTGGCCTTCTTGCTTGGAGATACTAACTAGGCTTGTCAATAGTGTGGAGATGTTCATTTGTCGTTTTGATTCAATTTTATCCCTGTACTTTTTTTTTTGGTAAGTAAAGACTTATTTACCAAAGTGCGAATATGTACAGCTGTAAAACAAAACAAAGCTAAAACCAAAATTGTGTTGCCTGCACTTAGTACTGGACATAATGCCCCAGAAACCAGTGTCCAGGCCTGCTTCTAACATCGTCTACCTCTACTACATGATAGTACTAGTCAGGATAAGCGTTTAATCTAGGCAAGATCCTACTAGTTTGTGATCTAAACTATCCCTGTAGTAAACTTCTTGGATGATCTGCCTCATGATGGCTTTCTCTGGTCTGCTCTTCTCCTGAAATATCTTGTTGTTCCTCTCTTGCCATACGTAATAGACAACTGCTGCCAGAGTCATTTTGTACAAGTTTGCCCCTTTGCTATGCTCTCCACCTAGCTTCACAGCCCAGTCTACCTCCTCATGCCAGTGCATAGTTCTATTAATCCCTTGCCACTTCAATAAGCTTTGCCATATCCTTTCAATCACTGCACATCCAAAAAATAAATGTTGAATGGACTCGGCAGTAGTATCACAAAGAGGGCAGTGAGGTTCAGTGGTAATGCCCCATTTTGTAAGCCCGTCTCTAGTTGCTAATCTCCCATATAATGCCAATCTTTAGTATGAAGATCCTTGGGTGATCCTTTGTTCTTGGTAACCAGCTTCCACCAGGTAACTTTGTTATACTCCCCTTGCATTTTCTGATACGTGTGTTTGATAGAGAATTGATCTATTTTCTGTACATCAGACTGTTATAGTGACTTCTTTGCCTTAAATATTTGTTGCACCATCCAAGATGCATTCTTAGGGTCAACTTCCCACACTGATCCTCCCTTGATATAATATATATGTATGTACCCACAAGATCCAGTGTTTATCCTTTTTCGTGGCCACATTCCATAGTAGTTTCGAAATAGCAACTTTATTCCATTTTAATATATCAATTATATTCAGCCCCCCCTGCAGCATATGGAGTACATAGTCTATCCCATGCTATTGGTGCTTTCCTTGACATTTCAGCTGCTCCAGTCCAAAGAAACCTTCTGCATATAACTTCAATGAATTCGATAATCTTCTTTGGTAGAACAAATACTTGAGACCAGAAAGTTTGTATGGCAAAGAGTACACTTTAATCAATTATGGCCTCCCTGCACATGATAAAAACTTTGCAGTCCAACTATTGATCCTTCCCAACATCTTATCAATAAGAGGCTCACATTGGACAACAGATAACTTTTATGTACTCAAAGGGACTCCCAGGTACCTGAAAGGCATCTTCCCTATCGACTATCCTAGGATAGCCAGTACCTGTTGCTTGATAGCATTTGAAAACACCCCTAGGTAGACAGAGCTCTTGCTAGGATTAGCCATAAGTCCTGAAGCTTGAGAGAATATCTGAAACTTGTGGGGGAGAGTAGCAACTGATTGGACATCACCCCTGCAGAACAACAATAAATCATCTGCAAATCCTAGTTGGATAACATTCAATTTTGCACATCTTGGATGGAACTTGAAGCTTGGTGAAGTCTTTTGGGATTTTAGTAACCTACTCAGGTCTTCCATTGCTAGTACAAACAGAAAGGGGACATTGGATCCCCTTGCCTCAAACCCTTCCTTGCAGTGAATGGTTCTGTGGGTCATTAATCATCACTGAGTAGGAAACAGATCTCAAGCATACCATTACCCATTTGACAAACTTATCTGGAAATCCCAGTAGCACCAACATCTGTTCAATATAAATCCATTCAAGAGTCATATGCTTTTTGCATGTCTACTTTAATCATGCATCTAGGGGATATATTCTTCTTACCATAGCCCTTAATTAACAAGCTCATGGCTCATGATAACATTGTCCACCAGTAGTCTCCCGGGAACAAGCTGTCTGGCAACTATCAACAAGATAGTCCATTGTAACCTGTAATCTGCTTTTAAGTAAGGGTGGCCAACGGGGCGGGTCGGCCCGACCCCGCCCCGGTCCCACCCGACCCCTCCCCTTTGCACAAAATAATCGTTGCACCAACGACCATTTTATATTTTGGCCGTTATGCAATGACTACTTTTGGCCTCCCACCTCCCCCAACCCCCCTACCCCCTTAATATTTATTTTTAACCTCTAAGTTATTATATTTACACTTTAACCCAATTTTTCAACTATAAATACCTCATTTTCTCTTCATCTTTTCCACAAATCTTCCTACAATCTCTCTAATCTCTCAATCTATCTCTCTACAAGTCTACATTGTCTACTAAATATTCAATTTTATTTATTCATTTGGGAGTGAAGTTGGCAACTAGCTTGAGGATCTTCCATCGAGCAAAGTTTCAATTTTCAACCTCTCGATTACACGTCGACGTACGTCGGCGTTTGGTACATTCGTTCCTTCATTAAATTATTGTTGTTTTTTATTTTATTTAGCCACTTAATTTCATTATCTTTAACTATTTATTAGCATAATTAAAATGGAATCAATAAGAGGTATGTTTAAGGGTAAGGGTAAGGCTTTCTCTAGTAGGGATAATAAGGGAAAAGGTACTTCTTCTAGTCATCCTATTCCTAGACAGGATGATTTTGTTGATACTACACATTTTCCTGCAATACCATTAGATTTAGACGAGGAGCTATTTTCTAAAACTCAACAAGACTTTAATTTAGAAGATAATCTAGATGATATACCACTTGATCTAGATGACACACCGACTAATCTAGATGACACACCCACTAGTGCACCTCCTATTCCCCCTAGTATGAGACGAGGCCCAGCAAAACGACCATTAAAATCAGATGCATGTAATTTTTTGATAGGGACGTAGAGCATCAAGTAGTTAGATGTCAAATTTGAGATGTTTTTAAATTTAAAATGGGAAAAGGTCAGGGTGGGACGGGGGTTTAATGAGACACGTAGAAAGGAAACACCCAGCTAGGTATGCCCAATACCTGGCTGAAAAATCGGGTGCGCAAATGCCCTCTCCATCGGGACAAGGTTCACATACTGTCCCGGACCAAGTACATGGTCAAATTAACCCCACGACGGTTGTGGAGGGTTTGCCTTTTTCATAAAAATAGAGATAGGGAAGCAATAGAAAAATTAGTTGTTGTGGAGGGTTTGCCTTTTTCATTTCTTTCATTTCTCAATTTTATTAATTATATTAGAGATATGTATAATCCTGCTTTTAACGGTTTTCCTAGATCAACTGTTAAGAGAGATGTATTTAAATTTGCACATGAATATCAACAGTATTTACGTTATTCCTTATATCATTTTTCTGGTAGAGTATGTATCACGTCTGATATAGGTCGTAGTACTAACGGCCAATGATTATTTAACGGTAACCTGTCATTGGATAGATTATAAATGGTCTATGCAAAAACGTATTTTAGCATATAAATATATAAATGATAAGTACACTGGTACTTTTATTACAGAAAATATTCAACAAGTTTGTGATTATTACAGAATAACTGATAAAATTATGAGTATTACATTAGATAACGCTTCTTCTAATAATTATGCTATTGCTATTTTAAAAGGTGGTTTAACTTCATCTTTTTCAAATCATTTTCATATAAAATGTGCGTGCCATATATATAACTTAGTTGTAAAGGATTGTCTATCACTTTTTGAAGACATTCTTAGTAAAATATAATTTGCTATAAGCTTTATTTTTAAAAGTAATAGAATACAACCAAAAAATATTATAAAAAAACTTGTCACGATTGTCAACTACGTTATAGAAAAATTCCCGAAGAAGTACCCACTAGGTGGAATTCTTTATACGAGCAACTACTTGTTGCTTATGACTATAGAAGACCTATAACTTTATTTTTTAATGCCCATAATCGAAATCCAACTGATATGGTTGTAGATAGCGATTGGGAAAAAATTTCCGAACTTATTGTATTTCTAGAGAGATTTTTCAAGCAACAAAAGAATTTTTCGGTATATATTATCATACTATTTCAACTATGTTATTTTATGTAGCTCTAATATTTTTATTACTTAATGAATATATGGATAAACCAGCATATAAGACACCTATTAAAAAATGTTTATCAAATTTAAAAAATATTTTATTTCTATTCCACTATTTATATTATTGGTGTTGTATTAAATCCGACTATTAAAATAGACGGATGTAAAACACTTATTGAAACTATTTATGATTGTATAGCAGTACTACTACCTCCAAGTCCCAAAAATCCAAATGACCAAACCACCTATTAAACAAAGTAAAGAAGAAGTGTTGTCTAGCATACAAGAAGAATGCAAAAAAAGTATATACGCATTACCAACAAGAAAGTGCTAGCAACCAACCGGCTTTCATACCATCTTCTTCTTCTTCAACACAACCTCAAAAAAGACATGTTGTTTCTGCGGCTAGTATTGAAAGCTTTAGAAATAGAATGTGCGGTGGTACCAGTACTAATCAAATTAGCGAGTTTGATATTTTTGTTTTGCAGGGTATTGTACCATTCCAAGCAGTTCTCAAATAAGAAGGACATGAAGACTTGCTGAAATACTGGAGGGAGAATGAGAAAACCTTTCCGACACTTTCAAAGATGACATGAGATATTTTGAACATTCAAGCGTCATCAACAGCGTCTGAAAGCGCTTTTTCTGCCGGCAGATTTCAAATAGGAGAGCACAGATATTTATTAGCGGGAGACAGCTTGGAGATTGCAGTATTATTCAGAGATTGGATACGAGCGGAGCGGAGAAGGTGCGGTCAACCGGAGATCAACGAAGAAGAAGACGAAAACTACAACGACATCTTATCCGACGGAGGTGGAAGCGACGTGGAGTAATTTGACCAACAAATACCAATTCCAACCGAAGAACCACAAGAAATTATAAAGCAACTAGAAAATGTGTTTTTAAAAATGTAATTTTTTTAATTGCAGTTTTACTATGTTATTTGCAACTTTCAACACCACAAAGTTGTAATTTTGACAATTGAATTACAAAAAATAATATTTCTATTAAATAATATAAGAGGCACAAAAACAGCCTTGGGATGTTTTTTATTACACCATCTTGTTCAATTATTGAGGTGTTTATATATGTTATTTTCTAAATTACGTGGGAAAAAAATAGAAAATCCCGCCCCCGACCCGATCACGCCCTGCCCCGGCCCGCTAGTACCGGTACCCTTTTCCGACGGGACCAGTAACGGGACGTGACATCGGTGAATCCCGCCAGTCCCGGCCCGCTTGTCTCGCTGGGTACCGGTCCCTCCCCTCCCCCGCCCCGCCCGGTCCCGTCCCGTCCCGTTGGCCAGCCCTACTTTTAAGTATCTTTGATATCAACTTGTATATGACAGTACAATAGGAGATTGGTCTAAATTCTTATATGGACGATGGTACAACTTTGGGTATTAAGGTTATAGTAGTGCAGTTTATAGGTTTATACATGACAGAGGTTTCAAAGAAATTCAGAACTACATCAGTCACCCCTTCCCCTATAACAGGCCAGGACTTTTTAAAGAACAAGCCATTAAAGCCATCACATCCGGGTGCCTTCTGATTATCAATAGACAGAAGTGCATTCTTCACTTCCTCCCAAGTAGTTGTTCATTCTTTACCTCATCAGGACTATGTAAGATCTCACCTGAAGTACTAATCAGCCTTCTGATTTGGTTTTGGGTTTGTCTGTTCTTCAAGCAGGCAAAGAAATATGAAGTATTGGAATCACCAGCCTTCAACCATTGCACCCTACACTTCTGCTGTGCTATGCTCTCCTCGACCAAATAGCAGCACCTTAGCATTCTTCTCCTCTTGGATCAAGTCAGAGTTACCATGTGGAACTCTCATCAGCCCCTGGATTCTCTTGAGATCATCCCTTGTCAGTTTTATTTTATTCTCCACCCATACTCCCTCTTAGCAAGATTCTTCATGGTTTGTTTCATAACCTTTAGGTTTCCCCATATACTAGTTATCCCTAAACTTTTGATTTTAATTAAAAATTATCCTCAGGTTACAGCGTCGTTAGGAAGTAAATGTCAAAACTAAACTTTTTCCTGACAGTACGAGTAATAGACAAAAAAATCTGACAGAATAAAAATAAAGTTACTCAATTTTGGATTGTACAGGAAATAAATGTAACCATTTTTCCTGAAGGGAAAAAAAGAAGAATTGCACAGGATAGTAGGTCTTGGATACCCAGCAATAAGTATATTACATTCATTTCTTCCCTGTAAGGCAGATAGACTGTATACCCCTTTAGTTGGAGGGATAATTGCTTAAAAAGAAAATCCTCAACCTTGATTGTTGCCTTGTTAGTGGAATTATTATGATGGTGTTTCCCCAAAAAAATAAGAGAGGGAAAATAAAATAGAAAGCAAGAATTGGAAAAGGAGGGAAGACTCACAGAGTAAAGTCGATGTGAAACTCGATGGATAATAAATCTACTTTTCTATTATTTTTAAATATTAGATATTTTTCCATGATAGATTTTGAACCTGTGACGTACATCTCATCCACACATCATATTACGTGTCGCGGTTTTACAACTATATCAAAATCTCGAAAGAAAAAATCTATATTCAAGTTTATTGTTTATGATTAAATATTTTTGGACTGCGCTAGAATAATTGGAAGGAGAAAATAGGAGTTTTTTTTTTTGGTATGATCGAAATCCTGCATCACTTTCTTGAGATATATGATAGAATTGGTGTGATTGGACTGTAACTTTAATTCGTAACCTTTTAAATTAAAAGTGAATGAATTCGCTTTGGAGATTAGATATAGAGATATCACGCGTGAATTTCTATTAGCATTTCGGTTATATCTTATTTATCCACTGGAAACACCATTGACATTTTTAAGGTTATGTTTTAAGTACGGTTAATTTTACATTTTTTATTAATATGTTTATAAAAGTGTTCCACATGCATATAAGGAACAGGGAATCGGGTATTCTCATATGGGGTGGTTCGCTCGGGTCGGGTAGAATATCGGATGCAGATCACATGGATTCGGGTCGTGATAACGGCGTACCTAGTTTGACTAAACGAGGAGTTTAAGAAAGAAGAAAAAAAGAGTTTTTTGGAACTTGTTAAAATAAACTAGCATGATTGTGTGGCTATAAAAACATGTCCTTAATAGTAAAATAAGAACTTTAAAATTAAATTAGACCAGCTCACTATTTAGAAGTAGAAAATTGCAAGATTCAGAGAGGAATACCCCTTTATATACCAGTACTTTTTCTAACATGTAGTAATATACATTAAAAGTTGATTTAAACTTAATCTATAATTTGATCATATCACAATAGAAGTATGTGAAATGTTTTGTGCAATTTGTCATTATCTAATTTTGTGACGAGGAATTTCCTATGATGAAGCTGGAATTGGAAAAACAAACGTTGGTTATATTTTGATTGAAAGAAAATCTTATATGTTACATTAGTTAATTGTCCAACTGTTGAAAGTAGAGGCATTAGTTAATTTTCTTGATTGATTATGTTACATTAATCAACTATGCATGATTTTAATGTCAAGAATAGTGGCTGATTACTTTTTTGGGTGTGTGTTACCTATTTTTTTTAAAAACAATTTCAGTCAAATATCTTACCCTAATTAGTGCATGGCTTCTATCACTAATAAAATGTAAACCACTCTTTCATAATCTCAATAAAATCATACAATAGTCCAACTTGTTTCGACCAGAGTTTGAATGACAAATATTCTTCAGTTAAATTGACTGTGATCTACCAAACATAAGAGGTAATATTTAAGAAATTAATGCTCTCTAATTTCCACAACGACTCCATCTTATTTTTTTCCATCTATTATGCATGATCCTACATGCACTATAGTAATAACAAATTGATTAATTTTTTCTCGACCAAGGAATTGGGCAGTTTTGCACCTTTGTCCAGTTCTATATATTTTGTTGGTATTACATAGGATGGCAGGAAACAGAAATTACAAGTAACTGCAAAGTAATTCAAGAACTGAAAATTACAATAGAACAACAAAATTGAAATTACAATTTTGTTGAAGAAGAAAACTGGAAACTGTTTTTGCTGAGTCGAGTGTGACACTCTGTCCTTAAGACAATATTGCCCCGTATGTATCATTTATACGTCCTGGACAACTCGTCTCCCAAGATAAAACAACAATGGAACAATTGAGCAAAGGAAACTCAAGAGCTACCGTGAAGAATATTGAGTAATGAAATGATGCTTGGAAGTTGTAGGAAGAAACTGTTTTTCTACTTGTGTATTTTTGTGTATATAAAGTGTTGCTCAACAATGGTGCAAGAGGAGGGGCTGTTTGACTGCCTCAATAACAGCCATTATTGGCCAAATAATGACCATTATGGAGGTAGTAAAGCCACCAACATAAATGGTGAGAAAGACCAACGAATTGGCCATTATAGGAGGAGTAATTCAGCCAAAATAAATGGCTGAATTGAGTGCTTGGCGTTTCTGTTCTGTCTGCCGAAATTCTGACTTTCTAAAACTTCAGGGAACAAATTGTACATCTTGAAACTTCAGGGACCAAACTGTACATCTGAAAGAATTTTGGTCCAAACTGTACATATGAAACTTCTGGGATCAAACTGTACTTCTGGCAAAGTTTTCTGGCCCAAAAAGATAATATCGGAAGACCCACGACCCGAGGACCCGAGGACCTGGAAACCCAGAAACCCAGAAACCGAAACCGAAACCGACGGGCGGCGGCGGCGCGCGTGGGCTTTCCTCGAACCGAAGCACATCTAGGTCCTCCCTCCTTTAAACACATGGGATACCCCTTGGGGTCCCAAACCCCAAACCAATTTCGAGTCTTATATACACAACAATTCTTTCTTCTTCTACCGATGAGGGAGAATTGATCACACACCACACTTTTCCATGCTTCAAACACCTTACTTCGTGAACCAATATCTCTTTCATTTCTCAATGAAATTTGATGATTCTTGGCCCTACGATTATCTACGTACTTAGTAGATCATGCATGTGTGAAGAACCGGATTCTCCAATATGCGTAACACTAGTGTTTAAGCCGTTAAAGTTGGTCGGTCACAACTCCCGCCAAAGGATAATTTCCAACAATCCCCTCTTGAAAGAGATTTTGGTGCACTCACATGGTGTCTTTCCATTTCCAGCAATATTTCAGCGGACCGATGTTGCATAAGAAGATGTAGCTTCAGCTTTGAACCTTCCATAGTTAAATACCATCGGACTTACTTACTGCGCGGTGAACGTGATGTCTTGAACCGTCAGTGTTTAGTGTAAGCCAAGTCAATGGTACCAACACAACAAATTCCCTTACTCTCTTCTTCGTAATGTTTTGTCCGTTTTGGCCATGGAAAACGTCTTGGATTCTTAAGTGCGTTCATTTGAGGCGGCCCGTCCTCGTACTTAAATATGTGGTCTCCTACAAGGTATCCTGCTATACCCCACTTCACAAGTGTTAGGAACCATTAAAAGTTTCCTAAAACCTAACCTCAACTGTTGAGGATCATTACAGGTTTTGAAAACTTAACTTTTACCCATACTGCAAATAGCACTTAACGTCTATCACGGAAACGACTTTGAATTTGGTGTTTCTTTTCAGAAATCACTATCCGATGTGCTCATACTTCCACTGAAGCGATCAACTGAACCTTTACAGCTTAGTTTTCTCATTGAACCAAATTACTGGGATCTCCAGTTAGTAAGGTTGGGTTACCACTGTATTGGTCCTTATATTTTGGGTTTTAAGCCTATTCCCCTAGACAGGCAAGCCATCTGATCTTTGGGTAAGCCCTTTGTCAATGGGTCTGCTATATTATCCTTTGACTTAATGTAATCAATGGATATTATACACGTGGTGATCAGTTGCCTAACGGTCTTATGCCTCCGTCGAATATGACGAGACTTGCCGTTGTACATAATATTTCGTGCCCTTCCTAGAGCCGACTGACTGTCGCAGTGGATCATAACCGAAGGTACGGGTTTGTTCCAACACGGAACATCCTCTAAGAAGTCATGAAGTCACTCAGCTTCTTCTCCTGCTTTGTCTAAAGCGATAAACTCCTATTCCATTGTGGATCGGGCGATATAAGTTTTCTTAGAGGATTTCCAAGACACAGCCCCACCACCAATTGTAAATACGTACCCACTGGTGGACTTGGTGTTCTCTATATCCGATATCTAGTTTGCATCACTGTACCCCTCTAGTACAGCTGGATATCTCGAATAGTGTAACTCGAAATTTAACGAGTATTTCAAGTATTGTAATACCCGATTCAACGCCTTCCAGTGATTATCACTCGGATTATGGGTGAACCTAGCCAACTTATTGACTGCGTAAGTAATATCAGGTCGGGTGCAGTTTGTTATATACATCAAACTACCGATCACCTGTGCATATCTCTCCTGGTATACAGGTGCACCAAGATTTTTATCAAGCTTTTGATTTGTATCCATTGGTGACGCTATCGGCGAATTGTCTAACATCTTAAACTTTCTCAAAACATCCTCGATGTAGTGAGACTGAGATAAGACCAGTCCGTCAGACGTCATAGATATTTTAATCCCTAGGATGACATCTGCGATACCCATATCCTTCATGTCGAAGCATTGTTTCAACATGTTCTTAGTCTCTAGGATTACCCTAGGACTGCTTCCTGTGATCAGCATGTCGTCTACATACATGCATATCATAACAAATGAGTCAGAGTTACCTTTCGGGTAAACACATTTATCACACTCATTAATGGCGAACCCCTTCGATAGTAGAGTACTATCAAATTTTTCGTGCCATTGCTTCGGGGCTTGTTTCAGCCCGTACAGAGATTTGACAAGCCGACAGACTTTCTTCTCTTGCCCTTGAACCACATACCCCTCGGGTTGGTCCATATAAATTTCTTCTTCCAAATCACCGTTTAGGAAGGCTGTCTTAACATCCATCTGGTGTATCTCAAGGTCACGCAAAGCTGCGATCGCAATGAATACCTGTATGGATGTCATCCGGGATACCAGAGAGTATGTGTCAAAGTAGTCAAAGCCTTCTGTCTGTCGATAGCCCTTGACTACCAACCTGGCCTTGTACTTGTCTATAGACCCATCTGCCTTGTATTTTCGTTTGAGTATCCACTTACAACCCAACAGTTTATTTTCCGAGGAAGATCAACCAACTCCCAAGTATGGTTATGCAGAATGGAGCCTATTTCACTCTCAATAGCTTCTTTCCAGAGCGGTGCTTCTGGAGTTGACAACGCCTTAGCAATTGTCCTTGGTTCATCATTAACCATATAAGCTACAAAGTCAGGACCGAAGGATTTATCCTTCCTGGCCCTTTTACTTCGCCTTAGATTCATCTCTGGAGCCTCCAAGTTCTGAGAATCTGGAACACTAGATTCCGGATGTTCAGCCACCTCGAGATTCGCTAGATCTGAACCATCTAGATCCGGGCAGTCAAGGACTCCCGATTCTTGAGAGCTTTGTGCATAACTTCGTTTGCGAGAGGTTATGTCTTTTTCCTTTCTAGGAAAGGTATCTTCAAAGAAAAAAGCATTCCTTGATTCCATAATTGTACCCTGGTGGATATCTGGAATATATGACTTATGCACTAAGAAGCGATAAGCACTACTGTTATTTGCATATCCGATGAATATGCAATCTACAGTTTTAGGCCCAATCTTGACCTGTTTTTGCTTGGGTACTTCAACCTTTGCCAAACAACCCCACACCTTAAAGTATTTGTAGGTGGGTTTCTTTTCCTTTCATGATTCATATGAAGTTTTGTCCTTACCCTTATGTGGGACTCTGTTAAGAATCGTATTAGCGGTAAGGACGGCTTCTCCCCACATATTTTGGGAAAGACCGGAATTGATAAGCAAGGCATTCATTATTTCCTTTAATGTGCGGTTCTTACGTTCCGCCACACCGTTTGATTGAGGTGAGTATGGAGCCGTCGTTTGATGAATAATGTCTTCTTGGACACAATATTCCTCAAATGGCACTACATATTCTCCCCATCTATAGCTATGAATGAATTTAATCCGTAGGCTCAGTTGGTTCTCAACTTCTGCTTTGTAACGTCAGAACGCTTCAAAGGCTTCATCCTTACTTTTTAACAAGTAAAGATAACAATACCTTGTGCTATCGTCAATGAAAGTCACAAAGTACTTGTTCCCCCCTCTAGTTTGTGCGAACTTCAAATCACATATATCTGTGTGAATAAGTTCTAGAGGAGCGGTATTCCTTTCGACGGATCGAAAATGAAGCTTGGTGAGTTTTGCCTCTACGCACACCTCACACTTATGTTGAGAGTTTACGTCGATAGACGGCAACAACTCCATCTTTACCAATCTTTGAATAGACTTATAGTTAACGTGTCATAATCTATGATGCCATAAATTAGAAGACTCAAGCAAATAAGAAGAAGGTTCAACTTTATTTCCTTGACGCAATACAGACATGACATTCACTTTGAAGAAACCTTCACAAACGAAGCCTCTTCCCACAAATGTGCCATTTTTAGTGAGTACAAACTTATTGGATTTAAACACTAGCCTAAAACCAACATTAACCAATAAAGGTCCAGAAACTAAATTTCTTCTAATTTCTGGGACGTGCATCACTTCCTTCAGAGTGAGCTCCTTGCCGAAAGTCATCTTCAGGACCACCTTTCCAACCCCCAGCACGTCCGAGAAAGCGTTGTTGCCCATGAACAGCTTCTTGTCGGTGATCGGAGTGTACGTGAAGAAGGCATCTTTATTGGAACAGATGTGTCTTGTTGCACCTGTGTCCACCCACCACTGCATCGGATTCTTAACCAAGTTGGCTTCTAGCACCACGACCGAGAAATCCTCAATCATGTCATCCAGGAGCGTGTCCTTGACGACATTAGCTTGCGTCTTGCCTTTCGACTTGGCTTTCTGTTGTTGCTCAGTCTTGAGCTTGCGACATTCATTGATCATATGACTAGGTTTCCCACAATGATGACAATTACCTCTGAACATCTCTGTTGCGGGGGCTTTGCCGTCTTTCTGGAACTTCCGCTTCTTGCTTGAGTTCCCTTTGGCCTTAGCCAGATTTGCATTTGCCTCAGCAGTTTGTCTGCCCCTAGGTAAGGCCTTCTTGTTATCTTCCTGGATTTGGAGTTTGATAACAAGCTCTTCAAAGGCCATCTCCTTTGTCTTGAGTTTCAAGTAACTCATAAACTCATTCCATGAAGGAGGTAACTTTTCAATCAGCGATGCAACCAAAAACTGCTCATTTGGTTTCAATCCTTCCAAGTATAGGTGACGTATAATCATTTGGAATTCCTGGACTTGGGACATCATTGTCTTGCTGTCCACCATTTGGAATTTTAGAAATTTCCCAACGATGAACTTCTTAGTACCCGCATCTTGTGCGTTGTACTTTTTTTGCAGTTTTTCCCACAACTCTTTGGCAGTGCCAACGGTGTAATAGACCGTGTAGAGAGGGTCTGCTAAGTAGTTCAGTATATAATTCTTGCACATGAAATCGCTATGATTCCATGCATCACGAACCATCTTCATGCCATTAATGACATGGATACCAAGGCCCCCTTCACACGTTTCATTAGGCGAAGAGTCCATTTCATCTCCAGCTTGTGGAGGATCTTCCGTAAGGAACCGGGCCATGCCCATAACTGTTAAGTAGAACAACATCTTTTGCGGCCATCTCTTAAATTCTGATCCCATGAATTTTTCAGGGCGATCATGGTGGTGTGAGGAAGAAGGTGTAGCACCAGTAGTCGGGAAGGCAGCGTTGTTACTGCCTTGAACAGTGGCGAAGAAGCAGCGATGAAAGCGGCGGTCAGCATCGCCTTGGCCAGTAGCGACAGTGGCGGGGAAGACAGCAACGTTGCCTCGAGAGGCATCAGCAGTAGCAGCAACATCGGTCATATTTCCAGCCATGTTATTGCAGTTATCGTAAGCAAATATTGTCTTAAGTTGTTGGTATTACATAGGATTGCAGGAAACAGAAATTACAAGTAACTGCAAAGTAATTCAAGAACTGAAAATTACAATAGAACAACAAAATTGAAATTATAATTTTGTTGAAGAAGAAAACTGAAAACTGTTTTTGTTGAGTCGAGTGTGACACTCTGTACTTAAGACAATATTGCCCCGTATGTATCATTTATACGTCATGGAAAATTCGTCTCCCAAGATAAAACAACAATGGAATAATTGAGCAAAGGAAACTCAAGAGCTACCGTGAAGAATATTGAGTAACGAAATGATGCTTGGAAGTTGTAGGAAGAAACTGTTTTTTTGCTTGTGTATTTTCGTGTATATAAAGTGTTGCTCAACAATGGTGCAATGGGTGTTTATGTATGTGAGGGAGGGACTGTTTGACTGCCTCCATAACAACCATTATTGGTCAAATAATGACCATTATGGAAGTAGTAAAGCCACCAACATAAATGGTGAGAAAGACCAACAGATTGGCCATTATAGGAGGAGTAATTCAGCCAAAATAAATGGCTGAATTGAGTGCTTGGCGTTTCTATTATGTCTGCCGAAATTCTGTCTTTCTGGAAACTTCAGGGACCAAATTGTACATCTTGAAACTTTAGGGACCAAACTGTACATCTGAAAGAATTCTGGTCCAAACTGTACATATAAAACTTCTGGGATCAAACTGTACTTCTGGCAAAGTTTTCTGGCCCAAAAAGATAATATCCCGAGATCCCGGACGGGCGGCGGCGGCGCGCGTGGGCTTTCCTCGAACCGAAGCACATCTAGGTCCTCCCTCCTTTAAACACATGGGATACCCCTTGGGGTCCCAAACCCCAAACCAATTTCGAGTCTTATATACACAACAATTCTTTCTTCCTCTAACGATGAGGGAGAATTGATCACACACCACACTTTTTCATGCTTCAAACACCTTACTTCGTGAACCAATATCTCTTTCATTTCTCAATGAAATTTGACGATTCTTGGCCCTACGGTTATCTACGTACTTAGTAGATCATGCATGTGTGAAGAACCGGATTCTCCAATATGCGTAACACAAGTGTTTAAGCCGTTAAAGTTGATCGGTCGCAACTCCCGCCAAAGGCTAATTTCCAACATATTTATGATTTTTCAATTGGCTTCATCCGGCGATCAGAAGAATAATTTATAGAACACGAAGTTTGGTAAGTTCATTATACTTAAGGTGCTAGGAAAAATTATGGTAATAAATAGAGGCGAATCAAGAATTTTAAATATATGAGTTCTGAATTATAATTTTTTTTGCTTACTGGATTCTCGATAGATTATTTATACATATTAGGTAAAAATTAATATAAATACATAGTATGAGTCAATGGGTTATGCCGCGAACCTGTAACTTAAACGGTAGACCTGCCCCTGATTATGGAGGGTGTGTTTGGTAGGAAAAGAAAACATTTTTTTCTGAAAGGGGAAAACCGATTCGCTTATGTATTTTGCTCTGATAGTGAGACAAAGTTTTTTCTACAGTTTGCTATTTTGCATAATAGTTGTTCCTTCAAAATTATATTTTGATTTTCAAATGACAATTTATGTTGACTAGATATGTAACATATATTAGCATAAACCTTCCGTCCTCCTGAGCAGCTTGACCATCCAAAAGAAAAAGTAGAAATAATGATATTAATACGAACTTTGAAATGCCGGTAGGGATGAAATTGGAAGAAGAATGTGCTGCATCTTATTCTAATTAGGAAAGAGTTACGAAAAATCTTAATCTATGATTTACATGTATCTAATTAAAATGTGATTTTGGTGTTGATCAGATTCCTCCACGACTTGCTAGCTAAAAAGGACCGAGAAAACAATATTTGATAACAACAATATATGAAAGCAATAACAACGAAAAGAAAGAACATGTAATTTTACGTGAGAAAGCCTCAAAGGGAAGAAAACTCACGACCACTCATCAACTTTTATTGTTTCTGATAAATAGTATACCCGTGATATACTTACCATAAGTATATCACGGTTTGGTCCATTGATTTTAGGACAATTTTTTATATAATTATAATTGTATACTTACCATAATTGTATAATTATTGTACAAGTAGAATAATGTTTTGGAAATAGAATAGGAATAAGATTTTCCTATTATGAAAATTGTAAATTGTATATATACTCTGTCATTAATGAAAATAATCAAGGGATTATTTCTTTCATGGTATCAGAAGTCTAGGTTAATTTTTTCTCTCAATTTTTTCCGTCCAAACAGTTCGGATTTCGAGCTCCCTTCACCGGTTTCCGTGCCCGGAAATTACTTTTTCTTCCCTAAATTTACTTCCAAATCCATTTCTCACGTCGGTCGTTGCTATTATGGCTAACAACATGTTTCACCCTGCCCTTACCGTTTCTAACATCAAGAATCACATCCCTCTTATTCTTGAAATAGAAAACGTCTAATATGCGACGTGGGCCGAACTGTTCAAAATTCATGCATATTCGCATTAAGTCATCCATCACATAATCCATATGGCTCCTGAGGATACAGAGGTTCCTAAACGCGAGGATGATCCTAAGTTGTGGACGACTCTTGATGCCACCGTCCTTCAGTGGATTTACTCCACTATTTCTACCGACCTATTGCAGACGATTATTAAGTCGGACGCTACGACGATGGCTGCTTGGGATAGGCTACGTGACATATTCCAAGATAATCGAAATTCCAAAGCTGTTACACTTGAGCAGGATTTTCCCACGTCCATATGGAAAATTTTCCAAATGTTTCAGCGTATTGCAAAAGGTTGAAAGAATTGGCGGACCAACTCTGCAACGTTGGTGCACCTATTAGCGACGATCGTCTTGTTCTCCAAATGGTTGCTGGCCTCTCCGAGGCCTATAGTGGCGTTGGTACTCTCCTTCGTCAAAGTAATCCTCTCCCGAAGTTCTATCAAGCCCGCTCCATGCTTACTTTGGAAGAAGCCGGGTTGGCTAAAAAGGCGGCTACTAGTGCTAGTCCTATGGTCATGATGACGTCCTCCACTAATTCTCATAATTTTGTTGACAATTCTTCCCCAAACCGATCTCAAGGGGGCAACAAAAATAGTCGGAAAAATAATGGCAAAAATAGCGGGGGCAAACGCGGCGGTTCCGACAGTGGTAACGATGGCCGAAATAGTGGAGGTGGGCCCCATCCCAGCTAAAGTGGACCACCGACCCAGTGGTCCCAGCCTTGGGCCCTTTGGTTGTGGGCTTGGGCCAGTGGGCAGTGGCCCATATTCATCCAACGTTCTAGCCACTGGCCAGTGGGCTTCACAACAACCCTATAGGCCCATTGCCAACTAGGCCAGTGGCTCCCGAAGCGGTACTGGACCAGGACAGTATGTAGGTATTCTTGGGCCTCGGCCTCCGCAGGCCCACCATGCAGCGGGCCCCACACAAACCAACATTGAAGCCGCAATGCACACACTTGGATTGAATCCTCCAGACTCGAATTGGTACATGGACATCGTAGCCACTACCCACATGACATCCCATCAACATACTCTCTCGTCTTATTCCAATTTGAGCAACCCTCGTGGGATAATTATTGGTAATGGTAATTCTATTTCAATTCGTGGTTATGGTCATTAAACTTTGTCTCCCCCCTCCATCCACCCCTCATCTTGAAAAATACCATTCATGCCCCTAAATTGATTAAAAATTTAATGTATGTCCGTAAATTCACCATTGATAATTCCATTTTTGTTAAATTTGATCCGTTTGGGTTTTCTGTGAAGGATTTTACGACGGGGAGTCCTCTCATGAGGTGTGATAGTAGGAGAGATCTTTATCCTATCACACCAAGTTCCGGTCTCTCGAGTCAAGCCTTGCCATCAACTTTTCCAGCCCTCGCTCCTTCCTTGTGGCATGCTCGTCTAGGTCATCCAGGGTCGTCTATTTTATCTTCCTTAGATAAAAATAATTTTATTTCTTATAAGGATACGCATAGTACTCCGAATTGTTATTCTTGTTCTTTAGGAAAAATTGTTAGGTTGCCGTTTGTAGACTCTAATTCTCATACTTTAATGCCACTTGATATTATTCATAGCGATTTATGGACATCTCCTGTTCTCAGTTCTTTGGGTCATCGTTATTATGTTCTCTTTTTGGATGATTATTCTAATTTTTTATGGAATTTTCCGATAGCGAAAAAATCCTAAGTTTTTTCCACTTTCCTAACATTTAGAGCATTCATTAAAACCCAATTTGAACAGAAAATCAAAAACATTCAATGTGATAATGGCAAAGAATATGATAATGGGGTGTTTCGGAAATTTTGTGCTAATAATGGGATAAATTTTCATTTTTCTTGTCCTTATACGTCTTCACAAAATGGGAAAGTCGAACGCAAAATTCGTATCATTAATAACATTATCCAAACTTTATTGATTCATGATTCCGTACCCTTTTCGTTTTGGCATCATGCTCTACAAATAGCTACCTATCTCCTTAACATTCTTCTTATCAAAGGTTTGACATATTCGTCCCCTCTTCAAATTTTATATAATAAGACTCTTTCGTATTCATATCTTAGGGTCTTTAGGTGCTTATGTTATCCGTTGTTTCCGTCCACCACAATTAACAAACTTCATGCCCGGTCTACCCCTTGTGTGTTTCTGGGTTATCCGTCAAATCATCGTGGTTACAAATGTTTTGATTTATCCTCTAATAAAATCATCATTAGTCGCCATATAATTTTTTATGAATCCCAATTTTCGTTTAATAAAGTGAGTAGTCCCGTGCCTAGTTTATATAATATTTTGGATGACGGTGTCTCCCCATTTATTATCCACCATTTATCGGACCTATCCCGCACCCCAAATCCGCCAATGGCCCATCGCCTCTGGTTCTCGATGAACGGACAGACCACCGTGGGTCCGTAAACTGGCCGCCTCGATTCTAGCCCAGTTTCTGCCAGTGGCCCAATCTATGCTTCAGTTTCTAGCCTAGTTCCGTCGTCTACTGTTTCCAATTCACGTGTTGGGCCAACAGGCCCAATGCCTGTTAGCCAGTCCGTCACAAGTCCCAATAATTCTCAAAATCTGCCCAATTCTCCCCCGAGTCATATACCGGTCACTCGTAGTCAACGAGGTATTTTTAAACCGAAAAGATATTTTAATTTAAATTCTAATGTTCTTATATCACCCTTACCACATAATATTGTGATGAGCTTTAAATGACCCGAATTAAAAACTGCTATGACCGATGAATATCATTATTGATAGTAAGACGTGAGAGTTGGTGTCCCGTCTATCCGGTGTTAATATTATTCGATCTATGTGGATTTTTTCTTATAAGGACAATTCTGACGGTTCTTTTGCTAGGCATAAGGCTCGTCTTGTAGGTGATGGTAAGACTCAGCAGGTTGGTGTGGATTGTGGTGAGACATTTAGTTCGGTGGTCAAGTCGGCTACCATTCACACTGTGCTCAGCTTGGCTCTTTCGAAAGCATGACCCATTCATCTGTTAGATGTGAAGAATGCTTTCTTACATGGTGATCTCAAGGAGATAATCTATATGCATCAGCCCTTGGGGTTTAGGGATCCCAAATATCTTCATCATGTATGTTTGTTGAAGAAGTCCTTGTATGGGCTTAAGCAGTCCCCACAGGCTTGATATAAGAGGTTTGCAGACTATGTTTCGACTATTGGGTTCACTCACAGCAGGTCTGATAATTCATTGTTCATATATCGTCGTGGTTCTTCCTTGGCTTATATACTGTTATATGTGGATGATATTATCTTGATTGCCTCTTCTGATACATTACGCCAGTCTATCATGACAATGCTCAGTTCTGAGTTTGCTATGAAAGACTTGGGGCCCTTGAATTACTTTTTGGGGATTGTTGTCACACGTTATGCAGGTAGGTTATTCTTGTCCCAACGGAAGTATGCAGCTGAGATCATTGAGCGAGCTAGTATGTCCTTATGTAAGTCCACTTCCATTCCAGTTGATACTAAACCCAAGCTAGGGGCTGCGGCTGGCTCCCCGTATGAGGATCCGACCCGATATCGCAGTCTTGTAGGGGCCCTTCAGTATCTTACTTTCACGAGACCAGGTATTACGTATTACGTATTTCGTATAGCAGGTGTGCTCATTTATGCATGATCCCAGGGTTGTACATAAGGATGTGCTCAAACGCATTATTCGATACATCTAGGGGACACTTGACTATGGCTTACATTTATATCCTTTGTCGATGTCTACTCTTGTCTCGTATACAGATACTGATTGGGGTGGCTGTCCAGATACCATACGGTCTACGTCTGGCTATTATATGTTTCCTGGTAACAACTTGGTCTCCTGGTCTGCAAAATGTCAGTCGACTTTATCCCGCACCAATGCAGAGGCCGAGTATAGAGGGGTTGCCAATGTGGTCTCTAAATCATGTTGGTTACGTAATTTACTTTTAGAGCTTCATTGTCCTATTCAGAAAGCTACCTTGGTGTATTGTGATAATGTTAGTGTCATCTACCTTTCTGGTAATCCGTTCAGCACCAGCGCACTAAACATATCGAAATGGACATTCACTTTGTTCGCGAAAAGGTAGCTCGTGGACAAGTACGCGTCTGTCATGTCCCTTCCAGGTATCAAATTGCAGTCATCTTTACAAAGGGTCTTCATTCGATCCTTTTTGAAGATTTTAGGGTCAGTCTCAGCGTACGAAACAGCCCGCTATGACGGCGGTGGTGTGATAAACAGTATACCCGTGATATTCATAAGTATATCACGGTTTGGTGCATTGATTTTAGGATAATTTTGTATATAATTAGAATTGTACACTTACCATAATTGTATAATTATTGTACAAGTAGAATAAGGTTTTGGAAGTAAAATAGGAATAAGATTTTCCTATTATGAAAATTGTAAATTGTATATATACTCTTTCATTAATGAAAATAATCAAGGAATTATTTCTTTCCGTTTTTTAACGAAAGATGACACAAATTATAGCGAAAAGCAAAATTTATATAAACTGCCAAAACCCCTTGCTTCATCCATTGCAGATGGCTGCCCGCTCAGCAAGTCCGACAGTCATACCCACAAACTTAACATATATATTATGATTTTGGTAGCCCCTGCGATCTTTTCCAATGATTCAATATGGGTGGACAAATTAGAAATTATATGAGGAAAAAATAATTTTTGACTTTTTAGTAAAATTTTCCACCTAGGTACTCTGTGTGGTTTTTTGTTAAAATAAAGAGAACGGAAAAGGACCTAAAATGTCCCTAAATTATTAGAATTGATATAAAAATGTCCTTCATCCACCTTTAAGCCCCCAAATATCCCTGTCGTTAACCTATAGGGTCTAGTATATCCTTATTTCGAACGGTTCCCTTAAAATAAAATAATAAAATAATTATTTATTACATGGCCTAATCTGATTGACCCAATTTAAAATCCTTCCAAAAATTTTAAAAAATTCACCCATGATCCGTATTTTGACCCGACCAGTTTGAAAAATCTGTACCACCACCAAGTCAAAGATCCAATCCCTCTTTTTTATCTTCTAACTTGAAGCTTCAAGCTTCATTAATGGCTTCCATGAAGTTTTCAACTTTTTTTCTCAGATTCTAAGGTCCAATTCTATGGTTATTCATGCTCTCATCTTTAAAAATAGTATCACCTAATTGATTTTAACACTTAAATTCACAAATCTGAAAATTTTGAGGCAAGCTTCGAAAAGCTCCCTCAATGGCTGCTTTAGTTCACTTCTGGAGTTTTATTTTCAAGTATGCTCAATCACAGTTGAGCTTAAGAACCAAAGTCCAACAGACTAGGTTCAAATCGCCAATAAATCTCGAAATTAAATTTTCAAATTGAGCTCAATGTTCATCAATGAATATCTAAATTTGTTGGAGGTTTATGAGTTTAAACAAGGAGTAACTTTTTTCAGTATTCAACTAGATCTCAACACAAATAAGATCAATAAACGATCAGATTCAAACTCAAACAACCGAAAAAAATTCTAAGTCTGACTTCTCGATTTCGAAGCTCCCAAAAAGTAAGAAAAGAAAGAAGAAGATGCGGATGTTGACAATCAATTGTTGTTTTTGGTTTATTACTCCATTTTGTTTCCAATTCTAATGTTTTTCTAAGGTAGCCATGGGGTGCCGGAGTTGCTCGTCGGAGCAAAGGGACTGGTCTCCAACAATTCGTTGTTTTCTCCTTGGTTCATTAGGGATTTTAATCGGGGCGGGTACTGGTCATTAGGTAAAATTGGGTTTTGTGTTGAGATTTAATTAATTTAGGTTAATTATAGAACTAACCAATAAGAACATGACACGTGTTAAACGAAATTCTTAATTATACTGCCGTTAAAAATAAGGAATTTATGAGTGTAGAATTATACTAATCTCTTTTGAGGAGCCTTTCTCATTAATACAATATATATAGTGTGTACAATGTGGAATCATAATACAAAAGGGATCCTATAATTACCATAAGTATACAACACTAATAATTATAAAATATATTGTGAATATTCTACTAATATTCACTAATAATGAGTCAAAAGGTTAACGACGGGGGTATTTGGGAGCCTAAAGGTGAATGGAGAGCATTTTATACCAATTTTAATAGTTCATGGATATTTTAGGTCCTTTTCCGTCAAAAGAATAGCAAGTTAAAGCAGAAAAAAATCGGATATATTAGGAACCTAGTTAATACTCGATCGATATTTGAACATCTCATCAGTTCTGCGCTGACCCTGTATTTTGTGATGCATAGTTATTTATAATGTTCTGTCATTTTACAGAAAAATAAAAGAAATATTTCTCTACGACAAATAAAAGAATGATTTCTCTACGACTTTTCATGCTGCTATTAGAATGTTTTGTCGTGGAATAAATAAATTTTCAGATCTCTTTAGCTACTCTACGTTAAAATATTTGAGAAATATGCTCTGTACATTTATGTGAATTTAAAATCCTAAAAAACTTACTGGATAGTCCATACTTATTTCAAGAGTTGACTTTGCATGAGGATGAGGGGCCATATAAATGTCAACTGCCTAAGTTGAACAGATTGAATCGATGACTTTTAGAAAGCCTAAATGTAAAACTAATTGAAGATTTACAAGTTACAATATTATAATTAAGCAATAATCTTGTAATCGTCAATAAGGGGAACTTGCCTTTGAAAAATTTAGAGTTGACCAGTACTGAGTCTATGTACAATATATCCATTTGCAATCTAGAAATGCAAGAATGAGGAGTTTTAGCATTAAGACAACTCAAAAGTTGAAAAATTGATTCACCAAATGACAATTTAATTACGCGGTTTAGTGGCACTAATTCTTTAAACCTGAAATTGACATAAAAAGTCATACTGAATCTTCTTCGCTTTTCTATATTAAATATAAGTTTTCATTTATATAAACTGATAACATAAAGATTTTATCCATCATAGCAGGTTAATTTAACTGATTATAGCATGTTATTTTTTATTTTCAAGGTTAATGTATTGTTTTTCAATGAAAAATTATCTATTATTATATGTTGTTGTATATGGGAACGTAACCCAATGACGTAAAAATATGTATATACTTATAGCGTACAAAATTTAAATTCTTATATATCGGAGAGCTTGGAAAGCTAGGTTTCCCAAGATTTAAATGCTTAATTAATTAAACCGTATATACTTTCGCAATTGACCGAACAAATTAAAGATTCTCCAATACTACTGGTTTCATACGATCTCTTGGTGGGTTGGTTAGGATCCACAGCCCACCAAGTCAGCATGTAATACCCAGAAAAGAAAAAAATCTGTATATTCTAATATTTGCAAAGCCAATACTAAAAGCACGACCGTTATTAAACCGATTGTACGTCTTCTAACAGAGCATTGATGACATTTATTGAGATATTAATTATCCAATTATTACAACATTTATTCTCCTGCATTAATGGGATTATATTTCGTGGGGTTTGTTCCCGTGTAGCTCATGTATAAATAGGACACATAGTTCCATTGTAAAGGGGCGGATTCAAGTTATTACAATACACTGACTCATATTCTCTCGATTATTGTGCTTGTATACAAGTTATCGTAACCTTGCCCAGAAGTTATCACAAGGCTCAGACTAATTACTATTTCCCTAATCTTGTTATTGTCTATTTACATTATATTTTATCTAGAATTATTATCAAATCTGTCATTTGAGAACCACGAGTCCTTGACCACGTATACAAATCCAACTGTACCATTTCACGGGTAAATAGTTTGGAGCCTATCGTTGGGCCTGGGATCCCTCTACTAATCTAATTTTCTTTTCAAGTCTTGTTTTTTGTTCAGAACTAACAGATGATAGGAGTAGGAGAACACGAAAGCAGTTGCAACATCGGAGACAACACAATCAACATCCTACTCGGACCAGATCGTTTGCCAATAGACACCACGATACCAGAGGACCCGTTATTTTCAGACGGAGCCACTTTTAGAGGTGAACAGACTCGACATGAGGATGTTTCCAGCGACGAAACACCTGAATAAGCCATACAGAATCTGAGGGTGTAGAAAGTTGCTATGAGTGAGCAGTTAGAACGTCTGATGCGGTTTCAAGCGGAGTATATGTCAAAAAATATTGGCATTCCTCCAACAGGCGATTTGGTACCTCCACCAAATCCTAATGGAGAGACCGGGAATGACTAGGGTAGATCAATAAATGATGGTTTAAAAAGCAAAATCGTCCCTGAAAATTTGTTCTAGGAACATGCCTTGAAATTCATGAAGATATGACAAATAAAGTCGACACTAATGCAGAGAAGGCAGAAAAAATTGCCAAGAAGTTTCGACACCGGTTCGGTCAAATATCGGGGGCCTTCCTATGGTTGATGGTTCAGACGTAAATAGATATATTTAGTTGACATATAAGCCAGAGGTTGCGCCCGAACTGATCCCCAAAAGGTTTAAAATGCCTTTTGTAGTCAAATATGATGGAACTACTGATCCACATGAACACATAATGTCTTATACTGCAGACCGACTTGCCGACATGTTCATAAACACTCATGCGGGGGCTCGAAAGGTGAAGACGTGTAAAGCGAATATCTTTCACATTGCACAAGGAGAAAGAGAACTCCTTAGGGATTTCATTTCACGATTCCAAAATGAGCGGATGCTGCTACCCACAATCCTGGACGAATAGGCTGTAGAGGCTTTCACAAAGGGTTTGAATCCTTCAAGTTCAGATATCTCCAAGAAGCTCAAATAAAATCTCTTAGAATTCCAGGCTATAACTTGGGAAGATGTGCACAACCGGTAGGAGTCCAAGATCCGGATTGAAGATGATTTGCTTGGATCTAAGGCCAGAAGTATCTTTGATAAGTCTGACATAGGAGCTGGAGTCGACCGGAACTCCTTAAAGAATCGCTTCTAGCCTTATCCTACCTCGGGAGGGGGACAAGGTTTTCGCTCATTTGAAAAGACAATAACAAAAGATGTTCTGGATAAAACAATCAAGGATTGGTGAATTTCGATAAAGGTAATTCATTTAACTCTGTCAAGGGTATCGGGTACTCGAAATTATTCAAGTATAACTTCAAATCTATGAAGAACAAATGGTGACAGTACTAAGAACTCACCCGATGTCCCCACCACCGAAACCATTGTAATCTGATTCTAGCAAAAGAGGTCAATCTATCTGGTGCGATTTCCACAGAACTCGCAGGCATAAAACTGTGGATTGCAGATATCTACGAGAAGAGATGACATGAATGTTAAGCAGGGGTCACCTTCGAGAATATTTGAGCGAGCGAGCTCGTAACAATTATAAGCGGGGATTGATCTTGCCCAAATTACACCTTATTATGGTATAACACGACCATTGTCAAATATAGTAACTCAACTAGGTTGGGATCAAATTCCACAAGGCATACGATGAGAAATTACACTATTTGCATTGTATTATGGATTTACTAATTACTTCACTTCTATGGTAACCAAATTTGTTTGTTTGTTTTAACTATTCAAGTTATCAAGTTAATTAATGGTGATTGTATCAATTAATTTGAAATGTTAGGGTTGTGACTTAATGCATGGAAGTAGTGTTGCGTTTGGTTAAAGTGAGTGTAATTAGTGTGGTATGGGCAATAAATACTAATATCTAGGTGGGGATTTCTCAATTGACCCACCTAATTTCACTGTAGGCTTTCTCAAACTCTAAAGTGTGACATTTATGAACACCCATCATTACCCTCAGTCAATTCCCTTCTAATTAAAGTTGGGAATCATTAAATGGTGTTTAACGCCCCAAGTTCTAATCAACATACCCTTTTTCTAGACTCTAGTCTCATTTTTCAAGTTTGACTAGAGACAACATGCATTAAAGAGGTGTTTGCAACAAACCCTTAAACATTGAGAATGAGGGGTTTTTGAATGCCACATTAATACACCCATTTGATATTTTATTAACTACCCCAACTACCACATTTCATTATTTAATCACAACCCCAACCTAAGTCTAGCCACTCATGTCAAATAATAAATGCACAACAAAACAAAAAATAAAGGAAGACATAATAAACTTAAAAAGAAAGCTTACAATGATGTTTTGATTAATAAAATGCTTGTCTTTTACCCAATAGACCAAGATGAACACTAGGAATTATTTGAACAAATCTTTTTAGTCTTTTTTTAGTCTCTCTTCTTCCTTTGATTGGTTTTACACATCTTTTTAATTTTCCTTCCATTTTGCTTGTGTTTACAGATCCTACACACTTAACAAATTATTAAAACACACAAGTGAACAAGAAAACAAATTGCCTCCCATTAGCGCTTGATTCACGGCATGACGATTGTTACCATAATTTTTTCAAGGTTCGTAGAGGGTGATGATTGTGTTCACCTTATGATCATCAACACTTCCCAAAATAATGCTTGACTCTTTGGCCATTCACCTTGAAAAGGTGACCGACTTTGCTCTCCAATTCAATGGCACCATAAAGGAAGACCTTCACCACTTTGAAAGGGCTCGGAAGTGGGTTGAGCTCAATGGTTGGTAGTTCATCAACATAAGTCTTGAGAGAAGGGATTCCACGATTTTCCAAGTTCTAGGTCAAACCCCTAGGAGCATAAGAATAGGACCCTTGGTCCTCAAGTGTAAGCACGGTCTTCGCAATCCCCTTAACTACCTTATCATCATAATTCAATAACACTGCCATCAAGGCCTCTTCAATGACATCAACCTCAACATTTAACTCTAACTCATCATCAATCACCGAAATCACCCCTATGTCCATAGATTGTTTTATGGATTTGCACACATGGAAAGTAACTTCTTCATCATTTATATGGAACTTCAACTCTTCACATCACATATTGCTCTCCCCGTCGCTAAGAATGGTTGACCCAAGATTATGGGAATATCATAGTCAACCGCACAATTCAATATCACAAAATCAGTGGGAAAAATAAGTTTATCAACTTTCACAAGCACATCATATACGATCCCCATTGGTATTTTCACCGTCCTATCCGTCATGAGCAATATCATACTTGTAGGTCGAGGATTGCCTAATTCTTTTTTAAAATAGTGAACAACGTCAAATTGATGTTTGCTTCAAGGTCACAGGGGGCCTTTGTGAATTAGTATACTCCAATGGTACATGGAATGGTGAAAGTATCGGAATTCTCTTACTTCTTTGCAATGGAGCTAGAAATGATGGAGCTACATTGGTACATAACATCCACCATCTCAAAACTCACCCTTCATTTCATAGTGATCAAATCCTTTATAAACTTGGCATACCCCAACATTTGTTCCAAGGCTTTAACAAGTGAAATGTTGACCGATAATTGCTTTAGCATCTCCAATAACTTGTTTAACTTGCCGTCTTTAATTGTCTTGGCAAATCTTTGTGGAAAGGGAGGAAGAGACCTTGTAATGGGCTTTAAGGCTTTTTGAGCCTCCTCTTCTTTGTCGTTCCCTTCTTCACTTTCGAGAACCTTTTATTTCTCATCAATCTTTTCTTCAATCAAGACAAAATCATCTACCATCTTATCATCATTCTTCTTTGGCTTTTCAATCACAATCAACCTTTCATCTACCATATCCATAGGCATCTTCGGCTCCTCAAACACTTTTCCACTTCTAGTAGAGATAGCTAGATAATGAGACTCCCCTCCCCTTTGTTTCTTGGATTGGCCATCGTATCACTAAGAAGGTTCCAATTTTGCCTTGGGTTTAGTGTGGAAGCGATTTTCCCCAACTGACTCTCTAGTTGCTTGATATATGTTGAATGTGATAATACAAGATTGGTGAGCTCCTTTATGTTGGCCTTGGACTTGTCTTGATTTTTCAACACCCTAGATATCATCTCTTCAAGTTTTAAACTAGCGGGATCGCTAGTAGACTCACAATAGTAGACTCACGATTGTGGTAAGGATGAGGTTGGGTAGGTTGTTGGTAAGCTTTCCCCCTAGGTTGAACATAAGGATTGGAGCTACGGTTTTGGTACCCATTGTTGTTGTTCTCTATCCATCCCCCTTTATTCCTCTCTCTCCAATTAGAGTTGCCTTGGTTATTTCTCCAACCTTAATTCCTGCCTTGATTACTAGATCGCCATTGTTGGCCCGATCCTTGGTAATTAGGGTGGAAACGTCCCCTGCACGTTGTTCACGAAGTTCACATCTTCTTCATTTTTATTGTACCCTTCATGATCATAGGGTACCATCTCAGTTGCACTTTGATTAGGACTCATACTAGTAACCACATTCAGTCTTGGGTCCCTTTTCCATCACATGTTTGGTAAGGACCGCCATTTGGGTCATCAATTGTGCCATGGTATCGTCCCACTCTTCTTCCTTCTTCAATGTCTCTCTTCACAAAACCTTGGAGGGACCACCCCCAAATACCTCCGATGATCTTGTATGCCAAGCATGGTTTGTATTTGTTAGCTTATCAAGAAGCTCACTCACCACGTTAAATGAATTACCCATCAAGGCACCCTCCGCTATGTTGTTGGCCACCGACTTGTTGACTGAATTGAGTGCCCGATAAATTTTTTGGACCAAGACATCATCGCTCAACCCATCATTGTAGCATTGTTTAAGCTTTTTTTTAACCTTAACCATGCTTCATGCAAGGCCTCACCTAGCAATAGATGGAATGTCCAAGATTTCATCTCGAAGTTGGAGCATGCGAGCCGGCGGGAAGCATCTCTCAAGGAATGCCTACACCAACTCGGACCATGTAGTGATGGACTCGGAAGACAAGTCATCCAACCAAATAGTAGCCTCCCCCGTTAGAGAGAAGGGAAAGAGCCTTAGCTTCACAACTTCTTCGGACACGTTGGGATGGCGGAATGTAAGATACACCTCATTGAAGTTCCTCAAGTGCCTATTCGGATCGTCGGATGTCAATCCTCCGAATAGGCCCTTGTTGTTGAGCATGTGGAGCATGGTCGAAGTTATGTGGAAACTTGCATTCCCTGAAATTTGGGGTGGCCGGATGGCATTAGCAAATGTGGCCATCTCTACGTTTCCCTCATCATCGAATAACTCTGCTATACCACCTATAACACAAAAACAACAATTAAACGTAAATTTAGAAATAAAGTTCTTAGAAAAGTAATAATACTACAAACAAAAAATTTCAAGACTGTATTCCCCAGCAACGGTGCCAAAATTTAATCTCGCATAGATTACACCTCAATATGGTATAACATGACCATTGTCAAATATAGTAACTCAACTAGATTGGGGTCGAATCCTACAAGGAATACGATGAGAAATTACACTATTTGCGTTGTATTATGGCTTTACTAATTACTTCACTTCTATGGTAACCAAATTTTTTTGTTTGTTTGTTTTAACTATTCAAGTTATCAAGTTAATTAATGGTGAATGTATCTATTAATTTAAAATATTAGGGTTGTGACTTAATGCATGGAAGTGGTATTGGGTTTGGATAAGTGGATGTAATTAGTGCGGTATAGGCAATGGGTACTAATATCTAGGTGGGGATTTCTCAATTGACCCACCTAATTTCACTTTAGGCTTTCTCAAGCTTTAAAGTGTGATATTTATGAACACCCATTATTATCCTTAGCCGATTCCCTTCTAATTAAAGTTGGAAATCATTAAATGATGTTTAAAGCCCCAAGTCCTAATCAACATACCACTTTCCTAGACTCTAGTCTCCATTTTCAAATTTGACTAGAGACAGTAGGCATTAAAGAGGTGTTTGCAACCAACCCTTAAACATTGAGAATGAGGGATAATTGAATACCACATTAATACACCCATTTCATATTTTATGAACTACCCCAACTACCACACTTCATCATTTAATCACAACCCCAACCTAAGTCTAGCCATTCATGTCAAATAATAAATTCACGACAAAATAATAAATAAAGGAAGACATAATAAACATAAAAGGAAAGATTACAATGATGTTTTAATTAATAAAATGCCTGTCTTTTACACAATGGACCAAGATGAACACTAGGAATCTTTTGAACTAAAGATGAATAGTATTTTTGTATCCTCAAGAGAAGATAACACTACGAACAAAGTAAAATGTGGCTAGGAATATATAGTAAAAGGTGTCAAATCACAAAATCCTAGGTGGGTATATATAGAGATCCAATTTTCAGACTACAGGAAATTACAAAAATGCCACCACCTGACCACTCTGCAATCACAGAACAGGATCGCAGAATCGTAGAGTGGTTTCTTGTCTGGACTGTTTGGAACTGCGACAGGAAATGCGGTCCGCATAACTAAATTGTGATCTGGAAAAGTGTCTTGAGACATCGCAATCTGAATTAGACTTGAACTGGAGCAATGATTGGCAGACCGAATTATGATTCATAGAACGGAAGTTCGGACCGCAGATTGGGTCACACTTCGGGGATCCAGAGTTCTTCCTCTCACTGTTATTTTCTGCGACTTGGCTACCATTCTGCGGTCCATATTCTAGTTCTGTGGTCTGTTGAAGTAGTCTTCTTAGCACTTCTTCTTTTTTAGCATTTTGTCCATGCTTCAGCACATTTATCCACTTTTGGTGTTCCAATGCAAAAATCCTATAAAAACCAAAATAATATAAGAAACATCTACTACAAATGCGTAAAGGACAATGATAATCCATGAAATTGGTATCAAATGTGCCATAATTTCTCGGCATATTAGAGACCACATGTCGAAGGTAAATCAAATTCTGCTGCACCACCCCATGTTATAAACATAATTTATGGTGGCTCAATGATTGCTGCTACATCGGTCACCATGATCAAAAAGACAAAGCTTTCGGTAACTCGAGAGAAGAGATACCTGACGAATATACCATCACGTTCACTAAAGAAGACGCTGCCGGTGTAATCTTCTCTCATAATGATGCACTGGTGATTCACGATGCCTATCGACTACTTCCATGTGAAAAGAGTTCTAATCAATTCCGGAAGCTCGGCTAACATAATCCGGCGGAAGGTGGTAGAGGAAATTAATATGGCAGACAAGATAGTTCCGGCTGCCAAAACTATTTCAGTGTTCAATATGTCAAGAAAGACCACGAAGGGGGAAATAGATCTACTGGTGGACACGATGGGAGTTATTAATATAACAAAATTCTATATCATCGATGGTGATATGAGGTATAATGCAATATTCAGAAGGTCATGGATACATAATATAAAGGTAGTCCCATCGACATTGCATTTGTTGGTAAAATTTCCTACACCATATGGGATTCAGCAAATCCGAGGCGAACAATCCGCCGCCAGGGAAATGTTATCATAGAGGAACCAGATGTGGTGACAGATGCTAAATAGCAATTACAAAAAGCAGAGCCGACACTAGTAGATGTCCATTAGGTTCCGCTGGCAGATTCAGAATCAACCTATTCGGAAGAGGAGTTTTCAAACCGGTACCAGGTTCCTAGATATTTTCAGTTATCGAACGAGTCAGATGCCACCATGTCCATCGTAGAGGAACTTGAGCAGATTACGCTACATTCAGAAACTCCCGATAGGAAGGTATACTTGGGCACTAGATTAACCCTGGCTTAGAAATTTAATTCTTAAATATCTTATATCTAACGCTGATTGCTTTGCATGGTCTCATGAAGACATGACAGGTATCCCTCAAGAAGTCACAACTTATAAGTTGGGCCTGAATCTCAGTTTCCCTCCCGTGGCAGAAAAAATGTCCAATCACCGAAATCCACAACAAGTTTGTTAAAGAAGAGGTAGCTAGATTGCTTAATATAGGATAAATCTGGGAAGTAAAGTACCTGGACTGGTTAGAAAACGTAGTTGTATTGCCAAAAAGATAAACAAGTTTAGAATGTTCATTGATTATAAATATTTGAATAAAGTATGTACAAAAGTCTCATTTCTGTTGCCAAACATAGATTAGATGCTCGATGCTATAGCCATGCACGAGATAATGAGTTTCCTCGATGTGTATTCCGGGTATAACCAAATAAGGAGGCACCCGGAAGACCAAGAGAAAATATCTTTTAACTATTTTCAGTACTTATTGTTATATCAAAGGTTTAAAGTGCTGAGAAATAAAACGTTTGAAAATCAAATAGGAAAAAAAATGGAAGATATATAGATGATATGCTTGTTAAGAGTCTTCGTGCAGAGGACCATTTAAGTCATTTGCATGAAACCTTTAAAGTGCTGAGAAAGTATAATATGAAGTTAAACCCTGAGAAATGTGCTATTGAGGTTGGCTCCGGAAAATTTCCGGGTTTCTTGGTTTCTCAGAGAGTAATCGAGATAAACCTTGATAAAATAAAAGTTATCAAAAACATACCAAACACGCTTGAATATGTGAAAGTGGTGTAGCGGCTGACCGAGTGAGTGGCAGCCCTGAGTAGGTTTATCTCCCGATCATCAGGAAAATGTCACAGGTTCTTTTCACTTCTAAAGAAGAAGAACGATTTTATATGGACGCCCGAATACCAGCAGGCCCTACGGGACCTGAAAACTTACCTATCCATTCCTCCGCTCATGTCAAAGTCAGAGGATGGAGAACAACTGCTTATATATCTAGCGGTCTCGGAGGTAGCGATAAGTGCAGTTCTGGTACGGGAGGAAAACGTTACGCAATTTCCTATCTATTACATAAGTAGAGTAATGTCAAGGGCTGAGACCCGATACCCATTAGTCAAAAGATTGGTTTTCACCATAGTAATGTCAAAGCTTCAGCCATATTTTCAGTGTCATCCAATTGTCGTAGTAACCACATTTCCTCTTAAGAATGTGTTGCACAAGCCCGAGATTTCCTAGCACTTGGCTAAATGGACGGTTAATTTAAGTGAATTAGATATTAAATATAGACCCCAGACTGCAATAAAGGCGCAAGTCCTTGCGGATTTTGTGACTAATTTCAGTCTAGGAGTAACCCTATAGGCAGAAAAGGAGGTTATCTTGGTCTCAGGGACTGCCCCAGATATTTGGAAACTCTATATAGATGGTGCCTCCAATGTCAAGGGGAACGGTCTAGGAATAGTATTGTGAACTTCCACCGGTGAAATTTTAAGACAAGTAATACATAGCACTCCATTGACTAACAATGAAGTTGAGTATGAGGTTTTGATTGCAGGTTTGGAACTAGCCCGGGGTTTACGTTCTCAAATTATTGAAGTCAAGTATTACTCACTGCTGGTAGTAAACCAAATTCATAAGGTGTTCGAGGCCAAAGAAGAGCACATGTCAAGATACCTCGAGAAGGCTCTGAAGCTTTTGTTTCGTTTTTAAGAATGGACCATGGTGCATATACTCCGAGAAGAGAACATAGAGGCAGATGCACTCACAAACTTAGGCTCCAGAACGAAAGCTAAAAATTCTAAAACCAATTTAGTTATTCAGTTGTTGCATTCGGCACTAGACCCCATCGGATACGATGAGGTGAATTCGACCAACCTAAATTGGGACTAGAAGAATGAATTCTTGGACTATCTCATGAACGTAAAGCTCCCGGAGGACCCAAAAGCATCCAGAGCTTTGAGGACGAAGGCCACCTAATACTGTGTCGTAGACATAAAAATTTATTGAATGTATTTTTATGGTCCCCTAGCTCGGTGCATAGGCCCCGATGAAGCTAATTACGTAATGAGGAAAGTCTATGAAGGCATCTGTAGAAACCATTCAGGAGCAGAATTCTTAATGAGGAAGCTCATGAGAGTCGGTTATTATTGGCCCCAGATTGAAGAAGATACTAAAATGTTTGTAAAGAAATGCGATAAGTGTCAGTGCCATGTGCAGTTGTTACACCAATTGGGAGAAGTACTGCATCCGATAGTGTAATGACCCATTCGGTCATTATATGTGTTTTGACTATTTTACCCCTGTTGACCCAACTTCCAAAGTTATCGAACGATCTTAGTGAAAGACAAAGGAATTAGAACCTTTAAGTGAGAAAGTTTGACTAATAGTTGACTTTTAGGTCAAAGGATGTTTTTCAATATTTCGTCGATTCCATGAGGTTCGGAGGGTCGTTTATGACTTGGCGAGATGGTTGGTTTGGTTCCCAAAGCCCTCGAGAGTGTTTTTGACTATTGGTTGGAGAGTTGATTTTAGGTCGTTGGGCGTTGACTCAATGAAATAGACCTTCTATTAGAATTTCGAGACCACGAGTGAGTCCGTAGCGTGTTTTTATATGTGTCTGCATATCTGGTTTGTGTCAGGAAAGTCTCAGACGATTATCGAATTTCGGGGTTGAAATTGTGAAATAGGAATTCTGCTGGTGTCTGATAACCTTCGCTGGGGTGAGGGTCAGTGCGCCGCAGCGGACCCGCCTCAGTAAAGGCCTGGTTAGCTGTAGTGGATATTGTGGCTTGGTAAGAGGCCACCGTAGCTGGCTGTCGGCTGCTAAGGCGGAGCATGGGATTTAGTGAGGGCCGCCGTTGCAGGCCCGAGACCCGCTAAACTGGACCAGTGACCGCTACAGCGGTAGTCGAGAAATCAGAAACCCTTTTAAGTATATGATTAAACCCTTCATTCCCATTTCAAAAATTATTTCCCCAAAGCTTATCTAGGCCAATTTGAAGAGTTTCTTGGTGATTTTTTTTAGGATAAGCCTCTTTAACTTTGTATTCCTTAAATTACCTATCCTAGTCTTGAATCAATAGTGGAAAAACCTAGAAAGCTAGTTTAAGTGGATGAGTTCAACCTAAATAGTGTTTATTTGATTGTTAAGCCTAAATGTGAGATTAATTGATGGGTTTGACTAATCTAAGCATGGATTTTATTATTTATTAACTATTAGGCTTGAATCTTCCATTTTTGTTGAGAAATTGAACTTGAAAAATCTAGGGTTTATGCCTAATTTGGGAGGTTTGCATTGAATGATGAAGTTGACCTATTATTGAACTAATTTAGCAATTGGAGAGTATAATTGAATTGGGTTACCGATTTCACTCTTAAATTACAGTTTTACGCCCGTTTCCCCTTTTTCCCGTAGTTGGTTTTGGATTTAAGGAATAGTCTAGTGTTATAGGTATTGTTAGTTTATGTTTCTAACTTAGATTTCAATAATGACTATACTTCAAGTATAACCGGGACCTGCAAAAAGGAAAAGCTCTGGTGTGATCATTTGAGGCTCTCGCTCGGCATCCAGGTAGGTTATAGCATACCTTCTGATTAGACTTCAGTTAGAGAAGCATATGTAGAGTAAGTTATTGTCGGAGAAAGCATGTTATGTCTTCGGTTATGAAGTTGGGATGAATTAATTAGGTTGGTATTGTTGATTGATTTGCAGGCTTGTTGCCCCTTTGTGATTTATTGGCTTGCTGCCTAGTGTTTGATATTGGATTTCCACCTAGTTTCCATATTGTGATTGTGATATAGTTTCCTCTCACTTATCTTGGTATTATTATAGATAGAGGAACGGACTTGACTTAATATGATATTGTGATATGTGTCCATGTGTGCAATGATTGGGATCGATATGATACACTTGATATTGTCGTTTTTGAATTGCATTCATCCTCATTTCTATGATACATTGATATTACCTGTGATTGGTGTTGACGATGAAAAGTGATAAGAAAACATCTGGAATTCTTGCAACATATTTGATAGCGTAGTCATCTCTGGGTTATGTGCGGAATGGCTAGCAGTGTGGTTGGTGTTGTAGAGTTATCTCTGGGTTGTGTGCGGAGTGACTGTATAAACTTCGCAGGTCCTTCATGGGTCATGACTGCCAGGACGTAGAAATATTTCTCTTGGAGTATGTATGTGCGGAGATTACATTTTACTAGTGCATTGCATTGCATATTTACTCATTACTACATTCTCATATTTCTTGGATTCTGATTTGATATTCTACACTTGGGTTGTTTATTCTTAGACTGTGATAGTGTCTGTACTTGAATGCGAGCATTTCTATTATTCAGTTTCTTCCTATATATATGTTAACTAACTATTATCGGTCAATGATACCTACCAGTACAAAGTGTTTGTACTGATAATACCTTGTTGCATTCATTTTGAGTGCAGAGTACGTGACAGGTTCCATATCCACTCCTCGTGACTGATCCTGAGGCTCTACGATTGAGTGTCTAGGGTGAGCATACTTGATGGATCTGCAACCCGGAGACTCCTCCTTTATACTTGTTTTTTCTTGCATTATGAGACAGTATTCGTAAATTAAGTCTTGTATTATTCCAAACTTGTAGTTTATTATTAATGGCTCTTGTACTGTATGCAGACTAGTTCCTTAGGGATGTTGTTTGTATTTCTGCACCTATGTTATTTATGACTTAGACTTCTATTTATTTTGTTCTATTTTACTTTATTATTGTTGAATCAATGATTCAGGGACGGGTTCGCCTACCAAGGTGGGAAATGGTAGGTGCTGACACGACTAAGTGATTTTGGGTCGTGACAGGTAGTATCCCCGTGGTCGTTCATAAAGTGGGGAATAGACATAGTCGGACCTTTGCTGGCGGTACCAGGATAGATATGTCAAATTATATTTATGACTGACTATTTCTCTAAATGGGTTAAAGCTGCAACTTATACAAAGATCCGGGAGAAGGAGGTGAAGGACTTCATTTGGCAACACATCATCTATTGTTTTGGCATCCCAAATGAGTTAGCTTGTGACAACGGTCAGAATTTTATTGGGGTCAAAGTCACAAAGTTCCTAGACGACCTGAATATCAAGCGGATCACCTCAATCTCCTATCATCCCAGTGCGAATGGTCAGGCAGAATCAACAAACAAGACTATAATGCAGAACTTGAAGAAACTGGAAGCTGCAAAAAGAAATTGGTCATCCATGCTACTAGAAATATTATGGACATATAGAACCACGACAAAAATGAGTACCAGAGAAATTCTTTTTTTCTTGGTCAATGGTGCAGAGGCCTTGATCCTGGTTGAAGTGGGAACTCCCAGTTTGAGATATCTCTGGGCTGAGGACAAATCCAATGCAGAATCAATGTCTGTGCACCTAGATTTGCTCGAAGAACACCGGGACCTAGCATATGTCCGGATGGTAGACCATAAACCAATAATGGAGCGTTACTATAACCGGCGCACAAATCTCCGACACTTTAAACTCGGGGACTTAGTGTTTCGGAGGGTAACTTAGAGTACCCGGGAGCATAATGCAGGGAAGTTAGGAGCAAATTGGGAAGGGCCATACACGGTCACCGGTATTGCTGGTGAAGGAGCTTATCAGCTGACGAACCAACAAGGAAAAAACCTTTTAGTAATTGAAATGTAAGACATTTGAAGAAATACAATGTGTAGTGAGACAAAACAATTACTATGTGTAGTGAGACAAAACATGCGATGTACTCTTTTTACCTTCGTCCGGTTTTTATCCCAATTCAGTTTTCCCAGAAAGGTTTCTAATGAGGCAGCACCATAAAATAAGCATGTTAACTATATTACTACCGAGGAGAGCTATATAGTGTATGAGTCTTCATAGCATGAACTTTCAGACACTGGGGGGCCATATACACCCGGAGAGGAGTGAAGAAAATTTTATAAAAAATTTAGCGCTTAAAAAAAGTACCTGATACTGGGGACTCTCTAGACGATGGGGACTGCTAAGATGTTCAAATTATATGTAATCGGATTGACCACACTAGATGACAGTCGAATTATTCTTGCACTTATCTTCACACTTGTAAGTCAAAGGAATTAATAATTTTTTTAATGATTAATAAATCTTTGCCTCACAAGCATAAAAACTTATGTTATCTTAAACATATAAAAAATTTTGTGCCATAATGAACATGAGACGTCTTCTTCTACAACACCATTAAAAATAAGGGCCCTCTCTTATTAAAAACCTTAACAAAAATAAAAAGTTAGGGCTCTAAATATAAAAAGTGTCAGAGTTGCTAGTTGACCGGAAGGCAAGCCCGGAACCAACTATAAAGGCCACGAGAAGCTCCGATATAAGACAAAAGTAGATATTTTGGAATAAAATCAAGTTTGATGGCAAGTTTTAAAACTCCCAAGGCTTAACATTTACTAGTAGTAAAGTAAGCTTCAAAGTAAGATTCCAATTCATAAAGTAATGAAATTATAGCCTACGAATAAAATTTTCTTTTAAGAATAAATAAAGGGAGAAAACCTTAAGCAGAATTGCAGAAAGAAAAAAGTTCTTTAATTATATTTTCTGGACCGAAATTGGTCCGGCTACAAAAACATCAACGAGTCCCAAAGGTGACCTGATAACTGATAAAAATACTAAAATTAAAACCCGCATAAAAGGTTATGGCATGCCCGCTCCATAGTCCATGGGGGGTGATTCAAATGTTACTGACAAAATAAAATATTTAAAAGATCAAACAGGAGGGGTTCATCAGCTTCCACGTTAGAATCCTCTCTATCTCCACGTACAACTTTCAATGATAGCTCAGCATTGTGGAGGTCAATTTCTGCATCCAGGATCTTAAAAGCAATGTCAAAGCCTAATTTGTTGGCTTACTCAAGAGTATCCACGCGACTCTTCAGAATGGCCAGGTCCCTACGAAGCTTCCATATTTAGTATTTGGCTTGAAGCTCAGCAATGGTATGCTCGGAGGTGTGAAGTTGTCCCTGGGCCCCAGACAAGTTAGCCGCCAGTTCGGCTAATCTCCCTTGGAAAGTCACATATAAAGTGATTAAGACTTGAAGATAATCCTCTCATTCAATCAGAGAGTCAGCAACATCCTATAGGCGTAACCAGAGGAAAGCTTGAAGAGAGCCCGAATCCCTGAGATCATTTCTGAGGCCCTCAACTTCGGCCTAGAGGTGTTGAATTTCCTCAACCAAATTTTTCTCTTTTTGAGAAGGACCCATTGCCTTAGCTAAATTCGTAGTGGAAAGGGCAGTGGCATGTCCTTAAGTAAAGAGAAAGGTACTGGTGAGGAAATTGATAGATCAAAAAGGAGATTAAAGGGGGGAATATTTTACCTGCAAGAGTAAGTCTGTAAGATGTGAAAGGAAAGCCTCTAGCGTAGCATTAGGGGATTTTCAGGGAGAAGAAGCGGATGTTCTGGGCTCAGTGCCGGAGGTAGGAACTGAGCTGGCCTTAGAACGATCAATTAGAGAAATGAGAGTTTCAGCCTACTGAATATATCTCGGGGGGCTTACTTACGGGGGAAGTGCCACTGTCGTTCACATATTCCTTATTTTTTATTTGAATGATGTCCGCTTGTGCTTCTGCTTGATCCTCTTTCCAATATTCAGTAAGTCGGCAGCGGTTCCTAACCCTGGAACCAATTCTCACAGGGGTCGTTGGAACTTCCTCTTGAGTTTTCCGCTCTCGATTACTGGAAGCAAAGCAAATTATAGGATATTGTACAAGGTAGCTAAATGAGAGGATACCTTCTGGGCTGCACATTTGCTTACTAGGAGCCCTGCAGTTGGAATGAATAGAATGAAAAAGAACCCCGGGAGATTCGGGATCAAATCTATACAAAAGGGAGAGTTAGGCTTAAGGCTTATCGTGGTATTTTCCCTTCCTAAAAGCCATTTTAATCTAACTTCTAATGTCACTAAATCACCCCTACCACGTAACCCAGTGTCTGCCCTTCATGACCCGAATTGGAAATTGGTCATGGATGATGAATATAATGCTCTTATTGAAAATAATATGTGGGAGTTGGTGCCCCATCCGCTTGGTGTCAATATTATTCGTTCTATTTAGATTTTTACTCATAAGAAAAATTCTAACAGTCTTTTTTAGAGGCATAAGGCCCGTATTGTAGGTGATGGTAAAACTCAACAGGTTTACGTGGATTGTGGAGAGACATTTAGTCTGATGGTCAAATCGACAACTATTCGCACTGTTCTCAGTCTAGCTCTCTTGAAAGCACGGACATTCATCACTTGGATGTGAAAAATACTTTCTTAAACGGTGATCTCAAAGAAATTGTATACATGCATCAGCCTTTGGGTTTCAAGGACCTCATTTATCCTAATCATGTCTGTTTGCTCAAGAATTCCTTATATGGGCTTAAGCAGGCCCCACGGGCTTGGTATAAGAGGTTTGCAGATTATGTATCTACTATTGGGTTTTCTCACAGCTGGTCTGATCATTCTCTGTTCATCTATCGTCGTGGTACTTCTATGGCATACATTCTGTTATATGTGGATGGTATTATATTGGTTGTCTCTTCTGATTATCTGCTCAAGTCTATCATATTTTTTCACAGTTTAAAATTTGCTATGAAAGACTTGGGGCCCTTGAGTTATTTTTTAGGTATAGCTGTCACACGTCATGCATGTGGTATATTTTTATCACAGAGAAAGTATGCGACTGAGATTATTGAGAGAATCGGCATATCTTTTTGTAAGTCATATTCTACTCCGGTTGATACCAAACGAAAGCTGAGTGCTACTTGTAGCACACCTTACAAGGATCTCACCCACTATCACAGTCTTGTAGGGGCTCTTCGGTATCTTACTTTCACGAGGCCCGATATTACTTAAGCAGTGCAGCAGGTATGTTTATTTATGCATGATCCAAGGGACGAGCACATGCATGCACTCAAACGCATTGTGCATTACATGCAGGGCACTCTTGATTATGGTTTGCATTTATATACATCCTATGTTTCTACTCTCGTGTCTTATTTAGATGTTGATTGGGGTGGATGTCCAGATACCAAACGTTCGACATCTGGTTATTGTATGTCCCTTGATGATAGCTTGTTCTCTTGGTATCGAAGGGTATCCAATGTGGTGTCTGAGTCATGTTGGTTGCGTAATCTTCTATTAGAACTTCACTTTCCTATTCAGAAATCTACCTTAGTGTACTGTGATAATTTTAGCGCAGTTTATCTCTCTGGGAATCCGGTCCAACATCAGCGCACTAAACATATCTAGATGGATATTCACTTTGTTCGTGAAAAGGTAGCTCATGGACAAGTACGTGTCTTGCATGTCCCTTCATAGTACCAAATTGCTTGACATCTTTACTAAGGGTCTTCCATTAGTCTTGTTTGAAGATTTTAGGGACAGTCTCAGCGTACGTCAATCGTCTGCTTTGTATTTGAGAGAGGAGGGGGTGAAAGACTGATATACACAACCTTAATACCGTGTATATTATGGTTGCAGATTTTGTATAGAATTTACCATAAGTTGTAAAATTCTTGTACAAGTGTAATTATGGTAATAGTTTTGTATTAGAAAAAACTTTTAGAGTTGTATTAAGAAAAGATAGATTTAATTTCCTTAATTAGATTTTGTATATCATGTATATATATATATATATATATACCTTTTTCATTAATAAATATAATCAATGGCTTTATTCTCTTTCAGAAACATTAAAAGTTTAGTTAATAAATTAATGAATTTCTCATTAGCGCGCGAAGCGCGGACAAGTTACCTGGTGTGGAATAGTCAAGGAGTAGATTGTTAATATTGGATTTGATGTTGTGACATTTGACCCAACATATCTCATGAAGTATTGATTTGAATGTATAAGAATGTTGGGACAAATGTTCCACAACATTCGTACCAACATTTTCAGAATTGATTTTGCCTTACGTCACATAATGATTACTATGTAGTAAATATGACTTGGCAAGGTAAAAAGGAGTTGGTAATCACGTGTGAAGAACGAGTCAAGGCTGCTGCTTTTCGTGAGGAACAAGTCAAAGTTGTTAGAGGTTTTTGCTCATTGATCATCTCCAACCAATCTTACCAGCTGCCCACCTTTCCCTCAATATCCACAACCGATCGATGAGTTTTTCAAGGAAGAATCTCTACTATAAATAGAGAGGCTACTACAGTGAATGGACATCCAGAATCAGAAAGTAAAAATACCAAGAGAGCTCTCGGGATTTCATCTCAAAAATCTGGATCACCAGTGTTGCCTGAGTGTGTTGACAACATTCTGTCCAACATTACAATTGCTGTTTAGATTCTAGATTAGTTTTGTATGAAGCGATTGTAATGAGAGGTCGTCTATGTCTACTTAGTTAGATTTTTGAGGCAGAAGTCATCTGTGACTTCAACTTTTAATTTATTTCCGTTTTATCTTGTAAATCTGTAAAGAAAGGAATTTGTCTATTTGTATATAATATATATATAATAAATTTGGTCATTGACCATCATAAGTTATATAATATAAAATTTAAAACCTTTGTGTTTTTTAAATTTTCGCTGCATTTGCTCTTCAAGTTTTTTCTGTTTTCTAAAGTGTTGTTACTGGTGTCGGACGACATAAATGTCGACATTCGGAAACAATATTGGCATTTGATTTATTTTCATCTCTTATTTTTACTTTCCGTAGCATTTGTCTCCCTTCAAGTGGTATCAGAGCCGACACTTAACACAATAAGTGTTTGGTCCTGTTGTCATAAGCTATGGATCCGACAAATTCAAGTGTTGGTAGGCTTCCTATTTTAGATGGATCAAATTATGCCTATTGGAAGATTCACCTACGTTCTCATATCAAATTAATTGATGTTAGGGCATGGAGATCTATAATCAATGGGTATGTTATTCCAATGTTGCCACCGTATGAGGAATGTGACATTCTTGTTAAACTTGAATCCGAATGAACTACAGATGAAACCAATAATGTTAGCTTTAACGAAAAAGCCTTAAATGAAATTTTTGGATGGGTTGATATGTATATGTTCAAACTCATTCAAAACTGCCCCACGACTAAGGATGCATGAGATACTTTACAAATTCATTATGAAGGTAGCTCAAGTGTTCGTCGAACAAAGCTAAGCATGCTCGTGAGTAAATATGAACGTTTAAGAATGGAAGAAACGGATGATATTAAATCTTATTTTAAAAAGTTGATTGACATCTCAAATGAATGTCAAGTGTTTGGAGAACCATTAACCAACACTCAATTTGTTGAAAAGGCTCTCCGTTCCGTTCTTAAAAAGTTGAATTTAAAGATTTATGCTATTGAAGAAGCTCACAATCTTGCCACCATGGACCTTCATACCTTGATGAGCATTCTCAAAACTTATGAGATGAACATTGAGAATCAAAAGGAATTGTATAAAAGAAAGAATGTGGCACTTCAAGTTCAATCCTTGGAGAGTCAAATTGAAGAAGAGGATGAGAATCTTGAAGAAATTGGTGATGGTGCAAATGCAGCCTTACTCAATCTAAATCTAAAGAGCACCAAAACTAAGTCTTCAATCAAAAGCCCACTAGATTCCTTCCGAATGTAAAAAAAGGAAATCCACTAAGAAGAACCAACTCAGATCATATCAAATTTGATCCCAAACAACTTGAGTCCGTGCAGTGTCATGCATACTCGAGTTGGGGTCACTATGCTAACGAATGGGCAAACATTCTTAGAAAATTGGGTAAGAACCTATGGGTTTCTCTTAGTGATGATGAAGGAGAAGAGAAAGGAGATCGTGAAATTGAAATACAAGCAATGCTGGCAACTGCTTTTTGAACAGTCTCTATCGGATAATGAAGATGTCGTATACAATATTGTCTCAGATGTCATGACATTTGCTCCAACATCAGCAATGACATCAAATCCTCAGCGACATCCAAAAAGTATGAATTCTTTAACTATTCTGATGTTAATTTCTATAGTGGTTCTATTTTTGTTAGTAAGGTTGATTGTATAGATCAAGTTGAATGCAAAGATGATATGATTAATGAATTACAAAGTATTTTTAAAGCCTTAATCATAAAATCCAAACAACTTGACAAAAAGGTAAAATCTTTAGCTCATGAGAATTTAGTATTAAAAGGCAAGATAACCCGACTTGAGGTTGCACTTACCAAAAAGGATATTGAATTTGGTAAGATCCATGCAAAATTAGATTTAGCCGAAGCAACCTTCCGTAAGCTCAACACGAGGACTTCAAAATTGAATGAGATACTCAACTTTAATAAACCTTCACATGCAGGAATTGGTACGAAAATTCTCTTAAAATCATATGCTCTAATCTCTTTGATAAAAATGAGAAAATATGCTTTGTAAAAGAAAAAGGAATGAATAATAGGTTCTGATATATGTCAAAGAATTTGAAGTTTGTGTGTCATCACTGTAACTCCTCTGGACACTTAAAACTATATTGTTTCAAACTTCAAGATTATGTGAGCAAAATATTTCCTAAAATGTTTTCCAACATTCCGGATAACAATCGAAGCAACATTTCTGAGCCAAAAGGTAAAAATGTTTTAAGATAGTTTGAGTTCCTAAAAAGGATGTAACATATAATGTTGATATAACTGCATTGAGAACGAACATTTCAGGTTCTTGATACTTTGATAGTGGATGTTCTCGCCACATGACAGATACAAAAGATTTTCTAAAGAACTATGAATCATTCAATGGAGGAAACGTGACTTATGGAGGTGGCAGTAAAAGCAAAATAATTGAAAAAAGGATCTGGGATGTTCCTGGATTTCCAGCCTTAAGAAATGTCTTAAACGTTGAGGGATTAATGACTAATTTGATTAGTATTAGTCAACTGTGTGATGAAAATCTTGAGGTAAATTTTAATAAGAATGTCTGTGAAGTTATGAATAAAGCCAATATATGTGTCATGATAGGTACAAGAACATGTGACAATTGTTATCTTGTTGTAAGACTAGAAATATGCAATAATGCTAAGGTTGATGACACAACACTATGGCATCAAAAGTTGGGGCATGTCAACTATCGCAATTTAGAAAAATTGGTCTCATATGAAGCGGTTAGAGGCATACCCAAACTTAACCATAAAAGTAAAATTGTCTGTGAAGATTGTTTGAAAGGTAAGCAAACTTGTGTCTCTCATAATGTTGTCCAACACGACGGACAACATTCAGGTACGTCTCACTATTTTCAATTGCTACATATGTATTTAATGGATCCAATTGAAGAAGACAGTCTACTAGGCATGAGGTATTCCTTTGTGATAGTAGATGATTATTCTAGATATTCTTGGATATATTTTTTGAAAGAAAAATCACAAATATTTGACATGTTTAAAATCTTGCACTCTAGAATTATAAATTTATTCTATTTTTCTATTTTTTGGATTAGATCCGACCATGAAAAAGAATTTGAAAATAATTCATTCACAAACTTTTGTGAGAAAAGGGGAATTTTCCATGAGTTTTCTGCCCCCAAAACTACTCAACAGAATGAGGTTGCAAAATGGAAGAATAGGACATTACAAGAAATGACTAGAGTGATGCTAAGTTCTAAACATTTGTCAAAACGTTTATGGCAGAAGCCTTGAATACTGCTAATCATATCGCTAATAGAGTCTATTTAAGGCCAGGAACAAATATGACACCCTATGAGATTATAAATAGAAAGAAACCAAACTTGTGTTACTTTCATGTTTTTGGGTGTATTTGTTATATTTTAAATGACATGGATTATTTGGCAAAATTTAACTCTAAGAGTGATAAAGGATTTTTTGTTGGCTATTCATAAAATAGTCATGCTTATTGAGTATACAATCTGAGATCTAGAACTGTACAAGAGTCTGTAAATGTTATCTTTGATAATCTTTCTGATGTTTCAGGAAAAACTATTGAAAATAACATTATAGATACAGTGAAAAGTCCACAGATTGTAGAAGAATCGGATGTTGCCACAAATGTTGCCACACCTGAATCAACATTCGAAACAGTAATAGAGTTCACAAAGGCCACAGATGAGGAGTCAAGTGTTGAATTGTTAGATCAAGTTCGTAGGGACCCCTCATCAAGGATTAGGAAGAATTATCCAACGGGCCAAGTGATAGGGGGAGTTTTTGAAGGAATTAGAACAAGAGGCAAAGAACCACTCAACTATAGAGAAATGATAAGGTGTGTGTGTATGTCAACCATATACCAAGAGGTTAGTCTTTCTTATTTTATATCTACATTAGAACCAAAGAATATTGTAGAAGCACTTAAAGATAATTTCTGGAGACAAGCAATACAAGAAGAACTTGAACAATTTTCTCGAAATGAAGTATGGGACTTAGTTCCACGTCCAAATAATACAAATGTAATTGGAACTAAGTGGATTTTAAAAAATAAATCAGACGAATCGGGAACAATTATTAGAAACAAAGCATGTCTAGTTGCACAAGGTTATACTCAGGTTGAAGGAATTGATTTTGATGAAACCTTCGCACATGTAGCTAGAATTGAGTATATTAGACTTTTACTTGCTATTGTTTGTTGTCTAAAAATTACTTTACAATAAATGGATGTAAAAGGTGCCTTCTTAAATGTCTATCTAGACAAGGAGGTATATGTTGAACAACCAAAAGGATTTGTAGATCATTACCATCCACACTATGTATACAAGCTTAAAACGACATTGTATGGGTTGAAACAAGCCCCCCGTGCATGGTATGGTCGTTTAACTAACTTTCTTCTTTAATTTGGTTTTAACTGTGGCAAAGCTGATCGTACCTTATTTATTAAATGATACGGTGTAGATATTATAATTGCTCAAATCTACGTGGATGACATAGTATTTGGATCGACTTCACAATCGTACCTAAATTCATTTGTTTAAACTATGTCTTCGACATTTGAAATGATCATAATTGGGGAATTAACTTGTTTCTTAGGTTTGCATATAAAACAAAGTGAAGATGAAATTTTCATCTCATAGAGTAAATATGCCAAGAATCTAGTTAAAAGATTTGAATTGGAGAACGCTAAACAGATGAAAACGTCAATGGGTTCATCGCAGAAGGTATGTAAGGATAATGTTGGTGAAAATATCAACCCAACATTATATAGATCTATGATAGGTAGCCTATGTTATCTTACTACTAGTCACCCAGATATTATGTTTATTGTTTGTGTTTGTGCACGTTTTCAAGCCAGTCTCAAAATGGCCCACTTAAATGTCGTGAAATGTATTATTCGATATGTTGCTGGCACATGTGAGTTGGGAATTTGGTACTCTAAAGACACTAATCTTAACTTAATAGGATCTAGTGACTCGGATTGGGCTGGAGATGTGGACGATAGAAAAAGTACAAGTGGAGGATGTTTTTATCTTGGCAATAACCTTGCTTCATGGTATAGTCGTAAACAAAAATGTGTCTCACTTTCAACTGCTGAATCTGAATATGTAGCAGCTGGAAGTTGTTGCTCTCAATTAATATGGCTACGACACATGTTAGACAACTATGGATTTACGAGCAATATTTTAATTTTTTACTATGATAATTTGAGTGATATAAATATTTTCAAAAATCCAGTTCAGCACTCACGTACAAAATATATTGATATTAGACATCACTTTTAAGAGCCCTGTTTTCCACCCTCCATAAAATTGCTATTCACAATTGGCTTCCTTCAATGAATGAGTCAATTGTGACATCTGAACAAGCCACCCTGTTATATAAAGTTGCGAAAGGTTTGAAAGTTGATTTGGAAAAAATGATATTTCATCAAATTGCCAACTTGGCTGAGAAAGAATCAGCTTCAATCATTCATTTTCTCTCTCTGATCTGCAAAGTATTAACCACCCAAGGCTTTAAGCCTAAGAGAGAAGACACTTTAGGAAAGGTTCATGAGCTTTACACTGTAAACAAAGTAATTTTGAAGAGTAAGGACATAGTCATCGACTTGCCCTGGAAGAAGAAAGCTAAAAGTGAAAATGTTGTCAGAAATGTCACCAACATTCTAGGAAACACTAGTCCAAGACAATCTACACTGTCTACATAATGACTTGTGGATCAAATTTCAAAAATCAACCAACAAATTACGGAAGTTGATCCTGCAACGAATTCCCTGATACAAGCTAGAGATCATTTCATGATGCTACTTTCTTCACAAAAATGGGGAGATGATGTTGATGCAGGGGGAGGAAGCTAAAGTTGTTATGCTGTAGAGGAAGCTGAAGCTATTATGCAGGGGTAGAAAGCTGCTGGAAGCTGCTGCTGCTGTATGATGAGCAAGGAGGAAGCTGAATGATGTTGATGAACCTAAGCTGTAAATGTTTGCTCAATGGTTTGATGGATTGATGTGGATATTTGTTGACAATGGTTTATTTCTATTTGTGTTTTGTATATATTGGATGATATGTGTATATATGTGCTCATATTTTTCTAATCTTATGAATTGGTATACGCATGTTTACTTGTATGCCATCACAAGTTAAGGGGAGCATGACCTTGAAAGTGTTAATCACAGATGTTGGACAACATTTGGGACAACACCATAAGTCAACTGTACATTTTAACGAGTTTTGTGAAGAAAGGCAAAAAGGGGGAGATTGTTAATGTTGGATTTGATGTTGTGACATTTGACCCAACATATCTCCTGAAGTATTGATTTGAATGTATAAGAATGTTGGGACAAATGTTGCATAACATTCAGACCAATATTTTCAGAACTGACTTTGTCTTACTTCACGTAATGATTACTATGTAGTAAATATAACTTGGCAAGGTAAAAAGGAGTTGGTAAACACGTGTGAAGAACGAGTCAAGGCTGCTGCTTTTCGTGAGGAACAAATCAAAGTTGTTAGAGGTTTTTGCTCCTTGATCATCTCCAACCAATCCTACCAGCTGCCAACATTTCCCTCAACCTCCACAACCGATCGATGAGCTTTTCAAGGAAGAATCTCTAATATAAACAGAGAGGCTACTACAGTGAATCGACATCTAGAATCTGAAAGTAAAAATACCAAGAGAGCTCTCAGGATTTCATCTTTGAAATCTGGATCACCAATGTTGCCTGAGTGTGTTGACAACATTCTGTCCAACATTACAATTGTTGTTTAGATTCTAGATTAATTTTTTATGGAGTGATTGTAATGAAAGGTTTTTTATGTCTACTTAGTTAGATTTTGCAGGCAGAAGTCATCTGCGACTTCAACTTTTAATTTCTTTCCGTTTTATCTTGTAAATCTGTAAAGAAAGAAATTTGTCTATTTGTAAATAATATATAAACAATACATTTGGTCATTGACCATCATAAGTTATATAATATATATAACTTATAAAAATTTAAAATCTTTGTGTTCTTTAAATTTTCGCTGGAATTTGCTCTTCAAGTTTTTTCTGTTTTGTTAAAATGTTGTTACTGGTGTCGGACGACATAACTGCCGACATTCGAAAACAGAATTGACATTCGATTTATTTTCATCTCTTATTTTTACTTTCCGTAGCATTTGACACCCTTCACAGATTTCTCAGAATATAACAATAGTTTTCTTATAAATCAGGCGGTTATCTTGACAATAAAAATGTGTAAAAAAATTCTCAATACTGAAAAAGGAAAACATGCATTTTAGATTACGGAGAAGACATCGTTGTAATTTGTTTCAAATTGACGCTTTCGGCTGTTGCAATGGATTTGTGTACTCTCTCATTTTTTATTTTAACTATTTCTTGCATATTTTTTTCTATTAATTTTTCTTATTTAAATTAAAATAAATATGAAAAAGATATTTAATTAATAAATATTTAGCTATATTAAAACTATTTATGACTGCACGAAGCGTGACTAAGTACACTAGTTATGTATTAGCCCCAGAGAATTATAACTTGTGAAGTAAAATTGTCCAATTAATAAGTTTATATTGTACTATAACCAAGTAAATTAAATGTACATAGCAACCCAAATAAATTAACTAGCAGCATGAGACTATATTCATATATTTTAGATATATTATACAAAAATACACAAATAGATCATGCATGAAACTGGAAAAGCAAAAACAAATGACAAGAAACTACTAATGTAATATGCACTTTTATCTCGTGATATAAAAGCAATTATCTACAGGGGCAATAACTTAAATTAGTAATATTTAGTATCACTGGCTGCCATTGACCTACAAGCCTTAGAAAAATATGCTCTGTTTGGTAATGCTGAAAATTTTGAACCAATTAGTATTTTTTTAAACTCTTAAAAGAAATGGAATTAAGAAATAAAAAATAAGGTAAACTTGACAATTGGGCACTCTTCTTCTTCCTACTACTATAAATATGTGAAGGAATCGTATTGAACATCATATTAAGCAGTGCTAAGCTAGAAACTTGGACAATATATATATCTTCTTCTCCCTTTTTATATTGCTAATTCTTCCTCATGGCTAAGATATCATATTTACTAGTACTACTAATTTTAGTCCCTTTTATGAGCTCTGCTCAGCTGACTTCGAATTTTTACTCTTCGTCGTGCCCAAATGTCCTCTCTGTTATCAAAACAGCTGTGGATTCTGCTATATCTACAGAGTCTCGCATGGGGGCTTCTTTGCTTCGTCTTCATTTCCACGATTGCTTTGTTAATGCAAGTTACCTTAGTTTGCACATCTCATTCTTAGTTAATTTTTAAGCATTTGTCGTATACAGTCAGACTTCTCTATAATTATCATCCTCTATAATAACATTTTACTATAACAATCAAGTTTTCTTTGAAACGAATTGTTCATATTATGTTATATTATATGTCCTCTTTAACAATAAAAAAACTATTCAGACAAAAAAAGTCGTTTTAGAGGGGTTTAACTGTGACGTTTTCTCATTTCATGAGTAGTACTATCCATACATGATTGTGTCATGCAATAATGTTTTCATATGACAACTCTATTTGATGATAAATATACGTATTTGAATCAGGGTTGTGATGCCTCTGTGCTATTAGATGATACGTCAAGTTTCACCGGAGAGAAGACTGCTAATCCGAATAGTGGATCGTTAAGGGGATTCGATGTGATTGATACTATCAAAACTCAAGTGGAGTCATCATGTGCCGGCGTCGTATCTTGTGCAGATATTTTAGCTGTTGCAGCTAGAGACTCTGTTGTTAAAGTAAGCTAAAACTTAGTAGTAAAATATACTCCTTCCGTTTTATTTTTATATTTGTATTAGATTAATTGAATACGGAGTCTAAGAAAGTAAGAATTTTTTTGAATATTGTGATTTTAAATTAAAAATATGTATAATATAATAAATGATTTTTGAATTTTATGATCTTAATTATGACATAGGATGTTGAAATTGAAGAATTACTAAATACAGAAAATCACACTCCGTTTAAAACAAACTAAAAAGAAAAGTGAAGAAAAATACTTAGTATTATTTATACTCAGCAAATTCTTTAGTATTTCACAGCTTTAGGCACATGCGACGTGCCTTACAATAAAATAAAAGACACCCCATGTAGTTGATAGATTTTCCATGGAAGTTATAAGCATGTGCAGATATTTTTAACTAATAAACTTGTTGGTTAGGAAAAGGAAAGGAAAACACGTTGACCTTGATAGAAAGCGGGGCACTAGTCAAAGATTGGATATACAAATTAGGTATATATTGGATATTATTGTGGTCCTTCCCCGGACCCCTATTGCACTCCTTTTTCGAAAACAGTCTTCCTATTTTGATAGGGGTAAAGTCTGTGTAAATTTTATCTTTTCCAAATCCCACGTCGTGAGATTTCACTGTATACACGCTAGTTGTTGTTGTAACTAGATAGGAAGTTGTTGAAACTAATTAGGCGTGGACTTGGTGATGAATTGTCAGCTTGGTGGGCCTAGCTGGACGGTATTACTCGGCAGAAGGGACTCAACAACTGCGAGTTTGAGTACAGCGAACAGCGACATCCCTGCACCAACTTTGAATCTAAGCAGCCTCATTTCTTCCTTCTCTAACAAAGGTTTCAATTCCAGGGAAATGGTCGCTCTCTCAGGTTTATTTTACCTTCCACTAACTATTTTCTTAAAATATTCTCTTCCTACTTATTGTTAGTATATCATTTTTTTAGTTCGTAGCTTTTCATGCATAACTTTTGTGGTTGTTGGTGATAGTGTCGAAGTCAAGAAGTTAAGACAAAATAATTTATATATAAAATAAATTTCGGAACCAAAACGGCATGTGGAATGGGCGCAACCTCGGGTTCGGGAAGTGGGGTGTATACCGGTCGGGTTGTTGTTCGAAGGACCAAGCCCAAAAGCAGGGTCAGGGTGAATTTCTTCAGATTGCTCGAGAGGCGCGACACCCCTTTCAGTTCATTGCTACGGAAATAGCACCGGCAGAAGGCTAAGAGCGCATTTTATGCCTAGTGGTTTTGGAAATGAGCAATCAGTTAACTGTCAATCATACAGACAAAAATCATTTTTATTTTCTTATTCCTTAAAATATTTTATGGTCTAGACGTCGTAGAGAATTGAGAATTCGATTTTGAATGAAAGTTGATTTCATCCTGACTTTCATCGGGGACAGGTATGGGGTCCCCCATCATCTCACTAGCCGACTTTGACCCCTGTTATTTTGAGGTCATATCTAGTATTCAGAGTTTGCCTCGCTCAAATCAAGCACGCAAAGAATGCGTAAATGTTTGGTCTGCCTAGCATTGTCCATGTTGGGCGACTCCGTTATGATCTGAACGAAGGGCTTCCTCCATTTTGAGCTCTGTCTGAAATCATGTCTCAATTATGGAGTCAAAAATTTCATCGGGCAAGGGAGACCTAATCGTCTTGAAAGCATGGTTCTTGCCTCCCTGCCCCCTTTGAGCTCGTCCATTAGTTGGGTGATCCCTTGCTCTCACGTTTGAGTGTTTGCTCGTCGTTTAGGCCCGTGAGTGAGATTGCATCATTGAAACACAAGCTGGATATGTACGGCCTATATTCCCACAAATGTGATCCCTATTAATGATGGTGAATCTATCATTCGATATCCTTTTCCTTCTGTGACGGAATGGAAGAAAGGTCATGAAACCTGTGATGGCCCTTTATGGACTTAAACAAGCGTCTCGAAATGGGTTTGCCAAATTTTCTTCTACTTTACTGGATGCTGGTTTTCTTCAGTCTGATTTGCTGAGGCTAGCTTGACTTCACTCACTTCAGAATCGATGTGGCTCTAAAGTCAGGTTTGCCTACCTCTTTATAGAGATAAGAGAGGAAAGTGTCTAGGCCCGAGAGCAAGGTCCAATGATCCTTTTTCAATCTCCCTACCTAATTCGAATTCAAAGCATTAAGATTTCAAACTAAAACTCAATAAAAGCTTCAAAAGCCGATGCCTCTCTCTTTTCCTTTTTTACAGAAGCGGATTCGAAAGCCTTTAACTAGGTAATTGACTTAGTGAATCGACTCGAATTTTATAATACGAGGGCTAGTGATTGATCAAGTCATTAAACTTAGTCATTTTTATCAACATGAGCTCTACCATGCCCGCACTTCCTTGTATATATGAAGCCCTTATATCAAGCATTGCCCTTTGACTAATATACACAAGCTTCTGAGAGGATTTTTATTTCAAGCCAAGAGGAATCTATTTTATATCCACTGTGGATATAAAATAGAAATCTTATTTGCACAATATAACTATTTTTGCGAGTGGAATAAAAGTAGTTGGATGATGGTTCAACATTGTCAAATAAGAGTGTGTTTGCGAGGGTGTTTGGATTGACTTTTTAAAAGTGTCTTATAAGCCAAAAGTCATAAGTTGGTTCTACCCAACTTTTGGCTTTTGGCTTATTTTTATACATTTTAGGCTAAAAATAAGTGTTTAAAGTCACTTTTTATCTCACGCAAACACATCAAAAACTATAAAAGAGCTAAAAATTCAAAAGACACTTAAACAAGTCAATCCAAACACCCTATATATATGGTGAAAAATATTTTTCATAAAAAGTTTTTAAAACTCAAATCATTTAATTTTGTGTTTAGTTATTGCAAAACATTTTAGGTTAAGTATTTTACATCAAAACGGGGAAAATGAGTTCTCTCACTTTTAAACGGAAGTGGTTTTGCTTCATATTTATCTCAACCCTTACTGCTTTAACTAACAATTAGACATTATTGTCAATCTTTACTGCTCAAAATTTTCATCAAAACACTACTGTATCGTTCGCTAATACATTTTTTTGAATCCTCAATAAATGTTTTTTCTAAAATATGTTTTCTACTCTCCAACCAAACACATCAAAATATAATTAAAACAATAAATTACTTCAAGTCTTCAATGACTTATGTCATATCAAACGCACCAATAGAGTTTTTAAATGTCCCTTCTTCTAGGGTCTTAATTTTTCACCCAACTCATTAAACCTTCTTTTAGATATAAACAATGGATCTATTTCAGGTAAAAAATTTCTTATCAATTCACACAAACATAGAAAATACACTAAGTCAAAATATCTTTGGATTTTGCAGGTTCTCACACAATAGGCCAAGCGAGGTGCACTACTTTTCGCAACCGTTTATACAATGAAGCCAACATAAATACGTCATTCGCGACATCGGTTAAATCAAACTGTCCACAAAGTGGAGGTGACAACAACATCTCTCCACTAGACACTACAAGCCCAACCACATTTGACATTGCTTACTACAAGAATTTGCGAATCCAAAGGGGCCTTCTTCATTCTGACCAACAACTCTTTAATGGAGGCTCCACGGACTCTATAGTTACCACTTATAGCACCAATTCGGCCACTTTCTTCACTGACTTTGCGAATGCCATGGTGAAAATGGGCAATCTTAGCCCACTAACTGACACCAACGGCCAAATCCGCAAGAATTGCAGGAAAACCAACTAAGATTTCACATAAAAATGAGATTCTAAAATTTGATCTCGAGATTTCAAAGTGTTGCTTATGTTTTTCCTACTTGTTTTATCGTAAACTTTGATGTTTTGTGTTTTTAATTTGGGGTAAAGGTGGTAAAGTCCTCCCCCACCCCCTAAATGTTGTAATTTTCGTGTATCTTGAAATAAAATAAGTCTTTGAAAGTCTGAAATTTGTTGAGTTAATAAATTTTGTTAATTGTAAGTACATGTATATTCATGTACTAGGAATGAAAGGTGGCTTGAATTGACTTACGACATCGGTCACGGTGCATTTTGGAAAACGTGAAGTCTAATTAAACCATGCATGTTTTATTTATGTCCAAATACATAAACAGCCTCTTAATGCACTCTTCTTGTGCACCTGAACTAAGATTTGTACATATTAGACACTCGAACGTTATACAAAATATGTCTATTAAACACAAATAAAAACTTTGTAAAAAAATATAATGTATGAATGTCACGCATGGTGATGTGGCACCTGCCCCCCCCCCCTCCTCACACCATCGTCGATCACTTCTTTCAGTCTCCTCCTTTCTTCTTCCATCTTGATGAAGGAAAGTTGATGCATGCACACAATTTCCGTCGTCAAGATGCAAATTAGTAATTAAAGTCTTAAAAGTATCTTATTTTCATCTTTTTAATCAAGAACAAGCTAAACAACACAGAGATGGAAACTGTTTGTTTCTTTCTCGTATTTGTACGTGCGTCATTTTATTTTTAATGGGAAATAAAATATTATACTATTGTTGCTGCTATTTGTCATTGAAATAGAGAAGATGAAATGTAATTATAAAACGATAAACTGTGAAATGCTTTCTAAAATTATTACTAGTAAAAAAGTTCCCTCAGAACCCCCATCGTTCGTTGTTGGTCATCATTTTCCTCCATCCTTCTGTTTTCAGAAAATCTCCTCTCTCCTTATTGCTGACATCTTCTTCCCCCTCTCTTTCTAAAGTATTTTAAAACACATCCATTCCCCTTGAGTCTCAACCCAAATCATACCAACAAGTTATAAATTACTATAACAATATAAAAATATGCTCAAAACATGAATCAGAACATAAATACTAAAAACGAGGAGTTAAGCAGAGAGCGTACCTTTCTTTCTATTAAAGCTGCGAGTTTATTGTATTCTGTCAAAAAGGGGAGAACCTTGCTTCTTATTTACCGCGTCCTTGCACGAGTCGGCTTGTTCTTCGAGCCCTACTTCTCCCCGTTCCTATCATCTAAGATAAGCCTATGGAATATAGTCACCCACTAACCAATTCAGACCAAAGACATGCATTTTTTCCTGATAAATTAGCATGTTCAAGGAGACTTATCACATTTCAACGTACCTTTTGGAATACTGCGCCCACTGATTTCCGCCGCTGCCAGTCCGCCACTGCCCGGACTGGCCACTGCCGCCGGCAGGTTGTCCACTGCCCGGCCCTCGTCCCTTTCCACCATTATTTTTTCCTTTATTGTTACGATTTGAATCCCGTTTTTGGCCATTATTTTGACGATTATGATTGTCCCCTGAACCAGAATTTTGGGACTCCAAATTTGTGGAGACGAGAGCAGTTCCGGCGGTGGCTGCTCCAGAAGATGTCTGTTTTGCTTTTCGAGTTTCCTCGAGAATTAACCGCGAACGGGCCTCATAGAAAGGAGGTAATGGATTACTTTGCTGAATGAATGTTGCAACTCCATCAAACTGTTCATTCAACCCTGCAATCAACTGAAGGACCAATCTTTGATTTGTCACGGGTGAACCAACATTGGATAGTTGGTCCACAAGCATCTTCAATTCCTGACAATAAGCAGAGATATTGGAAAAATCATCCAATTTTACGTTAGTAAATTGGTGTTCAAGATAAACGACGCGAGAAAGTTTGTTATCCTGAAATATATTTTGTAGGTGTTCCCATGCCTGTTGAGCCGTAGAATTCGGCCCCAAAATGGTATGTAAAATATCGTTGGATGTAGTGCCATAAATCCATTGAAGGACAATAGCATCCAAACGAGACCATAGATTTTTGTCCACCAAAATGGCGTCCGATGGCAACTCGGAGGGTATGATATGGTCGATCACCTCATATGCGTGGAAATGAATTTTGAACAATTCCGCCCAAGAGGTATATTGCCCTTTCTCCATTTCAAGGGTTATGGAGATAAAGTTCTTGACGTTATTAACGGTAAGAGCGGGATAAAAGATTTATTTTTCGGCCATAGGTTCCACTTAGAATCAAAAGAAGAGGAGAAGGACGTGGTGTTTTGATGGAAGTGGATGGAAGAAACCTAAATGTTGGTTAATTTTAGCCGAGGAAGGAGGGGGTGTAGTAGTCGGCTAGGGTTTGGTTTAGTATTTAGGTTTGAGGAATTATTTAGGTTTAGGGTTTATGACTACTAAACCTAGAGGGAGGCCGAAAAAAATATAAGGAAAGAAGGGAGGAAATCGGCTAAGGGGGAAGAAAAGAGAAGAGTTTTAGGGAAAAGGATCTTTGGCTCTTTATACCATGTAGGAAATGATTCATTGATCAATATTATTCCCATGGTATAATTTATATACAATCATAATAAAAGAGATGCAAAGTGTATATAACAATTACAAGATTCTGTATCTATGGTTCCTTACAAGAAAATGACAAAAACAAAAGAGTACAAATTACAGTATGTGTGTCACCATGTATCATCTTTCATGGTGAATTTGTAATTACAATTTTTATAGATATATACTCAGTTGATGAAGGAGAAAGTAAAAAAATTAGAAGGAGAAGAATTCATGGGTCAGCCCCAACTTCTGTAGTTGGACCAATCCCAACTTGTAACCAGTGAGAGTGATTATCAGAATTTTTATTTGTATCCTTTAATTCACTTAGCTTAGCTAACTTTAATGTACTGTCTGCTTCATCATCTTCTACATTTTGTATTGCAACATTGTTATTGTTGTTGTTACCATTATTTCCATTATTGTTGTTTATGTTTTCATCAAGGTAGTAGTTGTCACTGTTTGCTTCTTGAGGATTACTACTCCATGGATGCAAGTGTATTTCTGTTGAGACCTGAAAGCTCAATGGATTCATAGGGTCTCGCCTAATTCGTGGCATATCATCGTGTGATATTGGAACGTTGAGATCTAATGCATCACCTGATTTTCGCAAATTTGATCTTAGATTAATTTGCTCCATATGACCATGGAAATTAAATTTTGACGTCGACTCCGGGGAATTGGAGGTGATCCAATGGCACCTTTTATGCCCACCTAAAGCTTGTCCTGTGGAGAAAACTCTATGGCATATTGAGCATTCATGGATTTTTGACTTCCTCATGGATTTTGAACCTTGCAATGTGAATTCATCTTGTGTGATATTCATATCGTGATCATCAATTAAGCTATCATCTAGTTGATCTTTCTTAGCTGCATAACACCCTTTAACCTTCTTGTGACTTGCCCTATGTCCACCTAGGGCTTGGTGGGAGTTGAAGACTTTCTTGCAAGCTTTACATTCAAACAACCCTTTATTAGAAACCCCTTTAGCCTTGTTATCAAAGGGTACACGAGTACTCACTAGTGGGGTGAAGTAGTTCATCGGGTTCCGAGCCCGCTCCTCCTCCTTGCTAGCCGAGGCGCACGACTCCTCTGGCTCAACCAACGATGTGTCAACCCTCGCGTTGGCTAAATCTATAAGGCATTTTGCGAGGAGAAGGTCTTCGTCCTCGCTTGATGGATAAGTTGAAGTACTAATGATCCCAATTTTTGTTTTCAATGACCTCTTCCTTTTAGACCATCCATAACCTTTTCTTCCACCATTATTAATATAGTCTTCGCCATCTGAACAGGGCGAGGATACTAGGGACTCTGCGTCTTCTGAGCTACATTTTCCATGTTCAAGAAAAGATTTCCACGACGAGAATTCCTTCCCGCAATTCTCACAAACCCTATTGCTCTTTTGTCGATTAGGGTTTGTTCTTAATTGATACATCCTCTTATTACCTCCCTTAACACTCCCTCCAAACTTATCTTCCCAATCACTAGCTGGATCATCATCACCATCATCTATATTTGCACCTTCATCTCCAATTCCATGAGCTCTCATATGTCCACCTAGAGCTCTCCCACACACAAAACCTTCCTTGCAAACCCTACAATAATGCTTAAACATTCGTTGTTGTTGTTGTTCTTGATCTATACAAGCCATGATGTTCTACTTCAAACATGAATGAGAATTAAAAAATTAGAAATTATAAGAAGCAAATTAGTTGAGAGAATGAAGAGACTAGAAAAGGTGGGAGAGTTTGTTGTTCTTGTACTAGAAGTTGTTGTGGGCTTGTACGGTGAGAAAAAAACTAGTCCTAGTTTTTAGTTGGAGTAGTGGTTTGTGGAGGGGACTTTAGAGGTAGAGAGAAAAATAGGAGTGTAAGTGAAAGTGGGGAGTGAGAGTTGACAAGTGGAAGGAAAGTAGTAAGGCCTAAGGTAGTGAAGAACTAATTTTATCACAAACTTTTTATTAAACAACAACCAAATGGACGGCGGAAACAATAACATTACACATAGTGGAGTCATTAGAGTTGATAGAATTAGGGGTCATTTGGTTTGAAGAAAATTAGTAATAGATAGATTATAGTACATAAATTATTTCTTACTGAATGTTTAGTATAATATATTAAAAATAAATATACTTGCATGTTGTGTTTCTTTTTAAAACAAAATAAAAGTTTATTTATTTTCTATTAATCAAATAGGTAAGCTTTGTCATTTTAGTTGTTATTATTCACATATTTTTAATACTCTGCATTCTATCCAGTATAAAATATAAAGAATATTCTCACATAATTTATGGAAGTATTATCAATATAAAGTTTAATAAGGCCAGCCAAATGTTGTATTTAGTCCATTATTTTTTATTGAAAAACTGACCACGAGTGGTATTACTTGTGCGAAATTTCATGCTAGGATTATTTTCGTTAGTGTAGACAACCAAATGACTCCTTAGTTTTCTTTTTTCGACGAATGAGCCCCTCAGTTTTTCTCGCTTGTCCGCCAAAGGTATAGAGAATGAAATTATAGTGGTTCTAACTGCAAAAATAGAGAATGAAATTATAGTGGTTCTAACTGCTAAACATGGTTCGTTCATTTAAATTAATACTAACACCCTCAATGCGCCTTCATTTGTCGATTGGTTCTTGCTGCTTTTTATAAAAATTTCATACAAAATTAAGTTTTTGAGATTGCCAATTATTATTATTTTATTTTTTTTATTCCTTCTTCGCAAGAAAAGAAAGATATGATTAATGAGGTGAAAATGAAAAGAGTTTCATGTTAAAGGATCGTTACTCATGCATTACAGTAAAAGCACAAAAAGTATATTATTAAGTTTAATACTTATATATGGTGTGGTAAACAAATGGTACTCGACATCCCACATTGTACTCTTACATTATCCTTAATTTCACAGCATTGCATAAAAACAAATTAAAGTTTCAATGGAAAATTAATATTTTTGTATATTATTCTTGGTTGCAAGATAAGGTTGCGTACAATAGACCCTTGTGGTCCGGCCCTTTCCCGATCCCCGCGCATAGCGAGAGCTTAGTGCACCGGGCTGCCCTTTTTATTCTTGGTTGCCAATCGAATCGTTTTGGTTGTTTTGATCTCCGTAATGAAAGGTCACTAGCACCATTTACTGTTTCAGCTGCAATTGCAAAGAAATAAGATTTGAAGCCTTTGTCTACCTTAAATGCGATATTTTTCTTGTGTTGCATGCTACCAGATCTGCAAGTTTAATTCAATATCAAAGTTGAATGAATGAAATTGATGTATTAGTTTTGTGTTAGTGTTCGTGTGAAAGGAAAATAGATTAAAGGAGAAATAGAACAAAATTTTATTCCTTTTAAGGGGTTAATTTCCTGAATTGTTAGTCGTATGTCACTTTATTGCACCCACGACACTAAACTATTTCTTATATCCAAAATGTCATTCAACTTTGCGGTTGGTATGCTGGTTAATAACAATGAGTCTAGTGAGACTAATAAAACAAGGGTAAGGCCTAATATGTGAGATCAATTCCTGAAAATTCATCAAGATTCTATCCTCAGGAAAAAAGCTAGGATAAAATAGCTAACTAATAGAGATACTTGTTGGAAATTTACTAAATATGAAATTAAGTATATCTCATTAATTTATGACTCGAACAATTGGGGCCCGCACGTCGGAAACGTATTTTCCACAACGTGCACATGTAGTGCCGAGTATCGTAAATTTCATTAATGAAAGAGATATTGGTACGTATGTAATATGTTTGAAACATAGAATTATGGACGGTTATAGGCCAAATGACAAAGTATTCCACGTTGGTAAACGAAGGAAGAAGTGTACGAAGTGTAAGATGAAACGAGTCGGAAATCACCGCGGAGCCGTGAAGGGCCGCGACGCCACACCGTTGGAGCCACGACGCCTCCCAAGCAGCGCCGCGGCGCTAATTGGTTGGCCAGTCACTGGAGCCACGGCGCTAAATCACAGAGCCGCGGCACTTCGGAGGCAGAATGTTGCGACGGGAAGTTAGAAAGATCTGACCTTTGGACTGGTTTTGGAGCATTGATTCTTCATTACTTGGCACATAAATTCAGCCATTATTTGGCTGAATGTAACCCCTCAATCAAGTGTCATTACATGGCTATTGAAGACCATTAGTTGACTAGTTGAGGGATCTTCTCCTTACACTATAAATTGAGGCATTTGGCTCAATTAAAGAACACTACACTCAACACTTAGAAAATACTCCAGATTTTCTGAATTCATCTTCATCCTCTCTAGCAAAGTTACTATACTCAAAGTTCTTCAAGAGTAACACTTGAGTTTCCTTTGCTCATTTGTTAATTGTTGTTGTATCTTGGGAGACTATTGCCCAACACCGTAAAAGGAGATATACGGGGCAATGTTGTCTTAAAGACAGAGTGTCATCACTCGACTCAGCAAATCACACAAGCAGTTTGTTAAGGTCTTGATTTCCAGTTTATTGTAATAGTTAATTTATCCTTTCTACCATTGTAATAGTTACTTATTTCCCGTTTCCTACAACAATTGTATCCCAACAATACTAACTCGACCTATTTTAACAGTGTCGTCATAAAATATAGAAATAGGAAACTCTGTATTAATAAGATCCAAAATGAAGACTTCCAATGGGTGGATAACACTCAAGACATTACCTCACCTATTGTGAGCTACTTCAAAGGTATATTCTGCCAAATTCCAAATTATAATTGAAAGAAATAATCCCCTTGCTTATTTTCATTAATTGAATAGGTATATATACAAGATACAAAATAGGAGAATCTTATTCCTATTCTCTTTCTAAAACCTTATTCTACCATAATTCTAACTCTACAATTATGGTAGTGTATATTCCTAATTATGGTACCAAAATACATTACAATATACTACACATATATTTTCCAAATATACAATATTCTTAACTACCAAATCAGCCACAAAACCGAGCCCAATAATGGCCATAAATCGTGGCACTTATTATGGCAATATACACTTGTATATTGTGTGTATATTGTCATATTTAACACACACCCGCAGTCATAGCGGGCGGTCTTCGAACGCTGAGACTGTCCCTAAAATATTCAAAGAGTATCGAGGGAAGACCCTTTGTAAAGATGTCTGCAACTTGATATCTTGATGGGACATGACATACGCGTACCTGCCCCCGAGCAACCTTTTCACGGACAAAGTGAATGTCCATTTCGATATATTTTGTGCGTTGGTGTTGAACCGGGTTACCTGAGAGGTAGATGGCACTAACATTATCACAATATACTAAGGTCGCCTTCTGAATGGGGCAATGAAGTTCTAACAGCAAATTACGTAACCAACACGATTCTGAGACCACATTAGCTACCCCTCGATATTCTGCCTCTGCACTTGAGCGGGATAGAGTCGCCTGACGCTTTGTAGACCCGGAGACCAAGTTGTTGCCAAGGAACATACAATATCCTGACGTAGACCGTCTGGTGTCCGGACAACCACCCCAATCCGCATCTGTGTATGAGACAAGTGTGGATGTAGAAGAAGGATACAAGTGCAACCCATAGTCCAGTGTCCCCTGAATATACTGAATGATGCATTTGATTGCATTCATGTGCTCAACTATGGGATCATGCATCAATAAACACACCTGCTGAATAGCATACGTAATATCCGGTCTGGTAAATGTAAGATACTGGAGTGCCCCTGCAAGACTGCGATAACGGGTCGGGTCCTCGTATGGTGCACCTGCCGTGGCACTAAGCTTGGGTTTTGCATCAACTGGAGTAGAAGTGGACTTACAGGATGACATTCCAGCCCTCTCGATGATCTCAGCATCATACTTCCGTTAAGACAAAAACAAACCACCTGAGTGACGTTTGACAGCAATCCCCAAAAAATAACTCAAGGGCCCTAAGTCTTTCATAGCGAACTCAAAACTGAGCATGGCCATGATAGACTGGCGCAAGGCATCGAAAGACGCAGTCAAGATGATATCATCCACATACAACAAAATGTAGGCCAATGACGAACCACGACGATAGATGAACAAGGAATTATCTGACCTGCTGTGAGTGAACCCAATAGTCGAAACAAAGTCAGCAAATAGTGCATACCAGGCCCGTGGAGACTGCTTAAGCCCATATAATAACTTCTTCAACAAACAGACATGATGAGGGCGGTTGGGATCCCTGAAACCCAACGGCTGATGCATATAGATTGTTTCCTTGAGATCACCATGTAGGAAAGCATTCTTGACATCCAACTGATGAATTGGCCAAGTCTTTGAAAGAGCCAAGCTAAGCACAGTGCGAATGGTAGCCGGTTTGACCACCGGACTAAACGTCTCACCACAATCAATTCCAACCTGCTTAGTTTTACCATCACCCACAAGTCGCGCCTTATGTCGAGCAAATGACCCATCTGAATTTTCCTTATGAGAAAAAATCCACATAGACCTGATAACATTAATACCATATGGACGGGGCACCAACTCCCACGTCTTATTATCAATAAGAGCATTATATTCATCAGTCATAACAATTTTCCAATTAGGGTCATTTAATGCGAACACAGGATTGCGGGGCAATGGGGATTTAGAGATATCAGAATGTAAATTAAAATGTCTTTTAGGTGTAAATATGCCCCGCTGACTACGAGTGACCGGTCTATGACTCGAGGAGGAAGTGAGGGAATTTTGGGAATTTTCTGGGGTCACTGCCTGCTGGCCCAAATCGGTAAACTGTGGTGTCGTCTGGATCAGTTCCAAAATTTGGCTGGATAGGCCCAATTGCTGGGACTGATCCGAACCGAAACTCTTTGCGGTTAGCGGCGTGGGACGGCGCGATGGCCCGCTGGAGGATTTTGGGTGCGGGATATGTCCAAAAAATTCCGAATAATATACGGGGATATTGGGTCATCCAAAAAATTATACGACCTAGGCTCGGGAGTATGAACTTTGGTAAAAGGAAATTGGATTTCATAAAAAATGACATGGCGATTAATTATGATTTTCTTGGAGGATAAATCAAATCACTTATAACTACGATGATTCGACGGATAACCTAAAATAACACATGGGTAGACCGAGCCTGAAGTTTGTTAATTGTGGTGGATGGGAATAACAGATAACACAAGCACCCAAAAATCCGAAGATGAGAATAAGAAGGGTTCTTATTATATAGGATTTTGAGGGGGGAAGAATATGTCAGACCTTTAGAAGGAATTATATTAAGAAGATATGTGGCCATTTGTAGAGCATGATGCCAAAAATATGGAGGTATGGAGGTATGGAGGCATGAATTAAGAGAGTTCGGAAAATGTTACTTATGGAACGAATTTTGCGTTCGGCTTTCCCATTTTGTGAAGATGTATGAGGACACAAAAAATGAAAATTTATCCCATTATTAGCACAAAATTCCCGAAACTCCCTATTGTCATACTCTTTCTCATTATCACATTGAATATTTTTTATTTCTCTTTCGAATTGAGTACGAATGAACGCTCTAAATTTGATGAAGACGGAAAACACTTGTGATTTATTCGCAATTGAAAACGTCCACAAAAATCTAAAATAATCATCTAAAAAGAGAACATAATATCGATGACCCAATGAACTAAGAACAGGAGACGTCCATAAGTCGCTATGAATAATATCAAATGGCATTGAAGTATGAGAATTGGAGTCTACAAATGGCAACTTAACAATTTTCCCTAATGAACAAGACTGACAAAGTGGAGTACGACTCGTACCCTTACAGGAAATAAAGCTATTTTTATTTAAAACTGATAAAATAGAAGATTCCGGATGACCCAGACGAGCATGCCACATGGAAGGAGAGATGGCTGCAAAGGTTGATGGCATGGCTTGACTCGATGGACTGAAACCAGGCATGATAGGATACAGATCTCCCCTACTATCACACATCATGAGATGGCTCCCCGTCTTGAAATCCTTCACAGAGAAATCAAAAGGATCAAATTCAACTGAAACCAAATTGTCCGATGTGAACTTTCGGACAGACAATAAATTTTTAATCAATAGGAGCGTGTAAAGTATTTTTCAAGAGAAGGGGTGGATTGGGGGGAGATAATGTTTTCTGACCATACCCTAGAATTGGAATAAAACTGCCATTACCAACAATTATCTCTCGAGGGGTGCTCAAATTGGAATAAGATGAGAGAGTACCTGATTCGCAAGTCATGTGAGTAGTTTCCCCGGTGTCCATATACCAATTTGGGTCCGGTTGAGTCAACCCTAATGTGTGCATCGCGGCCTCGATATCAGTCTGAGTGGGGCCTGCTGCATGATGGGCTTGCGGAGGTCGGGGCCCAAGAACTCCTGTCTGTGATGGTGCTGGGCCGTAGCCGCTGGAGTTGCTGCTTGTGGGCCACTGACCAGTGGGCCGCCACTGCTGGGTGTTGGGCCTGGACTGTTGGCCAGCCCACTGGCCGCTAGAATTCACTGCGTGATGGTAAGGGCTGCTGGCCCACGGCCCACTGCCCCAGCCCCACTGCTATGGGCCCCACTGTTGGGCCCAGGGGGGTGATGGGCACTGTTCACTGGATGGGACCCATCGCCTGCTTGTTGACCACCGGAACTGCCACTAGAACCGTCGGGTTTGCCCCCGCGGTTTTTGTTATTATTTTTGCGATTATTCTTGCCGCCACCATTATTATGGTTTTGGCCCGAATTATTCACAAAACCCGAAGAACTAGGAGAGGACGCCACCATGACGACGGGGCTTGCTCCGGTAGCCCCTTTTTTTTCCAAACCCGTTTCTTCCAAAGTAAGCATGGAGCGGGCTGGATAGAAGTCAGGAAGAGGGTTGGTTTGGCGAAGGAGAGTTTCAACACCATTATAGGCCTCCAAAAGACCGGCAACCAACTGTAGAACTAGACGATTATTCGTTATTGGTGCGCCAACATTACAGAGTTGATCCATCAACTCCTTTAGTTTCTTGCAATATGCAGAAACGTTCGAAAATTCATCCATTCGAACGAGAGAGAATTCCTGCTCGAGTGTGACGACACGTGAATGTTGGTTGTCTTGGAATATGTCACGCAATCTATTCCATGCAGCCATATCCGTGGTATCCGACTCAATAATCGTCTGTAGAAGGTCCACTGAAATAGTGGCGTAGATCCACCGGAGAACGGTAGCATCAAGTGTAATCCATAACTCAGGATCCTCCGCAGGAAGGGGTCTAGCGGGAGGAATGATGTGGTGAAGAACTTGATAAGAGATAGCGTGAATTTTAAACAACTCCTCCCACGTCGCATATTGGACGTTTTCCATCTCAAGGACAATAGGGATACAGCTCTTGATATTGGAAACTGTGAGGACAGGGTGATAATTGTTCTTAGACATATTGAAAGAACAAAGAAGGAGGGGAAATTTAAGAGAGGTTTTTAAGAGAGGAAGACGAAATTTGGGAGAGAAACCCGAGGGGGAGTTCTCGGCCGAGAAGGTCCAAAAAATTTAGGGAGAGAAATTTTTTTGCAAAACCTAGTCTCTTGATACCATGAAAGAAATAATCCCCTTGCTTATTTTCATTAATTGAATAGGTATATATACAAGATACAAAATAGGAGAATCCTATTCCTATTCTATTTCTAAAACCTTATTCTACCATAATTCTAACTCTACAATTATGGTAGTGTATATTCCTAATTATGGTACCAAAATACATTACAATATACTACACATATATTTTCCAAATATACAATATTCTTAACTACCAAATCAGCCACAAAACCGAGCCCAATAATGGCCATAAATCGTGGCACTTATTATGGCAATATACACTTGTATATTGCGTGTATATTGCCATATTTAATAATAATGATTATTCTAGCTTGGATATAATCGAACCCCTGGTCTCTCATGATGGTTATGATCTTTTTATTGCATTACCAACATAAGAGGAAGTCAGGAACGGTGTGTTCTCCGTGGACACTAATTACTCTCCTGGAGCCACTAATCATAATAGAACATCAATTACTAGACGCATGTCTATATATTATGTCAATCCATATTTCACATAAATTTATTTTTCTCATTAACATACACAAATAGGGCCAATAGACTCTATCTTAGGCTTTGGACATATCCAATTTTATGATGACATTACCATGATCATTCTGCCTAAGAGGTTTACTTACATGTGTAGTTATTATATCTAAAGTAAATTGCCCTCAAAAGTTCAACAACATTAGGCCTATTACCCTTTGCAAAGCTTCTTTGTTCTAGACTGACTAAGCTTGTCGTTATAAAAGGGAGATGTGTTACTCAAAACTTTATGTTGGCTCAAGTATATTATTCAGGATATTAACAAGGCAAATGATCATGGTAATGTCATCATAAAATTGGATATGTCCAAAGCCTAAGATAGAGTCTATTGGCCCTATTTGTGTATGTTAATGAGAAAAATAAATTTATGTGAAATATGGATTGACATAATAGATAGACATGCGTCTAGTAATTGATGTTCTATTATGATTAGTGGCTCCATACAAGCCTTCTTAAAGTCTGAGGGAGGTCTGAGATAGGGAGGCCTGTTGGATATTGTAAAGCAGTACGAAAAGTAAATAAATATTACAAGTGTTCGAAAGGATAAACAAATAGGCCAATGTTCAGAACTGCCGCAAACTTGTTGAGTCTTGAATCTTGATAACCTGAAATCAAGAAACACTAAATCTAGATTGTTACAACTGTGTGTTGAGTCGAGTGATGACACTCTGTCTTTAAGACAAGATTGCCCCGTATATATGATTTTATGTTATCGGGCAATAGTATCCCAAGATAAAACAACACTTTAATCAACGCTACAAAGCAAATAGATTGATTTTGACGAAGAAAACAAACACGAAACCACTTGCTGAAGAAATGGAAAAGGAAGGAAGAGTTTCTATTTTTCGTCCCAACGTTACTGCTCACGTTTTGGACTGTGTTTTACTCTTCTGTTTGTCTCTATGTATATATTTCTATCTCGTTTGTTCTGTTTACTTTCTGAATCTTTGTATCCTCTATTGATCCAAAAGGCATCAATATATATACCATAAGGGAGGCTTCCCAACTGCCAAGACATTGTTGTTAATGGCCATTGAATGAGGGAATTAAACAGCCAAGTAATGGCATGTTTATAGCCATTGAAGGAGGATGTAATTCAGCAAAGTAATGGCTGTTAATGGAGGGAGTTAATCAGCCAAGTAATGACTGGTTAATGCACAATAACGCCACCAAAAATCAACTCCAACGGTAGGCAGAAACTTTCTGCCTTCCGTCATTCCCAAATTTAACATTCCAGAAACTCCACGGACCAAACTGTAAATATTAAACAATATGGGGTCCAAAGAGATAATACCAGAAGAAGCCCAAGACCCACGACCAGTGACCCACGACACGAGACCCAAGCCCGAGCCCAGACCGGACGGGACGGGCGGGAGGCGCGCGTGTGGGCTTAGCCTTGAACCCAAGCACATCTAAGTCCTCCCTCCTTTAAACACATGGGATACCCCTTGGGGTCCCAAACCTTTAGCCAATTTAGAGACTTATAAAGAGAGCAATTCTTCATTTTCCCACCGATGTGGTAGATTTGTCCCACACCATATTTCCATGCCTCAAACACCTTACTTCATGGACCAATATCTCATTTATTTCTCAATGAAATTTGACGATTCTTGGCCCTACGGTCATCTACTCACTTAGTAGATTATGCACGTGAGAAGAGACAGAACCTCCAATATGCGTAACCCTAGTGTTTAATTCATTAAATATGGGTGGACGCACCTCCCCACCAAAGGCAAATTTCCAACAATCCCCTCTTGAAAGAGATTTTGGCGCACACACAAGGTGTCTACTTTCAGCAATCTTTCAGAGAAAAGATATTGTATCAGGAGAGGTATCTTCTTCTTTGAACCTTCCCTTGTTGAATACCACCGGACTTACTTACTGCACGGTGAACGTGATATCTTGAACTGTCAGTGTTTAGTGTAAGCCATGACAATTATACCAACACAATAACTTTCCTTATTCATTTTCAATCTTATGGTTTTGTCCGTTGTGGTCGTGGACACACTTGGATTCTTAAGTGCGTTCATTTGAGGTGACCTGTCCTCGCCCTTAAATAGGTGATCTCCTACAAGGTATCCTGCTATACCCCACTTCACGAGTGTTAGGAATCATTAAAAGTTTCCCCAACCTTAACCTCAACCGTTATCGTTAAAGGTTTGGAAGCTTAACATTTACCCACCATGCAGGTAGCACTTTAATGTCTATCGCGGGAACAGCTTTGGATTCATGTTTCCTTATAGAAATCTTCATCCGAAGTGATTCTTGCTTCCACCGAAGCGCTCAACTAAACCTTTTTACAGCTTCGTTTTCCCATTGAACCAAATTCTTGGGATCTCCAATCAGTATGGTTGGGTTTCTACTGCAAAGGTTCGTATTATTTGGGTTTTAAGACCATTCCCCTAGACAGGCAGAACACTTGATCTTCGTATACTCCAGTTATATCCTTTAATTAGTAATCAAGGAAGTGACACCCGTGATAATTAACTGCTATACGGTCTTATGTCTCCGACAGATATGTCCAGACGCTGTCATTCGTGTCCTTCCTAAAGCCGACCGGCTAGCCACAATGTATAACTGCTGAAGACACGGGTTTCTCCCAATAAGGGACGTCCTCTAAGGAGTCGTGAAGTTACTCAACTTCTTTCATGCTTTGTATAAAGCGATAAACTCCGATTCCATCATGAATCGGCCGATGCAAGTTTGCTTAGAGGTTTTTCCAAGACCCACCATACACATTTACTTGTGGCTTTGGTGTTCTTCAAATATGATGTCCACTTTGCATCACTGTGTTCTCCCAGAACTACTGGACATCCAGAATACTATGATCCGTAGATAAGCGAATATTTCAGATATCATCATATCCGACTTAACGCCTTCTAATGATCATTTTTAGAATCATCAGTGAACCTTAGTTCAACTGATCTGCTTTGTAGGCCGATACCAGGTCGGTTGTAGTGTGTAACATATATTGAACTACATGTGACCTGCGCATATCGCTCCTTGTATATGGGTGCACCATGATTTCAATCAGTTATATGATTCATATCCATTGGTGGCTTCAACGAGACTGTCAACTATCTCACAACTGAGTTTAAAGTTAGCCCAGTCCGTTAGATGTCTTAGAAATCTAATTCCTGTGATACCCATATCTTTTGTTTCAATATAATTTCCACTCTCAGACTGTTGGTTTTCCAATTGTTGGCTTTCTAACTTCAGAGTCAATGTTTATGTGGTCAGATTCATTATTTCTATTTTATCTTAAACTTCCAGGACCAAAATGTAAACATTTCAGGGACCAAATAGAAAGTTCAGGAAGAAGCCCAACAGTCCAGCAAACCAACTCTGATTCTCTCATTCCAACTCTCCGATTAGAAAGGTTGTTTTAACATCCATGCCAAGCAGGACTGCAATGGCCCTGAATGTTAAGCTACTCACAGGGGAGCACATGTATAAATAGTCGAGGCCTTATACTCGTCAGTAGATCCATCTACTTTGTACTCACTTTTGAGTATCCACTTTTACCACCCAAAGGTTCTTTTTCTGGAGGAAGATCAACCATTACGCAAGTATGGTTCTATATGATGAAATTTATTTCTCTCCTTGTAGCTTCTTTCCAAAGCAGCGCTTTTGGAGATGACAATTATTTGTTAATTGTCCATGGTTCGTTCTCAACCATACAAGCTAGAAGGCCTGGAACAAGTCTTTATCCCCTCTTTGCTCCGTCTCAGTTCAACATCTAGAATCCCTGAGTTCTGTAGATCTGGAATATTAAGTTTCGGATAGACAGCAACTTTCGAGTCCTGTAGATACGGAACGTCTAGTTCTGGACAGTCAGGCCCTCACGGGTTCTTGTCAACCTTGAGCAATTACTCCTTTTTCCTTCTCAAGGAAAGTTATTTTCAAAGAATTCAGCATTCTTTGACGCCAAGAGGCGATAAGCACTACTGTTATTTGCAGATCCAGTGGATATGCAATTTACAGTCTTATGTCCAACTTGACCTGTTTCCGGATTCCAACCTCTACCAAGCCACCACACATTACAACATTTATATGTGAGATCATTTTCATGTCTCACACGGATGGTTATCCTTATCCTTATGCGGAGTTTTATTGAGAATCGCATTAGCGGTAAAGATCGCTTTTTCCCATATAATTTGGGCATACAGCTTTGCGCTTGGCTAACACCGTTAGACTGAGGTGAGTAATGAGCAGTCGTTTGATGAATGATGATTCACATTCTCCCCCTCTATCACTACGAATTCCTCAATCTGTAGGCTTAGTTGATTTTCAACTTCTGATTTGTAGCGCTTATCCGCTTCAACAACTTCATCTTTGCTTTTCAACAAACAAAGGATACAATACGTTGTACCATCATCAATGAAGATCACAAAGTACTTGTCTCCCCCCTCTATTTTGTATAAACTTCAAATCACCCATGTAGGTGTGACTAAGTTCTAGAGGAGCGGTGCTTTTTTCGCTATTCCTTTGACGGAACTTGGAAAGGTGATTTTGCCTTTTCGCCTACCTCACATTCATTTTGAGGGTTTATGTCGACAGAAGGCAACAATCTTAACTTCGTTAGCTTTTGAATGACTTTCTATTTAACGTGTCTTAATCTATTATGGTATAGATGCACGGATTGCAAATATATCATTCATATGGCTACAGACATACTGTATCATTCTTAGTTATTACAGACCTGTTAGACCAGTCTCAAATCAGCTTGACCAACAATGTCCCTTAACTAAGTTTTGGGACATGTATCACCTCTTTTTGGAGTGATCCCATTCCCTGAAGTCCTATAGAGGACAACATCTCCAACCCCTTCTACTTTAGAGGTGATGTTGCTTCACATGAACAACCTCTTGCCCGTGGTTATGGTGTAACCGGATCATATGTGATCTGGATACTCTGGCCCACTCCAGTTGCTTTTCCAGACTGAGTGTCCAATTTCTTTTCTGCCTTTCTTTAGGCCTTCAGATCATTTAAGACCTGGAAACTCTGGCCCACCATACTAGGTGTCCATTACTTTTCCGATTAAATGAATTCTGGCCCCACTCTAGTCGCCTGTAGGCTTTGTATGACTGAGTGTCCAATATCATCCTATCAAAGGAATTTTGGCCCCACTCCAGTCGTCCGGAGGCTTTGTATGACTGAGTGTCCAATATCATCCTATGAAGGATTTTCTGCCAAATAGTGTGACAGGCTCAACGTCTTTAACTTTTAGTCTTCTTCCGTTATGATTATTGCCCACACAATTCTTGGCGCTTACTTAAGAGTGGTAACAGTTTTCTCACAGTTAGTGGATCTTTCTCCCTCATATGTGCGAACATACTATACACACTTTTAATAATTACACTTAAAAGAACGGATCTTTTTAAGTCATTTACAAAAACCAATTTTTAAACGGGAAGGAAGATGAGATTAAACTTCTGATTTTAAAGCGTAAGAAATATAAATTATTTCCGAAAACATTTTCATATTCCTCCTTACTTTAAGCCCTTTTTAATCATACATAATTTAATCTTATTTTTGACAAGGAAGAAATTTTACTTATCCAAATTTCGGATTCTGGCCCACTTCAGTCACTTCATCGGACTGAGTGTCCATTTCCTCCTTATCATAATTCAGATCCTTTGTCTTGGACAGATATAGGCCTTCTGCTAAAAGATAGAACCACATCTTCAGCCTTCTCCTCTTGTCCCATTTGACATCTTCAGCCTCTCGTGGGCGCTTGTTCCCACCACTCTCAGGAGCGGTGACACCATGAACACGTTGACCTTCAACAGCATAATCATCACTATCTTCTACCAGAAAACCACAGTCATATCCAGATTTGGTCACACAACGTTTGACCGACATCTTTCGAACACTAATAGAAATCTTGTCTTAAAAATCTTGGATATTGTAAAGCAGTACGGAAAGTAAATAAATATTACAAGTGTTCAAAAGGATAAACAAATAGGCCAATGTTCAGAACTGCCGCAAGCTTGTTGAATCTTGAATCTTGATAACCTGAAATCAAGAAACATTAAATCAGAATTGTTACAACTGTGTGCTGAGTCGAGTGATGGCACTCTGTCTTTAAGAAAAGAGTGCCATGTATATATGCTTTTACGTTAACGGTGTCGCGCCCGTTTTTAACCAGGTCAAAGCGGAACACAATGTATTGGTGATTCCTGGGTAAATGATTAAGGAGTCGCCACCTAATTATTTTATGGTGAATTAGGACACCTGAATATTAACTAAATGCTGCAATGTAAACTCCAATTTTAATGGTCTACGAAACTAATGAGATTCTAGGTAAGGGTTCTTTATTATCATAAAGGGAAGGGGTTAGGCATCCTTTAAGATCCGCTAACTTGCGGTTATCCGATCAAACTCAGGTTAATATTATACTAAGAAAAATGCATTTTTTTAAAATATGAAGTTAAAAAGATGTTTGCAAATAATTAATGAAAGAGATGCATTTTGTACATGTATGCATTTGCATGGTATAAAAGAAAAAATACATATAAAGTTGAAAAAGTATGCATTTGTGACAATAATAAAAAACAAATTATTTATAATGCCAAAGAAGTATATATATATTTTTTGGGAATCATTTTGAGTTGCAAAATGCAAAAAACAGATAAACTTTTGTATAATTAACAATGCGAATAAAAGATGACCAAAGTTGTTTTGAAGATCTTGAATATGCACGACGAGCCTAAAACTAATTGAATTAGCGAAGGATTTCTATGTTTGAATTAACCGAGCCTACAAATAAATAAACTAGCGATGGGTTTTAAACTACCCTATCAATTATCCATTTGTGACCTAATTATTCTAAATATCCTAACAATCACACAACATTAAATAATTATTACATGCCCCAAAAATAGAAATAACGGAATTAAAGAGTGATAATAAAAGGGGAACTAAGGCGGATGACGATGTCATCTAGCCCTATTTGTTTTGAAATCCCGAGGTTGGAGAATGCAAGGAGTGTGAATGCGGGTCTTCGTTTGACAATAGTCATGATGAGTCTCATAACGAAACTCTTCGTAGCTCCCGATGCATTTCATGTAAATAAAAGAAAAGAAAAGGATTAGTAGAATTAAAAATATATATATGCATAAGAAAATGTGAATAAGTGATTCATGAAAAAGTAATATGTTACTGGAACTCGAAATGTACGCAGATGCAAAAGAATATAAAGGAGGCCCAAAATGATAATTATCAAACTTAAAAGAATAGAGCAGTCCAGATACATAATAGGGCCCAATTCAACACATATGCATATCTATACACTTAGACATACGTAAGAGCTGATATACGTATAATATTTCTAATATACATGGTATATCCGAAATTATACAAAAATACACAACTTAGATATACATATGAATGTATATATCCATGTCTGTATATTTCGTATACCTATGAGACATGCCATTTTCAGATTTAGCAAATTGAGGCCTACAAGAAGAACGAAATGGCACAAGCAGAAATATGAACAAAATCCATTTTTTTAGGAAGGCAAGGAAGTAGAACATATTTCCATTTTTTGAATTAGACATGTCACACTGCATTCCGAAATCAATGCACACTCACACCAAGCTTCTTATCATATTTTACTATTCTACGCTTCCAAATATAAGCCTTATACACATATTGGCAGATGCTCAGAAATATTCTAACCTACACTAGACAACCTAGGAGCAGTTTACATGCTAATGAGGATGAATTTTGACACTAAATCAAACAAGGGAAGTATATGGGCAAATTGGTTAACATATAGACATAGAAATGAAAGCATAATTAATCAGAAATGGCATTTCAGAGATGCAGGACCACTCAGACTAAACTAAACATAAAGGACACATATAAGATTCTCATTAGACATACTTCACACAGATTTGGACATGCTAATGAACATTCAAAGCACAATATGCCTTATACTGCCTTCAACCACATAAACAGACCCAAAACATGTATCAAAGCATTTGCCTAACAAGAAATCCCTATAGGTCAAAACTCAAAAGCAATGCTCAAGACTGGACCATACAGGACATAAAAGAAATAAACCACACATCGGGTTATCTAATTAGATTTGACTCTTCACCGATTCAAACCATGCTGGACACCAATGACAGCCACATATTCAGAGCTAGATGAATCAAATTCTAAACTCCTTAAGCCAGAACAGACATCATATGAAATATCATACAACAGTTAGATAAATGTCAAACTAATTTCAGTGTATTATGCAAGATAAACCAAGATTTCAGACATAGTGTGTTGGAAATAATATTAACATGATGGGGAACAGCTCTTAATGTTCGAGCTAGTCAATTACATCACAATTTTTATTAAACAAGCACTAAAAATAGCATACTCAACATATAACTCTAACATGAACCTAACACAACATACTTGAAAATAACCAGACAACTAAAAGGCAAACATCATAAGGCATTTAACTAATCAGCATCACAACCTCTTTGAACAGATGTTAAACAACATATTCTTCATATTACATTAAGCTTGAACCTGAAACGAGTCTAACAGGTAAAGACATAATTAATTTAACAAAAGCAGTCTTTTACGAGATATCACACATAGACACTGATGAACATACAACATGAACAAGCTAAATTACTACATAGTTAACACACAAAAAAAATACAGAAAAATAAACTGAAGGGAGTTTGAGTTTTACGGACCTTCTCCGGGCAGCGAACCGAGGCGTGTTTCGAATCGTCGACCCGCTCGGAGGAGTTTGTTTATGCGATTGAATAGAAAATGGGCATGAATGTTTTGTGGTTGTGTCGAGCAAGAACTGAGAGTAAAAAAAAAGATTTTTTAGAATCGAAAGCTGTTCGAGAGAGGGGTTTTTCTGCCTATCTTTTCCTCTGAGCAAACCTAAGAAAAAATGGTGAATTCTTGGTTTGATTTTTTGAAGAACCGAGAGTTTTTTCCGTCAAAAAAGCCTCCCTCAAACACAACCCAAAGGGCTATATTTATAACCAAAACTTGAAGGGTTTCAACAGCTAGAATTCGAAATTCAAAGAAAAGAAAAGAGGGAAAAAGTGACGGTTCTTCTTTTTCCGATTCCGAAAAGAATAGATAATGATAAAGGGGTATGGATTCATGTCGTTACCCCTTGAATTTGAAGAAATAACCGAAGGGTTTTGGGTTTCCTCTTCACAGCTATTGTCAACAGCTTTGCAGGCCTCAAACGTCTTCAATAGAGGAAGAGGGATGGGTGATTGATGGAGGAGATGAGACGTGGTGCAGTGGCGTCGGTGAGGCGAATATCCGGTGGACTTTGTGGTTGTCGGTGGTTCTTTGGGTGTCTAGTTTTGGGGTCATTGGTTTTGGACGATGGGGCCTTTGGGGGGTTTGGTTGGGGCGATGGGTTAATGCGTTTTATGTTGGGTTTTTGGGCCGGTTCGGTTGATTGGGCTGGCAGGAATTGGGGGTTAGGCTGGTCCGGTTGGGCCGAAAAATAAATGAGAGTTGTAGTTTGGGTCGGGCGAATTAGTTTTGGGCCACGGTTTGGGGTGTGCATTTTGGGCTATAATTTATGGGTTGGGTAGAATGTTTTGGTGAGGGGGAATAAAATGGTTTATGGGTTTAAAAATATAAAAGGGATTTAATATTAAAAATGCTTTGAATAAATGTAAATTACTTAGGATATAGTATAACGATGTGATAATAATAAAACATAATACTTGTGAAATACTTAATGCTTAATTAAATTAAAAATACGATATTATTTTTTGCTAAAATAAAATAATATAGAATATTACAATAGAAACTACGATCATGATTTTAAAAGGCAAATGGTTGTAGAAATACGAATAATAGTAATAATAATAATAATAATAACAATGATAATAACATTGAGAATAATAATATATATGTATATATATGCCTATATGTATATATATAAAAAAATATTTTTTAAAGTGTCAAAATATTTAAAATTGTGAATAAATCGAAAAAGACGGGACAAAATTGAGTTTCAACAAACGGGCAATAGTCTTCCAAGATAAAATAACATTTTAATCAACGCTACAAAGCAAATAGGTTGATTCTGACGAAGAAAACAAACATGAAACCACTTGCTGAAGAAATGGAAAAGGAAGGAAGAGTTTCTATTTTTCGTCCCAACGTTACTGCTCACGTTTTGGACTGTGTTTTACTCTTCTGTTTGTCTCTATGTATATATTTATGTCTCGTTTGTTCTGTATACTTTCTGTATCTTTGTATTCTCTATTGATCCAAAAGGCATCAAGCTTCCCAACTATCAAGACATGGCTGTTAATGGCCATTAAATGAGGGAATTAAACAGCCAAGTAATGGCATGTTTATAGCCATTGAAGGAGGGTGTAATTCAGCCAAGTAATGGTTGTTAATGGAGGGAGTTAATCAGCCAAGTAATGGCTGGTTAATTCATAATAACGCCCTCAAAAATCAACACCAACGGTAGGCAGAAACTTTCTGCCTTCCGTCGTTCCCAAATTCAATATTCCAGAAACTCCAGGGACAAAACTGTAAATATTAAATAATTTGGGGTCCAAAGAGATAATACCAGAAGAAGCCCAAGACCCACGACCCAAGACCCACGACCCACGACCCACGACCAGTGACCCACAACTCGAGACCTGAGACCCGAGCCCAAGCCCGGACCGGACGGGACGGGCGCGCGGCGCGCGTGTGGGCTTAGCCTTGAACCCAAGCACATCTAGGTCATCCCTCCTTTAAACACATGGGATACCCCTTGGGGTCCCAAACCCTTAGCCAATTTAGAGACTCATAAAGAGAGCAATTCTTCCTTTTCCCACCGATGTGATAGATTTGTCCCACACCAAATTTTCATGCCTCAAACACCTTACTTCGTGGACCAATATCTCTTTCATTTCTCAATGAAATTTGACGATTCTTGGCCCTACGGTCATCTACTCACTTAGTAGATTATGCACGTGAGAAGAGACAGAACCTCCAATATGCGTAACCCTAGTGTTTAATTCATTAAGTATGGGTGGACGCACCTCCCCACCAAAGGCAAATTTCCAACAATCCCCTCTTGAAAGAGATTTTGGCGCACACACAAGGTGTCTACTTTCAGCAATCTTTCAGAGAAAAGATATTGTATCAGGAGAGGTATCTTCTTCTTTGAACCTTCCCTTGTTGAATACCACCGGACTTACTTACTGCACAGTGAACGTGATGTCTTGAACTGTCAGTGTTTAGTGTAAGCCATGACAATTATACCAACACAATAACTCTCCTTATTCGTTTTCATTCTTATGGTTTTGTCCGTTGTGGTCGTGGACACACTTGGATTCTTAAGTGCGTTCATTTGAGGTGACCTGTCCTCGTCATTAAATAGGTGATCTCCTACAAGGTATCCTGCTATACCCCACTTCACGAGTGTTAGGAATCATTAAAAGTTTCCCCAACCTTAACCTCAACCATTATCGTTAAAGGTTTGGAAGCTTAACATTTACCCACCATGCAGGTAGCACTTTAATGTCTATCGCGGGAACAGCTTTGGATTCATGTTTCCTTATAGAAATCATCATCCGAAGTGATTCTTGCTTCCACCGAAGCGCTCAACTAAACCTTTTTACAGCTTAGTTTTCCCATTGAACCAAATTCTTGGGATCTCCAATCAGTATAGTTGGGTTTCCACTGCAAAGGTTCGTATTGTTTGGGTTTTAAGACCATTCCCCTAGACAAGCAGAACACTTGATCTTCGTGTAGTCCAGTTATATCCTTTGATTAGTAATCAAGGAAGTGACACCCGTGATAATCAACTGTTATACGGTCTTATGTCTCCGACAGATATGTCCAGACGCCGTCATTCGTGTCCTTCCTAAAGCCGACCGGCTAGCCACAATGTATAACTGCTGAAGGCACGGGTTTCTCCCAATAAGGGACGTCCTCTAAGGAGTGGTGAAGTTACTCAACTTCTTTCATGCTTTGTATAAAGCGATAAACTCTGATTCCATCATGAACACATGGGATACCCCTTGGGGTCCCAAACCCTTAGCCAATTTAGAGACTTATAAAGAGTGCAATTCTTACTTTTCCCACCGATGTGGTAGATTTATCCCACACCATATTTTCATGCCTCAAACACCTTACTTCGTGGACCAATATCTCTTTCATTTCTCAACGAAATTTGAGGATTCTTGACCCTACGGTCATCTACTCACTTAGTAGATTATGCACGTGAGAAGAGACAAAACCTCCAACATGCGGAACCCTAGTTTTTAATTCATTAAATATGGGTGGACACACTTCCCCACCAAAGGCAAATTTCCAACAAGGCCATTATTTTCCCCTCTTTATTTGTCTTATTTGTTGAATTATTTTTCTTGAAATTATCTAAAGTTGCTAACCATAATAATTTTATTAGATTTTACATGAAGAATAGACTCTTTAATTAACCATCTTGCCTTTACAAATGATATAATCATGCTTTCTAGTGATTGCGTGAACTCTTTAAATCTCATGATGAACACTCTAGTAGGGTATGAAAAGTAACTGGTCAACTGATCAATAAGAACAAGTCTTGACACCAATTATAGTTCAGAAGACATTATTAAAATTGACAGCATAACTGAAGTAGATCACAAAGAACTTCCTGTTAATTACCTAAGTTTTCATTGTATGACTAGCAAGATTATTAACAAGTTGCTTACTGGTTGGCATGCTAAGCTCCTTTATAAAGATGGTAGTATTATTCTAATTAATAAGTATGTCGTACTGGCTTGGCCTTTTCATTCATCTTCTATCTCCTATCCATCCCCAAAAGGAGTCCTTAAGCATATGGAGAATTGCTTACTAAATTCTTTTGGTGAGGATCAACCGATAAAATTAGGTATCACTAGGCCTCTTGGTATAACTTGTGCCTCCCTATATAGGAAACTAGAGGACGTTTGTGTTAAATATACACAATATACATACAATATACATGTGTATATTGTGTGTATTGGTCACGGGATTGCTCTCGGTTTTGGACTGATTTGTACCAAGTAATTTATGGTAAATATTTAGTATCCTAGTTTAGGTAATGTTGTAATATAATTAGTAGTGTATTACCATAATTAGTGTATTACCATAAATGTATAGAATAAGGTTTTAGGAATAGAACAGGAATAGGATTCTCCTATTATGAAAATATGTAACTTGTATATATAGCCTTTCAATTAATGAAAATAATCAAGGGATTATTTTTTTCATGGTATCAAGAGTCTAGGTTTATTTTCTCTCCCAAATTTCGTCGAAATCCCTAGCCAAAATCCGAGACCCTGCTCTCGGGTTTAGTGCCGACGAGAACCTCCTTCTTCCAAAAAAATTCTCCCTAATCCCTCAATCACATATTGTTCTATCAAATATGTCTACATCCCAAAACATGTTTCATCCAGCCCTTACAGTTTCTAACATCAAGAATAACATCCCTCTCATTCTTGAAATAGAAAACGTCCAATATGCGACGTGGGCCGAACTGTTCAAAATCCACGCACGATCACATCAAGTCATCCATCACATAATCCCCGCGGATCCTGAGGATACGGAGGTGCCAAAACGCGAGGATGATCCTAAGTTGTGGACGACTATTGATGCTATCGTTCTTCAGTGGATATATTCCACCATATCTACCGACATTTTGCAAACAATTATTGAGCCTGACGCTACGGTACAGGCAACTTGGGATAGACTGCGTGATATATTCCAAGATAATCAAAATTCTAGAGTTGTTACCCTTGAGTAGGATTTCTCCCACGTCAATATGGAAGATTTTCCTATTGTTTCATCTTATTGCAAAAGATTAAAGGAATTGGTTGACCAACTTCGCAACATTGGCGCGCCGATTTCAAATGATCGTTTGGTCCTCTAAATGGTTTCTGGCCTCTCCGAGGCCTGTAGTGGTGTGGGAACACTTCTTCGACAAAGCAATCCACTTCCGCAATTTTATCAAGCACGTTCTATGCTTACACTAGAAGAAGCAGGCATGGCAAAATGAGTGGCTACCGGTACTAGTCCCGTAGTCATGATGACCGAGTCCACGGTGTATCCTATCATTTCGAACAATTCAGGCCAAAACTGCAACAATGGTGCGGCAAAAAGGGTGGAAATAAGAAAAATGGCAAAAACCGCGGCGGCAACAACTGCGACAGCCGGCAGAATGGTGGTGGCGGTGGGGGTTATCGAGGTGGTCAGCAGCAGCAGCAACAGTTCTGGGGCACACAATGGGACCCTATGTAGTGGCAGCGGGCTCCATAATAATAGTTTAGGCCCACCAAGATCTCTTCCGGCAAAGGGCTGGCCAAAGCAGCGATCCAGGCCCAATTCGACCTGGTCCGATTCTGACCGGCAGCTTTGGTCGAGACCGCAAATAGGGGTGCTTGGGCCTCAGTCCCCGTAAGCCTATCACGCAGCAGCACCAACACATACCGACATCGAAGTCGCAATGCACACGCTTGGTTTAAATCCACCGGACCAAAATTGGTATATGGACATCGGGGCCACTACCCATATGACATCCGATTCATGTACGCTCTCGTCTTATTCCAATTTGAGCAACCCCCACGGTATAATTATTGGTAATGGTAATTTTATTCCAATTCGTGGGTATGGTCATAAAACGTTGTCTCCCCCCCCCCTCCCATCCACCCCTTATCTTGAAAAATACCCTTCATGCCCCTAAATTGATTAAAAATTTAGTGTATGTCCGTAAATTCACTACGGACAATTCTGTTTCTATTGAATTTGATCCATTTGGTTTCTCTGTGAAGGATTTCAAGACTGGGAGTCCACTCATGAGGTGTGATAGCAGGGGGAATCTTTATCCTATCACACCCAGTTCCGGTCCATCGAGTCAAACCCTGCCGTCAGCTTTTGCAGCCATTTCTCCTTCCTTGTGGCATGCTCGTCTTGGTCATCCAAGGTCCTCTATTTTGTCATTTTTAGATAAAAATAGTTTTATTTCATGTAAGGGTACGAGTCGTACTCAAAATTGTCAATCGTGTTCTTTAGGAAAAATTGTGAAGTTGTCGTTTGTAGAATCAAAATCTCATACTTTAATGTCATTTGATATTATTCATAGCGACTTATGGACGTCTCCTGTTCCTAGTTCTGTGGGTCATCGGTATTATGTTCTCTTTCTGGATGATTATTCTAAATTTCTATGGACGTTTCCAATAGCGAAGAAATCTCAAGTTTTTTCCATCTTCCTAAAATTTAGAGCATTCATCATAACACAATTCGACCGTGAGATCAAAAATATTCAGTGTGATAATGGCAAAGAATATGACAATGGGGTGTTTCAGGAATTCTGTGCTAATAATGGGATAAATTTTTGTTTCTCTTGTCCTCATACATCTTCACAAAATAGGAAAGCTGAACGTAATATTCATTTCATAAATAATATTATCTGCACTCAATTACTCCATGCTTCCGTACCCCCATATTTTTGGCATCATGTTCTTCAAATTGCTACATATCTACTTAACATAACTCCTTCAAAAGGTTTGACATATTCTTCCCCCCTTCAAATTTTATATAATAAAAATCCTTCATATTCACATCTTCGGATTTTTGGGTGTTTGTGTTATCCGTTATTCTCGTCCACCACAATTAACAAACTTTAGGCCCGGTCGACTCCATGTGTGTTTTTGGGTTTTCCATCAAATCATCGTGGCTACAAATGCTTTGATTTATCCTCAAATAAAATCATCATTAATCGTCATGTCATTTGTTATGAATCCCAATTTCCATTTGCTAAAAATCATACTCCCGTGCCTAGTTCGTATAATTTTTTGGATGAACAAATATCTCTGTATATTATTCAGCATTTTTCGGACATCTCCCGCACCCAGAATTCTCCAGCGGGCCCACTGGCCCGTCACAACCCCCTCTGCCCAGTTGTGTCACTGGGCCAGTTTCAGCAATTGGGCCAGTCCAGCCCAATACTGGAACTGGTCCAGTTCCTGTTTCTACCGCTGTTACTGCCTCCCGAGTTGGGCCAGCAGGCCCACTGCCTGCTGGCAATCCGATCCGAGCCCAGCAAACTCCCGACATCCACTCAATTCTTCCAAGAGTCATAGACCGGTCACTCGTACTCAACGGGGTGATTTTACACCAAAGAGACATTTTAATTTACATTCGAATATCTCTAAATCCCCCTTGCCCCGTAATCATGTGTCTGTCTTAAACGACCCGAATTGGAAAATTGCTATGACTGATGAATATAATGCTCTTATTGATAATAAGACGTGGGAGTTTGTGCCCCGTCCTTGTGGTATTAATATTATTAGGTCTATGTGGATTTTTACTCATAAAGAGAATTCAGATGGTTCATTTGCTCGACATAAGGTGCGGCTTGTGGGTAATGGTAAGACTCAGCAGGTTGGTATAGATTGTGGGAAGACGTTTAGCCCGGTAGTCAAGTTGGCTACCATTCACATTGTACTCAGCTTGTCTCTTTCGAAGGCATGGCCTATTCATCAGTTGGATGTCAAAAATGCTTTCCTACATGATGATCTCAAGGAAACAGTCTATATGCATCAGCCGTTGGGATTCAGGTATCCCAACCATCCTCATCATGTCTGTTTGTTGAAGAAGTCCTTATATGGGCTTAAGTAGTCTCCACGGGCCTGGTATACAAGATTTGCTGACTATGTTTTGACTATTGGGTTCACTCACAGCAAGTCAGATAATTTTTTGTTCATCTACCGTCGTGGTTCGTCCGTGGCCTACATTCTGTTGTATGTGGATGATATCATTTTGACTGCCTCTTCCTATGCCTTACGCCAGTCTATCATGACCATGCTCAGCTCTGAGTTTGCTGTGAAACACTTAGGGCCATTGAGTTACTTTTTAGGGATTGTCGTCAAGCGTCATTCAGATGGCTTGTTTTTGTCTCAACGAAAGTATGCGACTGAGATCATCGAGAGGGCTGAGATGTCATCCTGTAAGTCCATTTCCACTCCAGTTGATACGAAGCCCAAGCTGAGTGGGACAATGAAGCTCCAAAAGCAAATTACGACCGGTTCAGCACCAACACACTAAGCATATCGAGATGGACATTCACTTTGTCAGTGAAAAGGTTTTTCGGGGTCAGGTACGCGTCTGTCATGTCCCGTCAAGATACCAAATTGCAGACATCTTTACAAAGGGTCTTCCCTCGGTCCTTTTTGAAGATTTTAGGGTCAGTCTCAGTGTTCAAAGACCGCCCGCTATGACTGCGGGGGTGTATTAAATATACACAATATACATGTGTATATTGTGTTTATTGATCACAGGATTGCTCTCGGTTTTGGACTGATTTGTACCAAGTAATTTATGGTAAATATTTAGTATCCTAGTTTAGGTACAAGTAATTTATGGTAAATATTTAGTATCCTAGTTTAGGTAATGTTGTAATATAATTAGTAGTGTATTACCGTAATTAGTGTATTACCATCAATGTATAGAATAAGGTTTTAGGAATAGAATAGGAATATGATTCTCTTATTATGAAAATATGTAACTTGTATATATAGCCTTTCAATTAATGAAAATAATGAAGGGATTATTTCTTTCCGTTTGTAATGTCTTTACTATTGAGCAATGGTGGAACCTCAGGACAAACATTGGTATTTAAAGAAGCTTTCTCATGAATAAATATTTTAGTAGGATTCACCCACTGACCAAGAAGGGTACTCAGGACAATCCAATCTTAGAATACAATGTGCAAAATTAAGAAGCTAGTGGATCATTTTATTCTATGAAAAGTTGAGAGAGGTGATGGTGGTTGTCTGGTTTGACAAGTGGACCCTTTCAGGTCCCTTTACAAATAACTTCTTGAAGGCTCCAAACCAAAAAAATTTAGAATCTTTGAAATTAGTTGCAGATCAATGATCTTGTGAGGGATGATCATTGAAATCTATTCTTTGCATGTGAAGCTAACAGCCTGTGTTGATGATGTTCTAGTCTGAACACCAGATAACCAATATCTCTTCTCCATTTCTTACACCTGCAAATAATCAGATAAAGAAAACTCAAAATCTGTATCAACACAATGATTTTGGCAGAAAAAAAAATTCCCTTCAAAATGTACTTCATAGTTTGGAAGGTATACATGGGTAAAATACCAACTAATGCCAGAATAGCCAAGATAGAGATTTCAATTCCATATAAATACTGCTGCTACAGAAGTCCCTCAACTGAAACCATTAATAACCTTTTTAGCATTGATAACTTTTACTCAAGATATTTTAAAGATTATTAGTGGTCCAGTAGGAATTTCTTGTTCTAATATTTTCTACAGAATGCTAAAAATTAAATGGTAAATATGGAAGGCTCAGAACTCCTTTGATTGTCAAATTCCTACCAGTCGTAACTTACTGAAAAATCTGGAGAATAATGTGTAGTGTCAAGTCAGAAGGTGAAAGAGTTAATGTGAAGAGATCAATGTCTTTGATTTGCTTTACTATTACTCAGTTAGTTAATTCCAAATTCTAGAAACTGAACATACAGACAATTGGGACGAATTATGCAGTCATTTATCAACTCTTTCTCATTCAAAAAATTCATCATGATTTTTGAGATTAAACCTCCTCTACTTCGCTTTAAATTTAATTTTGATGGGAGTTATAAAAATGAATTTTCTGAAGGAGGATGTATTGCTGGAGACCATGAAGGTAATCTAGCAACTGCCCATGCTATACAACTTGGCTAGGGCACTAGTAATTAGGAAGAGGCCAAGGCTCTTCTCTATGATATAGATAGTGCTTATCAAAGGGTATTCAATCCATATCCTTGCTAGTCCATTATGTTAGTGAAATCTACAAAACTCATTGAAAAAAATATGAATGATGTTGAGGAGTTGATTCATGTCAAGGATCAGATTGGCTTCACTTTGAAGCACTGTTACAAAGAAATGAATCAAATCGCTGACAAGCTAGCTGTTATGAGCCATGAACATACTGAGAATCAACTCTTTTTAGACTTTGCTTTTTTGCCACTAAGAATTAGGGGACTCTTGAATGTGAATAAATACAGTCTCCCAACTGGTGTATATCTAGCAGAAGGAAAGTAGAAGTATCTTTTGACCCTCCCTAATATATTCCTACCTTATTAGTGTAGGAATATTGTGTCACGACCCAAACCAGAGGGCCGAGACAGAAACCCGGACCCTACCCGCCGGGCACCACATCTACACTCCACCCTTAATCATATTTAAACACGGACTGAGCCATGATAGATTATATAAAGTTCCAACCCAAAAGCCCCAACTTACATATTTATATACTCATACCAAGGACGACAAGGCCACACAAGACTACTACACACAGGACACTTGTCTACAAGCCTCTAAGAGAGTATACAACACCAACAGGTCGGGACAAGGCCCCGCCATACCCATATAGACACGCAAAACTGTATCATACCAAAATCAGACCAACACTCAGGAAAGAGAAGAGTGCTTCCAAAAATCCGCTGAAATCTGCAACCTACTCACGTGGGCCGTCGCCTTGCCTATGTGAACCTGCATGCATGAAACGCACCGTCCCCCGACAAAAGGAACGTTAGTACAATTGATGTACCGAGTATGCCAGGCATAAATATCAGCATAACAGGAATATACCAATAATTGAAACATAAACAACTGACCAATAGTAACTGCCTCTGAGGGCCCTAATACACTTGCCTACATGTTATGCACAATGTAGTATACATATCCATCGGCCTCATTGGGCATCTTCCTTACCATAACAGCCTCTATGGGCATTATTTCATGTCGGCCTCTGTGGGCAAAATATGTCTAAATGTCATGCATAATACGGTAAATACATATATACTGGCCACACAAGGGCATCTTCCTCCCAATCATATATATATACATTGGCCCTTAATCAGGCATCTTCCTTCATTAAGCCACACAGGATTTATCATTATCATACCTCAGCTGATCAGGTAGTCTGCATTTCCCGTTTCCCGTCCCCAATATACGGTATTGGGAAAAACATGAATGCAATGCAAATGAAAGTGCATGAATCACAATAAAATATCCTGAAAGACATAATTTCCTCGTACCTTCGGTTAACGGCGTAAATATTAACATATTTTATGTATGCCTTAATAAGGACTTCGGAATATATTTAGACATGTTTTTAATATAGGAATCAATAACATGAATATTCTTAACTACTAGGAGTAGAATAAATTATGCAGCAATATCACGGTTATATTTTGTTACATGGAACATGCCAAAAGAAAGAAATAATTTTCCTTAACATACCTTTTGTCGGATCGCTCGTCGATACACGTATAGGTCGTATAACACTTCGATTTTTATACTCCAAGAATTATCACCTCCAACTCGAATTTATGTTGTTGCTCGATCATTCCCAGAATAAAGTTGAAAAATTGTATTGCTCATGTTATTAAGAGTAAGGTGGGACGTTACTTCCTCGGTTAATTGCAAGCCATTAGAAAGAAACTTCCTTTGTACTTTGAACGAAAATGACCATTTATTATAGGGTAGAATAGGATCATTTGTGAATGTTTAGGTAGAGGGTTATATTCCTTAATCTTCTGAGTTGTTTCCTTTGCCGCTCCCACAGCATCTTGCATTCGAACCAACAATAGTTTCCTTAATTTATTGAGGAACAATGTAATACTCCCCTGTCCCCCAACGTGTAATGCACCACCTAGTCACTTAAATTTCCCTCAAGGCCACACGTAACTATCCCACTAAATTTTGTCCACACACCCCACTATCATTTATAAATTAGCCCCACAATTAATCAATTACACACAATTAATTTCGTGATCTCAATTCACTTAAATCTTAATAACTTATAAGACCTTCATATACTCAATGCCATAATTTTTGTAATATGACACTAATCCATAACTTCTTTATGCATACTCCAAATTTATTTCCGATCCCCGTCGTCATATTTGTTACGTCCAAAATTATTTCGTGGTCTAATTCTTTTATATTCTAGTCTCTTTATTAGCATACGTGATATCACATAAAATCCCCGAGCCTACTTATTACGCTTAGAGCTCAAATCATTGTCCCAAAATTTTGGGATGTTACGTCTTTCCCCCTTAGAAACATTCGTCCTCGAATGTTGGGGTGACATATCTGATCATTGTCGCGTAACCAGCGAATACAACTACCTTTATACATCACTACATCATACCTCTCATACTCCCTTCCATCTTCCGTATATGAGTGAGATAACTTCTCATAATCTCGAATTTTAACAATAATACTGCCCTTCTAGCGTATCAACCGTCTTGGTATAAATCGCTCATTTACTGGTTACGAGTATAAACTAACCGAAGTATTTTTGGTAACCGGCATTACTGAAACGGTATAAGGCGCGAGTCAAACTCGAATTCCTAAGACTCAACTCTACTTCACAATTTATGAGATGAAAGAATAGAAACCATCCCTAAATGTCAGGCAGCCTCCTGCTTATAAGTATGGTGCACAACATACCCATAAACAAGACTCTACTAGACACGGCTTGTAGACTCCCTAGGACAAACCTGGCTCTGATACCAAGTTTGTCACGACCCAAACCGGAGGGCCGCGACGGGCACCCGGACCCTACCCGCCGGGCACCACATCTACACTCCACCCTTAATCGTATTTAAACACGGACTGAGCCGTGATAGATTATATAAAGTTCCAACCCAAAAGCCCCAACTTACATATTTATATACCCATACCAAGGCCGACAAGGCCACACAAGACTACTACACACAGGACACTTGTCTACAAGCCTCTAAGAGAGTATACAACACCAATAAGTCGGGACAAGACCCCGTCATACCCATATAGACACGCAAAACTATTTCATACCAAAATAGACCGACACTCCGGAAAGAGAGGAGTGCTTCCAAAAATCCACTGAAATCTGCAACATACTCACATGGGCCGTCGCCTTGCCTATGTGAACCTGCGGGCATGAAACGCATCGTCCCCCGACAAAAGGGACGTCAGTACGACTGATGTACTGAGTATGTCATGCATAAATATCAGCATAATAGGAATATACCAATAACTAAAACATAAACAACTGACCAACAGTAACTGCCTCTGAAGGCCAGAATACACTTGCCTACATGTTATGCACAATGCAGTATACATATCCGTCGGCCCCATTGGGCATCTTCCTTACCATAACAGCCTCTGTGGGCATCATTTCATGTCGGCCTCTTTGGGCATAATATGTCTAATTGTCATGCATAATGCGATAAATACATATATACTGGTCACACAAGGGCATCTTCCTTCCAATCATATATATATATATATATATACATTGGCCCTTAATCAGTCATCTTCCTTCATTAAGCCACACAAGCTTTATCATTATCATACCTCAGCTGATCAGGTAGTCTGCGTTTCCCGTTTCCCGTCTCCAATATACGGTCTTGGGAAAAACATGAATGCAATGCAAATGAAAGTGCATGAATCACAATAAAATATCCTGAAAGACATAATTTCCTCGTACCTTCGGTTAGCGGCGTAAATATTAACATATTTTCTGTATGCCTTAATAAGGACTTAGGAATATATTTAGACATGCTTTTAACATAGGAATAAATAACATGAATATTCTTAACTACTAGGAGTAGAATAAACTATGGAGCAATATCACAGTTATATTTCGTTACATGAAACATGTCAAAAGAAAGAAATAATTTGCCTTAACATCATTTTGTCGGATCGCTCGTCGATACACGTATAGGTCGTATAACACTTCGATTTTTATACTCCAAGAATTATCACCTCCAACTCGAATTTATGTTGTTGCTCGATCATTTCCAGAATAAAGTTGAAAAATTGTATTGCTCATGTTATGAGAATAAGGTGGGACGTTACTGCCTCAGTTAATTGCAAGCCATTAGAAAGAAACTTCCTTTGTACTTTGAATGAAAATGACCATTTATTATAGGGTAGGATAGGATCATTTGTGAATGTTTAGGTAGAGGGTTATATTCCTTAATCTTCTGAGTTGTTTCCTTTGCCGCTCCCACAGCATCTTGCATTCGAACCAACAATAATTTCCTTAATTTATTGAGGAACAATGTAATACTCCCCCCCCCCCCCCAACGTGTAACTTGCCTTAGTCACTTAAATTTCCCTCAAGGCCACACGTAACTATCCCACTAAATTTTGTCCCCACCCCCACTATCATTTATAAATTAGTCCCACAATTAATCAATTACACATAATTAATTTCGTGATGTCAATTCACTTAAATCTTAATAACTTATAAGACCTTCATATATTCAATGCCATAATTTTTGTAATATGACACTAGTCCATAACTTCTTTATGCATACTCCAAATTTATTTCCGATCCCCGTCGTCATATTTGTTACGTCCAAAATTATTTCGTGGTCTAATTCTTTTATATTCTAGTCTCTTTATTAGCATACGTGATATCACATAAAATCCCCGAGGCCCGAGTCTACTTATTACGCTTAGTGCTCAAATCATTGTCCCAAAATTCTGGGATGTTACATATTGTTAGGTCTTTAACAAGTGTATAGGGATAATCTCCTTGCCACTAAGGCCCATCAACCTTGGTGCCTTCTCATTTATGTATTTTCTGTTGGAAATTTGTCTTTGGCGGGGAGGTGCATCCACCCATATTTAATGAATTAAACACTATTGTTTCGTATGTTGGAGGCTTTGTCTCTTCTCACATGCATATTCTACTAAGTGAGTAGATGATCGTAGGGCCAAGAATCGTCAAATTTCGTTGAGAAATGAAAGAGATATTGGTCCACGAAGTAAGGTGTTTGAGGCATGGAAATATGGTGTGGGACAAATCTACCACATCGGTGGGAAAATGAAGAATTACTCTATTTATAAGTCTCTAAAGTGGTTAAGGGTTTGGGACCCCAAGGGGTATCCCATGTGTTTAAAGGAGGGAGGACCTAGATGTGCTTGGGTTCAAGGCTAAACCCACACGCGCGCCGCCGCCGCCCGCCGGTCCGGTCCGGGCTCGGGTCACGGGGACTTTCTGATATTATCTTTTTAGACCCCAAATTGCCTAATATTTACAGTTTGGTCCCTAGAGTTTCTGAAAAGTTGATTTTGAGAATGACGGAAAGCAGAAACTTTCTGCCTACCATTTTGGGCTATTTTTTGGAGCATTAACCAGCCATTACTTGGCTGATTAACTCCTCCATAACCAGCCCTCCTTCAATGTTCATGAACAGCCTCACTAATGGCCTTAAACCTGCCATTAATCAGCCTGCCTAATGGCCATTAACAGCCCTCCTAATAGCTATTAACAGCCTTGTTGGTGGCAGTTGAGGAGTCTCTCCTCCATGCTATTTATTGAGTTGTTTGGCTCAATTGTGGAACACGAAAATAACACACATACAGTGACAAAATACAGTGGTATATATAGTCACGAAACAGTGAGGAAAGACACACATATACACGAGATATACACAACAGAGACACACTATATACACAGAGACAAAACAGAAGAGCAAGTCAGTCCAAAAACGTTGGACGAAAACAGAAACTCTTCCTTCATTTTCCATTTCTTCAGCAAGTCGATTCGTATTTGTTTTCTTCGTCAGACTCAACCTATTTGCTTTGTAGTGTTGAGATTAAAGTGTTGTTTTATCTTGGGAGACTATTGCCCATTAACGTAAAAGCATATATACGGGATAATCGTGTCTTAAGGACAGAGTGCAATCACTCGACTCAGCACACAGTTGTAACCATCCAGATTTAGTGTTTCTTGATTTCAGGTTATCAAGATTCAAGACACAACAAGCTTGCGGCAGTTCTGAACATTGGCATATTTGTTTATCCTTTCGAACACTTGTAATGTTTATTTACTTCCCGTACTGCTTTACAATACAATAGAAAGCCAACATTTTCATCATCTACTTTATATTAAGATAAATAATGTTATTTTCATCTTATATTAGAGAATTTATCTGTGAAAGACATCTCTCACAGATCAACTATACTTTTCATTAGATGAATAAAATGAATATTTGGATTATAAATTAATTTTTCCTAAATATCACAAAAAGTAACTAGCTAAATATTTCAGAATAAATTGTTATAAAGAAACTGGTTATACATATGTTTAACAAGTTAACTCAAAATATCATAAAATAATCAAGTTGCATGAGTTTATTTGATTATTTTGTTACTTTTAGTTGTTTGTATTGCTTGAATTCAAATAATGTGATCAGATACAACTTGAGAGAAGTGACCAACCTCTCCAAGAGTGAATTCTGCCAAGGTTAGAGGTAGGTAGTTATCCCATATTTGTAGGTGGAATATTTTTATTAAACCTTGTGCAATTATTTTGTTTCTTAGTTTCAGTTCAGATTCAAATTAAAGGGACCACATTCAGCATGGGAGAAGTAGACATCCTCCCAAGTATGAGTTCCGCGGAGATCAAAGTTAGTTACTCAAACACTTGCAGATGCTAACACGTTATATTTTAGCTTGAGAGAAGTGGTCAAGTTGCTCAAGTGTGAAGGCGCTAAGGTTATGGGTGGGCCAACTATCCCCTAATTTGCAGGTATCATTGTTTGAACAACCTTTTAGAATAAATGTTTTCAACTATATTCAAATTTCATGATTCATTTCTAGCTTACTAGGTGTGAGAGATTGGTGGTAGCACGAGTGGGGAGATGTAGATATAGGCTGAAAAAGAACCGGGATGAGGTGATTAGATAGGACATGGTATGACTTTAGTTGACTGAGTACATGAACCTAGATAGGAATATTTGGAGGTTGAAGATTAGGGTATAAGGTTAGTAGGTAGCTCAGTGTTATCGCACCCTATATGGAAGAGGATGGACTAGCCTCCCCTCCCCTATTTTCCTTTTAGTAGAAGTTTTCAGTTGTCGTGTAGTCTCTAATGCTTCAATGTGTATTACTATTTGTTACTGCATTTAATTTGTATCTTGTTATTTTGTTGTCTCTCTTCTTATTGTGTCAAGTACTTTTTTTAGCCGAAGATCTATCAGAAACAACATCTCTACCTCATAAAAGTAGGGGTAAGGTCTGCATGCATCCAACCGTCCTCAGACTCTAATTTGTGGGATTACACTAGATATGTTGTTATTTGTGGATTATTTCACTTTATTGTATTTTATTATAATTATTTAGCCCAGACTAACCTTGTTACTCAGTTTAGAAGTTGTCAACAAGACTAACTACGTACCCTATCAGTGGTACGTGTCCTGTTTAAGTCTGCTACATTACATAATAGGTTTTGAGAACGTAAATACAATGTCTAGGGTCAAACTTTCGAGATTTAGTTAGTGAGCTCTGTTGACTCCTTTCAGTGGTTGCCAGATTTTTTTCAATTTTCTTTATTTTTAGACATTACATAGTATTCACGGGGAACGCCCCACAGACTATGCATTTAGATTTCTTAGAGGCTTATGATTGTGGGTGGGTTATGTTTAAAACAATATTACATTAAGTACATTGTCCAGTTTTAATAAATGGGCAAATAATTACATTATTAGCTTCTTATTAAAGGTTGTGTCGTTGTGCCTGGGCTATGAGGGCTCTCGGCCACATGGATAGTTCAATGTGCTCATCGACTCCTGATCCTGAGATGTGGATCATCCAAGGCAAGTTTAGATATGACTTTCAGTTAGTTAGACAGTGTTCACTCAATGGGTAAAGTAGATAGGGTATCAATGATATCCTCAGTTTGGGGGCACGACAAGTTGATATCAGAGCAACCTAGTTTAGGGTTCCTAGAAAATCACAAGTCATGTCTTGTAGAGTCTTACATATGAGTGTGCGGTACGCCATATCCCGTACGTGGGATGTTACATGACATGTTAGAAAAATTTCCTTCTTTGATTCTTATATCGTATCTTAGAGCTAAGAGTTTCATAGTTCTAACAGTTCCCTATTTTAATGTTCTGGTTCATATGGTAAAGGCTAGATCATCATCTGCTGCTGCTAATACCTCAGATGCACCACAAGTGATGCCTAATGCTCTGCTACCTTGAGGATGACCAAGAGACAGTCCAGTAGAAGTAGAGGGATACTCAAGGACATGCTAGGGACACTCAGGCATGAGCTAAGAATACTTTCATGCGTGCTAGTGCCATAGGACAAGCATAAGTTGAAAATATCTAATTATACAAAGCGATGATATTCATTCCACCTACAAGGAAACATAGAATAGTTCCAGCTCGAGATGATAGGCATGATCGAACCTTTGATAAGCTTGAGGTATCTAGTCCAAAAATTAGCATATTGGCAAACTCGTCTCAGATTTGGTGACTTGCTAGTTATTTCAGACATTAGTGCATCAATTATAGCACCTCAAATTTCTTTAGTTCAGGTTATTCCTAGATAGAATAAGGACTAGGACCATCAGGGGTACAGGGGAAGAAAAAAGGGTTGTGGTTTGCCTTTCCTTTTGTTTGATTGTCTGCGAGGCAAGGCATCGTTAGACTATCACGGCGACTAAGACATATTCATCCTAACATGAGTCTCTGACTGGATTTGTTCCTCGTTCTGGTCCGGTATTCCATCATTGTTTGGTACTCTGTCTACATTCAGGGCTTCATTTGTGTGTTTGGACAACGTCAGGGTTTAGGACTCAATCGGCGTTTTCCTAACAACGTTTCGGACTTCAGTGACATTTATAATTCCATCTAAGCATTGCTCCATAGTCATTATGCTACACAAAGCTAGCAAACACAAAATCAACTAAGGATTAGCAGTGTTTTAGGAGAATCACTATTGCTAGGGCCCCACAGGTGGCGCCAAACTATTTAGTCTAATTAGGTCAATTAGTTGAATTTGTTTGAATGAAGTCACAAGAAACGTAATTAATCCATATTGAGTTAATCCCTTAATAAAGTGAATAAAATTACAACGAGATAATTTGAATAACGATGCGAATAACTAAATGTAAATAATTGAAAAAATAACAGGGAGAAAGATTCTTATTGATTTTTTCGGATCAGATGATGAATATTACAGAAAGGCAATGATGAACAATCATGTTTACAAAGAACAGACGTAAAATTATGAATAATCAGATTTCTATCATTGAAAAGTATGGGACTTCATAGGGTAGCTAATAATGACTAATTTTCATAATCTCCGCTAGTTTCAATCATTATGTGGATAATGTTGTGGGAGTTAACAACAACATATGGAATCTCTAGGATCTCAAAGCCTAGTTGTTATTTGATCGTGCACTCTAATCCTTCCCGGATAGTTTTCTTTGAATCTCAGTGGTCTGGTGTTAATGAGGCACATCCGGTTAATAACCCTAAGATGGTTCTACTAATCGCTGGCTCAATTGGCATTGACCAATTCAATGATTGATCGTGGACCTCTCTATGTTCATCATGTGTTCGGTCAAATAGTCTTCGTTTCCATCATATTTTTATCAATACAATTATTCTTTTAGGGAACAAAGTAAAAAATGAGTGTTATATAAAATAGATCTGGGAGGGTAACATTTGCTAATTGATTATGCAATGTCACGATAATTGACATAATAATTATATTTAGACGAACGACTATTAGTTAGTTGACCACATATCAATCATATTGAAAGCACAATTTTTCCATTTTGGTTAAGAATTTTATTGACGTTTCCATTTAGCTTGGGTACACCCTTGTCACACCCCAAACCCGAATGGAACGGCCTATACTCTATATTCAATTACTGTAAACTTGTACAAGTCATACGACATAACTCGAAAGACAAATATGCAAGTACAAATGACTTTTGTACGTAAATGTGGTCATTGGCCCCTGACATGCAATTGTTATACAAATGAACCCACATACACGGTCTATGAAGCCTCTACAAATACCTAATACTGAACAACTGATACAAGTGTCGGGATAGGGCCCCTACTTACCAGTCTCTATGTATGCAAATATTAGACCTAACTCAGCTCCGAATAGAAGAGGAGCCTACATCCTCTCACTGAGTGTCCGCAACAACTAGCAAGTGTATCCGCAAACCTGTATATAGCTGCAAATGTGAACATAAAAATGCATCATTCCCGGCCAAGGGACGTCAGTACAAAAAGATTGTACTAAGCACGCAAGGCATACATGAAACAAATACAATAAATTGAATCTCATACAAGAGACAACTGGAATGAAATCAAGCAAATGCAACTGAAAGCTCTGAAACACCCTATGGAAACTCTTATTAAAACTTACATACTCAAGTCGTTCTGGACGTTGTTCTAACTCTTTCTAATGATATATTTAGGTCGTTATGTGGAGCGATGTTCTAGGATTGTTCACTGAAACGCTTGGGCTAATGGTACATTAGATTTATTCTTTACTTTCCTTTATGGCACGCGAATCAAATGGGCTCATAACATAACAAGTAATCTATCGAGTTGTAAGAGGATATAATACGTATAAGAACGAAAAATACTTACTCTGCAAATGAGCCTATGGGCTAGCAAATAAGTCCCTATGGGCCATCCAATACGCCTATGTGGGCTATCCAATATTCCTCGTTAGGCCAGTAAATAAACCTCGATAGGCCAGCAAATAAGCTGTTGTGGGCCATCAAATAGGACTCTATAGGCCACGTACTCTGGACATCAATTATCCTCATCTACTTATCTAGAGCACACCATTAACACTTTTCAGATTACTCGTAACTTGGAGGAAGTCTCGCAATTGATTCCAAATACACAACTATACTAGAACTTGCAAGTAATACAATTAGGAAGTCTAAACACACACAAGAGGCAAATCAAGTATGATACAATCAAATACGAACTTAGCAATCATGGATGCAACTAACTAGAAGAGCTGGACAACGATCAAATATCTGAACAAGGCCTCTATGACTCATTTCTTCTTAAAAGCTTTTGGCTTACAACAAAGGACAAGTGATGCGAGTCTCTATTGGGGGAGATAAACAAATAGTCATTATTTATGACTCTAATGTGATTGTTCAAGTACAGACTGATCCATGTGATACTCAAATAACTTACAGTAATCAAGTAGCGGAACTGGTGTTTACTCTAGCCACATATTTATATGTAGACAAATGGAATCTTGATGCAGTACAATTGACATCATCTATGAGGAACACCTGAGTTTGAGAGGAGAACATATACTCTTTATCCGGTGTAATTCATATAGAAGAGATGACAAATGACTCGACTTCAGTCGAGAGATACTATAAGGACGTACACACTTATACTTTTTAATATTCGCCTAGAACTTCAAATATAAGCTCTAACCTCTTAGGACCACTATACTCTTGTGAGGATCTGAATCCATCTATATTCACACAACTTGTCCATAAAGACGATCTATCAAATAGAGATAACGCAAATACCAACACTCTTATTCACCTTACCTTGTGCTCTACAACCCATAATGATCAATTAGACGTTAGCCGCGGAATATGATTTACCTTAAGTAGTGTTTGATAGTGCCATACATATAGTCTGCAACTATCAAGTACCATAACTCAACCATAGATCTACAACTACTCAACTATCGCTTGGGAATTATCACACCAATTCCTCCAAGCTTTATCCATCTTAAAAAACATTCTATAACCTCTTAAATCATATTTTGTAGACTATCAACATTATTAACAAGTAAAGTTCTCTTCTCGTTATCAACTAGTAATCATCAACAAATAAATCCTCAGGTCATTTTCACTAATAGTTGTCGTCATATACCTCTCAACTATCCACTAAAAATCATCAGATAATTCACCATAAATACCAATTATCTTAACCAATACTCGATATGCTCTCTTAGTCATACTCTATAAGCTGCTAACGTAGGCCCATCTAAAGGGGAAACTTTACTTTCATCACAACAACTAAGAATTCGACTTCAAGAGTAACATGCTTGAGTAGCAACTGATTATGAACATATACCATTTCTTTAAGAGATTTATAAGACTCTTAACATGGGATTACTACACTTGCAAAACCATACTTCATAGTTCTAATAGGAAACAAGTAAACACACGTCGTGCCATAGCGAATCAAAGAATATCCTTACGTACCTTTTAAGTTGATTCTTCAATGGAACCAACTTCCTCTACAACTAATCTACAACTAGAAAAATAGTACTACTGTCAAATGAAAAAAGCATAACAGCTAGCCGACGAGTGGCAATCCATCCTACATACGGTTCTATGACGATTATCTAAGCATATCTCATTTCTAATCCTTGTATCACCATTAATAACATATGAATGCATACATATCAAAATTTCCATCATCTTCTCACACCAAGAACAAACCAACATGCTACACAATACAACTAACAATCTCAACTACTTCAATCAACCTTCAACTTACCAACTAGCTAATGAGCGACAAGCTCGTTCTATGACAAATTAGGAAGCATCTCCCCTATTTTTCTTACTTCTCCAATTTCATAGCAGCAGCAACAACAACAACAACAACAACAATCAACAACTACATATTCAGCCCATGAAAAACAATAATGATAGCCTCCTAAACGTTATATAACAACACCCATAGCTCAACTTTAACATAGCAACATTTATTTGCACTTTCGTAGCTTTTTAGCACGTCTAAAGCTCCATTAAGCTCAAAAACATGAAGAGGAAGAGAACTCTTACCTCAAATGTCAAGAATCGGCTTATTTACACCTTACTTCAAGATGAAGAAATCTTCTATATCAACAACTACTAGCGGAGGAAGTGTTCTAATGTGCTACGATCTTTCCGAAGACAAAGTTGTCTTGTAAACTTGTGGAAATCACTCTTGGATAGTGGGGGAACCTTTGGAGAGATCTTAGAAGTTGTAAGGAATGAGGGATGGTAATAAAATGACTTGAAATGGGCTCAGCACCGCTTTAAATTGGTGGATAAACATCCACCGCCTAAGTGGGTCCCAAAGGGAGTTGCTTGCAGCGTTTTGTTAAAACGTACATAATTTTTTGTACAGAGCTCCGGTCGACGAACGATTTATTGCGTTGGAAAGTAGACTCGCTGAATTTGAATTTAGATAGATTATGCACCCCATAAATCATCATACACTAGAAGATATATCCCCTCCCCCCCCCCCCCAGAAAGTTGGGCCTAAATCCTGTCCAGAATTCTGCCTACCTTTCCCCGAGTTTCTACGAACTTAATTTCTTCGATTCGTTTAGCCCCAAATTCTTACGATACTTACTTAACACTTGTTTAAAACCTTCCTTAACATTGTATATGTATCTTAACCTCTCTAGACTTACGTTATGTACTTACGAAGCACTTTAACGTATAAAAATACGGGATGTAATAGGCAACAACTATAATCTTATTCTTTCACGTTCAGGTAACCTCGTCGCCTTCAACTTAGTCTTACACCCGTTGAGAAGTACAGGATGTTACAACGCTACCCTCCCCAGACCTCACTTTATGGGATTTCATTGAGTATGTGTTGTTGTTGTTTTGTTGTCTATAACTTATTTTATTATGCCAATAATATTCTAGATTGCTTTCACAAAAATGCATAACAACTTATACCATAAGAGTATTTTAAATATAAGCAAATTAATGTGTATTTGTTGAGATGATAAATTTCTCTATTGGAATATTCCGAAGTAATTTTACTTTTGGTGTTTCTTTTACATAAAAGTAAACGCACTAGCTACAAATATTAAATCATATTCTATCCTCTATTATTTTTTTTAAAAATCTAGGACTGTAATCTGCGTAAGGTTATTATGCAAATATTAGTATCTTTTTTATAGTAAGGTTATTATGCAAATATTATTTACAAACATTTTACAATTTCGTTTATTATTTCAAATTTATTTCTCAACGAAAATTTAAAATTAAAAACTTAATTGAAAAGTAGTTTAGCGGTTTTCCATTAATACACCATTTTTCCAACAAAGGTTTGCTAGATTACGTGTCATGAACTGATTCGTTATATCTATGTGGCACTATTCCACGTATAATAAATCAAAGCTTTTAAATTAAAGTCCAAACTTACAAAACCCAATTAAAATACAGGTCAAATAATTTCTCATCCATTTTCCAGATCGAAGAGACCATTTTCCCCTTATTCTCAGCATTCTTAGGTATTTTCCTCTCCAAATTTTTATTCAATTAATTTTATTTTCCTATTTTTGAATGAATTTGTGTTTTTACCTGCAAATATAATTAGATGTATACATGAATTTGTTAATTATTGCTTGTGAAAATTTTCAATGTGTTAGTTTTCGGATGTGCTGAGATCTGAAGGATCTAAACATTTGAATTGTGTTGATGCTTTATGATCTGGTGGATTTGACATTTGATCTTTCGGGTCGGGTTGGGTCGGGTTTTCTATTTTTCGAACCGCGCTGTGAATTTATGCTAATGATTTGCAAATCGTTCATTGATTCTACGAAATCTAAAATTTGTGTGGATTTTGATATTGGATTAGATTCCTTTCCTAAATTGCGTGTATGTAAGTTTTAACTTGTGCACCCAAACATTTTGGGATCCTAGGGGTCGTTTGGTAGTGTGTATAAGAATAATGCTGAACAGAGTGTATTAGTAATGCTGGGATTAGTTCTTTTCAATTTGGTGTATTAAAAATAACATGCATTGCATAACTTCAAGGGCAGATGTAGGTTCTAAGAACTCTTGTATAACTATATACCATGCTTTGCTATGTATTAGTTATACATAGTATAATATCAAATAGGGTATATTAGTAACAATAACCCAGTGAAATCTCACATAGTGGGGTCTGGGCAAATAGGGTATATTAGTAAACATAATTATTAGTAATACATAAAGCTAATGCATGTATTATTTTCTCTAATGCATCTTACCGAACGACCTCTAGTGTCCAGGATTCATTGGCTAGTTAGTGTAGTTGGTGGATAACAAGTACTTGCTTGAAAAGCTAGAAGTTAGCTAACCTTTTTCTCTCTCAAGTGGTTAAGAACTTTTCTTAAAACTGGATGCTCTGTATTCGGATTGACCGATCTTATAAAGGTAGTTAGCAATTCTAGGCCGAAGGTGCAGTATAGCAGTTAGATGGGGCGAGAATGATGAATAAATGATACACCATTTTTATTGCGTAGTCTGGGTTCAGTCTGTTTACATAGTCTATGTGGATCCCTAGAAGTTATAGGTCCAGCGAGACAATTTCATTCCAAATTATTTTCCTTTTAACACCTTGATTCATCACGACCATACTATCTCAAGTGACCTCTCATTTTATTCTCGACCATTGGGGAGGAAGTCCGTGGGACCAGAGGCAAATCTAGGATTTCTAGAAAATGGGTACACTACTAAAGAAAGGAGAAAAACATCCATCAAGTTGGGATTGATCCTTGAACCTCTAACTAAATAACTTAGCTTTAAACCAAGTGTACCACTAGCAGGGGTGCGAGAAGGTAATACTAGATATTTTAAGAATTATACACATAATAATATCAAGTTTAGTTGGGTGACCATTGATTCACGTCCCCTTTTTCTACACCTACATTCGCCACCATGTGGGACCCCCCCCCCCTCCTTAGAGGGCACGTAGATAATGAAAGGTTATTCCTTCACAATGCTGGAAGCTAAGCAAAGTCACAGAGCTAGTTGACTATGCTCGAGTAGAGCTTAGACCTAGAGGTGGTGGTACTTATAAAAACAAAAAGACCCAGAGGTGGTGATTGACTCGTTACAGAGATCAGGAGCGAGCAAGACTATCTTGGTGAATGGAATAAGAATTGTTGTTGTAGTAGAGTGTTCCGCCCATGCTACTATCCACTGTCGAAGTGCTTGGGTGATTTGTGCTTGAATATCCCGATGTGTCCTATTTGAATTTTCTTGTGAATGTGGTCATTCATCTTAGCATCCGCATCTTTACCATGCTGAAAGATTTCTGTGAATCATCCTACTAAAGATTTTCTGTTCAATACTTTGGAACAGTGATTAGAAATGGCTTTGGGTGGAGGTGGACCTCAAAGGGGGACTGCTGCAGCAAATGCTGCTAATCTACGTCGAAGGAAGACTGCCGGTGGAGGTGGAGCTGCTGGAGGAGCAGGTGGTACCATGCTCCAATTCTACACTGATGATTCCCCTGGACTCAAGATATCCCCCAATGTTGTGCTTGTGATGAGTATTGGCTTCATAGCCTTTGTCGCGATCCTTCACGTCATGGGTAAGCTTTACTTTGTCCGCAGAGAGGCCTAGAGAAATTCAGATATCTCATTGCTGACTTGGGAAATTTTGTTGGGCAACAGCTTTCTTGGTTGAAGAAAAACTGACATTGTAGCTTTATTTTCGATTTGTTTGTCTATGCAATGAAGTTTATAGAAAAGTTCTCTAGTTATGAGTTGACTGTTTCTTGTACGATCTGTGTTCCAATGTCTAATGAATAGAACCGTGCCGAATTCTAGCTTCTTAAACCGTGAATGGAATCATGTTGCATTATAGCTTAAGCGAAATCAATATGCTTTTCTCGCTGCATGATGCTTCTGAACAGCAAATGCTTCCTCTTTGTGTACCAATGAGGGTAATGGGTTCAGAATTGAATTGAGTTATTCTTGTATCCTCTTCAGCAATCCAATATGGTGGCATATTTTGATGTCAGTGTTTGGATTGGAGTTGCTACTCCTATTCTTTCATTGCTGCTAACAGGCAAATCTCTCCTCGTTTCTGTGCCTGTTTAGCTTCTGGTTTCACTTTTTCGCGGCAAGTTTTAGCTGTACTATATAAATAATGAAATATTGCCAACTTCCATGATCTTTTTAACTTTATGATTTGATGTTCTAGATTTAAAAAATAAATAAAATTAGGCAATTTTCAGTTTGCTTTTATCCTTAAGCTTTCAGATGAATCGTAGTTTTGATGTTAAACTTTGCACTCCTCACATCGGCAGTCCTTCATTCTAATGAGTAATGAAAAAAGAAATATGTGCATTATTCATCGTGGACAGAAAGACAAAATTGGGATTAGACACAATTACACAAATCGCGTATATGTAATTAAAGAACCTTTGTACCCTGCCTGCCCCATATTCTAAACAAGTGACGTGTATATTGGTGAATTTCATCATAAAAATGTCCTGGATAAAGATGCTAACTTTGGCCACCTCTCTAAAAGTGCAATAATTATAAATATTTATCTGGGTATTTATTCCATGCGAATGAATATGAGATGTTTCTTGCATGTACACTTTTTAACACTAACTCGTGGTTAAGTGCCACATTTTCGCTTTGATTTGTTAATTCTTAAAGCTAATTATCTAAGTGTAAAAACTCGATCTCTGATACCACAGGGGGTGAGTGAGGTATCGGGAGTTGGAGAGACGGTAAAAGAATCAATGGAGGTGGAATTAAAATGGTAGAGAAGGAAAAGTACCTTGGTAGAGAATTGAATTAACAGCGCAAAAGTACCTCGGTAGAGATTGAATTGCTCATGCAAACGTACTTCGGTAGAGATTGAATTGCTTTGCACAAACGTCTTCCTACAAGAGGGGTGCTGGAGGCTCTCAAAGGCGTCCCTCGCCACAAATTGGCCGTCAACAGCGAAACTCGGAAAATACTTGCACTAACAACACAAGCAACTACAAAAATAATTTTGCGCTAACAACACAACACTACTACCAAAATGATCTTGCACTCATAATGCAATGCAACTACTAAAATAGTTTTCCTCAATTACTACAATAATAATTTTTTTCATCAACTAATGTAATTTCAGATTCTACACTCAAATATAAACTAGCCATATTCTGATCTTTTGAAAAAAGAAACTATAAGAGATTTAGCTAGAGGGAGACGTTTTATTGAACTCGATACAAATAAGTATATACCAATTTACCAGGGGTAAATATGAAAGAGAAGTTGACTGGTACATGCATATCTGACTTACCCCTCCTTATAGCCTAAGATCCAAGAAATAGATGCAACATTTGGAGATCAGGTTCAAATCTTAGAAGAGAGAAAAAAAAATGTTAGGGGGTATGTATTTGGTGGAATAGTTAAAATGAGAGCAAATTGATCCGAATACCATTATTATAAATTTTTAAAAGAAGGATGTAGACGAGCTATTTGCTGATTGCATTGCTGGTGAGATGCGGATCAGCTATCAAGTAAGCCAGTTGAGATTAGCATCAAGATGGTTTGCAAGTGTGACGCAGAGCAGAGCATATGAGGCACTGTCCACTAAGCTGCAAAGTTAACTTGATGATGGAGACTGATACAAGAGAAAGGGAAGAGTATTGGCGTTAGTAAATTTCGCTTAAAATCTTCATGTTGCATAGACTTTGTTTTAGGATGTGGTACAGGTTACAATGCTTAAACAGTATAGGTATTGCTAAGGACTAGGACTCACCACTTCCACTTCACTCTCCAGCCATCCTGAATTGACTTGTTTCAATTAACAGTCGTCATGTGGTCTAACAGTCATTCCAATAGCTTGTTTTTTTCAAAATGAAACTATACAAAGAATTACTACGACGTACCAATTTTATAATGTAACTATACCGAATATGGATTTCATCAAATTCACTAAATAATAAAGAGGGACACAATGGTACGTACTGTAATACGACCAAAAGGCTACAAGTGCCTAGTTTTACGCCTCACCATAGATCTTTAACTTCACAACTTAGTAAAACATGTACTAGTCAAAAACTCCACGTTTATAAGTAATCGGCCTCTTTTCTGGTTCAAATCCCAAATATATCAAAGGCACACTGCACAGGTAAAAGTAACACCTTATTTACTGCATCTTAGCACATTCACCACATACTCTATTAACATATCCAAATGGTTCGATGGAGAAGCAAATAACATTAGTTCAGAGACTGGCAAAAGAAGTTGCATTAGCATAAGCAAGCAAAGGTAAAACAGAAAAAGCTTCAAGCTGAGCTCGAGGATCTTTTGCCTCTTCGGCACTTACGTCAACAACACATCTATGACCAAAATCTCGTAAATTTGCTCCTTCAGCCAAATCTCAAGCTGGACCACTCGGCCTCACCTCATCCGGCTCCTGATTGGCGCTACCATCACTTTGCTCCTCTGATGAGAATTCTTGGTCATCAGCTTCAGGAGGAAGAATGTACATCTCCAGGCCGTACATCTCAGGGTCAAAAGTGGGGTCTTTAGCCTTGATCTTCTCTATCGCCAGCTTCACCCCTTTTCCCATGTAAGGAGCAGCATACTCCATGAGTTCCTGTCTGTACAAGGAGGAAGACTTGTATTTCTGGATAGCAGCAGGACCTGCCTCCTTCAATTCCCCTGTCAGCTCGAAGATCTTCTGGTGAAAGATCATCTGGACCTTCAAAAGGGACTCCTTCTCACCAGTTAGAGTGGTTATCTTGTTGTCAGCGCCAGCCAACTCATGTTCAAGCCTCTCCTTCTCCTTCTTCGAGTCCTCGAGCCTTCGGCTAGCTTCTACCAGCTTATCTTTCAAAGAGACGTTCATCTTTTCCAGGTCATCACTCGCTTTTACCGCCACATTATACTTGTCACTGGCTACTTGAAGGCGTTCAGACAGCAGATAAAAATAGTTGATGCCCTAAAAAAGGGAGAAAAAGAGATCAAAGCAAGGAAACACAAAAGAGAAAAGAAACAAAGGTGAAGGAGAGACTAACTTCATCAAGAAGAAAGAGAAAGAAACTGACCTCGTAGAAGTGATGAATCCCCTCTTCAGTGACCTCTTGATCTGTCTTCTTGTTCCCAACAACCCGTACCCACATATCGATTGTTGAGTCCAGAAGATCGATAGGTGGAAAGTAAGGCTCCTCCTCTTCAGCAGGCTGCAAGCGAGTGAGCAATGAGCTGCCTGACTTTGAGTCCAATGGGGCTGAAGGATTGGAGGTCAAAGGGGCAGCTATCATGGGAAGACTGCTGCACGGCTTGGAGTCCCCATATTTCTGTTCAGCAGTAGAAGCAGGTATATGAGCAGCATCACTGACGGGCTTGTTTGAGCTTGTAGTTTCAAAACCCGCGGCTCCAAAGACCCAACCGTGCCTTTCATTTTCCTCTCTTCCTTGAGCTTTCCTAGCAGCTCGGCAGGACAGAAACTTCTCACATTGCCTTGCCAAAATTGCAGCAACCTCGTCCTGCTCTGGGGAACAACTATCAGGAACAGTTGCTGCAATTAAACAAAAAAAACAAAGTCAGCAATGTGGAAGGTTGGAAAGTAATAATTTCACTTAGTTGACTAAAAAGACAAATGCAGTCATGTAGGAGAGTGTAAACATCAGCTCCTTCAGCAAAGAAATGGACTCTATCAGCTGCAAACCATGACCAATACACAAGAAGACAAACCAGCAAGGCGGCTAGAACTTGATCTTTTTCCCAAGGGCTGAGTTGAGCTAGGGCTCATTATTCACTCCGCCAGCTCATAGAGATGGGTCACTCCGCAAGTAGTGGACAAAACAAAAAAATTCCTCACAAGCTGTGAAAGCCAATTGGAAAGGCACTTACAATATTTTTTTACCAGCTATGATAACAAACCAAGATAATTCGAAAGGTGCTTGGCAAAATATACTCGAAAAGAAACAATGTACTTCATACATATGATCCTACAGAAAACACTATGGAAAAAAGAGACGTGACATTGCAAAAATTGGGGCAATAGAAATGAATACTCATATAGCTCAATGGCTAGCAGATGAAAAGAAAAAGTGAGGCTGACATAAAGGAATTGAGGTAAGGTACATATCATCTTCACAAGATCTGTTAGCGCTATATCATCAAGCATAGCTTGCTTTGGTGCACGATGGCAAATTGGCCTCTAATTTTCCTCAAAAGTCCTATTCTAAGGTTAACCAAATCGAACGAGAGTAGTCCAAACAAAGGCATACTTGCAGAAGCCCGGAAAACAGAGGCGCATACAGGTGATGGAACAATCACAAACACGTAAAGCTGCTAAGGAAAGAGTAAAATAAAGAGAACTGCAGAATGAAATAAGAAGCTTAAAACTTACCTTTAGCTGATAGATATATGTCAGACGAAAAAAGGAAAACGCAAAAGGAAGGGTCTGGAAGTTGCATGCACAAGACAAAGAACTCTCTCAGAAAAACCCAGGGAAATGAAGGATGCAGAATGCATGCGCTCCATGTTTATATGAGGAGAGAATGCATCACCAAAAAGGAAGCAATGTGTCCCCTTATTTGCGGCCAAAACACACGTCACAAGTTGTAAAAACAAATGAGCACCTCATTGACCAAATCCTAGCTCACGGTGTTTGGAGAAAATCTGATAGTATAAGGGATAGATTGAGCTATCTCATATACAAGCCCGACCCAAAGATGGATAGTAGGTCATGGATAACTTTTTTTATTATTATCTTATAAGATAATAGTTCATGGATAGCAAAACATAGCTTGGGCGATAAGTATGAATAATAAAAAGTACAGACAGAAGCAAAGATAAAAGGAACTCTCCTTGCCATCTCCTCCACTTCCCAAATATATTCCTACTAATGCCAAGTCTAATTTAGGCATCGAAGAACAACCTCTGATATTGCTAGGATCTTGCAATTATTTTCTCCCATTTTCCCGGGCAATGAAGCCATCTCTAAGCAACACTCCTGCAGCTCATTCTTTCTGATCTATGAACTAACAAACTATTTCAACATAATCTACTTGATAGTGTTAGCACATTCTCTAGCAGCTCCATTTCAACATAGCAGTGGTGCATGGGGCCATAGCTTCAGTAATCAGAGGTTGAAAAATGGCCGGTAAAGCTACAGCCTCTTTTAACAATAATGTAGTTAATAGGGATCGATACTGACAACATAATTCTGCACACTAGTCACATTACTTCCCTATTCGCATCATGTACCTTTATCTACCTCAGTAATCTCTTCCTCATCAAACAGGAAATGTAAATCATTGGACAGTTGCTGCTATAATACCTAACTCACTGGCTCACTCTTTCTCCGAGCACGACAGTAGCAACAACAACAACAACATACCCAATGTAATTCCACAAGTGGGTCTGGAGAGGGTAGGATGTATGAAGACCTTACCCCTACCTTTGTGGGTAGAGCGGTTGTTTCCGATAGACCCTCGGCTCAAAAGAAGTGTAATTAAAGCAGGATAGAACGGAAACTAAAACAGCATAATAGCAAGACAAGCAAAACAAACGAAGTAAAACTGGTAGTAGTACAACTGAAGAATAGGATACTATGTGAATACTAGGTAAGACGGTAGCCAAAGTATCCAAACATTCCAGCAAGCAATGCAAAATTGCTGAAATGATTGGAAGAGGAACTTGTACTCAATTTAACCCCAAATATACATCCCTAAAGTAAATCCAAACTGAACAATTATAAAACTGTACAGCAACAATAGAACAAAGCGATCATCACTATATGACACACATAGCTTAAACATTGGACATTAGGGGCAGCTCGGTGCACTAAGCTCCGCATAACCGCTATGCGGAGGGTCCGGAAAAGGCCGAACCACAAGAAAACATTACCAAATTCCGTTGCAGATGCTGACGTGGCTGGTACTGTAGTAGTAATTGCCGAAACCGAAGACGATGGCGTGGATGATGATAGCGAAACAGTTAGAGGAGTTGTAATCGGTACTGAAGATGCGGAAATCAGTGTTGATGAGCTGGCATTCGAATACAAAGGCACTGCAAATAAAAAATATGTGTTAGTAGTAGTAGTAGAGTCGCAAGGATTTCTAGCTACCGAACTTACTAGAAGATTCTAGAGTAGAACAGAAATAGGTAGTTAATTTATGTAATATTTTTCGCTTTGTGAAATTCAAATTGTACTGGACTAACATTTAAGATATTTTTTTACCAAATTAATATGATAAAAATTATAACTTATATTCTTCTTGTATAGTTTTAATTATATAAATTTTAATCTAAATTAACTTTCGAAAGGGAAAAAAATATCACTTAAAAGTATGGCTGGCCAGTGGGCCGGGTCGGCCCGGTACCGCCCCGAACCAGACTTTAAAAAAAAAATTGCGGTATCGGGACTCGAACCGGGACGAGACATGGTCTCGTCCCAACCTGTCCCGGCCAGCCCCAATCCCGCCAGGCCCGATCCGGTCCCGGTCCCGCCCCCGATCCCGCCCGAAACCTCCCTTTGCACAAATAACCATTGCACCAACGACCATTTTACATTTTGGCCATAAGTTATTATATTTACACTTTAACCTAATTTCCCAACTATAAATACCTCATTTTCTCTTCATCTTTCTCACAAATCTTCCTACAATCTCTCAATCTATCTCTCTACAAGTCTACATTGTCTACTAAATATTCAATTTTATTTAATCATTTGAGAATTGGGAGTGAAGTTGACAACTAGCTTGAGGATCTTCCATCGAGCAAAGTTTCAATTTTCAACCTCTCGATTACACGTCGACGTTACGTCGGCGTTTGGTACATTCGTTCCTTCATTAAATTATTATTGTCTGTTTATTTTATTTAGCGCACTTAATTTCATTTACTTTAATTATTTATTAGTATAATTATAAATTTATAATTGAAGGATTTAAACGATTACGGATAGGAGTCATGCTTCTTCTAGTAGGGACAACAAGGGCAAGGGTACTTCTTCTAGTCATCTTATTTCTATACAGAATCATATTCCTACACATGATAATTTTGTTGAGACTGAACATTTTCCTACAATACCATTAGATTTAGACGATGAGCTATTTTTTGGAACTCAATAAGACTTTAATTTAGACGATGGTCTAGATGATACACTCACTAATGTAGATGACAACACACCCACTAGTGCACATTCAACTGAAATGTCTCCTATTCCCCCTAGTATGAGACGAGGTCCAGCAAAACGACCATTAAAATCTCAGATGCATGGACATTTTTTGATAGGAACGTAGAGAATCAAGTAGCTAGATGTAAAATTTGTAAAGATGTTTTAAAATTTAAAACTGGAAAAGGTCACGGTGGGACGGGGGTTTAATGAGACACGTAGTAAGGACTCATCCAGCTAGGTATGTCCAATACGAGGCTTCAAAAACGGGTGCGCAAACGTCCGCTCCATCGGAAAAAGGTTCACATACTGTCCCGGACCAAGTACATGGTCAAATTAACCCTATGACGGGGGAATTGTAGGCCCTAAATACGATAAACATAGAGATAGGGAAGCAATAGCAAAATTAGTTGTTGTGGAGGGTTTGCCTTTTTCATTTTCTTCATCTCCTGGTTTTATTCATTACATTAGAGATATATATAATCCTGCTTTTAACAGTTTTTCTAAATCAATTGTTAAGAGAGATGTATTTAAATTCGCACATGAATATCAACAGTATTTACGTTATTCATTATATCATTTTAATGGAAAAGTGGCTATCACTTCTGATATAGGTCGTAGTACTAACGGCCATGATTATTTAACAGTAACCTGTCATTGGATAGATTATAAATGGTCTATGCAAAAACGTATCTTAGCATATAGATATATAGATGATAGGCACACTGGTACTTTTATTGCACAAAATATTTATCAAGTGTGCGATTATTACGGAATAACTGATAAAATTATGACTATTACATTAGATAACGCTTCTTCTAACAATTACGCTATTACAATCTTAAAAAATAGTTTAACTCCATCTTTTCTAGATCATTTTCATATAAAATGTGCGTGACATATATAACTTAATTGTAAAGGATGATCTATCACTTTTTGAAGACATTCTTAGTAAAATACAATTTGTTATAAATTTTATTTTTAAAAGTAATAAAATACAACGAAGAAAAGAATATAAAAAAACTTGTCACGATTGTCAACTACCTTATAGAAAAATTTCAGAAGAAGTACCCACTAGGTGGAATTCTTTATACGAGCAACTACTTATTGCTTATGACTATAGAAAACCTATAACATTATTTTTTAACTCTCATAATCAAAATCCAGCTGATATGGTTGTAGATAGCGATTGGAAAAAATTTCCGAACTTATTGTATATTTAGAGAAATTTTTTTAAGCAATAAAAGAATTTTTCGGTATATATTATCCTACTATTTCAACTATGTTGTTTTATATAGCTCTAATATTTTTACTGCTTAATGAATATATGGATAAACCAGCTTATAAGGCAGCTATTAAAAAATGTTTATCAAAATAAAAAAAAAATTATTCCTATTCCCACTATTTATATTATTGGTGATGTATTAAATCTGACTATTAAAATAGATGGTACTAAATCACTTATTGAAACTATTTACGATTGTATAGCAATACTACCACCTCCAAGTCCCAAAAATCCAAATGACCCACCACCTATTGAACAAACTAAAGAAGAAGTGTGTTGTCTAGCGTAAAAGACGAATGCAAAAAAGTATACAGGTTTTACCAACAAGAAAGTGCTAGCAACCTACCGGCTTCCATATCATCTTCTTCTTCTTCAACACAACCTTACAAAAGACATGTTGTTTCTGCGGCTAGTATTGAAAGCCTCAACGAAGAAAAGACGAAAACTACAACGAAATCTTATCCGAAGGTGGTGGAAGCGACGTGGAGCAATTTGACCAACAAATACCAATTCCAACCGAAAAACCACAGGAAATTATCAAGAAACTAGAACAGATTTTTTTCAAAATGTAATTTTTTTAATTGCAATTTTACTATGTAATTTGCAACTTTTGAACAACACCACAAAGTTGCAATTTTGACAATTGTATTTGTATTACAAAAAAATCATGTCTATTAAATAATATAAGAGACACAAAATCAGTCTTGGAATGTTTTTATTACACTATCTTGTTTAATTATTGAGTTTTTTATATATATGTTATTTTTTAAATTAAGAGCAAAAAAAAATTTAAAAAAATAACCGCCCCGATCCGCACCAGCCCGATCACGCCCCGACCCGATTGCTACGGGATCGGAAACGGGACGGGACGCCGGCGAATCACGCCTGTTCCAATCCCACCGGTCCCCACCCGATCCGATCCCGCCACTCCCCGTCCCGCCCCGACCCGATCCCGCGGGACCCGATCCCGACCCACTGGCCACCTATACTTCAAATGTTTTGGAGGAAAACTAAAATAGGTAGTCAATTTACCACATTTCGCTTTCTCAAATTCAAATCATACGAATTTTAATTAATATTTTTCACCAAATTAATATAACAAATATTGCTAACTTAACTCTAGAAAAATGTAAAACATCACATAAATTGATATCAGTAAAAGTTTTAGAAGGCATAGTACTTGTAGCGGTATCATCAGTAGTAGAAGCTGCAGTTGAAACAAAACTCGCTCCGACCGGCGACGGAGAGGCTGTAGCCGTGTCCGGTAATTGTACCGCCGGAACCGGCGATCCAAAATACAAAGGAGTAGAATCGCTAGGTTTTTCAGATATCGAAGTGATTGTTGATGAAGGTTCTGGAGAAGGAGTTGTAGGGTTAAAGTTTGAAAAGGAAAACAGTGAAGAACTATATTGCCTTCCGTGGTTTTGTCATCTCCTGAGATTCGTCTAAAATAGTCGATTAACTTGAACAATTTTAGTTTTCTTTTTATGTTTATTAAAATTAAGCACATTTGGTTTTTTGAATTTAATCATTTTGAGACTAGTTATTTCGCCCTCTCGTAGAGGTAAAAATACTATGATTATAATTTTAGAGTAATTAATTTTCGAATTAGTTTTATCATAATTTTATAACAATTAAATTTAAAATAAATGCATCTCAAATTTAATTTCGAAACTAATTATTCATTATCCCTTCTTAACAAACCCAATGTAAAAAATTATTTCTGACGAAATTGGCTCCTTAGTAGTGCGTGAACAGTTCAAACTGAAAAAATTATCAGCACATACTTCTCTTTATTTAATTTACTCCCTTTATTTATCGGATGTTCCCGAAAGGATATTTGCTCCAAAAGGTGGAATCTCCCATCCCAGGAGCCCCCACACCCCTGTCCGACAGGTCTGTGAAGGAGGTAAATCATGGTGACTCAATTGATTTCAAAGGTTAGACCACTACCACGCTGCGCACAAGGGACCCTCCTTTATTTCAAGAAGAAACCCCCACACTGCCGCTGACGGGATTCGATCCTTGGTCTTTGCTCCAAATATCCCCCTTGAAACCAATTGAGCTGCCCAAGCGGACTTCCTGAAAGGATATTTAATCTATTCTAAATGATTGTTTGATTGCTCGTTAGGGGAAAAATAGGTATTGAAACTATCACAGTTAATACTAACATGTTTTAAAAAAAATTAATTGCTTTGTATAAATTTAACGAGCTAAAGATGTGTTTGATTATCATTTTATAATTTAAGAAAAATGATCAAATATACTTCTCTATTTTATTTTATTAACTAACTTTATCCTTCGTTATTGTGAACAAAAATACATCGTCGTCTTCAAACTTCACACTTATGTCTGAAAGTATATTTATGTCCTAAAGACAATCTGTATTAGGATAAATGTACTTTATACACATTCGTATTATTAATAATGGATATTAATATTTTGGCATTTGCAATTATTGAATTATTAAATTATTAATTGATTGTTTGTAATATTCTATAATATGCATCCCGGGAGGTTACGTTGTTATTAATAGTGTGAGATATTAATACTATAACGCAACTCTTAAAATAGCCTCAACTAATGATCATCGAGAATGGGATATCGATGATATGTGATAAGTCGACATGTGGTCTGCATCACATCCTTAGAGGATGTAGTATGTCTCACCTGCTACGAGTAATGGCTACTCGTGATGGACACATGGATACTTTGGAAGTATTGGTACACCATGTTGATATACTGTTTGTTATACTTGTCTAAAGTATGATCAGCGTGTGTGAGATAGAAGTCCTTAGACTTTAGGTCAATACGCGCCTTGTCTACAAAGTAATGTACTTTGATCCCGTCCTAAGCTCAAATGCCTTATAGGTTGAGATGCGGCTTGTATTGGGTACATTACGATGTGGATTAAAGGTGGTAGTTGAGCCAAGACTAGGATTCATTCCTCGAATGTATATTCGAGAGAACACTCGGATTCTCAGTGATATTAGGTTGACTAAGTCGTTGGCCAACGCAATAGACGTATATATGGTCTAGTTGTCAACTAATATAGAGGCGCCTCTGCCTCGATTAATTCGGTTTGACCTAATTTTCACATATAATTAGTGACATTCTCTTCATTATTCAACACACCAATTTTCATATTACAATTCTAAGCCTTAGATACTTAGAATCAAAACTCTCTTGAACCTCTGCCGAATTTCCTAACTTTCCGAAAGAAAAGTACATTGAAGCTTGGAGATTGCAGTCGAAAGGGCAACCGCGTGTCAACCTTATAGTAGATAAAGATTTCAGATACTATAACCTGTAAGTATTATGTTTTATGTTACAGGTTTGATTGTTGTATAATCATACCAGAAAATTTGTTGGGGTAAGTTAGAAACAAAAATTTTAAATTTTCGTTATGTCTTACTTATGTGTTGATAACCCAACAAACCCTACAATATCCTTATTTGGATGAAAATACTCAAATCCTCTTAAATTATCGGATTTCAAAAAAACAAATTACTCACTCCCAACCCGCCTATCATCGCATCATCCAGCTTAAGCTTATACAGAAAAAACAAAAGTAAAAACACATCTAAATAATGAAACCCAAAGCTCACCTCAAATTTCATCATTAAATCCATCTCCGATTTTTATTTCAGTATTATTTTGTGTTGATGCATTGTTTCAACTGCCAAGTAATTCAATTTGCTTTTAAATTCGGAATCTTTTTCATGAGTTTCAGACTTCCAGTAAAAAACGGTCGTGCAACCTTTGACGGTTTCCTCTCAATTTACTGCATCTTTTCTGTCTTCTGTATTAGTCAAATAAACAATTAGTTTAACTAATAAAAGTTCTAAAATATATGTACATGTGACAAGAGACTTTGTCACACTTGACCACGGTTAGGTCGTTTCCAGGAGGTGAAGACTATTAAATACAACAACATATTCAGTGAAACTTCCACAACGTAAAATTTAAAGAGGTAGAGTGTACGCAGATCTTACATCTACATTGATAGATAAAGATTATTAAATAATACTAGAAAAAATAATTTAAGAATCAGAGATGAATTTACAGGTGAAATTTGAGGTAGATTTAGAGTTTCATCATTTAGGTGTGTCTTTATTTTTTTTCTCCGTAAGCTGGAGCTTGATGATGATGATGGGCGGATTGGAGTTGTTAGTTTTATAAAAAAAAATTGAGTAATTTAAGAGAATTTGGGGATTTCCATTTAAATAGGGGGTATAAATGTGAACTTTGAAGACGGCAATTGTATTTTTGTTCACACGGGTAAAGTTAACTAATAAAACAAAGTAGAGGGGTATATTTGATCATTTTCCCTATAATCTAACATAACTAAAATATGTATCGGTTATAAGTCAATTTATATATTATTTTATATAGAATAGAAATGAAATAACTAATACATAAATAACTAAATAATATACAATTAACTCTTACATAACTAATCTCTGTATTAACTAATACTTGCATAACTCTAACCAACAACCAAATGACCCTTATTTTTATCTTAAGAAAAAAAAACCACTTTCAAGCTAATTGAACCCAAAATGCTCTTTTTTAACCATTTATTATACTCTCCCAAGTTCAAAAGAGTGTCTACTTAGTCATTTGCACACCTCTTAAAAATATACTAACTTCTAGGAAAAAATAAGTAACTTGACGAAGCTACCCCTAATTAAATATGTATTGGAATTTGGTCACTTAACACTTATCAAGAAAAAAAAATAAAAAATAGGATAATTTTTTTTTGATTTGGCAAATGAACATCTTTTTTTAACCAGAAAATAAAGACTTCGTAGACGCTCTTTTTGAATCAGAGGGAATATGAAATAGCGAGTCGTAACCTTAGATTGGAAGTTATAGAGAACACAGATTATGGTAGAATGTTAGTAGGTAGTTGAATGTTGTATCACTTATCCTTGCATACTTCATAGTAATATTCTTATAGTTTCTTGTTATTAGATTTCTGTCACTATTTGTTGTTTCTCTTACTTCGACTATTTCTTGTAGTATTTTGTCATGTCTTTTCTACTTTCATAATTTTATTTTTTCAAACTTCTTTTAAATGCTTTTCCTTTTCCTTGAGTCGAAGGGTCTATCGGAAACATTACCTCTACCTCTCAAGATAGGAGTAAAATCTGCGTACACACTATCCTTTACAAACTCTACTTGTGGGACATTGGACATGTTGTTATAGTTGTAGCGAATGAATCAATATTTATATTAACGTTTATTTCTTCTTTGAACCCTCAAAATCATTTCCTATCTAAATCTTAAGCTAGCGTTTGGCCAAAGATTTTGTGAAACTTGAAAAAAGAGTTATTGAGGTATAATTGTTGAATCTTGAAATTGTGTTTGGACATTTATTTTACTTGGAAAAAATTAAAATTTTGTAAGTAGAAGAAAAAAATTCACCCAAAAACTCAAAAACTGCAAATTCCATGGACAAACAATATTTTCATATTTTTTTTAAAAAAAAAACTTTCAAAATCTATAGGTGATTCGGGAGCTAATTTTGGGTTTTCCTTCTGACATGAATTAGGAAAGATGAATTTGTCCAAATGTTTTTTTTTTTTGAAAACCAAAAAAAGAAAAGAAATTTAGGATCAAATTGTTTTTTCTTTTTTAAAAAAGAAAAAACTTTATTTGCTTGCCTTGAGCGGAAGGACTATCGGAAACAATATCCATGTCCCTAAGGTATGAGTAAGTTATACGCACACTTTATTCTTCTCAGACCCACTTATGAAATTATATTGAGTATGTTGTTGTTATTATTATTATTATTATTATTATTATTATTTTAAAAAACTTCAACAACCCAGGTGCTTCTCTTAGTCAATTCCGTCAAAAACAGTTATTGCTATTGTGTTATAAATATAAAAGGTGTTCGGTTTAGGAGGACTAAAAACACTCAAATATATTTTCTAAAAGAACTATTTTGATCATTTTCACAAAAATCAGGCTTAAATGAAGTATCTCTTTTTTAAAAGGCGGGAGTAGAGTCGAAATATTTTAAAATATATTTTAAAGTATCAAGACACACTATATAACCTTTACCGTTTTTTTATTTATTAGCGAATATTCCACATATATTGTGTAACTATGATTGTTGTATATTTGTGATAGATTAGAATTCTTACTGTATTAGGATTCTACCTTTGTACAACTATATATATTTTGTATTAATGAGAATACTCCCCAAGAGAGATTAATACAATCTTACATGGTATCAAGAACCTAAAGCCTAAATCATATTCTCTTCTTTTTCTCCACCGCCGCTACCCCCCCCCCCCACATTCGGTTCTTCACACCGGCGGCGACCTTTAATTTCCGACGCAAGAAATTTCAATTTCTTCTTCTTCCTTCACCCATATTAATCCACTTTAATGACTCCTTCCGCAACTCCCACAGCAGCATCAACCTCATTCGTCGTCACCACCACACCCACACCATCTTTTTCACCCTCTATTATTCCCGCACTCACAGTAACCAACATCAAGAACTTCACCCCTCTGGTTCTTGATCAAGAAAACGATCAGTCCTCTCCGTGGATTAAACTTTTATGTATCCATGCATGTGTCTATAACGTACTGGATCACATCGATGACTCATTACCTCGCCCTATTGAGGTTGACGACACAACATGACGTCGTCTTGACGCCATTGTAAAACAGTGTATTTATGACACTATTTCTCAGGACTTGCTCCTCACTATTATGAAAATCGGCGCATCTGCTCGCGAGTTATGGATTCGGTTAGAATAAATTTTTCAGGACAACAAGCACACTCATGATGTCTATCTGGCAGAATAGTTTAACAACACACGTCTTGAAAATTTCTCTAACATGTCCGAATACTACAAGCAATTGAAAATAGTGGCGGACAAATTATCAAACGTGGGAACTACTGTTTCCGAAACAAAGATGGTTCTCCAACTAGTCGCAGGTCTCCCAAAAGGTGAGTATGATGCCCTTGCCATGATGATACAACAGGCCGATCCCTTACCCAGTTTCAACAAGGCTCGATAACAATTATTGTTGGAAGAAATACGACGTGCTAAACAGGACGAACACAACAAAAAAGAATTATCCGTTGATGCACCCGCGATTAACGCCGCCCCACCCGCCGAGCAACCACTGTCAGACAACCACCAACAGCGAAAAGGCCGCGGTGGTGGCAAATGAAAAAAGGGTCGCAGGAATGGAAGAGGTGGACGGGGCCGAGGTCGTGGAGGCAAAAATGGCCCTCAACAATCGACGTCTTCAGCACCTTGGGATGGACTAGGGCAGTGGCCCAACACTGCACCATGGGCCTCTGCCCCGATTTATTACCAACAGCAGCCCCCGGGCCCAATATAATTTCCATCAGGCCCAGTCAGGTTTCCAGCATCCGAGTGTCCTGGGCTCAGGTCCGGGTCACACCACCAACATGCAGACTCAATCCCATTTCGTCCAGGTCCAACAACATCAACCCCACGGCCTGACACCCATAGATTTGGGTCAGGCCTTCAGCTCCTTGAATATGCAACAGCCCGATGAAAATTGGTACATGGATTCGGGAACCACATCTCATCTCACCCGGTCTACAGGTAATTTATCCCAATTATTTCGCTTAAACTCTCCTCAATTTATTACAATTGGTAATGGTCATCACATTCCAATTCAGGGCTATGGTAATACCTACACTCAACCACCTCACCCATCATTCTCCCTAAATAACGTCATGTATGCTCCTAACATCATTAAGAATTTAATCTCTATTAGGAAATTTACTCGTAACAATTTTGTGTTTGTCGATTTTGATCCATTTGATTTTACTGTAAAGGATCTGCGTACGGGGACTCCTCTTATGAGATGCAATAGCACAGGGGACCTCTATCCTTTCCCATCATCTTTCACTGCCAGCTTCCGCTCACACACTTCCCTTGTTGCTATCTCTCCGTCAACTTGACACAATAGACTTGGACACCCAGGAGCTCCTATTTTTTATTTTTTATTTTTTTAGAAGCAATAATTTTATTCATTGTAATAATGGGAAACTTTCCCAAAACTGTGTTTCTTGTCAGTTAGGCAAACATGTTCGTTTTCCATTTAAATCGTCTCTTAGTGTTACGTTTGCTCCGTTTGACATTGTTCATACTGATTTTGGACATCCCTCATTACTAGCTCTCTGGGTCATAAATATTATTTAGTCTTATTAGATGATTACTCTCGCTTTATTTGGATTTACCCACTAAAGTTCAAATCGGAAGTATTTGCCAAATTTCTTGAATTTTGTACTTTTATCAAAACGCAATTTGAAAAAGTCATAAAATCCTTTCAATGTGACAATTTCCGTGAATTTAATAATTCCACGTTTCACAAATTTTGAAAAAATAATGGCATGGTTTTTCACTTTTCATATCCTCACACTTCTCCTCAGAATGACAAAGCAGAACGAATCATTCGTACTATAAATAACATGGTTCGTACCTTTCTGTTTCATGCCTCTCTCCCTCTATTGTTCTGGGTTCTTATAGTCAAAATGGTATAATATGTCCTTAATATTTTACCAAATAGCATCCTTCACAACATGACCCCAACCGAAATATTACACCGTCAGATTCCCTCCTATGATCACCTTCGGGTTTTCGGCTACCTCTACTTTCCAATCTGGCCTCCACTACCCCTCATAAATTAGCAACCCGAACCACTTCGTGTGTATTCATAGGTTTTCCGTCTAATCATAGGGGTCATTTGTGTTATGACTTGTCCACTCGTCAAATTCAAATCACGTTTGACGAGACCACATTTCCTTTTTCGAATATCTAAAAATACCGAAAAACTGACTATACCTTCCTTGACGAGTCCGACATCTCCCCCGTCATCCTCAGCTAACTGAGTTTGTCCACCACTGCAAAACCATCCCTGCCACCTACTGCAGCTACCACCGACGATATCTTTGCGTCTCTGCCACCCTCCTGGTCTTCGTCACAACAAATGCCGATTGTCACCACCACAGACAATCAACCTAACATCTCGGTATCACCACCAGTCATCGTCCCCACAAGTGTGTCGCCACCACAACCCCGCAACCACACCATCCACCGATAACCCACATCGTCCCCCAATAATCACACCACCAAACCAACTCTCCAATCCTAACCCACCACCGATACCATGCCCCACATCGTCAACCTCAACATGTCTCGTCTATCCAGATCGGTGACACCACCCAACCCATCGTTAAACACAGATATCAACCAACCCTCCACTGTACCCAGTCAATAGACCAATCCAACCCCATACCAGAACCTGAATCAAACACCATACCAGAACTCAGATCCAATCACACAGAGTGACCCAGACCCGACAACCATCAAACATACCCAACATGCCTCCTCTCACCGTATTGAAACCCGTGCTCAATACGGGATTTTCAAACCCAAAGTCCAATTTAACCTATCTATACAAACCATATCCCCCATTCCCAAAAACCTAAAATTAGTCAAACTATACCCTAATTGGAATGCGGCCATGTGTGAGGAGTTTAATGCTTTAATAAAACAACACACTTGGGATTTGGTTCCTCAACCCGAGGGAGTGAATGTGATCCGATGCATGTGGTTTTTTCGTCACAAATACAGAGACAGTGGTGACTTAGAAAGTTATAAGGCGAGACTTGTGGCTAATGAAACTAATCACAAGGAGGACATTCATTGTGGTGAGACATTTAGTCCGGTTGTTAAACCAACTACCATACACACAATTCTGAATATTGCTATGGGTAGGCATTGGCTGATTCATCAGCTTGATATGAAAAATGTATTTCTACATGGGGATTTAAAAGAAACTGTTTATATGTACCAGCCGCCTAGTTTCGTCTATCCAGTAGCCCTCAGTATGTATGTCATCTTCGTAAGTCACTATATGATTTGAAACAGGTCCCAGAGCATGGTATGAACGCTTTGCCAGGTACATTATGCAGATTGGATTTGTATGCAGCAAGTGCGATAATTCTCTTTTTATTTTTCATCGAGGTAGTAGTACTGCTTACTTATTACTATATGTGGATGATATCGTTCTCACTGCCTCATCTGATGTGTTGAAAAATGAGATTATTGTGTTACTTAAGACCGAATTTGCTATGACTGACTTGGGGAAGTTGAGTTACTTATTGGGGATATCTGTGATCAGATCTGCAGATACTATATTCTTGAGTCAGCGTAAGTATGCATAGGAGATAGTGTACAGGGCTAAAATGGCAAATTGCAAGATCGTGCCCACTCCAGTAGATTCTAAATCAAAGCTTAGTGCTGCTGATAGTCATCCAGTCTCCGATCCTACTCTTTATAGGAGTCTTGCAGGTGCACTTCAATATCTTACCTTCATCAGGCCTGATATTACTTATGTTGTTCAGCAGGTGTCTCAGTTTATTGATGCCCCCAGGGAGTCTCAATTTACTGCTCTTAAGCGTATCATCTGATACATTAATGACACACTTGATTATGGGTTGCATCTATACCCCTCTGCACCGACCAGGTTACTATCATATACGGATGCAGATTGGGCAGGGTGTCCGGACACGCGACACTCCACCTCCGGCTATTGTGTATTCTTAGGGGGGAAATCTCATTTCCTGGTCTGCCAAAAGGCAAGCCACACTATCCCGTTCGAGTGCCGAAGCAGAGTATAGATGCATGGCTAATGTTGTCGGTGAGATCTGTTGGCTCCGAAATCTCCTTTTGGAGTTCCAGTGTCCCTTGCGTAAGTCGTCTATAGTCTATTGTGATAATATATCTGTCATATATCTATCTCACAATCCGGTTCAACATCAGCGAGCAAAACACATTGAGATGGATATACATTTTGTTCGTGAGAAGGTTGCTCTCAGTCATGTGAAAGTGTTATGTGTGCCTTCTTCTTATCAGTATGATGATATCTTCACAAAATGACTTTCCAGACAGTTATTCATCGACTTCAGATCGAGTCTTAGCGTCAGGTCTCCTCCCTCTCTGGCTGAGGGGTGTATTAGCGAATATTCTCAATATATTCCTCATATATTGTGTAATTATGATTGTTGTATATTTATGGTAGATTATGATTCTTAGTGTATTAGTACAACTATATATATTTTATATTAATGAAAAGACTCCCCAAGAGAGATTAATACAATCTTACATTATTTATAATTTATAAAGTATAGGTAAAATACATCAAACATATGTAACAATTATTAGAAGTATATGTAAATTGTAGAAAATCCATTAAAGGGAAAATGAATTTAGTAAGCCCAATGCCACTCATCTGCAGGGGAGGATGTAGTGTACTGTATCATTAACAGATTTATGTGAACTCAATAGTTTTATTCAAATCAAATATAATATTAAAACTTTTATTAAGTACTTATAAATATATAATTATAAATTCAATTTTATTGCATATTAATTTAAAATTATAAAAATATATACACTTTAAATTATAAATCCGCTGCTTATCTTCTTCTTTTATTTGTTTTACTTTTTCTCCCTTACCTTCTCTTATTAGCGGACTAAACAGCAAAAGATATTACTAGAATCTTCCGCCGAAGTGAACTGTCATCAAATTTTAGGACCGCTGTTTAAGACATAGTTAAAACAATTTTTTTATAAATTTAACAATTTTAATATTAAATTTAAGGACCTCTATTTTAAGACATTGGTAAATAATTTCTTATAAATATAACCGTTTTAATATTAAATTTAAATTTTCTGGTATGCAATTTCAAAGAAAAAGACCGAACATGCGTTTAGATTATCAAAGTCATTAGGGGATCTAGCTTCTGACAAACTGAATCCTTCGAGGACTCCTCACTCTCCGAGGGCATGGAATGTCACATTTTTTTATCAAAATATCAACAGTAATGTCTCTGTTAGATTCTCCGTTTCAAAATGACTATCTAATTTTATTTGACACAGAGTTAAGAAAGTAAAATTTTTTTTTGAATTTTATGATCTTAAATTAAAAATATGTTGAATGTATCATAATGTCCTTTAATCTTATGATCATAAACATGTCATATCGAATGTTGGAATTAAAGCATTGCCAAAAAAGAAGAGAGACATTCTATTAAAACGAACAAAAAAGAAAAATAAGAGAAATATTTTGAAACGAAAAAAGTATAATGCATAGAAAAGTAACATAATTTTTTTGCTATATTTTAATAGTTGATTTTTCTCGATATGGAAAAGATTCTAAATTAACGACAAAGGGAGTTAAAGGCTAGGTTCAAATTCTAAGTGTGACATTTTAGTATTTATTTTGAACGCCTTGTACGAATTTATGATCCGTCACTAGCCCACATGTCTATTTAAAGTTAATTTAAGTCTAAACTTCAAACATAAATATTTGAAATGTAAAAGAAGTTCTAAAATGTTTGAAGTTAATTTGGTAGTCTCCAATTTTAAATATTTATAACAGAAGTTTGAACAGTAGAAATTACACATCTCTTTAATGAGACCTTTGTGCTCCATATATTAAAAAATAGTTTGATGCGCAAAACATTTCACGTTTGGAGAATGCTAGAAGGCAACATCTCAAAGAGTGTGATAATTTAATTACCTTGTCTCCTAAGTAATTTCTTAATAAGATAATATTTTTTGGTCATGCATATTTTATAGTTTTCTTGATGGAATGAAAAATATATTATTTAGGAGTCTCTAGGACAATCGTATTTCATGGAGAAGTCTTTGGGTTAATTATTTTGACTAAGAGTCTCTAATCTACCTATAAATATGTATGTGACTCTATCACTCTGACATCTCTTTTGTGATAGACATATGCTAGAAAGGATTTTCCTTTACCACTTCCACGCTACAAGTTCGTGCAAGGCAAATGCGATTCTCAAACAGCTCAGTGTTATATATTTAATTTTCGACATGTGATATGAGAGCCTCTCTTTAATTATTTTGTTTAGTGTTTGAAAAATCTATTAACGCTATATACGGCGATTCAAATTTTTGAATGATTGAGTCGCTGGTTCTCTGATTTTACACTATCTTATCTAGTCTTTCCAAAAAAAAAAGGTAATATAAAGGGACGATAAAGATAATACTATATATTAGCGCTGATATGGTTCACTATTCTACGTTATTTGTTAAAATATTCTTGACATTGTTTTGTTCTATCTCCCACCCGTTTCCAATATTGGAACATTCTAGCAAAAAATATTTGAAAAAAATTGTAGTTTGTAGTTTTTGTTCCTGGTGAAGAAAATTTATTTGATCAATATGGTGGAGTGACCTGCTAGACGCGGGATCATTAATTTGTATCTTGGGCCTTCGTTACCATCTATGTAAATTTATGAGATTTTTTTTGATTTTTTTATTCTGTCCAAGCAAGTAGCTCACATGGAAAAAAAAAAGTAGCTCACATGTTTCAATAAGCTAAAAGCTTGAAATCTAATGATTGAAAAATAACGTCAATGGCTATTGGAAGTTAATTCCATTATTTGGTACATTTAGTAACATAGTTTGAACTTCAATTTCGTCATTTGACGAACAAACATTATTTTTTAGAACACTATTGTGGACTTTGTTTTTGTTTCTCTTTGAAATTAGATCCAAAGTTTTTAAGATGAAAGTGATTCTCTACGACATTTGAACAAGTATGACTGAAGATACATTTTGTGTTATGTGTTTAATTTACGACATGAACTATCAAATTTGGCTAAATAAAAAGTTAAATACTCGATATTAGATGTTGAATAATACTTTCACTCTTTTTTTTTTAATAAATTTTTTATGGCAGAGTAGGTCTTTTATTAATAATCAAAAATAGCCCAAAAGTGGCTAGTCCCAAATGGCCAAAAAGCCGGGTCCATTAAAACAAAATGTGCAAAAATCAGAAAAGAACAACAACAATAACAATAACATACTAGTGAAATCTTATAATATGGGGTCTTGAGAGGCTAAAGTGTACGCAGACCTTATCTATATTGGTATGTAGAGCGGCTGTTTCCGGGAGATCCTCGGCTCAAAAAAAAAATTACACTCTCTTTCCCTCAAGCGTCATAATTTTTTCAGTCAAATTAATCGATCAACAAGCTCTAGTTAAGCATCAAATAAATAATCTTTAACATGTTCAATAAACAAAGTACAGGTCTCAATAGGAAAGAGATACATAAAGCTTATCAAAATTTTGAATAAAAGAGCATTAGCAGTTCAAATACTAAATAAAGAAATATTGACACAGAGTGTAAATAATGGATCTTGGGCCTAACTCAACCCCAAAAATTAGCTTATAGAGTAAAGATTGTTCAAGTCCATATAAGGAATCCATGTTCACATTCCATATTCGATGTGTGACTTTTAACAGAGAGTGATATATTTGTGAATAACTAATATAATTGGGTAAAGTAGGAAAGAGAGTTCTCCTACTCCTACTAACTGAAGGAAGAGAGGAATTTTGCAAATGGCGCGGATGTTTGAGAAGGATGCCATAATTTTCTCTTCCACAATTCACGAAGATGAGATTAGAAAAAAGAAGTTGTACGGTAACTAAGAAGAAGGAAAAGAAGAAAAAAGCAGTAAAAGAAGAAAAAGAAATGGAGGAGGAGCAAGCAGATTTTGTATGAAGTATGTCAATACTGATTATAAGTTAAATAATTTGAAAAAATTGAATATAATTTAAATATTATCGTGAAAACTGATCACTTTATGAAATTTTATATTGACGCAAAACCTTGTGAGGCCCAAAACTAAAAGTTTCTAGATCTAGCCAAATCATATCTTCAAAACTTGAAAAACAAAGACCTATCTAGCAGTGAGCATTATTCACAGTGTATATAGCAGAGGGGATGGACACTAATTGGGCAAGTGGAATGTCTAATTGAATATCAATTAGAGGTGACAAAATTAACTCATGAAAACATAATCCGCACAGTCCGACCAAGTTTGAGCGGGTTACTGATCCGCCATCTTTTAGCTCAACGCATTTAAGCCGAACTCATTTAAGCCCATCAAAAGTTGTGATGATATGTAGTCCAAATTGACTCATGATAATTCTTGTGAAAATATTTTTTTATTTGATATGTTATATATAATCATAAGAAAGAAAAATTAAAAATTTATAAGGTGCTAAAATATTAAAAAAGAACAAATAAAGCAATTAAAAGTTAGTAAAAATAGGACGGGTTGTGTTATGACCCATATTTTAGCCCATTTCGGTCTAACCTGTTTCAGCCCAAGTAACTTTTGGGTGCCTCAATAACCTACCCATTTATTAACTCAAACCATTTTAAACTACCCAAATTCAGGCCAACCTGTCCATTTGACACCTCTAATACCAATGAACATGAAAACCAACAAAATTGATCAAATCAAAAGTTTTGTTTTAGATATTATCATATATTGTGGATGTCTATCTTTAGGAGAAATATTAGGGCTAATAACTTTGGGATCAAGTTATTTTTTCCCTATAAATAGAGATGTTCTCCTCATTGTATTTCATCCATCAAGAGAAATAAAAACTTTCATCTCTTCTCTCTTTCTCAACAATATTCTTATTCTAGCTTTATTATTATTTCATAACACATTATCAACATGAGTCTCTAATATTTTATTTAGTCGATGTTAATGATACGTTTTGAGAAAGTGGGAAAGAAAAATAAATCCTCTTGTGGAGAAGACCGGTTCATTGCACGAATTGGATATGTTTACAATCATTCATGAGATTTGCGGCTTTAAGTTATATTATTATGTGGCAAACAATTGAGGTGTCCAACACATGTATTACTAAAGCCCTATATACAAATCTTTTGCTAGTTCGATTTAATATTCTTATTATTACTTGTCAGTAACGTAATTGGTTTTGTTCATTCAATTTGAGGAACCTAATTGGTTCACTCGTTCCTGAAGAATAATATTATGAAAAGAAATATATGATCGATCATCAGAAGTGACGCTATTTTCTAAGTTCCGTTAGACTAAATTTGTTTATTCCTATAACCACCAGAAGTGGTAATATTTCCATACTTTTATTGTGATAACAATTAAAGAAGTGTTAGAGAAAAATTCTCTACATTATATGCATGCCTCATTTGCTCCCGAAGTAGCAAACTCAGAAGTCTGCTCCCGAAGTAGCAAATTGTGAACTCTATTCCGGAAGTAGTAGAACTTTGAAAGTAGTAAAATTTTGTACTTTACTCCTGAAGCAGTAAATCTTTGAACTTTACTCCTGAAGTAGTAAAACATTAAAATTTACTCTCGTAAAACTGTAAATTTTACTCTAGAAGTAGTAAATCTAAAATTTACTTCCGAAGTAGTAATGCTTTGAACTTTAGTTTTTAAAAAGTTCAACTTTGAAATTTACTTCTAAAGTAGTAAAATAATGGAATTTTCTCACCAAAATCTGTTATGACTATAATTCATGTAAAGGTTTTTCTTAATTTTCTGCAAGCTTCGATTTTAGTTATTTATGGTGGCTTCCAGATTTTTATATGAAGGTTAATATTCTACGCAGGTCTATATATTATACTGTTATTATCGCACTAATTTTTAAGTAACTTATTTCAAGGTGTATTAATTCTATATTATGTTAATGTATGTGCCTGATTCAACTAGAGGCAATTTTGTGTCATACTTAGTGTTGACACCCAATTTTGTCCCCTCTTTTCCGATTGTTTATTTGCAATTTTAAATATTTTTTTTACACACACACACACACACACACACACACACACACACACATATATATATATATATATATATATATATATATATATAAAGCTTTTAATATCGTCATATGTTTTCAATATTATTATTTATTATTATTATTACTATTATTCACATTTTTTACTATCATTTACCTTTTAATATCACAATCATAGTTTTTACCCTAATATTCTATGTTATTTTATTTTCGCAAAATTGCATCACATTTCTATTTTTAATTAAGCATTAAACATTATGTTTTGTTATTATCACATCATTATATTTTTTTTATTTTAAAAATAATTTACATTTTTTTCTTCAAAGCATTTTAAACTTTTTTTTAAATTTATTTTTATCCAAATCAATTTCACCCAACAACCATTTTTATCCCTAACCCTCAAACAAACCAAATTTTAAAAAAAATAGGGCCCAACCGGCCAGCCCACAAAGGGGCCCAATCGGTCAAGCCCCAAAATCCACAGCCCAATCGGCCATCCGACCCAGCCCATTTCCCCCCATTTCTTTATTCCCCAACACCCAACCAATTATCCCATTTACCTACCCCTAAACCTAAAACAACAAAAACCAAAACCTAAAAAAACCCTACACCTTCAAGCCGCCGCACCCCATACCCCACACACCCAAACCCGCCGGTCACCTCACCCGACACCACGACCAACCCCCTCAGCCCTGACACCACCAACTATCACTTCCCATACCCTATCCCCCCAAAACCTGCGACCCCTATCCCCTGAAATCCGCCCCAAAATCGCCACTTTATTTTGAAATTCAAATTCAAATTTTGTAAGGGGTAGGGGGGTGAACGTTGGGTACGTTGGGGGGGGACACCATCTATAACCCCCCCCCCCCTCTTGTTCTTCATTTTGGGGGGAATTTTAGGTCCGAAAATCTAGATTTAAACTTTGAAAATCCGAAATCTTCTTAAAAGTTGTATTGTATTTTCTTTTGTTGTTCTTCATTATTGAGAAGTCCGAAATTAAAAAAATCCGAAATCTACTTGAGGGTATTTGTTCTTTTTTTTTTGCATGTGTTCTTCATCTTAAAGAGTCCGAAAATATAAGTTAAAATTATTGGGGTTTTGGTATTGAAGAATCTGAAATTTTCCCTATTCTTCACTGTTTTTCGGGTTCCGTGTCGGGTCGAATACGTGTCAGGTCGAATCCGGGTCAAAAAATCAGATCCGGACCGGGTTCAAAGACTATAAATTCAAGTTTGTTTGTTCTTAATTTTTGGTTACGAATTACCTTTCTTGTTTCTTAATTCGAATCCGAAAATACCCTTTTTTGTTCTTAGGTTTCCGAATCCGAAAATACTACTGTCTTTAATTTTGCAATCTGAAAATTCCATTTCATTCCACATTTTCCGCTCAATTTGGGTCTGATTTGATTCCGGGTCGGATCACGATCGAGTCGAGGCACTTCCGGGTCGGGTTGGATTTTCAGGAACAGAATTCAATTCGGTTTTTTTTCGGGTTGAAAAATCAGAATTCGGTAAATCCAAAAATAAATCAGAATTCTAAACATTTTCGAGCGAATTCGATGATTCAAGATGACGCCTCGGTTCGCTACCCGGAGGAGGTCAGTTAACTCCTATCTTATCTCTCATTTCTAGCATTTGGTATTGTTATGATAGATGATTGGTGAACTAATTACTATTAGTTTGTTCTAAGATGTTGGTCTTGTTTTAAAATGTTGGGTAAGACTAGTACGGGCTTAGAAAGAAACTATGGTTGGCTAAATGTGCTTGTGATACTTAGTTGATTATTTATGCCTAAATATGTTGTGGTTTGTGTGATTCGAGCTCGGTTTCAATACTCGTTTATTAAAGATGATGATTAGCCAAGTCCCTACATTTGGTTTAGTTTATTTTAAACGGTAGTTTGTTATACTCAAAACCTACTTAGTAATCATGATGACAATGTTATGTTTCTGTTTAGAAATATCACCATGTTTAATGTGGAGTCTAAATGTTTGTGTGTTTAGCTTGAGTAAAAATGGTTATGGAGTCTAAATGTTTGTGTGTTTAGCTTGAGTAAAAATGGTTATGTTTACTTGAAAATGCTGTGTTATTTGATTATTTATCTATTCCTATTTTAGTGTGATTGTCAAACTAGTGGTACAATGTCTTATCTAGCTAAGTGTCGTAATGCCTATAATTTCTTTCAAGTTGATTGAGTATGTAAGGTAGAAATGATCCTAGTATGTCATGTTGTTATTGAGATGGCCAAGTTTATTCTGATGCACTCCTATTTCGTTAGTTGTATGTAAATGTGGAAAATAAATTTGTTAAGGCTTCTTTTCTTACTTCCTGATTCAAAGCAGACCCTTCTTTCATGTTTGAATATGAATTTGTCTATGTGTGCTTAGTATTTTACTTATTCTGATATCATTTATGTGATTTCTAATTGTAATATGTATTTTTCCATTCTTTGTGTACAATTCGTGGGCCTGCGGCCCATCTCACACTATTTCTTTGCCATCGTTTGAGTCGTTGGGCCTAGGGACCCAATAATACACTATTTTCATTGAGTATGGCATAAATAAAGAACCAACAACATATTATTTTCATGAATCATATATATATATATATATATATATATATATATATATATATATATATATATATATATATATATATATATATATATATATATTCATGTTCCGTCTACTAATCATTTTCTTTTCTTTCGTTTACATGAAATCGGGAGCAATGAAGAGTCGCTTAATGAGACTCATCATGGCCATTGCGAAACGAAGACCGCATCCATGTTCACTGCATTCTCCTACATTTGGGATTTTAAAACAAATAGGGCGGGATGATATGGTCTCCCACCCTAGTCGCCGCTTTACAATTGTTCAATTTCCTTTTTTTATTTATTATTTTGGGGTTGTAATAATTATTTAATTCTGTACAGTCATTAGAATGTTTAGAATAATTAGGCCGCGAATAGATGAATTAATAGGATAGTTTAACTGCCGTTAGTTCATTTTTTAGGCTCTGTTAAATTGGAAAATCATTGCTAGCTTTATTCGTTTTAGGATCGTCACGTATGTTTCAAACTCAGGCGCTAGTTATTTTAATTTAGGCTCATTATGCAAGTTTTAATCTATTTCAAAATAATTTGGCTATCTTTTACTCACCTTTTAAATCCTAAAAAAGTAAGGTTTGCGTTTTATCCGATTTGTAATATTGAAAGATTTCCATAAAAACATCTCTTCACATTATAAATAAAAATGTGTTCTAATATCAAATCGCCAAATACGCTACACATATTTTTGTAAACAAATAAACTTTGTATATATTTTTATGAATAATGTCATATAAATGCACACTTTTCTCAACTCTACATATTTAATGCTTTACAAATGCACGCCTTTATTACATTTATTCTATAAATAATGCATGCCTTTTCTAAAATCAACTTTATATATATATACAAAAAAAATGCATACTTTATGTGTATTTTATAAATGATGCATATTTTTCACCAAAATTAATTTTACATGCAAATGCATACTTTTTGTAAAAATCAATTCACATTCATCTCGTAAACGATGCCATACAAGTGCATGCACTTTTTTTCGAGAATCATTCTACATGCATCTTATAAATCATGTCTCATAAATACATGTTTTTTCAATCCTAACTTTATATATATATACAAAAAAAATGCATACTTTATGTGTATTTTATAAATGATGCATATTTTTCACCAAAATTAATTTTACATGCAAATGCATACTTTTTGTAAAAATCAATTCACATTCATCTTGTAAACGATGCCATACAAGTGCATGCACTTTTTTTCGAGAATCATTCTACATGCATCTTATAAATCATGTCTCATAAATACATGTTTTTTCAATCCTAAATGTATTTTATAAGTTATGCCATGCAATACATATTTTTACTAGCAAATTCATTTTATATGTATTTTTTGCCATGCAATTTGTCAAAATGCATCTTTTAAATTAATTATTTGCAATATCCTTTTCTTAAACTTCATACTTTTAAACATACACTTTCAGCATAATAAATAACCTAGGTTTGAACGGTTATCTTAAAGGATGCCTAATCACCTCCCTTTAGGATAATAAAGAACCCTTACCCAGAATCTCATAGTTTCGCAGATTAGTAATCGGAGTTATTTTGTGCCTTAATTCACCTTAGAATAATTAGGTGGCGACTCCTCAATAGCTTTAACAGATTTAATCAATCCAGGGTGGAATCGGCCCATCACGCCGCGAATCGCGTTAAAAAAATGGGTGCGACACTTATTACCAAATATTATGCCAAGAAATAATTAAACAATAGCCATGGGATATTTTATAGTCATAATTGAATATAACTTAGTTTGATGTCATTTCATCCTCATGTTACATCTGATATGAGAAATATATGTTAGTCAATACATGCACCAATTTTCTTTAAATTAGATCTTTGTAAGATCACTTTGAAGATTTGAGATTGTGTTATTATAGGATTTTACTGAGATTCATACTAAAAATATATATATTTAATTTCCATCAGAGTTTACAAGAAATATATTGGAGCAGTATTTGTTTGTGCTAGAGAAAAATAATGAGTTATTAAAAATTATGTATGAAATGCATCTAAATGACCATGTTTCATTTTCCGAAGTGAATGAAGAAATACTACAACACACTTTCTGAAGAGATAAAATTATAAAGAATGTAAATGTTATTTTGTGGTATGAAGTTCATTGTTGCACGTACCTGTCGTAGTCAAATCATCTTGAAATTTTTTATTATGTATCATTCTAATGCAAAAGGATATAAATTTTGTAGAATACTTTCTACTATAACCACATTGATATATTATAACCACATTGATTTATTATTGTTATGGCCGCCGCTTTGATACAAAGTATTCGAATGTTAAAGGGTATTCTCCCTGAAGGAGATGTCTGAAATACTGAAGTTTAGAACTTACTTTTCATCGTTTATAAATTGTATTGTCTTTAAATGTCCATTTGATTTTCCTTTTCTTTCATGACACCAGTAGTATCTTACCAAATGTTCTTTCATAATACCATCAGTATCTAAGAAATATTTGATGATATAATGCTAATGATCAAGAGCTTTAGAAGAGCTAATTATTTGCTTACAAGAATCATGACACTAGCAGTGTTCAAATAATATCGCCTTACAAAATTTAAATTGAAATCTCACGAAGAGGTTATATATGATAGCCTCATTCGTCCTAGATCGTAATTGTTACAACCGGAACACAAATTATGGTAAATTTGAAGTTTACTAGCAATAAAAATGGTTATCATATTGAGACTACAAATGATTAGAAGATTGAATATCTTCAAGTGCTACGGGTAAGAATTACGTATGTGAAACTTTATCCGAGCATGATGAGATCACATGCTACAATAAATCAGAAGTTTATTGATATAAAATCTCATGTAATAGTAAACCAGACGTTTACTAACATAAATAGCACTCGTCGGGGTAAACTTGAAGTTTACTAGTACAAATAATTTTATCAATTGACGTGACAATTTTGGTCGTCCTGATTTAAATCTAATGTGCTAAGTTCGTATTCGGAATATATTGAAGAACTAGAAGCATTTGCTGACCCAACTATTTCATATTCCACCTGCAAGGTGCTCCTAAATGTCCCTGAAGGACAAGGGTTTACAACATGCTTGAAGCATGGTAGACAAATCGATTCCAAATGCAATAATTCTTGAAAAAAGGAGAGGAGCAAATGATCATAATAAGGCGGCATTGTGCTCTTGAAGAGCTTACAACATAACACTTCATAAAACCTCATACGAGGTTCATGTACCTGAAAAATAATGAAGTGATAAGATCTTAGTAAGTTATGTCTAATTGCAAACCGATATAAAATGATATCTCGTCGACGATATCTTTGATACAATATAGTGCGCAATATTGTATAATATTATGAGGATATGAGTTCTACGTCTCTTATAGCATGTTGATATATAAATAATTATCAAGTAGATGCATCTTGATAAGGGTAAATTTATTGGATCTGCAGTCCTGACATCAGAAGATGTCATGTAAATTAAATACAAAATGAAAATTGTCTCAGCCTATATGGATCATGTGACAAAATTTATATGAATTTTTTTGAAGGATTCAAAATGCCTGAAGCATATACAAGTTATTGAAAAACTTGCTTGTAATTCATAAACAGATTAAATGAACTAAGGTTGATGTACTGAAATCACTTGAATAAATATTTATTGATGATGGGTACAAATATGACTATGCTTACCCTTATCCCTTTATGATAATCAAAATCTTTCATAATGCTGTGCAAGTTGCTGACTTGAATATTATTGGAGTTTTTGAACATTTTTCGAAAAACAATAGATTACCTGCTAAAAGAAGTTCAAATGAGAAAATTAGATTGGTCATAAAGTACCATATATTTATTCAATTGATGCATTTATTTATCTTACTATAACTATGAGCATGATATAATTTTTCCTTAACATGGAGATACTGAAATAAGATCAATTGCATATTATCGATTTGATGAGATAATTTTTTCAAAATTAGGGGGCGAGAATAATGAAATAAAAGGAAAATTGTGGAATAATCCATCATTGTCTCATCTTGATCCACGTGCTTCTATTTGTGAGCAAGCTGTCCAAAAGATTATTCACTTGCAGAAAATAGCAAATCAAATGCCAGACGCATTTACAAATTTGAAAAGGATTACCAAATCACATACCCCTTCAGAAAATATCCCAATTCAGATTGATGTCCATGTAGGACCATCTACTAGTGTCATAGCAAATGAGTCAAAAGCACGCATGGAGCGTGATAGACCATTGGGTTCAAAGGATCGGAATCCTAGAAAAAATGGTCAAGATGACACTAAGAAAGAATCTCATAAAGAAATGAAAGATTTGATCAATCATGATATTCTTGGAGAAGTCAATGAGCCGCAAACTCAAGAAAATGAAGAAATATCAATAAATCCAATTGATGTTAGGACTAATTTGAATCGCTTGAAAATAAATATGGTTTGAAATGTGACAAAATACCCACAACCTTATATGAAGATAATGCATCATGCATTGCTCAATGGAAGGGAGGATTCATAAAAGGAGATATGACAAAACACATTTCACCAAAGTTGTTCTTCACACACTAGCTCCAAAAGAATGGTGATATCAACGTGCAACCGATTAGTTCAAGTGATAATATGACTGATTTGTTCACTAAGTCTCTACCAACTGCAACTTTCGAGAAGATGGTGCACAAGATTGGAATGCGAAAACTCAAGCATTTGGACTGAAGTTCTCATAAGAGGGATTTAATACATGTTGTACTCTTTTTACCGTATAAGGTTTTGTTCCACTGGATTTTCTTGTAAGATTTTTAATGAGGCAACCAAAATGTGTATTATTTGAAATGTGTACTCTTTTCCTTCATTAGAATTTTTTCCACTGGATTTTTACTAGTAAGGTTTTAATGAGGCATATTATCTATCAAAATAAACATCCAAGGGGGAATGCTATAGATATTATCATATATTGTGTATGTCTATCTTTAGGAGAAAAAATAGGGCTAATAACTTTGGGACCAAGTCAATTTTCTCATATAAATAAAGATGTTCCACTCATTGTATTTCATCTCTCAAGAGAAATAAAGACTTTCCTCTCTTCTCTCTTTCTCAATAATATTCTTGTTCTAACTTTATTATTATTTCATAACAAGTTATTTTTATTGGCTCTACTCTTTTTGTTGTTTTGTCTTTTTGAATTGGTTTCAATTATTCACAAAAGAAAGGATTCTGGATGGGAACTGTTATTGGACCGAATTAAGAAGTAGCCTAATGGTTAAATAACGAGTAAAATTTTAAAATGACTATTTTCCGAATGTGTAAATGAAAAAAAACTACAAATTCAAAAATCATTGAACAATAGATAATATGTAGAATTCATGAGGCTGTCATGAATTTTGAACTTAAAAAGTAAAATTCTACCTATTATGTTGGACGAGATAAAAATTGCTATCAAGGAATTTCATTTTTTCATGTTCGAAATCCATAACATTCAAAAATCATGATAATATTTTAATTTTTTTAATTTATTTTTTGAGTTCAAAATTCATAACACTATCATTGGCGTTTTCACATCAAATTAGCTACTTTTGAACAAACTTTTAAGCTGACTATTTTTCATAAACCAATCCAAAAAAGTGACTAGTCCATACAATTTCTACCGAAATAATATAGTAGTAGTCATGTCCGTAGAAAAACCACTTCATCTTGAGACCTGACCTGTGTGAGCTGCATAACCCTTCATCTTGACATGGACTTATGTGAGTTACAACAATAATACGCTTCTATTATAAATATATTTATTACGTTCCAATTTTAAGTAAGTTGGAGTCGGCTAACACTTGATTCTATTTATAGTCATCAATAAGCTATACTTTCCTTCACTTCCAATATTATAGAGGCAACTCAATAAAGTTTCAATTTTGAACTCAACTCAAATTCATAAGAAATCTCCACTTTACTTTTTTTTAATCGAAATAAGTATTAAAAATTGTTTTAAAAGGATTTTATTGCTGTGCTCTATATGAGGCCCAGAACTAAGTAGGATACTGCAAGAGGCCTAAATCGAACAAAATTCTAAATCTGATCATGCCACATAAAAGCTAGAGGAAGAAAGACTATGGGGCCAGTATTGGATTTGGAATGTCATCTTAATCAAACTAATTTTTCAACTACAACTTTAATATTTTCTTCTTCTACTACTACTACTATTAATATAAGGGAAAGAACGTAGGTGCCCCTCCAAGCAAAGTAATTATTTGCTCATACCTCCCTTACTTTCATGCTCTCAAAATTATTTGCTCATACCCCGCTGACTACGAATGACCGGTCTATGACTCGAGGAAGAATTGAGGGAATTTTGGGAATTTTTTGGGCTTGGGACGGACTGGCCAGCAGGCAGTGGGCCTGCTGGCCCAAATTGGGAAATTGTGGCGTGAACTGGACCAATTCCAGAATTGGGCTGGACTGGCCCAATTGCTGAAACTGTTCCAGTGGCTGAAACTGGGCACAAAACCGTGGAGCCAGCGGGCAGTGGGCCCGCTGGAGAATTTTGGGTGCGGGAGATGTCCGAAAAATTTCGAATAATATACGGGGATATTTGGTCATCCAAAAAATTATACGACTTAGGCTCGGGAGTATGAACTTTTGTAAACGGAAATTGGGTTTAATAAAAAATGACATGGCGATTAATTATGATTTTCTTGGAGGATAAGTCAAAGCATTTTTAACCATGATGATTCGACGGATAACCCAAAAATACACACGGGGTAGACCGAGCCTGAAGTTTGTTAATTGTGGTGGATGGGAATAACGGATAACACAAGCATCCAAAAATCCTAAGGTGAGAATAAGAAGGGTTCTTATTATATAGGATCTTGAGGGGGGAAGAATATGTCAGACCTTTAGACGGAATTATGTTAAGAAGATATGTCGCCATTTGTAGAGCATGATGCCAAAAATATGGAGGTATGGAGGCATGAATTAAGAGAGTTCGGACAATGTTATTTATGGAACGAATTTTGCGTTCGGCCTTCCCATTTTGTGAAGATGTATGAGGACACGAAAACCAAAAATTGATCCCAATATTAGCACAGAATTCCCGAAACTCCCTATTGTCATACTCTTTCCCATTATCACATTGAATATTTTTTATTTTCTTTCAAATTGAGTACAAATGAATGCTCAAAATTTGATGAAGATGGAAAACACTTGAGATTTATTCGCAATTGGAAACGTCCACAAAAATCTAGAATAATCATCTAAAAAGAGAACATAATATCGATGACCCAATGAACTAAGAACATGAGACGTCCATAGGTCGCTATGAATATTATCAAATGGCATTGAAGTATAAGAATTGGAGTCTACAAATGGCAACTTAACAATTTTTCCTAATGAACAAGACTGACAAAGTGGAGTACGACTCGTACCCTTACAAGAAATAAAGCTATTTTTTATCTAAAACTGATAAAATAGACGATCCCGGATGACCCAGGCGAGCATGCCACATGGAAGGAGAGATGACTGCAAAAACTGACGGCAAGGCTTGACTCGATGGACTGAAATCGGGCATGATAGGATACAGATCCCCCCTACTATCACACCTCATGAGATGACTCCCCGTCTTGAAATCATTCACAGAGAAACCAAAAAGATCAAATTCAACGGAAATAGAATTGTCAGTTGTGAACTTTCGGACATGCACTAAATTTTAATCAATTTAGGAGCATGTAAAATATTTTTCAAGAGGAGGGGTGGATTGGAGGGAGATAACATTTTCTGACCATACCCTAGAATTGGAATAGAACTGCCATTACCAATAATTATCCCCCGAGGGGTGCTCAAATTGGAATAAGATGAGAGAGTACCTGATTCGGAAGTCATGTGAGTAGTGGCACCGGTGTCCATATACTAATTTGGGTCCGGTTGAGTTAACCCCCATGTGTGCATCGCGGCCTCGATATCGGTTTGAGTGGGGCCTGCTGCATGATGGGCTTGCGGAGGTCAGGGCCCAAGAATTCCTGTCCGTGATGGAGCTGGGCCGTAGTTGCTGGAGCTCTTCTTTGTTGGGCCATCGCCGATGGGCCGCCACCGCCGTTGTTGGGCTGAATCGTTGGCGGCCATCGGCCGGAATTTGCCGTCGATGATAAGGCTGCCGCCCACGACCCATCGCCTGACCCCACTACCATGGGCCCCACTGCTGGGACCAGGGGGGTGGTGGGCCACTGTTCCCTGGATAGGGCCCACCGCCTGCTTGCTGACCACTGGAACTGCCGCCAGAACCGCCGCGTTTGCCCCCGCGGTTTTTGTTATTATTCTTACGGTTATTTTTGCCTCCACCATGATTATGGTTTTGGCCCAAATTATTAACAAAACCCGAAGAACTTGGAGAGGATGCCACCATGACGACGGGGCTTGCTCCGGTAGCCGCCTTTTTAGCCAAACCGGCTTCTTTCAAAGTAAGCATGGAACGGGCTTGATGAAAAGCGGGAAGAGGGTTGCTCTGACGTAGGAGAGTTCCAACGCCATTATATGCCTCCGAAAGGCCGGCAACCAATTGTAGAATCAAACGATTATTGGTGATAGGTGCGCCCACATTACGGAGTTGATCTGCCAACTCCTTAAGTTTCTTGCAATAGGCAGATACGTTAGGAAATTCTTCCATGCGAACGAGGGAGAATTCCTACTCAAGTGTGACGGCACGTGAATGTTGGTTATCTTGGAATATGTCACGCAATCTATTCTAAGTAGCCATAGCCGTGGTATCCGGCTCAATAATCGTTTGTAGAAGGTCAACTGAAATAGTGGAATAGATCCACTGGAGAACGGTAACATCAAACGTAATCCATAATTGAGGATCCTCCTCGGGACGAGGTGTAGTGGGAGGAATGATATGATGGATAACTTGATGGGAGATAGCGTGTATTTTAAACAACTCCGCCCACATCACACATTGGACGTTTTCCATCTCAAGCACAATTGGGATACAGTTCTTGATGTTGAAAACCATGAGGGCAGGATGATAATTGTTCTTAGACATATTGAAAGAACAAAGAAGGAGGGAAATTTAAGAAAGGTTTTTGAGAGCGGAAGACGAAATTTGAGAGAGAAACCCGAGGGGGGGGGGGGTTCTCGGCCGAGAATGGTCCAAAAAACTTTGGGAGAGAATTTTTTTTTGTAAAACCTAGTCTCTTGTCTACCATGAAAGAAATAATCCCCTTGATTATTTTCATTAATTGAAAGGCTATATGTACAAGTTACATATTTCCATAATAGGAGAATCCTATTCCTATTCTATTTCTAAATCCTTATTCTACCATAATTCTAACTATACAATTATGGTAAGTGTATAACACTAATTAAGGTAACATTTACACTACAATATACTACAAATATATATACCATATATACAAGATTGTATTATCATCAATCTGTCCGAGACTGGGCTGGATTGGCCACTGCCGAGGCCCACTGCTGCCACTGCCGAGAGCCCACTGCTGCCACTGCCGAGGCCCACTGCCGAGAGCCCACTGCTGCCAGTCCACTGTATTCCTGTGATATACACTTCTGTATATTCAGTGTATATCACATGAATATTTCCTTGTTTAACAATTACTATATGTATATATATTAATTTAATCATAATTATTGTAGATTCATAAACATTAAATTACGAATCTATTTTTGTTTAACCAACACGTTTTATAAGGTACAGACTATTCCTACCGATATTATGTTACTGAGTGATCATCCTTAACTCCTTATTAAACTTAATAAATCTTTAAAATTCATGATATTAATTTTTTCTTAAAAAATGATAGTCATACTTATATATGTTAAAAATATTTTTCTCCGTTCATGCCTCAATCATAGCTGATCGATCTTCTTCAGGCACAATCAAATGATTCCCGACCCTACCAAATACAACTAATAATAATAAAAAATAAACCTCAAATGGGTAAAAATATAAAAAGAGAAAAAATGGTTCAGTGGACAAAATATAGATCTGATTTTCTATCAATCACTCCAATTTTTGAGAATCGTTCATTCAAGAATAGGCCCCTTCAGAGGAAGTAAGTAAATCTACAAATATGTTTGCTATGAAACTAGGCATGGCCAGTGAGTCGGGATCGGGTCTGTTGGGTTGGGACCGGCGTGATCGGGACAGGCGGGATTCTCCGCCGTCCCGTCCCATTTTCGATCTCGTCGAAGTCGGGTCGGGATCGAGATCGGATTTTTTTTTTGCACTTAATTTAAAAAATAACATATATATATATATATATATATATATATATATATATATATATATATATATATATATATAAAACTCAATAATTAAACAAGAGAATGTAATAAAAATATCTCAATATTTTTTTTGTGCCTCTTATATTATTTAATAGACATATGATTTTTTTTGTAATACAAATACAATTGTCAAAATTGCAACTTTGTGGTGTAGTTCAAAAGTTGCAAATTACATAGTAAAATTGCAATAAAAAAAATTACATTTTGAAAAAAACCTGTTCTAGTTTCTTGATAATTTCATGTGGTTCTTCGGTTGGAATTGGTATTTGTTGGTCAAATTGCTCCACGTCGCTTCCACCACCTTCGGATAAGATTTCGTTGTAGTTTTCGTCTTCTTCTTCGTTGATCTCCGGTTGACCGCACCTTCTCCGCTTTGCTCGTATCCAATCTCTGAATAATACTACAATCTCCAAGTTGTCTCCGGCTAATGAGTGCCTGTGCTCTCCTATTTGATATATGCCAGCAGAAAAAGCGCTTTCAGACGCCGTTGATGACGCTTAAATGTTCAAAACATCTCGGGCCATTATTGAAAGTGTCGGAAGGTCTTCGCATTCCCCCATCCAGTATTTCAGCAAGTCTTCACGTCCTTCTTCATTGAGAACTCCTTGGTACGGTCCAGAACCCTGCAAAATAAAAATATCAAACTCGGTAATTTGGTTAGTAGTGGTACGACCACACATTCTATTTCTAAGGCTTTCAATACTAGCTGCAGAAACAACATATCTTTTGTGAGGTTGTGTTGAAGAAGAAGAAGATGGTATGGAAGCCGGTAGGTTGCTAGCACTTTCTTGTTGGTAAAACCTATATACTTTTTTGCATTCGTCTTCTACGCTAGACAACACTTCTTCTTTAGTTTGTTCAATAGGTGGTGGGTGATTTGGATTTTTGGGACTTGGAGGTGGTAGTACTACTATACAATCGTAAATAGTTTCAATAAGTGATTTAGTACCGTCTATTTTAATAGTCGAATTTAATGCAGCACCAATAATATAAATAGTGGGAATATGAATAAAATATTTTTTTAGTTTGATAAATATTTTCTTAATAGCTGCCTTATAAGCTGATTTATCTATATATTCATTAAACAGTAAAAATATTAGAGCTATATAAAACAACATAGTTGAAATAATAGGATAATATATACCGGGAAATTCTTTTGTTGCTTGAAAAAATTTCTCTAAAAATACAATAAGTTCTGAAATTTTTCCCCAATTGCTATCTACAACCATATCAGCTAGATTTTGATTATGAGAGTTAAAAAATAAAGTTATAGGTTTTCTATAGTCATAAGCAACAAGTAGTTGCTCGTTTAAAGAATTCCACCTAATGGGTACTTCTTCTGGAATTTTTCTATAAGGTAGTTGGCAATCGTGACAAGTTTTTTATATTATTTTCTTCGTTGTATTCTATTATTTTTAGCAAATTGTATTTTACTAAGAATGTCTTCAAAAAGTGATAGACCATCCTTTACAATTAAGTTATATATATGGCACACACATTTTATATGAAAATGATCTGGAAAAGATGGAGTTAAACTATTTTTTAAAATTGTAATAGCGTATTTATTAGAAGAAACATTATCTAATGTAATAGTCATAATTTTATCAGTTATTCCGTAATAATCGCACACTTGATAAATATTTTCTGCAATAAAAGTACCAGTGTGCCTAACATCTATATATCTATACACTAAGATATGTTTTTGCATAGACCATTTATAATCTATCCAATGACATGTTCCCGTTAAATAATCATGACCGTTAGTACTACGGCCTATATCAGAAGTGATAGCCACTTTTCCATTAAAATGATATAATGAATAACGTAAATACTGTTGATATTCATGTGCAAATTTAAATACATCTCTCTTAACATTTGATCTAGGAAAACCGTTAAAAGCAGGATTATACATATCTCTAATGTAATGAATAAAACCAAGACATGAAGGAAATGAAAAAGGCAAACCCTCAACAACAACTAATTTTGCTATTGCTACCCTATCTTTATGTTTATCGTATTTAGAGCCTACAATTTCCCCCTTCATAGGGTTAATTTGACCCTGTACTTGATCCGGGACAGTATGTGAATCTTGTCCCGATGGAGCGGACGTCTGCGCACCCAGTTTTGAAGCCTCGTATTGGGCATATCTAGCTGGATGAGCCCTTGCTACGTGTCTCATTAAACCTCCCGTCCCACCGTAACCTTTTCCAATTTTAAAATTTAAAACATCTCTACAAATTTTACATCTAGCTACTTGATTCTCTACGTCCCTATAAAAAAATGTCCATGCATCTGAGTTTAATGTTTGTTTTGCTAGACCTCGTCTCATACTATGGGGAATATGAGGCATTTCAGTTGAAGGTGCACTAGTGGGTGTATCATCTAGATCATCGTCTAAACTAAAGTCTTCTTGAGTTTCAGAAAATAGCTCCTCGTCTAAATCTAATGGTATTGTAGGAAATGTTCAGTATCAACAAAATCATCATGTCCAGACAATGTAGACTTGTAGAGAGATAGATTGAGAGATTAGAGAGATTGTAGGAAGATTTGTGAGAAAGATGAAGAGAAAATGAGGTATTTATAGTTGGAAATTTGGGTTAAAGTATAAATATAATAACTTATGGTTAAAAATAAATATTAAGGGGGTAGGGGGTTGGGGTATGGGGGGAGACCAAAAATGGCCGTTGCACAACTGCCAAAATGTAAAATGGTCGTTGGTGCAACAACTATTTTTGTAAAGGGAGGGCTTCTGGAGGGATCGGGATCGGACCGGGTCAGGCCTGGCGGAATTGGGGCGGGCTGGGACTGGTCGGGACGAGACCATATCCCATCCCGGTTCGAGTCCCGATATCGCAATTTTTTTAAAAAATAATCGGGGTCTAGGCGGGATCGGACCGACCCGACCCACTGGCCAGCCTTACTATGAAACCAATCAGAAGAAGAGTGACACTTATGATCACGTTTTAGTTTTTCTATAATTAATTCACTTTTTTTCTTTCCTCAAGTACCAATTTATTTGGCAATCATGCTCAATTACGAGCACTACATTCCAGATGAATAAGTTTTTTCCATTTAATTTAGTTAACATCGATCTTGTATAGAAAACGTCAATCATTGCAATATTATTCATTGTTTGTATTGATTTTGTAGCAGAACCGTAAAAGAAAGAACACAAAATTTAACGTGGTTCGGATTAAAATGACCCTACATCCACCAAAGAACAATTCTCTTTATATTATTAACAAAGGAATGAAATTTTTTCCAATTACACTTAAGAGCATTGCTCTCTCAACTCTCTACTCACTACAATGTATTGTATGATTTTTACAAGAGAATGAGTGCATCTATTTATAGAGGTAAATGATCATCTTGATCTCATTGGTGACATCAAACTACCTCGTCTTGATGTCATTGGTGACATCAAAGGAAGCAAGGATCAATTTTGCTTCTGCCTTCTCTTGATGTCATGGGTGACATGAAAGGAGGAAAACATCCTAGCAGCCACACCACTTTTCCTCTTGTCTTTTTTTCTTTCTTTTCATACCAACTCTTCCAATTGGCATGACATTATTGACTAAACTCAAAACTAACATTTTCATTCTCCACCTTGGTTTGCGTTTCGAGCGTCCGTGTGAGCAACTCTAGCCAAAACTTCTAAGCTTACTAGGCAACCCTGTTGTAAGAAACAAGAAAAATCAAATCATTGTTGAACATACCACCTCCATCTAACAAATGTTCTCTTCAGAGTTGCATCAGTTGATGTGTACTCCAACAAAGTACTTGTAGTATGCAAACTTAGCGAGCGGGACTATCTTGGTCAACATGTCTGTAGCGTTACTGTCTATGATAACCTTCACGACCTTGATAGTTCCCTCTTCAACAACATCTCGAATAAAATGAAATTTGACATTGATGTGTTTAGTGTGCTCATGAAATCTCTGATTTTTAATCAGACGAATAGCACTCTGAATATCACATCTAAGGGTTGATTCCTACTGAACCAAACTCAATTCCGCTGCTAAACCTTTCAACCAGATAGCTTCTTTCACTGCCTCCGCTGCTACCATGTATTCTGCTTCTGTCATAGAAAAAACGACAATCGACTACAAAGTCAATTTCCAACTAATGGCATTGCCAACGAGAGTAAAAATGTGTAACGTCCCGTACTTTCGGGTTACTGTTTAAATTGCTAATCGTATAAAATCGCTAGGCATGTGTAAATAGACCTGAGTGTTGGGAAAATTTTGTTATATTTACATATGCTAATAGGAGATTAGTAATTAAATAGATGAAACCCCGAAATATTTTAGACGTAACAAGTGTGACGACGGGGAGCGAAAATAAATTTGGTACGTGCACAAAGAGGTTATGAACTAGTGTCACATTACAAGAATTATGACATTTTGTATAAGAGGGTCTTATAAGTCATGGAAGTTTAAATGAAATGGGATCTAGAATTAATTGTGTGTGTAATTGATTAATTGTGGGGTTGATTAATTATTAAGTGGAGGGGGGACAATTTAGTGGAGCATTTACGTGTAGGTGTAGGTGTAGCAATTGTAATAAGATTCTAGGTGACTAAACAAGTGACTAGTAGATGTGGCAACTCCTAAGGCAGCCCGTGGGGGGAGTAATCGTGAAGAACAAAAATAATTACCAACCCTTTGCTTCACTGTACAAGAATTACAATCCAAACACCACATTGACCAATAGTTAATAGACTACTCCATTTGTTAGAATATGCATATATACACCCACTTACCATTTGCAGTAACATTCACAAATTTATCCAGCAACATTTTTGCTTTGGAAATTCGTCTTTGCCTTTGTAAAATTATACTTTCACTTTGGATTTTCCTGTAACTACCAAAACATTCAAGCGAGCAAAAGGGTTAAAATGGGCAGATTCCGCTATTAATCGAGGTATGTTAAGGCAATTTTTTTGGCATGTTCCATGTAACGAAATATAATCGTGATATTGCTCCATAATTTATTCTACTCCTAGTAGTTAAGAATATTCATGTTATTGATTCCTATGCTAAAATCATGTCTAGATATGTTTCTAAGTCCTTATTGAGGCATACAGAAAATGTGTTGATATTCACAGTGTTAGCCGTGCAAGGATATTATGTCACTCGAGGTATTTTATTATTATTCATGCATATTCATTTGCATTGCATTCATATATTACCCTGGACCCACTAGTGCTATGCACACTACTATATGGTAAATATTATATATATAGGGGATATGAGGAAAGGGAAAGACGTTATTTACGCACACCACCTGCAGCTGGTACAGACTATCACAAAAGAGCCCGAAGAGGCTAATATGATGTGATGATGTGATGTGATGCCTGTGTGGCTTATTGGGACGAGTTGCACGATCCGCAACACTAACATATATTGGGACGAGTTGCACGATCCGCAACACCAACATATATATACCGCATTTGCATCATGTATACATTCATTAACCATTACATAATATGATTCCCACAGAGGCTGTCATGCTAAGAAAATTGCCCGATGAGGCCAATGAATATGGACACTGCATTGTGCATAACATGTAGGCAAATGTATTAGGGCCCTCAAAGGCATTTATTGCTGGTCAATTGTTTCTGTTTCAGTTGTTGTTATATCCCTGTTATACTATTGTTCATGACTGACGTACTCAGTACATCAGTCGTACTGACGTCCCTTTTGTCGGGGGACGCTGCATTTTATGCCGCAGTTTCACATAAACAGGGTGACAATTCACGTTAGTTGATTGTGGATCCAACAGATTTTTGGAGCACTCCCCTTGTTTGGAGTATTGGTCTAATTTTGGTACAGTACATCTTTGCTTGTATTTATGGGTATGGCGGGGCCCTATCCCGACCTTTGATGTTGCTATTCTTAGAGGCTTGTAGACAGGTGTCTTGTGGATAGTTGTCTTGTATGGCTTTGTTGGGCTTGGTATGAGTACTTATATACATAAGTTGGTTTTTTGGATAAAGATTTTACGTAGTCTTCTTTTGGCTTAGTCCGTAATTAATGATGAATATGAGGTAAATGTACGATTAGCGATACCCGACGGGTGGGATCCGGGTGCCTGTCCCAGCACTTCGATTTAGGTTGTGACAAACTTGGTATCAGAGCATATCTGTCCTAGAGAGTCTACAAGCTGTGTCTAGTAGAGTCTTATTTATGGGTATGTTGTGCACCATGCTTATAAGGAGGAGGCTGCCTGACATTTAGGGATGGTTTCTATTCGTTCATCTCATAAATCGTGCAGTAGAGCTCAGTTATAAGTATTTCATTCCTAATCCCTTTCGTATTTATAATTCCAGCAATGCCTACAACAAAGAAGAAGTTTAAGAGTATGAGGACATTGGATACGGCTGCAGGCGAAGGTACCAGCCGATTGCCACCTGCTAGCGAGGGCCAGAGCGAGACCCTCGGTACGACTTCTTTACATGATTCCCCCAGTTCGCCACCATTAGGGGAGATTAGTAGAGCAGCGGTACCCCAGTCCCTCCACCTGATACCCCATTCGAGGATCTTGATATGCAGAGTGCGGTACAGTTACTGACACGATTGGTAGCCGCTCAGGCCCAACATCAGGTTCCCAGTCCTTCTGATAGAGCTGCTAGCGCAAGATCTCGGGATTTCATCAATCTAGACCCTCCGGTATTCACAGGAACATACTTGAATGCGGACCCGCATAATTTTCTGGATCAGGTACAATGCACTTTGCGGGTGATGGATGCTACCGGTACCGAGTCGGTAAAGTTTGCTTCTTATAGACTGCGGGATGTCGCGGTGACTTGGTATGAGTTATGTGAGCAATCCATAGGACCCTGTGCTCCAACAGTAGGATGTAGAGAATTTCCGAAGGCCTTTTTACAACATTTTCTGCCAGTCGAGCTTCGACGGGCTAGACAGGACAAGTTCCTACGTCTTGAACATGGCAGCATGAGCGTTCGAGAATATAACTTGTAGTTTAATTCTTTGGCTTGATATGCTCTTATAATTATAATTGAAATGAGTGACCGGGTACACAGGTTCGTTACTGGCTTGGGGCCACACTTGGTCAACGATTGTACTACGGCTTCTTTGAATCCAGATATGAACATTGCTCGCATCCACGCTTATACACATAACGTGGAGGATCGCAAGAGGCAACAATGGGTCGATTAAGAGCGTGATAGGGACCAGCATAAAAGGGCACGGTCTGTAAGTGGCGTGAGGGACTTCAGAGGCAGGCCCAGGTCACATCCTTACATACCACCATCTTACCCAGCAGCTGGCGCATCATTGCCATCTTCAGGATCGAGGGCTGATCGGTATATAATGGGACCATGCCAGAGTTCACGAGCACCATGATCTCATTATAGAGGGAATTCTATGCAGATGAGGCCGTCATTGGCTCGATGTAGGCAGTGTGGTGGGACCCATATAGGGTCGTGCCAATGAGAGAAAAGAGTATGCTATTCTGGCAGAGAGCATAGTCATATAGCGCGGGATTGTCCAACAAAAGATAAAGGTGTTAGAGCCCAGCCGGTCGGATCTGCAGCAGCTTCATCCCAATCAGTACGCCCGTTAGGGCAGGGTCAACAGACGTTATCTGGTTGAGGCAGAGGAAGGGGCTAGAACCATACTTATGCACTGATGGGATGATAGGATCAAGAATCCTCGCCTGATGTCATTACATATACGTTATTGATCCTTTCACATAATGTGTACGTGTTGTTAGATCTAGGCTCAAATTTATCATATATTACTCATTTCGTTGCCTGTAAATTTGGTATGGATCCTGAGTTGATAAGGGATCCATTTGTGGTATCTACACCGGTTGGTGAATCGGTAATCGCTAGACGGGTCTAACAAAACTGTGCAGTATTAGCTTGTAGTCATCGGACCCTAGCAGATTTAGTGGAATTAGAAATGGTTGACTTCGATGTTATTATGGGCATGGATTGGTTAGCGTCATGCTACGCTAGTGTTGACTGCCGAACAAAGATTGTTAGATTCCAATTTCCACGCGAGCCAGTCCTTGAATGGAAAGGTAATACGGCAACACCAAAAGATAGGTTTATTTTATACCTTAAGGCAAGAAAGATGATAACCAAAGGGTGTATATACCATCTTGTTCGGGCAAGAGATGTCGATGCTGAACCACCTAGTTCTTAATGAATTCCAATGGTCAATGAATTTCTTGATATATTCCCAAACGAACTTCAAAGCCTTCCTCCTGAAAGGGAAATTGAGTTCGGTATAGATGTGTTGCCAAACACTCAACCGATATCTATTCCTCCTTATAGAATAGCTCCAGCTGAATTGAAAGAATTGAAGGAGTAATTAAAGGATTTGCTTGAGAAAGGCTTTATTAGGCCTAGCATATCTCCTTGGGGCACGCCGGTATTGTTCGTACGAAATAAAGATGGCTCATTACGGATGCCTATCAATTATCGGCAGCTAAATAAAGTTACTATCAATAACAAGTACCCTCTTCCACTAATTGAAGATTTGTTTGATCAGTTACAAGGTGCGAGATGTTTCTCGAAATTGACTTACGATCGGGGTACCATCAGCTAAAGGTTAAGAAGAAGGATATTCCGAAGACGGTCTTCAGGACAAGGTATGGGCACTTAGAGTTCCTAGTAATGTCGTTTGGACTTACAAATGCACCAGCAACATGTATGGATCTAATGAACAGCGTGTTCCGCCCATTCCTGGACATATTTGTGATAGTATTTGTAGATAATATTCAGGTTTACTCTCGCTCGGAAATAGAGCATGTGGGTCACTTGCGGATAATACTACAAATGCTCCGGGACCATAAGTTGTATGCAAAGCTATCCAAATGTGAGTTTTGCCTGAAGTTAGTGGCTTTTCTTGGTCATATAGTGTCAGACGAGGGTATAAGAGTTGACACTCAGAAGATTGAAGCGATGAAGAATTGGCTGAGGCCCACGACTCCAATAGAGGTTCGTAGCTTTTTGGGCTTAGCCGACTATTATAGAAGGTTTGTAGAAGGATTTTATACCATATCAGCACCACTAATGAAGTTAACACAAAAGGCTATAAAATTCCAGTGGTCTGAGGCTTGTGAGAGGAGTTTCCAGGAATTAAATGATAGATTAACATTAGCACCAGTCCTTACTCTCCCAGAGGGTCCAGAAGGTTATGTTGTGTATTGTGATGCCTCTGGAGTAGGTTTAGGATGTGTGCTAATGCAGCATGGTAAAGTAATTGCCTATGCTTCAAGGCAATTGAGGAAACATGAGAAGAACTATTCGACACATGATTTAGAGTTGGAGTAAGTAGTCTATGCACTGAAGATTTGGCGGCACTATTTATATGGTGTTCATGTAGACATTTTTATGGATCACAAGAGTCTGCAATACATATTCAAACAAAAAGAGCTAAATTTGAGACAAAGAAGATGGCTTGAATTATTGAAGAATTATGATGTGAACATCTTATATCACCCCGACAATGCTAATGTTGTAGCAGATGCGCTCAGCCATAAGTCAATGGTCAGTTCGATGCCAGTGCAAGTCAAAAGAATGGAATTGGTAAGAGAGCTTTATCAGTTAGCTAGTTTGGGAGTCCGACTAGTGGATTCGGAGGATGGTGGATTTGTGGTCCAGAATGTGTCAAAATCATCCCTTATATCAGAAATTAACGAATGTCAATGGGAATACCATAGTTTGAAGGAGATATGAGAGAGCATTCAATAGAAGAAGACCACGACCTTTGAGATTGACGAACAGGGAACTCTCAGGCACCAGGGTCTTCTATGTGTTCCAAATGTAGCAGGATTGTGGGATAAAATTATGACGGAGATTCATTCTTCAAGGTACTCTATTCATCCAGGATCAACTAAAATGTATCATGATCTCAAGAGTATTTATTGGTGGAATGACATGAAGAAGAGTGTAGCAGAGTTTGTAGCTCAGTGCCCCAATTGTCAGCAGGTAAAAATAGAACACCAAAAGTCGGGTGGCTTGACTCAGAACATTGAGATTCCGATATGGAAATAGGAAATGATTAATATGGACTTCATTATGGGATTACCTTGTTCCTATCAGAAATTTGATTCTATTTGGGTAATTGTCGATAGACTGACTAAATCAGCTCATTTCTTGCCGGTGAAAACTACATACACTGTCGAAGATTACGCGAAGTTATATATTAAGGAGATTGTTCGACTTCATGGTGTGCCTATCTCTATTATATATGACCGAGGTGCTCAGTTTACAGCTAACTTCTGGAAATTGTTTCAGAAAGGGTTAGGCACCCAAGTTAATTTGAGTACGACTTTCCATCATCGGACAAACGATCAAGCTGAGCGAATGATTCAAACGCTCGAGGACATGTTACGAGCTTGTGTGTTGGAATTTAAGGAAAATTGGGATGATCACTTACCCCTTATCGAGTTCGCATACAATAACAGCTATCACGCCAGTATTAAAATGGCTCCATATGAGGCCTTGTACGGACGGATATGTAGATCTCCTATTGGATGGTTCGAGATAGGTGAATCAGATTTATTTGGGTCTGACTTGGTATACCAAGCCATAGAAAAGGTAAAGCTTATCAAAAAACGATTATTAATAGATCAGAGTCGTCAGAATTCATACGCAGATGTGCGACGGCGAGACTTAGAGTTTCAGGTAGACGACTGGGTATTTTTGAAGATTTCGCCGATGAAGGGTGTAATGAGATTTGGGAAGAAAGGAAAGCTTAGTCTAAGGTATATTGAGCCATATCGCATAGTTCGATGAATTGGCCAGGTAGCGTACGAATTGGACTTACCTTCTGAGTTGGAGTGTGTTTATCCAGTCTTCCATATTTCCATGTTGAGATCATGTGTTGGAGATCTTTCTCGGATTGTACCAATTGAGGATGTGCAGGTTACAGAGGGTCTATCAAATGAAGAAATTCCTGTTGCCATTCTAGATCGACAAGTCTGCAAGATGAGGACTAAAGAAGTAGCTTCGGTGAAAGTTCTTTGGCGAAATAAGAACATGGAAGAAATGACATGGGAAGCGGAAGAGGAAATGCCGCGCAAATATCCACACCTATTCCAGACTAATGTCGAGATTTCAAGAGAAGCCTAAGGTAAATTCCAATTCATGTCATGATGTTTAACGATTGTGTATTTGGGCTACGTAACGGGGATTAGATATGTTACCCTAACATTCGAGGATGAATGTTTATAAGGGGGGAAAGATGTAATATCCCGTACTTTCGGATTACGGTTTAAATCGCTAAGCATATAAAATCGCTAGGCATGTGTAAATAGATCCGAGCGTTGGGAAATTTTTATTATATTTACATATGCTAATATGCGATTAGTAATTAAATAGATGAAACCCCGAAATATTTGGGATGTAACAAGTGTGACGACATGGAGCGAAAATAAATTTGGTACGTGCACAAAGAGGTTATGGACTAGTGCCATATTACAAGAATTTTGACATTGTGTATAAGAAGGTTTTATAAGTCATGTAGGTTTAAATGAAATGGAATCTAGAATTAATTGTGTGTGTAATTGATTAATTATGGGGTTGATTAATTATTAAGTGGAGGGAGGGGGGACAATTTAGTGGATCATTTACGTGTAGGTGTACGTGTAACAATTGTAATAAGATTCTAGGTGACCAAACAAGTGACTAGTAGATGTGGCAACTCCTAAGGCAGCCCGTGGGGGGGAGTAATCTTGAAGAACAAAAATAATTACCAACCCTTTGCTTCACTGTACAAGAATTACAATCCAAACACCACATTGACCAGTAGTTAATAGACTACTCCATTTGTTAGAATATATATATATACACCCACTTACCATTTGCAGTAACATTCACAAATTTATCCAGCAACATTTTTGCTTTGGGAATTCGTCTTTGCCTTTGTAAAATTATACTTTCATTTTGGATTTTCCTGTAACCATCAAAACATTCCAGCGAGCAAAAGGGTTAAAAGGGGCGGGTTCCGTTATTAATCGAGGTATGTTAAGGCAATTTTTTTGGCATGTTCCATATAACGAAATATAACCATGATATTGCTCCATAATTTATTCTACTCCTAGTAACTAAAAATATTCATGTATTGATTCCTATACTAAAAGCATGTCTAGATATGTTCCTAAGTCCTTATTGAGGCATATAGAAAATATGTTGATATTCACAGTGTTAGCCAAAGGTGCAAGGATATTATGTCACTCGAGGTATTTTATTGTTATTCATGCATATTCATTTGCATTGCATTCATATATTACCCTGGATCCACTGGTGCTATGCACACTACTATATGGTAAATATTATATATATAGAGGATATCGAGAAAGGGAAAGGCGGTATATACACACACCACCTGCAGCTGGTACAGACTATCACAAAAGAGCCCGAAGAGGCCAATATGATGTGATGTGATGTGATGTCTGTGTGGCTTATTGGGATGGTTTGTACGATCCACAACACTAACATATATTGGGAGGGGTTGCACGATCCGCACCACTAACATATATATACGGCATTTGTATCATGCATACATTCGTTAACCATTACATGATATGATGCCCACAGAGGCTGTCATGGCAAGAAAATTGTCCGATGAGGCCAATGAATATGGACACTGCATTGTGCATAACATGTAGGCAAGTGTATTAGGGCCCTCAGAGGCATTTACTGCTGGTCAGTTATTTCTGTTTTTGTTGTTGTTGTATCCCTGTTATACTATTGTTCATGCCTGACATACTCAGTACATCAGTCGTACTGACGTCCATTTTATCGGGAGACCCTGCGTTTTATGCCGCAGGTTCACATAGGCAGGGTGACGGTTCACATTAGTTGATTACGGATCCAACAGATTTTTGGAGCACTCCCATTATTTGGAGTGTTGGTCTAATTTTGGTACGGTACATCTTTGCTTGTATATATGGGTTTGGCGGGGCCCTGTCCTGACCTTTGATGTTGCTATTCTTAGATCTTTAGGTCATGACAAAATGTATCCGATTGTAGACCTTCTTCTGTCAAGATCTCCTGCATAGTCAGAATTTACATAACCGAGAATTTGAATACATTCACCACCTTTTAGAAAGGTCAGACCAACATCAGAAGCTCTCTTAAGATATCTCAATCTCCACTTGACATCTTTTCAATGATTCTTTCCTGGGTTGGACATGTATCTGCTTACTACACTTATAGATTAAGCAATATCTAGACGTGTACATACCATAACATACATAGTGCTACCAGTTGCGCTGGCATAAAGAACCTTTGACATATGCTTTACCTCATCCTCGGACTGAGGTATTTGTAACTCTGAAAGTTTAAAATGAGGAGCTAATGGTGTACTTACATGCTTGCACGTATGCATATTGAATCTCATGAGAACCCTTTCAATGTACCTATTCTGAGAAAGATGTACAACACAGTCTTCTCTTGAAATCTCCATATACCAAGGATTTTCTTTGTAGCTCCCAAATCCTTCATGTCAAATTTCTTACTCAACTGTTTCTTTAAAGGATCTATCTCTATAATGTTGTTAGCAGCAATAAGCATATCATCAACATACAACAATAAATAAATTATTGAGTTACCAGACATCTTCCTGTGATACACACATCTATCAAATGCACTATTTGAAAATTCATGTGTAGTCATGAATACATCAAACCTCTTGTACCGACTGTCTAGGGGATTGCTTCAAACCATATAAAGAGTTATTCAATTGGCATACATGATCTTCTTTTCCCTTAGCTAGAAAATCTTCAGGCTGATCCATATAGATTGTCTCTTCTAGATCACCATGTAAGAAAAAAGTTTTGACATCAAACTGTTGAAGCTCCAAGTCAAATTTTGCAACCAATGCTTGTAGCACGAGAATTGAGCTATGCTTCACGACTGGGGAGAAAATCTCATTGTAGTCAATTCCCTCCTTCTGAATGAAGCCCTTTGCAACCAATCTCGCATTGAACTTAGCATCTTCCACTTCAGGAATTCCCTCTTTCTTTCTGTAGACCCATTTGCATCCAACCGTCCTCTTCTCCTTTTGTCTTTTCACTATGACCCATGTCTGATTCTTGTGAAGATTCTCCATCTCTTCAGTCATGGCTAACCGCAATTATGACGCATCCTTGCAAGAAGTTGCTTCAACATACGAGAAGGCTCTATATCATTAATCTCTTCTTCTGCAACTACAAACGTATATGAAATCAAATTTGCATGATCTATAAGGCATTCCGGTCTTCGTATCTTCCTCTTCTCTCTTCCCTTCGCAATTGTGTATAGTTTATTGACAACATGTTCTTCAAGATCTATGTCATTTGAATCATCTTTAACCCGAGTCTCTTGATCATTTTTCTTGGTAAGCTCCACCGGAAGCTTCACCTGCTCGTTCTCATTTCCTGAAAACTCAACGAAAACTTTACAGGGATCAAGTATAGAGAATTCATCAAAGGTGACATCTCTACTAACTATAAATTTAAGTAATGACAAACACCAAAATTTGTACCCTTTTACTCCATCCACATACCCTACGAATATGGCCTTCTTAGTCCTTGGTTCAAGCTTTCCTTCATTAACATGGTAATAAGCTGGACACCCAAATACTCGTAAGTATGAATAGTTAGAGGGTTCACCTGACCATACCTCATTCGGAGTCTTAAAGTCAATTGCAGATACTGGAGATCGATTGATAATATGAGCAGCAGTGTGAACTGCTTCAGCCCAAAATACTTTGGACGTTTTGGATTGTAGGAGCATACATCGAGCCTTTTCAAGAAGAATTTTGTTCATCCTCTCGACAAATTCATTCTGCTGTGGGGTGTGCGCGACAGTCCTATGTCTTGAGATTCCATGAACCTTCTAGAAATCATTAAATCTTTACTGCAAAACTCCAAGCCATTGTCTGTGCAAAGATATTTAATTTTTCACTTCATTTAATTCTCAACCAAAATCTTTCACTCTTTAAATGCTTAAAAATACTTTTTGCCTTTAAAAATGCACCCATACCTTTCGTGAGAAATCATCAATAAAAGTGAGAAGATACCTCTTTCCGTCCTTTGATGGAAGTTTAGAGGGACCCCATAAATCAGAATGGATATAGTCTAGCACCCTTCCTATCTTGTATTTGCCAGTGTTGAAGCTGACCTTCTTCAGTTTTCCTACAACGCAGTGCTCACAAAATTCAAGAGTGCTCATCTTTTAACCTTTCAAAAGGTTATGGTTGCTCAACATCTCCAGTCCACGTGCGCTCATATGACCCAATCTCATGTGCCATAATTTTGCCTTGTCATCATTAGATAACTGCACCGTAGATGCATTTGTAGAGCCAACAATGGTGTTTCCTACCAATGTGTAAAGGCCGTCCTCCAGCTTGCCTTTCAGCATGACTAAAGAACCTTTAGTCACCTTCATAGTTCCTCATTTGCTCATGTACTTGTATCCTTGTTCATCTAGAATACCTAGGGAGATCAAATTCTTCTTCAGATCAGGAACATGACGGACTTGTGTAATAGTCCTCACGAATCCATCATTACAGTGAACCCATACTGAGTCAATGTCAACTATTGCATAAGTTGCATTATTACCCATTACTACAGTTCCTCCACTTTTCTCATAGCTGCTAAATCAGTCTCTTCGAAACGTCATGTGTAGAGTACAAGTAAAGTCTAACACCCATTTGTTTTCATAACTTCCATTATTGCACGATGTGTAAGTACATAATCATTATCAAAATCATGTACCTATTCAATTGTGGATGCACTGGCTTTTTTCTTGGACTTTGACATTGGGCAATCTCATTCAAAGTTTCCCTCCTTGGTTGCATCCCTAACAATCTGCATTCTTTTTGTTCACACGAGATTTTGATCTGTTCTTTGATTTGCAGTCCGATCTCTCACAAAGAGCCCACTTGCCTGATCATTTATGTCTCATTCAAAATACCTCCGCACATCACTAGAGTTAAGTGTCTGCCACACTTTCTCAAGGGTGATATGCTTATTGATATACATCATTGAATTCTTGATATCACTATATCTTGAAGTCAATGAAAATAGCAAAGCACATGCAAGCGTCTCCTCATCCTTTTTAATTCCTGCAATCTGTAAATCCATGACAAATTTATTAAATGCGTCTAAATGATCTTGTAACAAAGTACCTGACCCTATTTTAAACATGTGAAGACACCATTGTAACAACATTCTTGTTGTCACCGATCGGTCCTGGTAAACCCTTATATCTTGTCCCATAACTGTTTGGTTGTCTCTTTGGTACTTGTACTCACTTCACAAAGCATGTTAACTGCAAGGAACAATTGGATTACACTCAATGCATTTCCTTTAATCTACCCCTTGTCGGAAGTCGATGTACTACCAGGATATTTTTAGTCAATAGCATGGATTGAACCTCCCTCCGCAGTAACGCCATCATCTGGATCTTCCAGATAATGAATTTGTTGCACCCACTAAATCTATCAATTTCAAACTTCATAGAACTTATCTTTGCTTGTTCTTCCTCCTTGGATCTTCAAAGAGTCCTACCGCTCTAATATCAATTGTTAGTGGAAACGTAAAAAAAGAACACAAGATTTAATGTGATTCGGATCAAAATGATCCTACATCCACCAGAGAACAGTTGCCTTTATATTATTAACAAAGGAAGGGGAGATTTTTCAATTACACTTGAGAGAATTGCTCTCTCAACTCTTTACTCACTACAATGTGTTGTATGATTTTTTAGATGATTTTTACAAAAGAAGGAATGCATCTATTTATAGGGGTAAAACCTCATCTTGATGTCATTGGTGACATCAAACTACCTCATCTTGATGTCATTGGTGACATCAAACTACCTCCTCTTGATGTTATTGGTGACATCAAAAGAAGCAAGCATCGATTTTGCTTCTACCTCCTCTTGATGTCATAGGTGACATCAAAGGAGGAAAACATCCTAGCACCCACACCACTTTTTATCTTGTCTTTTTTTTTTATTTTCACACCAACTCTTCCAATTTGCATGACATTGTTGACTAAACCCAAAATCAACCTTTTCGGCTTTTATCTTGGAGATTTAGTGACAGTAACCGGGAATTAAAGGGCAATTAGGACCCAAAATTTGAACAGAAGTTTATAGATCATCATGGTATTTACTTATTGTTTCATCATCACATTTCTGTTTACCTTTCGACACTACTAAAAATAAAGATTTTTTTTCACCAATATTTTTTTAGAAAAGGATGTGTTTGGTATGAACTATGAAGTGCTTTTCTAAGAAAGAAATGATTCCTTACTTATTTCCTGATATTTGATAAATAAGTATAAACTATTCTTTCAAAAGTATTTATATATAATCTAGGTAAACATTATTGGAGTTAGCAATGGGGCCGGGGTAGTGGTGATGAAGGCTATGGCCGTTGGGGGTGGAGTATGTTGGAGGGTTGGTATTAAGCAATTTATAATGTGAAAAAACGTCACTTATTAAGCTTATTTTCTCTATTTTCACTAGAAAAATCATTTTCCTTATCTTTATGTTTTGAGAATATGTTCTCCAAAAGTTTGACCAACCAACCATACAAAAATTAAAAAGTATTTTTTGGAAAATATTTTCCTCAATAACAAATACACACAAAAAGTAAAATATTCACTCCTGTAAAATAAAGGAAAAGAAACGATCCTGTAATTCAGTAATTGAAAATTGAAAGTTTGAAACAATATTGTATCAAGGAGAGGAAAAGAAAGTTTGTCACTTTCTGGTAGTTAAGTGACAAATGATCTTGACATCACACTTTTTATCTTCTTCAATTATCTATTCATGCATCATTGAACATATTACTGTGAGTTATTGGCAGATCAGAGAAGAAACAAATCTAATCCGGACCCAAGTAAATCTTCCTTATGCTTGTGTGATTAATTATTATTTAATTTTTTTGTTTTTCATCCGATGTTCGGTACCCGCATTGTAGTCCGATTATATCCTGATTCGCGTCGGATAGAGTTCATTTCTGAAGAAAACTCTCCTTATTAAGAATTTTTTTTACCCAAGGCTCTAACCCGATACATCTGATTAAGGAAGGAGTAGTCTCATCCTCTACACCACATCTTTTGATAGTTATTATTGAGTTACTTAAACATGTTTTTTTTGGATATATATTATAGTTAGGGACATGTTGAAGAATGAAAAAAGCACCGCATCAGTGATTAATATTTTCCAACATAAAAACTTACCTCACCCTAATTACATCAAACAAATGAATTCTAAGACATATGTTACCTACACACATATATGTATTCTTACTGAAATTTGTAACTGATAAAGTTAAATTTTCTGACTGATGTTAACAATCCATGCAAATAAATATTTATCCCGTCTATTCCCACAAAAATGGCTCATCGAGCCGGAATACAGTAGTGTCAGCTTCAACCAGATGCTGCCACGTGGACATTGTGCACCAATAACGATAATTTTTATCCACCACATCAATGGAAAGATCAGGCAAGTCGAAAAATGTGTCATCATCCTCTCTCGATGGAGAAATTAGTGATTCTTGCGTATTTTCCAAGCACAAATTTGTTGACGAATGACAACTTTTTAATTCAACTCGATTTGGCTCGGCTCGAACTATTTCTTCTTCTTCTTCTTCCTCATTTTCGTCGGGAAATGTGATGGCAGCAGCCTTTGTGGCTGCCGCTTGGATATCCTTAGGAGAAGAGGAAGCCGGACGCGGTAATTGATGAGCCAAATGAGGGAAATTAAGATAAGCCGAGTGGCCCTTGATGGCTAAAGCCGCAACATCATGAGCTCGAGCGGCCATTTGAGCAGTGGAATAAGTACCTAACCATATTCTTGATTTCTTTCTTGGCTCTCGAATTTCGGACACCCATTTTCCCCAACTCCTCCTACGTACTCCTCTATAGGTTGGGTGTTTAACATGGTCCTCATTCCTCTTCTTTTTCTTCTTCTCCTCATTATTCTCATTTCGGCTGACTTGTTGAATTTTTCTCCAACTTTCTTTGGATTCGTACTCTTTTGTGGTATGTGCATTACTCAAGGAAGAAGAAGAAGAAGAAGATGTTGTTGTTGCAGTGCTCGAAGGAGAATTCGATCCATTAGAAGAAGAATTGGAGAAGAAATCATGATTTTCTTGATTTTTTCCCATGAAAGTGGCTAGCTTATTATCTTTCTTTGTGAAGTTTGTTGTAGCAAGCAAAGAAGGTGGAAAGGAAAATCTATTAGAACAGAAATTTTGATATGTTTGTTTGTCTTTATGGTCCTCCTATAAATATTGTTGTGTTCATTTACATAAAGGAAAAGGAAATGGGAAGAAAAAATAAAGATGAAAGGTACCTTTTGAAGCAAGGGTGTCAACAGTTCAGCTATTTTGCTACCCATGGTACATTTTTTTTTTCCTTAAGGAAAATGTACAAATATCTTCAATTTTCTTGCCTATAAGATGAATTTTGGCTATAAATAATAGGGTAGAGAAATTGTCATAATCAATAACCATGTATTTCACATGAAAGTTTGACATAAGGCCCTAGTAGGGTTATAAATGATTCAGTCCATTCATTTTCCATTTACTTTTTTGTCGACCATTCAATAAGGAACAACAAAATTAAGTATGAAATGCTTCACACATTTATAAAATTAATCGAGCTGAATTTTCAGTAATCACTAACATTTTGGTGAATATTGCTTAGTCTTTTTCTTTTCTTCAAAAACATGCGGAACTAATTTGTTTTAGTTAACAATGACATATATGCTCGAAAATGGAGTGATAGTTTACTGTACTAAACTACTACTCTCTCCGTTTAAAAAAGATTGTCTTATTTTTCTTTTTAGTCCGTTTAAAAAAGAATGTCTCTTCTCTTTTTTGGCAACTCTTTCATTCCAACTTTTGACATGACATGATTAAGACCACAAGATTAAATGTCATTTTTGTACATTCAACACATCTTTAATTTAAGACCACAAAATTGAAAAATCTTCTCTAAGAATCTTTTTTCACAAATATTTTTGTACATTCAACACATCTTTCTTAAACTTTGTATCAGGTCAAAACCAAACAATCTTTTGAAACGGAGGAAGTATCTTGTATATTATCAGTGCAAAATTTGATTATCATAAAGTCATTCTCCTTGCCTGCAAGGAAAACTAAAATAAAATGTCACGCTTTATTGAAATGTCCTCTCTACTAAAATTTAACTCTTTATTTACGGATATGGATTTTTTTGAATTTTATCGATCAGTAATAATAATGCCTGTAATTTGAACATGATATATAGACTTAATTTTTTTATGAACTCCTAATTTTATCAATTTCAATAAATTAATCAAATTAAAAATTTGATTCAGATAGGAATCCAAAAAGATGGTAGGTACATTTTTTTCATTCACAAAAGCGAATAATTTAAACCTCAAATCCTAAAATGAAGATTGAAAAGCCTCTATGATTTCTTAAACTTTGAGTCAAGTCAAAATCAGACAATCTTTTTAAATCGGATGAAGTATGTTGTATTATTATCGGTGCAAAACTTGATTATCATAAAGTCATTCTCCTTGCCTGCAAGGAAAACTAAAATAAAATGCCAGGCTTTGTTGAAATGTCTTCTTCAAGCTGTCCTATTTCCTGAATTTGTGCAGTGACTTCAAATTTACCTCAATTCAAGTAACACAACTCTTCAAAAAAAGATAAATAAAAGAAATTCCGAGCTTTGTTAATATTACTTTGACAAGACGAGATTGTGGTGTAAGAATTAAAATAATCTACATATTTAGATTTCGTTATTATAAGAGAATGAAATGATAAATGAAAATGTTATTTAGAGAATTAAAATAATATGGTTGAAATGGAGAAATGCTATCGAGGTGCTATTTGATGAAGAATGCATATTAAAGTGAAAGATATATATATTCTCTATAATAATTATAAGATTAATAATGTTATATGATAGTGAATGTTAGGTCGTCAATATATTCATTCGATTAGTATTGTAAAGGTGCAGATAAGATGGATATGCTTCATACAAGATTACATAAAATTTAAAAATTACAACATTCGACAGAAGGTGCAAAAGTAGCATGCATTAAGAATAAAGGCGAGAAGATCGCTTGAGATAGTTTGATCATATTCTATGTTGATTTACATATGCATCGATCCACAAGTGTAAAATTGTGGCGAGTGAAGTTATTAAGAAGGGACGAGGTAGACCTAAGGTCACATAGAAGAAAATTTTCTTGAAAGACCTATAATTTTTTGAAATTAATGTAGACTTAGCTATAAGACACAACTAAAGAAAAGAACCACAGATGTGGTATCTACTATATGGATATTAGATTTTATTTTCTTTAGTAAGTTGATTTTGAATATAACTTTATTAGTAGTATTTTGATCTTATCATAGATTTATATTCTTATAAAATTATAGAGAACTTTTAGTACTATTATTAGTATTACTATTATTTATGTATATTTAACTTGTTTCATGTTTATTTATGATATGGTGATGACATGAGTTGAATTTAAATAAAAAAATATGGTCAGTAATAAAGATTTCATATAACTGACTCCAATTTGTGTGGGATTGAGGGTTGAGGCATAGTTGTTGTTGTAAGAATATATTGGTATGATAGAAGTTATATGAAAAATATTATTCTAGACAGTATTTTCCATGAAAATATTTTTTGGACAGTATCTTCATGAAAATATTCTCTTGTAAAATATTTTTGGTGTTTGGTTGGTGAATGAAACTATGTATAGTCCCTTATGTTTTAGGGTACGTTCAAAATGATCCTTTAAGTATGCATTGAACAATTTTGGTCCTTTAATTTTGTCAAAAATTGATACTTTTAGTCTTTAATCAAATATTTACCAATATCTTTTTGTTAGATTTAACGAAAATTATGAAAAAATAGCAGAAACTCACAGGGAGTTTCATTTTTTTTTGTAGTTTGTAGCAGCTCGTGCAGTTCTTTTGTTGTATATTTTAGGATTTGATGGACTTTCATGGTGTTTATAGTTAATCTTTTTTTCATTGTTTCCCTCAAACTTGACGAACATAAATTGTTCAATATTTGATGGAAACTAAAAATATTGACTTTTGACAAATTTAAAGGACCTGAATTGTTCCGGACACACTTAAGAAACTATTTTGAACTAAGGGTGGCCAGTGGGATGGGATGTGACGGGATTTGGAGGGGGGGTGGTGGAGGGTCTGGATCGGGTTTGGCGGGATAGGGCGGGCTGGGATATGGGGGACGGGAAGAGGTCCCGTCCCGTCCCACATCCCCCCGGCAGAGAGGACGGGATTTGGGGGGACAGAACGGGTCGGGTAGGGGAATTTGGGGGGGGGGACTTTAATTTTTTTTTTCTAGACACTTGATTTTAAAAAAATATATATATATTTAAACATTTAAATAATTGAACATGATAGTGAAAAAACATCCCAAGGCTAATTACCTCTTATATTATTTAATAGAAATATATTTTTTTTGTAATACAATTTCAAAATTGCAACTTTGTTTCGTAGTTCAAAAGTTGCAAATCACATAGTAAAATTGTCATTAAAAAATTACATATTCAACCATATTTTTTTCTAATTTTCTGACAATCTCTTGAGGATCTTCTGTTGGAATTGAAAGTTGTTGGTCAAATTGTTCAACGTCTCTTCCTGCTCCCTCGGATAAGATTTCGTTGTATTTGTAGTCGTCTTCTTCATTGATCTCTGTTTGACCGCACCTTCTACGCTCCGCTCTAATCCAGTCTCTAAATAAAACTGCAATCTCCAAACTATCTCCCGTCAATTAGTGTTTGTGCTCTCCTATTTGAAATATTCCAGCAGAAAAAGCGCTTTCAGAAGCTGTTGATGATGCTTGAATATTCAACACATCTCGGGCCATCTTTGATAGAGTCAGAAATGTCTTCTCATTCTCCCTCCGGTATTTCAACAAGTCTTCACGTCCATTTTCGTTGGCAATTGATTCGAACGGTACAACACCTTGCAAAACATAAACATCAAACTCGCTAATTTGTGAAGAACTTGAACCACTATACATTCTATTTCGAAGGCCTTGATTACTTGAAGCAGAAACCGCATGTTTTTTAGAAGGTTGAAGTGAAGTAGAAGAAGATGGTACAGAAGCCGGTTGATTATTTGCAATTTGCTCTTGGTAATGCATACACATATTTTTGCATTGTGTTTGTATGCTAGACATAACTTCTTCTTTAGTTGGTTCGTAAGTTGTTTTTTCAATTGGGTCTATTGGAAGTATTTCTAAGCATTCATAAATCGTTTCAATAAGGGCATTACAACCGTCTACTTTAATAGTAGGATTTAATATATCACCAATAAAATAAATAGTGGGAATAGGTAAAAAAAAATTTAGTTTACAAATATTTTTGCAATAGCTGAAGCGTACGTTGGGTTTTTCATATATTCATTAAATAACAAAAATATTAGAGCTATATGAAATAGTAGGATAATAAATACCAAAAAATTCCTTAGTAGCTAGAAAATTTTTCTCTAAGAATACAATAAGTTCCAAAATTTTATCCCAATCATCATCTACAAGCATATCCATTGGATTTTAATTATGGGTGTTAAATAATAAAGTTATATATCTTCTATACTCGTGAGCAACAAGTAATTGTTCATACAAAGAATTTCACCTAGTCGCAACTTCTTATGGAATTTTCCTATAAGGTAATCCACAATCATGACAAGTTTTTATACTCTTTGCATCTTTGTATTTTATTATCTTTAAAAGTAAAGTTGATAGCAAATTATACTTTATTAAGGATGTTTTTAATTTTAGGCCATCATTTACAACTAAGTTATAAATATGACATGCACATCTAACATGAAAAATATAGGGAAAAAATGGAGTCAATCGAGTTTTTAAATTTTTTATAGCATAATCATTAGAAGTAGCATTATCTAATGTAATAGTCATAATTTTATCAGTAATTTCATAATATTCACTAATTTTATGAATATTTTTTGAAATAAAAACTCCAGTGTGCCTTTCATCAATATATCTGTATGCTAATATACGTTTTTGCATAGACCATTTGTGATATATCCAACGACATGTAACAGTTAAATAATCATTGCCATCAATACTACGACCTATGTCAGAAGTGATAGCCACTTTGTCATTAAAATGATACAATGCATAACGTAAATATTGTTGATATTCATTCGCAAATTTAAAAACATATCTCCTAATAGTTAATTTAGAAAAACGTTAAAAGCAGGATTATATGTTTCTCGAATATAATGAATAAAATCAGGAGATGAAGGAAATAAAAAAGGAAAACCCTCCACAACAACTAATTTTGCTAAATTTTCCTAATCTTTGTGTTTATCATATTTCGGACCTATAATTCCCCCCGTCATCGGGTTAATTCGACCATGTACTTGGTCGGGGACACTATGTGAACCTTGTCCCGACTCAGAAGGCATTTGCACACCCGCTTTGTCAGCCAAGTATTGATTATACCTTGCTTTGTGAGAGTTTTCTACATGTCTCATTAAACCTCATGTCCCAGCTTGACCTTTTTCAGTTTTAAATTTATAAACTTCACGACAAATTTTACAAATAGCTAGTTGATTAGGAATGTTCCTTTTAAAAAAATCTCATGTAGGTGATTTTAATTTTCATTTTTTTTTGTCCTCTTCTCATACTAGGGGGAATATGAGGGATTCCAGTTTCAGTTTCAGCCTGAGACTCAGTATGATCCTGATGTGGAGGTGCACTAGTGGTTGTGTTATCTAAATTATATTCTAATTCATTTTCTAAATCAAAGTCTAGTTCAGATGCAGAATATACCTCATGATCTAATGGTATATTAATATTAAAATTAAAAAGATCAGTTTCATCTATATGAGTGAAATCATCGTAATTAGGATTACTAGAAGATGCACCCTTACCCCTGTTTCCCCTAATACCTCTACCAGAAAACGTTCACATCGTTCCATTATAATTATGCAAATAAATAATTATAGTTAACAAAATTAAGTACGATAATTAAAATTAAGTAACAATAATAAGTTAAATAAAATAAGGAACGAATGTACCAAACGCGACGTAACGTCGACATGTAATCGAGGTTGAAAATTGAAACTTTGCTCGATGATCCTCAAGCTAGTTGTCAACTTCACTCTCAATTTTTGAACTTTGATAGAAATTAGCAAATGAAATATAATATTTAGTGTGCAGTTTTAACTTGGAGAGAGAGAGAGAGATTAGAGAGATGGTAGGATGATTTGTGAGAAAAATGAAGAGGAGAATGATGTATTTATAGTTGAGAAATAGGGTTAATGTGTAAATATACTAATTTAGGGGTTAAAATAAATATTAAGGGGGTAGGGGGTTTATGGGGTGGGGGGTGGGGAGGGGGGCAAAATGACAGTTACTAGCCATTACCAACGGCTAAAATTGAAAGTGATCGTTTGTGCAACGGTTAGTTTCTGCAAAGGGGTTGGGACGAGGTGGGACGGGGAGGGTCGAGACGGGTCGGAGGACGGGACGAGGCGGGACGAGCACTACTCCCGTCCCGAGTTCGAACCCCGCTACTGACATTTTTATCTCGTATTTTAAAAGGGGGGTCGGGACGGGTATCGGGATGGGCTGGAGCGGGATCGGGCCATCCTGGCCCACTGGACCGCCTTATTTTGAACCTATAAGGACCGTCATTTTCTATAGAAAGGAAAAAGAGCAAAATATTATAGAAAGTTGACCAATAAAAGATATTCACAAGAAACAAAAAAGATGAAGTACTAGTTAATTAGCATTATTGTGGAACAAATCTCTTGCATGTTGCTATCATTCATTTTTAAAATGTGAGCTTTTGTAATAAAGGGAAATGACAAGAATCTTTTGACGGTGTGTTTCTACATTTATGAAATCAATTCGAGATTTTCGAATAAATATTTTAAAGTTTTAAGAAATGAAAATTAAAACTATTAGTACGACACTTGACTTTGGTACACGTGCGTCACATGCTAATGTATCCAATCTAGTTTAGTTCAAATAATGGGTCCTATCCATAGATTTGCTTCCCTAATTCATTCTAACTTGGAATAAGAAATCTTTCCTTACTTTTACTCTCTTTTTACCTTTTCTTTCTCTCTAGAATTTCTGTCAAAACAAGACTTATAGATAACAATCAGATCATATATCAGGAATAGCGATTGGACTATAAAGTCTAATTAAGAAGAACGCGGGCTTACTTTCTCAATTTATATCTATCTCTTGCTCATTTCGAATTATATGGATATTTATGGAACACATCAAGAAACTTTAATTTTAGCTCTCGTCATCTCATCCAGTCCTACCGCATAAATTCAAATCGAAGTGATGCGGAAAGAAACACTTCTTGTAAGTTGTAGTCCGGTTGAATTTCATAAAATTCACTTTACTAATTCAACTTTCATGTTCGACAATAATTAAATGCCAGGAAATTTTTTAATTAGGTTGTATTATTATTATTATTGTTGTTGGAGTTGTGCTCCACTAGTAGTACAATTTATCGTCTCTAGTTAGCACTCCAAATGATTTTACACTCCCACCTTCCACTGTCATGTGTCGATTAAAATTGAAAGAAATGTCATATCCTGCTAAAATTGAAAGTACATGAAAGAGGTATAGACAAAAATATTTTGAGACAATTTTTTCTTTTTGGTTGTATTCACAATATGATCTTCTTATATACAAGTAAGTCATCGCCTAATTTAATCCTATTCTAATTTCTATATTACCATAATTACAAAGGAACTACAATTTTCATATATATATTTTCCTATTATTTTGGTCGGTCTATTACCGGTCATAATCCCCCGTTCAAGTTGGAGCATGATGGTTCCGGATGGCAAACTTGTCAAGTAAATGTTCATATTGTGTCTTTCCCAACGCTTTCGTAAACACATCAGCAGTTGTTCACTTGTTGTCACGTAGCTGGGGATATATGTCCGCACTGGAGCTCATCCCGGACATAGTGACAATCCACTTTGATACGTTTAGTTCGTTCATGAAACATTAGAATTTTGACAATACAATGCCGCTTGACTGTCACAGTATACATTAACCGGATATTTGTGCTTGACTCCCAAACTCTGCATAATTCTTTTTAGCCATTTTAATACACAGACCGCCATTTCCATCGATCGGTATTTCGCCTCCGCCAATGAGCGAGAGACAATATGTTGCTTCTTAGTCTTCCAAGATACGGGTGAATTCCGAGCGAGATAACCCATCCGGTAAGCGACCTTTGGGTTAGCGGGCATCCTGCCTAGTCTGAATCATACCATCGGTATAAACGGAGGTCACAGTCCTTTCACATCACTATTCCTTGTCCCAAATTCTTTTTAAAATAACGCACCACCCGGAGAGTCGCGTCTTAGTGCACTTTCTTCGGTTGTTGCATGAATTGAGAGACTACATACACGCAATATGATAACTCCAATTGCATGAAATAGAGATATGTGAATCTACTGATCAATCGACAGTATGGTTCTGGATGTACCAACTTGGTTCCATCGGCCATTGTCAAACTGTGATTCTGTAAAATGGGAGTATTGATGGGTTTAGCTTCCAAAAATCTGATCTCAAAGATTATGTCCAAGGCATATTTTTCTTGACATAGAAATATTCCGATAGGGCCTCTAGCAATTTCAACTCCAAGAAAATATGTCAAGGAGCACAAATCTTTCATGTGGAAACACTTACTGAGATATTCTTTGAACCGTTTAATGGAACTGTGCTTGTTTCTGGAAATGATTAAGTCATCCACATAACTAAAATGTTGAGCTGCATACCTCCTTGGTGCATAGTAAAAAGAGAGTAATATGAGTACGACTGTCTGAATTCATACTTTATCAAAGCGCTTAACAGCTTCGCAAACAAATTGGAGCTTGTATTAATCCGTACAGAGATTTTTGGAGATGACTTACTTTCCCCAGACTAGAAACACGAAAAACCCGATGGAAATTTCATATACACTTCCTCCTTGAAATATTCATGCAAGAAGGCATTATAAACATCCATATGATGTAGCTACCAATTCTGAGCAATCGCCTAAAACACTCGAACAGTCACCACCATAGCAATCAGAGCAAATTTCTCATTGTAATTAATGCCTTCCTCTTGCTTGTTTCCGAAAATAACCAAGTGAGCCTTATATCGCTCGATGGTTCTGTCGAAGTTGTACTTGATCTTGTACACCCATCTGCATCCGAGTGCCTTCTTATTCGGTGGCAACGTCTTTAGTGTTCATGTTTCATTATTTTCCAATATTTGTATCTCTTGTTGGATTGCTTTTCCCCATTGTTCCTTTTTCATGACTTTCAAGAGATTTCTCGGCTCGTTCCAATAGTAATCACTGCAAGAAATTTTTTGTGTCGCAAAGAAAAATTGTCACAAGTTATATTGTGATCTAGAAGATAAGGTGTACCTGAAGGTTGTTGAGGAGCAGGTGGAAGATCTGATGGGACTTTGCTCTATACTATTTCAGTGACATAGTCGCGGAACCAGACTGATTCCCGTTTTTGAAGTTCTCCCAGCTCATTTGTTACTCCAATCGGGTTCTTTAGTCCGAACTTCTTCTTTCCGGACTTCCTTCGTATGTTCCCTATTCAGGTCGGTCTATGTTTGGTCTGAGTTATTCTGTATGTCAGGTCCGGTATCTAATACTCGAACTGTGTCTATCTGGGTGTCTCCCCAGTGTCATCTACACTAATTGTATCAATCCAGTCTTCTTCTCCAGATTTGTCTATCATGTAAGATGATATTAATCTCCCTTGGGGAGTCTTTCATTAATATCAAGGTATATATAGAGTACAATATTCATCCCTTATACAATAGGAATCCTAAGCCTATATAAAAGAGGAATCCTAGTCTTACCATAATTATATTTACACAATATATAAAAATATTCTAATTATGGGTAGAGAATATATTGTTTCCTATATTTACACATTTACACACCCCCTCAGTCGGAGCGGGAGGAGGCCGGACGCTGAGACTGGATCTAAAGTCAAGAAATAACTGTTTGGGAAGTCCTTTGGTAAATATGTCTGCATACGGATAGGATGATGGAACATGTAACACTCTGACATGGCCTAACGCAACTTTCTCACGAACGAAGTGTAGGTCTATCTCAATATGCTTGGTTCGCTGATGTTGAACCGGATTATGAGAAAGATAGATGGCAGAGATGTTATCACAATACACAATAGATGCCTGACGCAAAGGACACTGAAGGTCTAACAAGAAAATTCTGAGCCAACAAATCTCGGCTACTACATTTACAACGCCTCAAACTCGGCCTCGACCTTTGGAGCGAGATAGGGTAGCATGTCGCTTGGCAGACCAAGAAATCAGATTATCCCCTAAGAAAACACAAAAGCCGGAGGTGGAGCGTCGCGTGTCTGGACACCCTGCCCAATCTGCGTCCGTATATGAAAGCAACCTGTCTGGTGCAGAGGGGTATAGGTGCAAACCATAATCAATAGTGCCCTTAATGTATCGAATGATACGCTTAAGAGAAGTGAAATGAGACTCCACGGGGGCATGCATGAATAAGCACACCTGCTGAACAGCATAAGCTATGTCTGGCCTGGTGAATGTGAGATACTAAAGTGCACCTGAAAGGCTCCTATACAGAGTAGGATCAGAGACTGGAGCACCATCCATAGCACTGAGCTTAGATTTGGAATCAACTGGAGTAGGTACCTCTTTGCAGTTCGCCATCTTAGCCTTGTACACAATCTCTTCTGCATACTTACGCTGACACAAGAACATATGATTGGCAGACCTGGTCACTGATATCCCCAAAAAGTAACTCAGCTTCCCCAAATCAGTCATTGCAAATTCAGACTTGAGCAAGGCAATAATCTCATTTTTCAATCCGTCGGAGGAGGCAGTAAGAACAATATCATCCACGTAAAGTAATAAGTAAGCAGTGCTACTACCTCGATGAAAAATAAAAAGTGATGTATCACTCTTGCTGCATACAAACCCAATCTGCAAGATATACCTGGCAAAGCGATCATACCACGCACGGGGGGCCTGCTTCAGGCCATATAGTGACTTACGGAGACGGCACACATAGTGAGGAACTGCTGGATGGGTGAACCCTGGTGGCTGATGCATGTAGACTGTCTCTCGCAGATCCCCATGTAAGAATGTATTCTTCATGTCAAGCTGATGGATCGGCCAGTGTTTGCCCATGGCTATGCTAAAAAATGTGCGGATGGTAGCCGATTTGACAACCGGGCTGAATGTCTCACCACAATCAATGCCCTCCTGCTGATTTGTGCCATTAGCCACAAGACGGGCCTTATACCTCTCAAGATCCCCATTGTCTCTGAACTTGTGACGAAATAGCCACATACAACGAATGACATTCACCCCCTCAGGTCTAGGTACTAGATCCCACGTGTGCTATTTAGTTAAAGCATTGAATTCCTCATACATAGCCGCATTCCAATTAGGGTCTTGTTTGGCCAATTTTAGGTTCTTTGGAAGTGGAGAGATGGTTTGGGCAGACAAGTTGAAATGGACTTTGGGTTTGAAGATTCCATGCTTTGAACGAGTTTCCATTGGATGGGTAGGGACAGTGAGTGGCGGAGTGGTGTCTGAGACGGGGGGTAAAGTCGGATAAGGAGAAGGTGGGGCGAAAGGCTGTCGAGGCGCCCGCGCTCCTGGATCGAGAGTCGCGGCGCTAAAAGGTTGACAGGCTTCTCTGAAGTTTGGGCGCCGCGGCGCTGTCGACGGTGTTTCAAAAGATTGCTCTCTGGAAATCAGGCGCCGCGGCGCCTCCCCTTGAGGCCGCGGCTCTGACGACGGAACAGAGGATGTGAGTTGTTCGATTATGAGGGGACAGATGGCAGACTCGTCAAGAAATGAGTAGTCCTGTTTTTGGAATTTTGGAAGATTCGAAAATGGGAATGTGGTCTCGTCGAATATGATGTGACGAGATATGTGGATCTGACGAGTCGACAAGTCATAGCATAGATAGCCCCTATGGTTCGGCGGAAATCCTAGAAAGACACATGGAGTGGACCTAGGATCGAGCTTGTGAGGGGCAGTGGATCTAAGGTTGGGATAGCACAGACAACCAAAAGTCCGTAGATGATCATAAGAGGGAATTCTATGGTAGAGGATTTCGGTAGGGGTTATATTGTGAAGAGTGCTAGTAGGGAGAATATTTAGAGTGTATTCTGACATTTTAGCAGCATAGACCCAGAAGGGTGGAGGGAAGGAGGCATGAATCAATAGGGTGCGAATCATATTGTTAATGGTGGGGATGATTCTTTTAGCTTTACCATTTTGTGGTGAGGTGTGAGGGCAGGAGAAGCGAAAGACCATGCCATTATTGGTACAAAAGCAGTGAAACATAGAGTTATTGAATTCACGACCATTATCGCACTGAAATGATTTTATGCCTTTTCCAAATTGTGTTTGAATGAACTTGCGAAACTCAAGAAATTTGACAAACACTTCTGATTTAAATTTAAGAGGGTATAACCAAACGTAGTGTGAAAAATCATCAAGCAACACAAGATAGTATTTATGACCGAGAGAACTAGAGATAAGAGATGTCCATAAATCGGCATGTATGATATCAAAAGGAGCAAATGTAACACTAGTAGATGATTTAAACAGAAGACGAATATGTTTGCCTAAAGAGCAAGAAACACAATTTTGGGCAAGTTTCCCATTACAAGCAATGAAATTGTTGCCTCTAAGAAAATTAAAAACTGGGGCTCCTGGATGACCAAGCCTATTATGCCAAGTTGAAGAAGAAACAACCGTTAGAGTGATGGGAGAACAAGATCTGGCAGCGGAGGTGGAAGTGAATGGATAGAGATCCCCCGTGCTATTGCATCTCGTAAGAGGTGTCCCCGTATGAAGATCCTTCACAGTAAAACCAAAAGGGTCAAAATCCACGGAGACAGAATTATTACGAGTAAATTGGCGGACAGATATGAGGTTCTTAATCATGTGTGGGGCATATAGGGTATTTTTTAGGGAGAAGGGTGGATGAGGAGGTTGTGTGTATGAGGTACCATAACCCTTAACTGGAATGCGTTGTCCACTACCAATCAGAACATATTGAGGATGCTTTAACCGAAATAGTTTAGGAATAGTACCGCAGATCGTGTGACGTGAGATGTGGCGCTGAGTCCATGTACCAAGTATTGTCGGTGTTGCATAGAGAGAGTCTTTGACGCTGACCCAACTCGATGGGTGTCATCTTGGGAGGAGGGCTGCGGGACCTGACCTTGCATGAAGTGGGCCTGCTGTGGGGCTGGAGCGGGGCCTAACAAACTAGGGTAAGAATACGGATTGTATGGCTGCTAGTACTGGAATGGACTTAGCGCCGCGACTCTGGCCAGAGGCACCTGCGGTTACATCTTGAAGCGTCAGCGGTCTTTGTAAACGAAGCTAGCGAGGAGGCAGCGGCCTAGTTGTTCTGCGATCTCTGTTGTTATTGTTGTTGTTGGTTCTGTTGACCGCAACCCTTGCCACGACCACGGCCTCCTCTACCGCCGCGGCCTTTTCCACCCTTGACGTAGCGGCCCTGCCCCTGTTGGAAGTTGTCTGGTGGCGTCTGATCTTGGGGTTGCATGTCGACAGCTAACACCTGCTGGGCGTGCTCATCCTGCTTAGCACGATGGGTTTCTTCGAGCAACAATTGTGAGCGAGCTTTGTTAAAACTCGGTAGCGGATCTGCCTGTTGAATAATGGTGGCCAAAGTATCATATTCGCCCTTAGTAAGGCCAGAAATCATTTGTAGCACCATTTTATCGTCGCGACAGCGTGTGCTGATGTTGGAGAGTTGATCCGCTAGAAGTTTAAGCTGCTTGCAGTACTCAGAGACATTGGAGAAGTTTTCAAGACGTGTTTTGTTGAACTGTTCTTCCAAATACACGGCACGAGTGTGCTTGTTGTCCTGAAAAATTTCCTCCAAACGATTCCACAAGTCAAAGGTCAGGAGTCAGATTTCATGATAGTAAGGAGCAAATCCTGAGAGATACTACCATATATCCATTGTTTGACGCCGGCGTCGAGACGATGCCAGATAGAATCATCAACCTCCGTAGGACGCAGAATAGTGTCATCAATATGGTCAAGCACGTTATAGAGACATGCATGATTGCGAAAAAGTTCAACCCAGGGAGAATACTGGTTGTTTTCTTGATCAAGAATAATGGGAATATGGTTCTTGATGTTGGAAACAGTAAGGGCGGGATGAAACGGGGGTGATGACTTTGTGGTGGGATTTGTGGAGGTAGAGGCGTCAGCAAGTGTGGAAGAATCAGGGATAGCCATTTAGAGAAGAGAAGAAAGGAAGAACAAAACTCGAAAAACAAGAAGAAAATCCGAGAGGGCCGCGACGTAGGAGAGGCAGCCGGCGGCTGTGAAAGAGAAAGGTTTTTAGGGTTTTATTTATTTGGCTCTGATACCATGTAAGATGATATTAATCTCCCTTGTGGAGTCTTCCATTAATATCAATGTATATATAGAGTACAATATTCATCCCTTATACAATAGGAATCCTAAGCCTATACAAAAGAGGAATCCTAGTCTTATCATAATTATATTTACACAATATATGAAAATATTTTAATTATGTGTAGGAAATATATTGTTTCCTATATTTACACGTTTACATATCCTTTCTTCTTCTATTTCTCCCACTCGGTGTTCAAGCCATACTTGCTACAAAACCACCATTGTCTTGGATGAGACTTCCAGACTTTTTATTTTTTATCAAGCCACCCAATCCTAAAGCAAATGGGAACTTGATTTCATAGAAATCCACATCCCTTGAGACCAAGAATTCATTATTATCCAAGTCAAAAAGATTTCATCCCTTCTTTTCATAGGATATCCTACAAATACACACCTACGACTCCGATTTTCAGACTTATCTCATGTTCTTCCTATTTTGTGCGGGTAGCACAGTGATCCCAATACTCTCTAATGTTCATATTGTGGTTCCTTTCCATGTAAAATCTTGTAGGGAGTTTTTTCATTCAACATTGAAGAGGATGACTGATTGATCAGGTACCCAACATTCAATACACATTCTCCCCAGAACTTTGTTGGAAGATTGCCTTGAAACTTTAATGGTCGTGCCACATTGAGAATGTGATGGTGTTTTCTTTTGACCCTTTCATTTTGTTGAGGTGTCTCTGTACAAGATGTTTGGAAAAGAATTTCATGTTCAAAGAAATAATTCTTAATACATGTGAACTTAGTTCCATTATCACTTCTAACTATCTTCACTTGTTTACCAAATTGCCGGTCCATCAAAGCGAAATTTTTTTTCAAGGTTTGGGATACTTCTTTCTTATAAACCAAAATGAAAATCCACACTACTCGAGAAACGGTCAGGCCATCTACAATAGTAAAAAAATGAGGCACCACAAGAAGGAGTCCTATTTTCTCCCATAAATCACAATGAATCAATTCAAAAATCTCAGTAGCTATATCACTACTAAACAAATAGCGTTGAGCGACGAATTTGTAGCGACAGACCACATTCCGTCTCTAAATAATGACAGATTAGCTACAGAATAATTATTTTGTCGCAAGAATAGCAATTAAAAATTTTGTTCATGATATAGCGACTGATTAGCGACGAAAACTAAATTCCGTCGCTATATATTAGCACATAAATTTTCCCCCGGATAAAATTTTATTAATCTGTAGCGACGGATTTAGCAAAGGAATATTTGTCGCTAAGTCTTTATATTTATCTATAAAATTATTTTATTTGTAGCGACGTCAAATTCCGTCGTTATTTTTCATTATAAAAATGTCGAGGTATTGTGTTGCGACAGAATATAACTTTCGTCGTTATTACCTTCGATACATCTAAATTAAGATAAATCCTAGGGTTATAATCTATACTTCATTTCATTTCAACACATCGAGAGCGAGAGAGAGAGAGAGAGAGAGAGAGTTCTAGGGCTTTTCGGTATGGGCGAAATGTGAGAAATCACGGCGCTTCTCTACGTTTCTACTGCTGTATCTTCTAGGACTTCTTCTAGGTTTTGGATATAAAATTGGTGATTTTGTTCAAACATTAGCTATTCGGGAGTTGATTGGTTCTCTTACATCTGCTCAGGAAAATTGTCTTATTATTGCCCAGGGTATGTTTCTATTTCTTTCTCCTTTATATCTTTGTTTGTAGTCTCTGAAGTTTAAATATAATTGAGTGCTCAGGAACAACGGATTCTAGCTATTGCAAATTGAGTGCACCGATGAAATGGACTAAAAATTTAAATAACACAAAAAATATACATTGAATAGCTATAATCCGTTGTACAAAGTCTTCCCAAAATGGATAATCATTCAAAGTGCTATTAAAGTGTTTAATTAAAGACTAAACCATTGTTAATCAAGTATCTTATCAATCTAAAATGTTCACTCATCAGCATTTAGTTTACCAACTTCTGTTTCAGCAAGTATCTTCGAAAAATGCAATCCCCACTCGACACGAATATCATCAAGTTCCTTTTGTGAGTACATGTGTTTGCCGTAGAACTATAAACCACAAAAAGAAAATAATTAGTAATTCTTGAAATGATGTAACAATTAACATGGTTAATGGTCTATCATTTAAGTATAGAAGTACTTACATTATTTGTCATTAAAGTCGAGTCTAGCATCAACTCTTTCATGAAACGCATCACACAAATGCCACACTCGGTACCACCAGGTTGTAGTGGTGCCTGCCATTGAATTAAATATCAACATGTAAATATAACTTAAAACAAAAGTTGTAAAGATTCACTAAATATATAATCACTCAAGTATGCAGAACCTAACACATACATGAACCAACTCTTTATCACACTATACTATCCTAAACTCATGCATATAGATTCACAAAGTCTAACAAAGATTCATTTCTTAAATCTTCTATTAACTATAGAGTCATATAACACATGCTATCAAAACATGCATCCTTTTGAAGAACTGGAAATTTTGTATCACTATTCAGTATTTGATATCAAACATGTAAAGAATTTCACATTTAGATCTTAACTAACTCAAATCATGGTCAAACCGGACTAGCTTGCCTCTGACTTGGACGACCAAATCATTTGAAAAATTTGTCTCAGCTGCATTGGCATAAAATTCACGGACAATTGTATAGTTTGCCTTGATTGGTTCCTCAGCAAAGCACATCCACCCATTTTTTTTATTAACCTTTCATAAAAATCAGATCATCTTTTCTCAAGCTTATCCAACAAGATGTCTATTTACGGAGTAATGGTCTTCGCCAAGAGTCTATTGAATAGATGAGAGAATTTTGGTGAAGCAAATATTTCTTGGCCATAGCACTCATCTTCGGCCACTTGGTCGACATTTTCTTGAATGATTTCATTGGATGTCGAAGCCATTTTTTTTAGCTCAAAGTACCTACAAAATAAGTAAATATGTCAAACACTTATTTGAGCACCAAAAGCATTGTACTATGAAGCAACTAGGCCAAATAAATGGATAAAAAAGGTCCCGAATTAACCTGTGCGAAACTACTGTTTTAGGACTGCTGGGAATTCATCGCGATCGCGAACTGTCATCTCGCAATTTTTGAAGGGCATTTTTAATTTTCAGATTCTTACGCTACGCGATCGCGAAGCTTCCTTCTTCGCCCAGTTCAGTATTTTTCAGAGGCATTTTCTCAAACAGGTTGTGGGCATCATTTTTCTCTGCCATTTTTTTTAGTCCATTTAGATTCAATTTCGCCCATAATTTCAACACAAACAAGCACTCATCCCTCTTAATCAACTTCACACAGTGAGCAAAACAATTTAAGCATACCAAATTCGTGAATTGAGGAGCTAAAAGTTCAGCCCTAAAATATAAAACCATGGTTGTTCTTCACCATTAAAGCACAAAGGGGAAGAGTAATCCAACTTAAAGAATTTTCCTATTTTTTATTTAATTTGAAAAAAAGTTTGAAATCCAATCAATGGTTGGTCGAGAAATCACAACTAAATGGATAAAAGCCATTAAATGGCTCGCAGAGAAAACAGAGGGGTTTACCTTGCGAGCGGTGGAACTTTGGCGGGGAGAGGGAGGAGAAGACAAGGGTCATTAAGACCCTATCTCGAACAAACACTGCAAGAAACGAAAGGTGTATGTTCTTTTGCCATTTTTTGCTAGAGAGATGAAGAGAAGGGTGACGGCTAGGGCTGCACTTTGCTAAAATGATAGGAGATAGGGCGTAATGCCCTTTAAACATGGTTTGGGCCAGGTCAAGTCCTTTGGACTGGGCCTGACTGGAACAAAATGAAAAATAGACCCAAATTGTAGGAATAAAGGGGTCGGAGATTTGATAGCTAATTTTGCAAAGGTGGCCACGAAATTGATTTAAATTATGACCAATTTAATTTAAATTGTGGCCAAATTAGCCAATTAAAATCAATCAAAGATAAAATTAAAACATGTCTTTAAATAAAAGCCATAAAATGTAAAAATTCTTTAAAGTTTGAGATTAATTTGAGAAATAAAATAAGATACTATTTGGTACTTTATTTAATTAATCAATTTCCTTAACTCACGAAGTAAAATATAAATTAATTTAATAATTACTAATTTAGAAAATTACTTAGATAATTATCTTCTTTAAATTATAAAAAAATTTGATAGATATTTTTTAAAAATATATAAAAATAGGCAAATGATATACAATAATATATTCGATGATATTTCTCCAAATAAAATGATAAAATGACATTGAGGAATTTTGTAAAATCACTTTCACTTTGTAAATGCATATTTTACTCTGTTCGCGACTCAAAAACTTGGAATAATTAAATAAAAGTATTGGAGGGTATATAACAGTTGTCAACAACTTCCCTTTCGTTGTTCAGGGATGGGAACAACTGCCCCTAAATAAATAATAAAAACGGTATCATTTTAAACAGTCAAACGCGTCATTTTTGGTCAATTTAAAACACAAGTCACTTATTTATGTGATATTTCACAAAACCCTCACACAAATGTCATAAATAAATGACACTTAAAGACCCATCACAGAAATGTCATAATTATATGACACTTAAAAAACCTGTGGCATATGAGCCACATATGGGGCCGCATATGGGAGGCGGTGGGTGACCCTTTTTAAGGCTATGTACGGTGGTTCCTTCATTTAATCCCAAATTTGATCCAAATATTTCCCAAATCCTCTCAAGATCCTACCTAGGGATCTTAGGTCATTAAGGAATCATTCCATATCATATTGAAGGAAAATCATCCTTAGATCACCATTAAAAAGCTTGGAGAACCTCTTAGAAGCAAGATGGAGTAAAAATCCTCTTGGTGCTTAGAAAGAAGGTTTTGGTGCAAGTTATCTTGGCTGATTTAAGGTAAGTTATTGATGTTATTGTTAGTCTTAATCTTCTCATAGCTTTGTTGAAGATCATGGATAAAGGAAACTTGCGATAACTAAGTCAAAACTTTATGAAAGAACTCTTATGAACCTTAATTGTTTCTTAAGTTAGATTGAAAATGATCATAGCTTGAATTAAAGGATATGGTGTGAGAAGTTATGGAGTATATATGGTGATCTTGTAGTTGTTGGTGTTATTGTGTTGTTGTTATGGTTATGGTTGTTGTGATGTTATTTGTGTTGTATTGGAGAGGAGTATATGACATGAATAAAAGCCATAGACACCATAACTAAAGAAGTATGCACCCTTGGTGTTCGTCAAATTGTTTCAATGAATCGATTCTTAGTTTGTCGATCGTATCTTAATACAGAACCCTTTTTTGGTGTAGATAACCACTTGTAAAACATCTAGGGGTTTGTGTGATGTCATTGACTAAGTGACACAAGTATGTAAGACTATCCCTTTCTTTCAAAAGCATGAATCCAAAGAGTTATCATTTTCGAAAAGAAATGTCGAGAACTTCACTCTATTATCTATCAGAAGTCTCTTGTTGAGAAGTGTTTATTGCTTATTCATATTCTTATGATCCTTGTTGTTGGTTACTGGTCATACCAGAAGTCTTCGAAAGGAAGCATTATAAAAAGTTAATCATCGAGTCGACCAAGAGTCATTCTAAGAGTAAAATCACAGAGTATATGAGCTTAAAAAGGGGGCCAAAAAAGCCGTTGTAATCATAGTATTTTGTTCACACCCCCAATTTCCATTGGTATTGGCATGTTTTTTATTGGCATTTGATATCATGCATACAATCATGATCATATAGAGGATCGGGTTGCACGTTCCGCATCATATACATTTATTGTATCGGATTACACGTTCCACAACATATACATATGATGGATTGGGTTGCGCGTTCCGCAACATATTCTTGAACTAGTGTGCATAGGCATTTCATCCTCATACATGCACTTAATGTTAATGACACGTTATACCTCGCACTATAAGATGAGTACGGTTTATATAGTAAAGACCTATCCAGACAGTTTGTATTAAGTTTCAGAGTTTCATTATTCGCCCCTTATGGCTCAGGTTGCTTATGTTTTCCCTTATAACTAATTGCTTCATATTGCTTTTATGTTTTCTTTACAACTTACAGATTCATATTGTTATCCATGCTTTACATACTCGATACATTATTTCGTACTGACGTCCCTTTTACCGGGGGCGCTGTGTGTTCATGCTGCAAGCTCTGATAGAGACTATGCTAGGCCACCTCAGTAGGAGCTATCAAGTCCAGCCGTCAGTAAGTAAGCTTCATCTTCCCAAAGCTTTCTGGTCTTATATGGAGTATTTTGTGGAGTTATGTACAGTATGGGTAGGTCAGGGCCCTGTCCCGGCCATATGTCAGTTCAGTCACTCGTAGAAGCTCATAAACTTGTTTGGTATGTATAATATTGATATATAGCCTTGCTGGCTAAGTTGTCTTTTGTTAAACTATGTTGTGACCTTATCGGTCCTGCTATGTATATATGTTGGGTTAATCCCTCTTTTCCAGTTATGTTGTTGTGATATACCCCAATACGACCTTGTTGGTCGAAAGTTCTACTCATAGAGGAGCCTGGTCATCAGAGTAGTACGCTCGGACAGCAAGGCACCGGATGTCGGCCATACCCCCAAGTTTGAGGTGTGACATAAGAGGTGAATCTAAAATCTTCCTTACACCTACAAGCAAGAGTCTCCTAGGATTTCGCAAGAGAAACGTAGCCAACCTGGGATACGTTGCCGCAAGGAATAGGAAAATGCCTCTTGCAGATTACCCTTTCTTTTCCTTTCATGGGATAGGTAACCGTTAATAGAATTTTCAAGACATTTTCTGCTTTATGGAGTCAACTCCTCTTCCCCGGAGAGGATGACACGTATAAATTAGTGTATACATATGTACCTATAGTTACAGATACCGAAGGCGCAATCGGAGCAATAAGATCATGAGGTAAAGGTACAATGTCATTACATGATGGTTAACGTGCGGAGCTACACTCTAAAGACAGATTCACTAGATTCTGATCTTCTAGTTGCTTTGTATACTATTAGAGGGAAATATAATACTCTAACGATTCCTTCATTGGTTGATGATGAATTGCCTTACTCCCTTTTCTATACCGGGTCTAGGGTATAGTTTATTCTATAATATACTCTTGTTCTATCTCAAAAATAGCTAAATAAAAAGTTAAGCCCTATAAGCACTTCACTGAAACTAAAAAGAAGATAAAGAGCAATACCTTATAGGCTAAAGCAGCGCAAGCAGTCTTTAGAAGTCTAAACTAAGAAAGACTTATGAACAGTCGTAGCTACAAAATAAAAGAAGTTATCGGAGGCGACGACAATACTCACCTCAGCCTATTTGACGGCCTCTCTGGTGGGATTAGTTACCAGATTCATTCAATGACAACCTTAGGATAAGAAAGTCTTTTATTTTCATTGTTAAAATATCCAACCACTCTCTCTCTTACTTTCTTATATTTAGTTAGGCATGGTAAATGATCTCGCTCAAAAGAGATTCTTTACCTACTCAATTCGAATGACTCTTACCCTTACTTATCTCTTTACTCAGAGAAGTCTCTCTCGAAGCTATTCCCATGCGTTGTGCTTCTTTCTCCTTACTCTGAGTGTAAGATGACAAAATACGAAATTGCTTCCTCTATTTGATTCAGGACCTCTTCTTGTTGCGTCTCTTTCAAATTTGATTCCTAATAAAAGAAAAATATTGTTGGCCTGCCTATTCCGATTGAGAATACGAAATAGGCTATGAAGTAGAAGAAAAAAGGTGAGTTCGAACTCTAACTCAAGATTCCTTACTCAAGAGGGGATCTCTTCCTCTTATTGCCAGAAGTCAAATGGTTAAGTCCAGTTGGGGCAACTGGGCCATTCGACATTGATAATGGAGTTTTAGTGGTAAGATACAAAGCTTTTTGTTTGGGTCTTAGGTTGATGTACTCAACCGGTACAAATAGAAAGGCTCGTTCAGTGAGTGATGACACTAGCGAGTAAGGCCTATTTCTATACCTTAGGCCTCAATTAGCAATCGCAAGGCTGGAATGTCTTCATCCCAAAATAAGTAGATGCAGAATCTCGTCTGTTTGAAAGGTAACTTGAATTAGCAATCATACTGTGAACCTTTTGTCACTCGTTAGGCCTTTCAATATTATTGATTTGAATGAGTGAAAGACACTTGAATGTAAGGAGAGGAGCCCCTTTGCTTGCTTTTTTGGACATGTAAGACAACCTAGCAAATCCTTTTGAATGTTCATCAAAGGTGATCCAAGAAGGGGGTTTCCGACATTCACCATCAATTGGAGGGGCATACTTCTGTCCATGACTCTTTCAAGTTCCTTATCACCCATATGCATATTCTTCAAGAATAAGAGCTTAAAGGATTGGATGAACAACAATCAGAATACCTTTCGCTTCTTCTGTCAGCTAATTAAAAAATGTCAGTTATCGCTCTTGGGCTTGATTCTGTTCAACCATCAAGAAAGAAGCAACTTTTTTTCTACCGGGGAATATGTGTGTGTGTGTGTGTATATCTATAAGCTCGAATAGGCCAACATAGAGGGGGAAAGTCAAAAGTCATATACTCTCTCCGTCCCAATTTAAGTATCTTGATTCGGATTACAATGGTCAAACCAGCAAATGTTCGGTGTGAATTCGGACATGGAATCCTTAAATCTTTAAAAATAAAAAATAAATATTCAGAAACTACAACAAAAGTACTATAAGTCACAATAGTTTATAATTCAAAATATGTAGAAAGTATTTGAGAAAACTATGGTCAAAGAAAATATCATTTGACAGTCCAAATAGTAACTAAGACACTTAAATTGGAACGAAAGGAGTATATAATTAAGGTTTATTCATGTATTTTTACAAAAGAGTACTCTTTTTCCTTTTTGTTAAGAGTCTCACGTCGGATTTGTAATGAAAACATAGACTCCTTATATGAATTTGGACAATCCTTACTCTATAAGCTAGCTTTTGGAGTCCTAGGATTGTTTATAAGTAGTGTTGCTTCACCCCGTCTTTTATTGATTCATCAATTTTAACTAGCCTAAATAAAGTTCAGCACGACCATTTGACCTTTTTAAGTCCTAGCTGCACCATTGACCCCAAGTTAGATTATATACATTTATATAGAAAACTATATAAAAAAAATTGCACCCTTTGTTTCAATTTATGTATAGGTGTTTGAAATACAAAGGTCCAAATACTTAAGTTTGAATAAATTGGGTAGAGTTTTTAACAAAATTTAAACTAAAATTTACATATATGAAAAACTACACGAAATGTACTGCAAGCCAATATAATCAATAATTCAAAATATTTAAAAAAAAATAAAAAAATTATAATCAAAGAAAGAATTGTTTGACTCTCCAAACAATACTATCTTCACATAAATTGGGATGGAGGGGTAACATATATATGGGCGAGCTTGCCAGTTTTTCTTCCTATATTATTACTATTATTTTATTTAGACTCTGCTGACTTCTTTTTAATTCTTCTTAATTTTCACCCTTTTTATACGTTAAGTTGAGCATTCGGATCCTTAAAATTCTTGGTCTGTTACAATTTAAAATAACAGTATTTAAATTAGTCTGGATCTCGAATATGTAATTAACCAATAATTTTATGGTTATACTCTTCATTAGTTGAAAAATAAAGATTTTTTAAAAAAAAAAAAATTGAAGACTCTCGAACTCAATTTATAGACACGTTTTTCTTTTTGGTCACTTGTCCAAAAATTTCAAAAGCCTTTTTTTTCTTTTTAAGTTTGTGCTCAGTCAAAGAATACAACATAAATAAGAATGGGGCCGAATACACAACAACAACAACAAATATTATGCCTCAATCTCAAACAAGTTGAGGTCGGCTATATGAATCTATGTTTCTTCATTTAAACTCATATCATATCATCATCATCATCATATAAATAAAAGAGTGTTCTTAAGTATCTTAGACGAACTAAAGATTACTTCTTAGTCTATGGTGGGGAAGAAAAGCTAGTTGCTATTGAGTACACTGATGCTAGCTTCCAGACGGATCTTGATGACTTCAAATCTCAGTCTGGATACACGTTCATTTTCAATGATGGAGCAGTAAGCTGGAAAAGTTCCAAACAAGCTACAACTGTTGATTTGACAATAGAAGTTGAGTACATTGCTGGATCGGAAGCTGGTAAAGAAGTTGTCGCGATTTCTGAGTTCCTGAAGGAACAAGGGGTTGTTCCAAGTGTCACTTGTCCAATAACGATTTATTGTGACAACACTGGTGTGATTGCGCAAGCAAAGGAACCAAGATCAAAAAACAGAAACAAGCATGTACCAAGAAAATACCACATACTCAGGGAGATGGTGGAAAATGAAGAAATAAGATTAGACTATGTTCCCACAGATGATAATCTAGCTGACCCGTTTACTAAACCATTAAGCTTAGTTAAACATAATGGTCATTTTGAGAACATGGGCATTAGATACATCGGTGATTGGCTCTAGGCCAAGTGGAAGATTGAAAGTATGTATGTCCTAGAGACAATCATTATTAGGTACAAATGTACTTGAACACATTCGTATTATTAATAAGATTAATATTTATGGCATTTGCGATTATTTAATTATTATTTGATTGTTTGTAAATATTCATTAATGTGCATCCCTTGATCTTACGTTGTCATTAATAGAGTGAGATATTGATGATAGAGCGTAACTCTAAAATAGCTTCGACTAATGATCATCTAGAATGGGATATCGATGATATGTTATAAGTCGACATGTGGTCTGCATCACAATCTTAGAGAGTGTAGTATGTCTCACCAGCTACTAGTAATGGTTACTAGTGATGGAAACATGGATACTTTTGGAAAGTATTGGTGTACCCTGCTGATAAACTATTTGTTAGACATGTCTATAGTGTTATCAGCATGTGGGAGATGAAGCTTCTTTGACTTGAGGTCAATACACACCTTATTTACAGAGTAATGTACTTTGACCCTATCCTAAGCTTAAACTCCATATAAGATAAGATACAGCTTGTGTTGGGTGCATTATAATGTAAATTAAGGTGGTAGTTGAGCCAAGAATATGATTCATTCCTCGATTGTATATTCGAGAGAACACTCAACTTCTCAGTGATATTAGGTCGACCAAGTCATTGGCCAATGCAAGGGACATATTTAGAATATGGTCTAGTTGTTGACTAATATGGATGCGATAAAGTGATCAAGCCATTTGGATAGACACATGGCAATTCCTAGGCTTGATCGAGTGTGTCGCGACTGAAAGGAATTTATCATCTCACATAAAGGTTATGTTTGCTGGATTCATGTAAACGTACTTCACATATTGAGTTCGTCATACGGCGCAGTCTAGGAGTTCCATATGGACCTTAATTGGATTAGTGTCGATATGTGAAGGCCTATAGGGTCACACTATGTCGATTGTCTTTTCGGTTTAAGGGTGTATTGAGAGAATATTAAATATTCAATTTGGAACTGAGATATTTAAATTGATAATAACTATGGGATAATTTCTATTAGATGGAAATTATTTAATTAAATCAAAATTGGATTTTAGATTTAATGTGCTGAATATATATATATATATTAGATGAAAATGGAAACAAATTTTTACGTAGGGCGCCGCGGCGCCGACCCGGCAGTGAGCCCAGTCGGACTGGCCCACTGCACCTCGGGTTTTGGGCTAGGTTTAAGCCTAACCCTAAAACATTTTCTAACCTAATTACAGTTATAAATACAACACTAAACCATGGTTATTAACACAAAAGATTACACCAATTTCTATACACTAATTCTAGACTTAGAGTCTAGGACGAAACTCTCTCAAACCTCTTTCAAGATTTTCTGGCTTTCCTGCCAGAGGAATACAGTGTAGCATAGTGCTTGCAGTCGAAGGGATAATCGCGTGTCCACCCTTTAGTAAAGACTCCAGATAATACAACTTGTAAGTGTGCATGCTTTATGTTACAGGTTTTTTATTGTCATATAACCATACCATAAGTAATTGTTGGGGTAAGTAAGAATAAAATTTTAAACTTCCGTTGTGCCTTACTTATTTGTTTTGAACCCAACAAAATCCTACAGAATTTGCTCTCTTTTCAATACGATCTGATTTCCTTTTGCAGTCGCAGAACTCTCCATTCGCTATTCACCATCAGTAGTTGGGCTCGGGCATCAGAACATCCCATTTGCTATATATGTATACTTTTTCTCTGCAAATTTGCATTCAACGTTAACACTTTAGGCTTTGAGTTGTTACGAGTGTTTGTTAGTTTTGTGATGTTGTTTAGTACTAACTTGCTATTAGCTGGACTATTAGGATCTACGAATTGGATGTTACTGACTAATACGGTGTAATTACTCAAACGAAGTAGCTGATGATGATTTGTATCATATACATTAAGGGTTGTTGTGCCTTGATGCATAGTGATTTGTGATGTGGACTCAGGTATGCTCAGAGACTTTGTTCCTTTCGAAAAGGCCATATGGAAAGGGTTGGAAATTTGCCTTTAGTTGGAGTTGTCTCCACCCATCTTTAATGACTTAAACACTAGGGTTCCGCAAGTTGGAGACGTTGATTCTTCACACATGCATAATTTACTAAGTGAGTAGATGACCGTAGGGCCAAGGATCGTCAAATTTCGTTGAGAAATGAAAGAGATATTGGTCCACGAAGTGAGGTGTTTGAAGCACGAAAATGTGGTGTAGAACAATTCTCCCTCATCGGTGGGGGAAGGAAGATTTGTTCTTTTTATAAGTCTCAAAATTGGCTAAGGGTTTGGGACCCCAAGGGGTAACCCATGTGTTTGAAGGAGGGAGGATCTAGACGTGCTTGAGTTCGAGGCTAAGCCCACACGCGCGTCGCCGCCGCCTGCCCAAATTGCTTAATATTTATAGTTTGGTCCTTGGAGTTTCAGGAAAAATAAAATTAGGAAGAGAACTCTTGACGAAAGGCAGAAAGTTTCTGCCTTTTGGGTTGGTTTTGTAGCGCTAAAACTCCATTACTTTGCACATCAATTCAGTCATTTACTTGGCTGAATAACTCCTCACTAAAGCTCCATTACGTTGCTCATTAATTCAGTCATTTACTTGGCTGAATAACTCCTCACTAATGGCCATTACATGGCTATTAACAGCCATTAGTTGGACAGTTGAGAAGTCACTCTCCTTACACTATATATTGAAGTCTTTGGCTCAATTGTTGAGACTAGACAGAAAGAGAAAAACAGAAACAAAACAGAAATCTTTCTCCTACTCTCTAGTATCATTTCGTTACTCTAAGTTCTTCAAAGTAACACTTGAGTTTCTTTTGCTCATTTGTTAAGTTGTTGTTTTATCTTGGGAGACTATTGTCCAGAACGTAAAAGGATATATACAGGACAATCTTATCTTAAAGACAGAGTGTCATCACTCGACCCAGCAAATCAAAGTGGTTGTAATTTCATTTTATTGTAATTTCAATTTGTTACAATTCCAGTTTGTTGTAATAGTTAGCAGTTACTTATTTCCCGTTTCCTACAATTGTTGTAACCCACAGAAAGAACATTAACAGCCACAGAAAATTATCCATAGGTTGTATCTGTTGGAAATTAGCCTTTGGCGGGGAGATGCGTCCACCCATCTTTGATGAATTAAACATTAGTGTTCCGTATGTTGGAGACATCGTCTCTTTACACATGTATGATCTACGAAGTGAGTAGATGACCGTAGGGCCAAGAATCGTCTAATTTCGTTAAGAAATGAAAGAGATATTGGTCCACGAAGTAAGGTGTTTGAGACATGGAAATGTGGTGTGGGACAAATCTACCACATCGGTGGGAATAGGAAGAATTGCTCTCTATATAAGTCTCTAATTGGTAAAGAGTTTGGAACCCCAAGGGGTATCCCATGTGTTTAAAGGAGGGAAGACCTAGATGTGCTTGGGTTCAAGGCTAAGCCCACCACCTTGTGCCGCCACGCCCGCCGTCCGTCAGGTTCGGTTCGATTCGATTCAGAGTTAGGGTTCTGGGTTCACGGGTTCACGGGTTCACGAATTGAAGTGTGTGGGCTGTCTAATATTATATTTTTGGACCAGAGAACTCTGCCAGATGTACAGTTTGATCCCTGAAGTTTTATATGTACAGTTTGGACTAGAATTCTTTCATATGTACAGTTTGGTCCCTGAAGTTTCAATATTTACAGTTTGGTCCCCATAATTTCTGGAGACTTTTTCTGCCTACTGTTGGACTGCGTTTTGGAGCCATTATTTGGCTGATTAATTCCTCCATTAACAGCCCATTACTTGGGCAGTGAACAACCTCTTTCAAAGGCCTTAATAGCCATTACTTGACTGTTTTAATGGCCTCCCTTAATGGCCATTATAGCCTTGTTTTTGGCAGTTGGACAGCCCCTCTTTCTTGCTATATATTGAGTAGTTGTTGGCTCAATTCATAGTTGCACAACAGGTAAGAAACATGCCAGAAAATAAATGAAAATAAGCTGCATAACAGGCAGAAAATGCACTGCAAAACACCACTAAAAACACACGAAAACAGCAGCGTTTTTCAGTCACAAAAGGGCACAAAACAGTGGCCGAAATCTATCCAAAACAGTGGCAAAAATCTGTGCAATTCGTGACTGGAAAACAGCGAGTAAACCCTCACATATACACAAGATATACACAACAGAGACACACTATATACACAGAAACAAACGAGAAGAGAAGATAGAATATCTTCCTTCCTTTTCCATATCTTCAGCAAGTCGAGTCATATTTGTTTTCTTCGACAGGCTCAACCTATTGGCTTTGTAGTGTTGAGATTAAAGTGTTGTTTTATCTTGGGAGACTATTGCCCGCTAACGTAAAAGCATATATACGGGGCAATCTTGTCTTAAGGATAGAGGGCTATCCTCGACTCAACACACAATGTTGTAACCATCCAGATTTAGTTGTTTCTTGATTTCAGGTTATCAAGATTCAAGACACAACAAACTTGCGGCAGTTATCAACATTGGCTTTGCAAGGTGATCAAGATTCAAGACACAACACACATGCGGCAGTTTTGAAGATTGACCATTTATTTATCCTTTCGAACATTTGTAATAGTTATTACTTCCCGTACTGCTCTATAAAGTACCATAGAAATACCAACAGTTTAAGACAAGATTGCCTTGTAATACTATTAGTGTTCGAAAGATGTCGGTCAAAAGTTGTGTGACCAAATCTGGATATGGCAATGGTTTTCTGGTAGAAGAGAGTGATGATGATGAACTTGTTCATGGTGTCACAGCTACCAAGACTGGTGGGAACAAGCGCTCTCGAGAGCCAGAGGATGTCAACTGGGACAAGAGGAGAAGACTGAAGATATACTTCTATCTTGCAGCAGAAGGCCTGTATCTATCCCAGACAAAAGATCCGAATAATGGTAAGAAGGAAATGGACACTCAGTCTGATGAAGTGATCAAGTGAGCGAATCCGAAATTGGGATAAGTAGTTTTTCTTACTTGTCAAGAATAAAGATTAAATGAGGTCTGATTAAAAATTGATTAAAGTAAGGAGGAATATGAAAATAATTTATATTCCTTACGCTTTAAAAATCAGAAGTTTAATCTCATCTTCTTTTTCGTTTAAAGATTGGATTGTAAAACAACTTAAACAGATTCGTTCTTTTAAGTGTAATTATTAAAAGTGAGTAAAGTATATTCGCACATACGAGGGAGTAAGATCCACTGACTGTGCGAAAATTGTTACCACTTTTAAGCGCCAAGAACTATCTGGGCACACCAATCATAACGGAAGAAGTCTAAAAGTTAAAGACGTTGAGCCTGTCATACTATTTGGCAGAAGATCCTTCATAGGATGATATTGGACACTCAGTCATATAAAGCCTCCGGGCGACTGGAGTGGGCCAAAATTCCTTTGATATGATGATATTGGACACTCAGTCATATAAAGCCTCTGAGCGACTGGAGTGGGGCCAGAATTCATTTCATAGGAAAAGTAATGGACACCTAGTAAGGTGGGTCAGAGTTTCCAGGTCTGAAATGATCTGAAGGCCTAAAGAAAGACAGAAAAGAAGTTGGACACTCGATGCGCAAAGCAAGCTGCGGTGGGCGAGTATCAGATCACATATGATCCGGTTACGCCCCTAACCACGGGCAAGAGGTTGTTCATGTGAAGCAACGCCACCTCTAAAGTAGAAGGGGTTGAAGAGGTTGTCCTCAATAGGACTTCAGGGAATGGGATCACTCTAAGCTGAGGTGATACATGTTCCTAACTTGGTTTAAGGGACGCTGTTGGTCAAGCTGGTTTGAGACTAGTCCAACAGTCCGTAATAACTAAGAATGGTACAAGACGTCAGAGCCAAATGAATGATATATTTGTAATCCGTGCATCTATGCCATCATAGATTAAGACACGTTAAATAGCAAGTCATTCAAAAGCTAACGATGTTGAGATTGTTGCCTTCTGTCGACATAAACCCTCAAAATGAATGTGAGGTAGATGAATAGGCAAAATCACCTTTCCAAATTCCGTCAAAGGGAATAGCGAAAGAAGCACCGCTCCTCTAGAACTTAGTCACACATACTTGGGTGATTTGAAGTTTATACAAAATATAGGGGGGGGAGAAAAGTACGTTGTGACCTTCATTGATGATGGTACAACGTATGGAATCCTTTGTTTGTTAAAAAGCAAAGATGAAGTTGTTGAAGCGGATAAGCGCTACAAAGCAGAAGTTGAAAATCAACTAAGCCTACGGATTGAGAAATTCGTAGTGATAGAGGGGGAGAAAGTGAAGCATCGTTCATTAAACGACTGTTCGTTTCTCACCTCAGTCCAACGGTGTTAGCCAAGCGCAAAGCTCGTACGCCCAAATTATGTGGGGTGGCTTGGTAAAAGTTGGAATACTGAAACAGGTCAAGTTTACCTAAGACTGTAGATTGCATGTCTGTCAGGATCTGCAAATAACAGTAGTGTTGATCGCCTCTTGGCGTCAAAGAATGTTGAATTCTTTGAAGATAGCTTTCCTTGAAAAAGGAAAAAGGAGTAATTGCTCAAGGTTAACAAGAACCCGCGAGGGCCTGACTGTCTGGAACTAGGCGTTAGTATCTCTGAGGACTCGAAAGTTGCTGGCTATCCGGAACTTAATATTCCAGATCTGCAGAACTCAGGGATTCTAGATATTGAACCGAGACGGAGCAAAGAAGGGGACAAAGACTTGTTCCAGTCCTTCTAGCTTGTATGGCTAAGAATGAACCATGGATAATTAACAAATAATTGTCATCTCCAAAAGCGTTGCTTTGGAAAGAAGCTACAAAGAGAGAAATAAACTCTATCATATAGAACCATACTTGCGTAATGGTTGATCTTCCTCCGGGAAAAGAACCTTTGGGTTGTAAGATGTGCTCCCCTGTGAGTAGCTTCACATCCAGGGCCATTGCAGTCTTGCGTGGCATGAATGTTGAATTAGCCTTCCCAATCGAAGAGTTGGAAGAAGAGAATCAGAGTTGGTTTTCTGGACTGTTGGGCTTCTTCATGAACTTTCATCTTGGTCCCTGAAATGTTTACATTTTGGTCCTGAAAGTTTCAGATAAAACAGAAACAATGAATCTGACCACAGAAACATTGACTCTGAAATTAGAAAGCCAACAGTTGGAGAATCAACAGTCTGAAAGTAAAAGTCATATTGAAACAAAGTCTCGATATGAAAGATATGGGTATCACATATGGCATCTTAGGAATTGGATTTCTAAGACATCTAACGGACTGGTCGAGAGTTGACAGTCTCGTTGAAGCCACCTATGGATATGAATCATAGAACTGATTGGAATCATGGTGCACCCATAGACAAGGAGCGATATGCACAGATCATGTGTAGTTCAATGTATTGTACACACTACAACCGACCTGGTATCGTCCTACGAACAGATCAATTGAACTAAGGTTCACTGATAATTTTAATACATGATGGGTAGAAGGCGTTAAATCTGATATGACGATATCTGAGTTAATGTTTATCTACAGATTATAGTATTCTGGATGTCCAACGGTTCTGGGAGAACACAGTGATGCAAACTGGACATCAGATCTGAAGAACACCAAAGCCACAAGTAAATGTGTATGGTGGGTCTTGGAAAATCCTCTAAGCAAACTTGCATCGGCCGATTCATGATGGAATCGGAGTTTATCGCTTTATACAAAGCATGAAAGAAGTTGAGTAACTTCATGGCTCCTTAGAGGACGTCTCTTATTAGGAGAAACCCGTGTCTTCAGCAGTTATACACTGTGGCTAGCCGGTCGGCTTCAGGAAGGACACGGATGCCGGCGTCTGGACATATCTTTCAGGATCTGTCGGAGACATAAGACCGTATGGCAGTTGATCATCACGGGTGTCACATCCTTGTTTACTAACTAAAGGACTACCCGGAGATCAAGTGTTCTGCCTGTCTAGGGGAATTGGCTTAAAACCCAAACAATACGAACCTTTATGTGGAAACCCAACCATACCGATTGGAGATCCCAAGAATTTGGTTCAATGGGAAAACTAAGCGGCAAAGGCTCGGTTGGCGCTTCGGTGGAAGCAAGAAGCACTTCGGATGATGATTTCTGTACGGAAACATGAATCCAAAGCTGTTCCCGCGATAGACATTAAAGTGCTACCTGCATGGTGGGTAAAGGTTAAGCTTCCAAACCTTTTAAAAGATCCTCAAACGGTTGAGGTTAAGGTTGGGGAAACTTTTAATGATTCCTAACACTTGAGAAGTGGGGTATAGCAGGATACCTTGTAGGAGATCACCTATTTAAGTGCAAGGATGGCCGCCTCAAATGAACGCACTTAAGAATCCAAGTGTGTCCATGGCCACAACGGACAGAAACGTAAGAAGGAAAATGAATAAGAAGATTTATTGTGTTGATATCATTGTCTTGGCTTACACTAAACACTGACGGTTCAAGACATCACGTTCACCGCGCAGTAAGTAAGTCCGATGGTATTCAACTAGGGAAGGTTCAAAGCGAAAGCTACCTATCCTGATGCAATATCTTTTCGCTGAAAGATTGCTGAAATGTAGGCACCTTGTGTGTGCGCCACAATCTCTCTTTCATAGAGGGGATTGTTGGAAATTAGCCTTTGGCGGGGAGATGCGTCCACCCATCTTTGATGAATTAAACACTAGTGTTCCGTATGTTGGAGACCTCGTCTCTTTACACATGCATGATCTACGAAGTGAGTAGATGACCGTAGGGCTAAGAATCGTCTAATTTCGTTAAGAAATGAAAGAGATATTGGTCCACGAAGTAAGGTGTTTGAGACATGGAAATGTGGTGTGGGACAAATCTACCACATCGGTGGGAATAGGAAGAATTGCTCTCTATATAAGTCTCTAATTGGTAAAGGGTTTGGGACCCCAAGGTATCCCATGTGTTTAAAGGAGGAAGACCTAGATGTGCTTGGGTTCAAGGCTAAGCCCACCGCAGCGCCGCCGCCCGCCTTGCTCCGGTTCAGGGTTCAGGGTTCCCACGGGTTCACGGGTTCAGGGTTCACGGCGTGGGCTGTCTAATATTATCTTTTTGAACCAGAGAACTCTGCCAGATGTACAGTTTGATCCCTGAAGTTTCATATGTACAGTTTGGACCATAATTCTTTCATATGTACAGTTTGGTCCCTGAAGTTTCAATATTTACAATTTGGTCCCCAGAATTTCTGGAGACTTTTTCTGCCTACTGTTGGACTGCGTTTTGGAGCCATTATTTGGCTGATTAATTCCTCCATTAACAGCCCATTACTTGGGCAGTGAACAACCTCTTTCAAAGGCCTTAATAGTCATTACTTGGCTGTTTTAATGGCCTCCCTTAATGGCCATTACAGTCTTGTTTTTGGCAGTTGGACAGCCCCTCTTGCTTGCTATATATTGAGTAGTTGTTGGCTCAATTCATAGTTGCACAACAGGTAAGAAACAGGCCAGAAAATAGACGAAAATAAGCTGCACAACAGGCAGAAAACGCACTGCAAAACACCACTGAAAACACACGAAAACAGCAGCGTTTTTCAGTCACAAAAGGGCACAAAACAGTGGCCGAAATCTGTCCAAAACAGTGGCAAAAATCTGTGCAATTCGTGACTGGAAAACAGCGAGTAAACCCTCACATATACACAAGATATACACAACAGAGACACACTATTTCAACAGAGACAAACGAGAAGAGAAGATAGAATCTCTTCCTTCCTTTTCCATATCTTCAGCAAGTCGAGTCATATTTGTTTTCTTCGACAGGCTCAACCTATTGGCTTTGTAGTGTTGAGATTAAAGTGTTGTTTTATCTTGGGAGACTATTGCCCGCTAACGTAAAAGCATATATACGGGGCAATCTTGTCTTAAGGATAGAGGGCTATCCTCGACTCAACACACAATGTTGTAACCATCCAGATTTAGTTGTTTCTTGATTTCAGGTTATCAAGATTCAAGACACAACAAACTTGCGGCAGTTCTCAACATTGGCTTTGCAAGGTGATCAAGATTCAAGACACAACACACATGCGGCAATTTTGAAGATTGACCATTTATTTATCCTTTCGAACATTTGTAATAGTTATTACTTCCCGTACTGCTCTATAAAGTACCATAGAAATACCAACAGTATCTGCTGCACAACGTATAACAGCCTGATCTCTGCGCATGAGCTGTTGTGTGCTTTTTCGTCTGAAATGTTTTATACTGTCTCAGCTCTACCATGATTCACCTAAGTGTCCATTTGTTTTATTTTCTCATTCTAGAAGCGCAGTCAAGCAAATAGAATCAGTAGAGCTAAGCAAAAGATGCCTCACACTGGAGGATCCAAAAGCATAGCAACCTTGATGAATGAACAGGTATTCATGCGTAAATTACATACTATAAGATTTTACAACTCGTTTTTGTCATGCCTAATTTATTTGGCATCAATTTAACTTTATTTAGGCTATAGATGGAGTAGAGCCTACACATGCAGAAGTTTACTTATTAACTCATACAAAGCGTAAAGATGGTAGACTATTGGATGAGGAGTCTTCAAATACAGTTGTAAGATTTCTTATACAGGCGGGTAAATCATATCATAGACATAGTGATAGTAGTAGTCTTCCTCAGAACCAAAGGTGAGTCAGTTATGAGTGGCTTTCAGCTCTCCTCAGTTCTTTGGATTCTGGACAGAGTTTCTGCATATTTTCTGAGTGTTTTTGCATTTCTGGAGCTCCCTCTCTGCATTGTTGTCATTTTTATCTCTTCCAGTGCTTCTTATATAGTTCACCAATTAACTAGAGAGATGCTGCTACATTTGGATATGTGTATCTTCTTCTCCAGGTGCAATTTTCACAAAAGTGTAGAATGAGCAAGCCATGTGGAAATATGCTCCTACTGAAAATTCTGGACAGGTGATCCGATTTCAAAGCTATACAAGAACATTTTGTTATCTAGTGTGTTGATTTTTACTAGGTTCCAGATGCCAATAGTGGAAATGAACAAGCATTATAAGCACTGCTGGATTCTCAAAGGTTCACTTTTGCATAGGTGAGTTCACACATTAAACTTATATCTTTATGCATTCACTATCTATACTTAGGTAGATCTCTCCATATTGTGTCGGTAATTTGCTTTTAGCATTGGTGGTGGATGTTGTTTAAGTGATGTAGTATCTGAACAACTTGTTGGAAATTTAACTCTTGCATTTTATGAGAAGTTTGTTAGAAAAAGTACATGCATAGTTGATACATATTTTGCAAGGGAATATCCTAATTCCTAAGAAGATTTGCATTGCCGAAAGTCCTCTATTTAATGAAAAGGGGATGATCTTGTTTCACAAAACAAATGAGTTCGTAGAAACTTAAGAAGTGACCTGTGCCTCTCATCTCTCACTATAATGTTCTCTGATTATCTATCTAATGTTCACAGATAGATAATGAGGAACACAAATGGGACTAAGACAAGTAGCAAATTAAATGACAATGAACTCTATGCTTAATAGGAACATAGAGGTACTAATTTCTTGGGATAACCTGCAGTTCACTATGAATGAAACTACTCACTTAAAATGATTAAACTGACAGAGGCAACTAACCTCAGCACTCAGTAGTATTCAGCTTCCTATAAAAAAAAGTTAAATAAGGAAATAAATAGTTAGATAAAAGAAGAAAACCAACTGTAAGGAGACCAAGAAGTATAGAGTACCAAAATCAGGGTAAATATGATTATACGATAAGATTGAAAATACTCAAATGCCTTATTTTTGTATTCTTCACCTCGTCTCAGGCAATGTATGATACTCAAAGCAGTTTTAATGGTTTTCTGAAATTCACTCTGCCATAGAGAGATGCTTGTTGTTATGTTAGCACTTAGTTACCTGTGCCTTGGAGTTTTAGAATTCCTTAGAGGTGTTTGAATATTCCTATTTTCTGTTATTTACTTTATAATATGACATGATTTTGGTGCTATACTGAAAGTAAACCTTCTTATTTCAGGGGATGATTGCAGACCATGCCTATCCACGAATGACTGGTCGTAGACCCCTAAAAACACCAGAAATTATCAAAGCATTGTTTGCTGACCCCTAAAATCCCAAATTATCAAAGCATTAAGGTGAATGCATGTTCAATTTTAACAGTTATAATAATTGGCATTAAAACAAGTCTTCTTTATTGGCAATTATTGTATTTTTGCAGGCAATAATAAAAGCTGCAAAATATATTTGATTTAGGCAGCTTTACGGGTAATAGGAATTGCCGCTACATAAATGCTGCTAAAAATAATTACTTTTAGCGGCAATAATATGAATCTTTACCAACACTCGACATAAATGCCACTAAAGGCTTTAGCGATCCTGGATCTAATGACATTTAATCAATTATCGGTAAATGTTTTTGCGGCAATAAATATTGCCGGTATAAGGAACATTTATTGCCACTAAAAGCCTCTTTTGGTGTAGCGCACAATTCATTTTGCAGATGTAAATGTATTCTTTTCATTCTGCCTCCGAGGGTGGATTTAGAAGAGAACTTACGGGTTCAAGGGAATTCAGTAGTAGCTTTTATTCATACCATGTAAATATATATTATGAAATTTATTAAATATCTATAAATATTAATTGTAAACTCAGTTATTATTGAATATTAATTTAAAATTGATGTAGAAATCAATAAACTTTAAACCTCCAAAGCGTTTCCAACCCATAAGGTATGAGTTCATCTGAACCTATAGATTTTGACTTGAGCTATGTGCCTACATGTGTTAAAAATCTGTTATATATATATATATATATATATATATATATATATATATATATATATATATATATATATATATATATATAATGGATTTTGAATTCAACAAATTTGATGAAAATGATAGAATTATGAATTTGAATCTATAAAATTTAAATTTTAAATTCGGCTCGTCTGCTTGGATCCACCTCTGACCGCTCTGCATTTATATGACATTGTATAACAAACGCACTCAAGATTAAAATCAGTGAATTTTTACGCTACATATATTTGTATCTGCACGTGTGTACGTACTTATTCATATTTTTAAAAAAGTTCATTTTGCATATACGAATGACGTGAGCCATGCAATTGCATCCATTAATTGCAACATGCAACTACGGTTCCAAGCATTCTAATTGCATACCATTAGAGTCAACAAACTTTCTACTATTTATTATTCTTGATAGTGATCTTAATTAGAGAGTGCCAAGAAATTCTTGATTATAAATAGTCACCGTATAGTATTTAACCAAAAATATTTATTTATGGGGTTTTTTCTTAGTGGAAGTGAATCTGCAGCAACCACGACTCGTATCACAGATCGTTGAAAATCCTCACGATGTCGATGAATTCCATTTCCGTTTGTCCACAGCCTAAAAATCCTCTCGAGAGAGATGAAAGGAATTTCCTCTTGAATAGCTAACTGATATAATATAGTACGGTACCGTGCTCAAATAGGATTAGGATTGTAATTAAATTAGTGTACAAACTTACCATAGTTGTAGAATTCTTGTACAAGTATGATTAGGATTTAGAAGTATAGTATGAATAGGATTTTCCATATTTGAAAATTGTAACTTGTATATATACCCCATTCATTAATGAAAATAATCAATGGATTATTTCTTTCATAGTATCAGAAGTCTAGGTCTAAAATACCTTCTCCCAAAAAACTTCCGCTCTTCTCGATTTCTACTCGGTTTCCTTGAACCCTTCCTCGATTTCCGTGCACTTTCCCTCCTCTATTCCCAAATTTTCTTCCTAGTCCCTAATTCACTTATTGTTCTTTTGTTATGTCTACATCAAAGAACATATTTCATCATGCCCTTACAGTTTCCAACATCAAGAACCACAACCCTGTTGTTCTTGAAATGGAAACCGTCCAATACGCGACGTGGACGGAATTATTCAAAGTTCACGCACGCTCGCATCAAGTCCTCCATCACATAATCCCCTAGGTAACTGGCGAGGAGAAGGTGCCTACCCCCGAGGATGATCCTACGTCATGAACAACCCTTGATGCTACCGTTCTCCAGTGGATTTATTCCACAATCTCTACAGATCTCTTGGAGACGATTATTGAACCCAACGCTACGGCGATGGCTACTTGGAATAGGGTGCGTGATATATTCCAAGATAACAAAAATTCTCGTGATGTCACTCTTGAGTAGGAATTTTCTCATGTCAACATAGACGATTTTCCTAACATCTCGGCCTATTGTAAAAGGCTGAAAGAATTGGCAGACCAACTCCGCAACGTTGATACGCCCTTTACCAATAATCGTCTTGTTCTTCAAATAGTTGCAGGCCTTTCTGAGGCCTATAATGGTGTTGGAACACTACTTCGTCAAATTAATCCTCTACCACCATTTTATCAGGCCCGTTTTATGCTCACGTTAGAAGAGGCCGGTTTGGCTAAAAAGGCGGCTACCAAAGCACATTCGGTCGTAATAATGACCACGTCAAACGACCCTCACTCATTCTCTGAAAATTCAGGCCAAAATCGTAATCACGGTGGCAGCAAAAATGGTCAAAATCGTAAAGATAATGGCAAAAACAGCGGCGAAAATCGCGGTGGTAACGGCGGCGGAGGACGGAACAGTGACAGCTACAGCAATGGGTTGTAGGCCAACTGGCCCCAGCCGTGGGCCCCCTGGCAGTGGGGCTGGGCCAATGGCCATTGATCCAACATCCCTTATTTTCTGTCTACTCCTTATCCGGGAAATTGGGCTCAGTTCCAACAAAATTCCAGGCCCAGTTTCTTGGTCCCAAATAGTGGAATACGGTACAGTAATCGGCCGGGATAGCAAGCAGGCCTTCTTGGGCCTCGACCGCCGCAGGCCTTCCATACTACAGGCCCAAATCCGATCCCGACACCTACAGATATTGAAGTCGCAATGCATACACTTGACTTAAATCCCCAGACGCGAATTGGTATATGGACACCGGAGCCACTTCTCATATGACGTCCGATCAAGGTACTCTCTCGTCTTGTTCTAATTTGAGAAAATATTGTGGTATAATTATTGGTAATGACAACTCAATTCCAATTCGCGGTTATAGACATACAACTTTGTCTCCCCCACATCCACCTCTAGTTTTGGAAAATACCCTTCATGCCCCTAACTTAATTAAAAATTTGGTGTCTGTCCGAAAATTCACCACTAATAATTGAGTTTCTGTTAATTTTGATCCCTTTGGGTTTTTTGTGAAGGATTTCAAAACGGGGATACCTCTAATGAGATGCAATATTATGGGAGAGCTTTATCCAATTACAACTACCACCACTTCCACGAGTCAAGCCATGCAATCTACTTTTGCCGCATTTGCTCCTTCCTTGTGGCATGCATGTTTCGATTACCATTTGTAGTATCTACTTCTCGTACTCTGATGCCTTTTGACGTTATTCATAGTGATTTATGGACATCTCCTGTTTTAAGTTCTTTGGGCCATCGTTATTATGTCTTATTTTTGGATGATTATTCTAATTTTTTGTGGACCTTTCCGTTATCCAAAAAGTCTCAAGTTTTTTCCACTTTCTTAAAATTTAGAGCATTCATTCGTACCTAATTCGAATGGAAAATTAAAAATATTCAATGTGACAATGGTAAGGAATGCAATAATAGGTTGTTTCGGGAATTTTGTGATGCTAGTGGCATAGTTTTTTCATTTTTCTTGTCCTCATACATCCTCACAAAATGGGAAAGCCGAACGGAAAATTCGTACCATTAATAATATTGTCAGAACTTTATTAGCACATGCTTCCGTACGCTTTTCCTTTTGGAATCATGCACTACAAATGGATACTTACCTCCTTAATGTACTTCCTACCAAAGGGTTAGCATATGAATCTCCCCTTAAAATTCTCTATAATAAGACTCTTTCATATTCACATCTTAGGATCTTTGGGTGTTAATACTATCCACTTTTTCCGTCAACTACTAACAAACTTCAAGCTCGTTCTATCGCTTGTGTGTTTTTGGGTTATCCATCTAATCATCGTGGTTACAAATGTTTTGATTTATTGTCTAATAAAATCATAATTAGTCGCCATGTTCTTTTTTATGAAACCCAATTTCCGTTTGCTAAAGTGAGCAGTCTCGTGCCTAGTTTGTATAATTTTTTAGATGACGAGGTCTCACCATATACTATCCACCATTTATCGGACTTGTCCTGTGACCAAAATACTCTAGCTGGCCCACACAGTCCCGTTACCACTGTTCCGCTGATTCTGCCCAATGGGCCAGAAACACGGCCCAATATTGATCTCGGTACTGTTCCAGTGTTCCAGCCCACTTTAGTATCGGCTTCCGCCCCTGCTGGCCAGTCCGTCACTGTCTCGCACATTGCCCCAAATCCACCCAACTCTACATCGAGTCAAGGGCCCGTTACTTGTAGTCAAAAGGGCATTTTTAAACCAAAACAATATTTTAATCTCAATTCTAATGGCTCTAAATCCCCACTACCACATAACCCTGTGTCTGCACTACATAACCCGAATTGGAAATTGGCTATGACTGATGAATATAGTGCTCTTATTAAAAATAAGACATGAGAGTTAGTACCATGTCCATCTGGTGTTAATATTATTCGGTCTATGTGGATTTTTACTCATAAAGAAATTCTGACGGTTCTTTTGAGAGGCATAAGGCTCGTCTTGTAGGTGATGGTAAAATTCAATAGGTTGACATGGATTGTGGTGAGACGTTTAGTCTGGTGGTCAAACCGGCTACCATTCGCACAGTTTTTAGTTTGGCTCTCTCAAAAGCATGGTCTATTCATCAGTTGGATGTAAAGAATGTTTTCTTACATTGTGATCTTAATGAGACGGTCTATATGCATCATCCTTTGGGTTTTTGAGATCTCAATCATCCTCATCATGTCTGTTTGTTAAAGAAGTCCTTGTATGGGCTTAAGCAGGCCCCGCGGGCTTGGTATAAGAGGTTTGCAGATTATGTTTCTACTATTAGGTTTTCTCACAGCCGGTCTGATCATTCTCTATTTATATATCGTGGTACTTGTACTTCTCTGACATACATTTTATTGTACGTAGATGATATTATATTGATTGCTTCATCTGATAATCCGCGCAAGTCTATCATGTCACTTCTCAGTTCTAAATTTGCAATGAAAGACTTGGGACCCTTGAGTTATTTCTTGGGTATTGTTGTCACGCGTCATTCAGGTGGTCTATTTTTATCTCAAATAAAGTATGTTGCAGAAATTATTGAGAGAGTTGGTATGTCATCTTGTAAGTATACTTCTACTCCGGTTGATACCAAACCGAAGCTGAGTACTATGTCAGGCACACCATACGAGGATCCCACACATTATCACAGTCTTACAGAGGCACTTCAGTATCTTACTTTCACGAGACCTGATATTACTTATGCAGTTCAGCATGTGTGTTTATTCATGCATGACCCATGGATTGAGCACATGCATGTGCTCAAACGCATTATACGGTACATACAGGGCAGACGGATTGCATTTATATCCTTCTTCCGTCTCTACTCTTGTGTCATAGACAGATGTTGATTGGGGTGGCTGTCCTGATACCAGACGTTCGACATCTGGTTATTGTATGTTTCTTGGGGATAACATGGTCTGTGAAATGCCAGGTTATATTATCGTGATCCAGTGCAGAGGCTGAGTATCGAGGTGTGGCTAATGTGGTATCTGAATCATGTTGGTTGCGTAATCATTTATTAGAATTACACTTTCCTAATCAGAAAGCTACCTTGGTCTATTATGATAATGTTAGTGTAGTTTATCTTTTTGGCAATCCGATCCAACATCAGTGCACTAAACATATCGAGATGGATATTCACTTTGTTAGCGAAAAGGTAGCTTGTGGTCAAGTACGTGTTTTACATGTGCCCTCCAAATACCAAATTGCTGACATCTTTACGAAGGGCCTTCCCTCAGTTCTATTTGAAGATTTTAGGGACAGTCTCAGTGTACGACAACCGCCCGCTATGACTGCGGGGGTGTGATAGAATATAGCACGGTACCGTGCTCAATAGAATTAGGATTGTAATTAAACTAGTGTACAAACTTATCATATTTGTAGAATTCTTGTACAAGTATGATTAGGATTTAGAAGTATAGTATGAATAGGATTTTCCATATTTGGATATTGTAACTTGTATATATACCCCATTCATTAATGAAAATAATCAAGGGATTATTTCTTTCACTAACTCTAGCCGTTATGTAAATATGGTAGAAAATCCTATATTTTCCAACACCCATGATAGTAAATTATACTCTATTTGTTTCAATTTATGTGAATCTTTTCGGAGTACGAGGATCAAGCTTTATAATTTTGACACAGATTTTTCAAGTTTGTAAAAATATAATTTATATATTTAGAAACTATATTAAAAGTACTATAAGATATGATAATTTTTAATTCAAATTATTTAGAAAAATGTAAGAAAAATGTGGCCAAACAACCACCTCGTAGACTTCTCAATTAGTAAAAGGTTCACATAAATTTAAACGGAGGGAGTACGTTATTAGGTAGGGTTTAGGAGACTGACACAAATGGATGAATCCAATAGTTATTTCCAACACACTTCTTCGCAGTTCTATTAGTGATGATGATTATGTAGACTTTGGGAATTTTCAACACCCTTATAATGTTTTGCCAAAAATGATGATCCTGGTGCTGTCTTTAGGCCTAGGAGAGAGGCACTTAAAACGCACACATCACATGGTTGATATGATTTATCCTTTGCTAGCCTATATAGGGGTCAATGTGGAGGCAGATTTGGTGCTATAAATTCAATCGAATTCAATAATTTAATAAAAAATATTGATATTTAAGTGGAAAATTACTAAATTTTCAATAAATATTAGAATCTAAATTCATAAATTAAAAATAAAACAAATTCAATATCAAAGTTTTTAAAAGTACTCATTAATTTTAAATTTTGAATTCGTCCAACACTTTTGGTTCCAAACTGATCGGTGGCAAGTTATCTTGCAGTAATGCACTAAAATATTGGTCACTTTAGTGGATAGTATCTAATGCTAGAACTAAGGGAAGCAACGCCACCCTATATACATTTTTTACCACTCGATTATCCACCAAAAACCTAGTGAAGTGGCTTTTTCATTTTTATGCTTCTCTTATTTATTTATTTATTTATTTATTTATTTATGAATTTATGAATAGCTTACTAAGGCAAGTTCGGTTACACGAGGATGACAACACAAACTCGTAACTGTTACCTAGTGGTTGGCTTAAAAAAATTAAATGTCAGAAAAAAATATTTTATATTTATTCTTAACTTTGACGGAGCTCCAACTTAAAATATTTAATAAAATTTATTTAAATCGTAGATAAAGTAAAAGGATTAATTCGGATCGTCTCCTCGAAGTATTTTGACTAGAGTTCCACTAAAATCAAGGATAAATATGAGATAATTTAATATGAATGAATCCAATGTATTACGAAAAAAAATAGATGTTTTGTGTATTAGGAGAAAATTTTGAGCCTTTTCACTCTGATAAGATATACTCCAATCTTATTGAAAGTATGTATGTCCTAGAGACAATCTATATTAGGGATAAAAATGTACTTGAACACATTCGTAAATATTAATGAGATTAATATTTATGGCATTTGCAATTATTGAATTATTGTTTGATTGTTTGCAATTATTCATATATGTGCATCCCTTGAGCTTATGTTGTCAATAATAGAGTGAGATATTAATGATAGAACGTAACTCTCAAAATAGCCAAGGCTAATGATCATCGAGAATAGGATATCGATGATATGCAATAAGTCGACATGTGGTCTGCATCACATTCTTGGAGAATGTAGTATGTCTCACAGCTACGAGTAATGGTTACTCGTGATGGACACGTGGATACTTTGAAGAAGTATTGGTATATCCTGCCGATAAACTATTTGTTATACATGTCTATAGTGTTATCGGCGTGTGGAATATAAAGGTCTTTTGACTTGAGGTCAATACACACCTTGTTTACAGAATGATGTAATTTGACCAAGTTCTAAGCTTAAACTCCTTCTGGAAAAGATACGGCTTGTGTTGAGTGCATCAGGATGTAAATCAAGGTGGTAGTTAAGCCAAGAATAGGATTCATTCCTCGATTGAAATACGAGAGAGCACTCAACTTCTCAATGTTATTAGGTTGACTAAAGTCACTGACCAGTGCAAGAGACATATTTAGAATATGGTCTAGATGTCAACTAATAAATGTGAGATAAAGTGATTAAGCCATTTGGATACACACTTGGCAAATCCTAAGCTTAATCGAGTGTGTCGCGAATGAAAGGAATTTATGGTTCCGCATAAAGGTTAAGTTTGATGGATTCATGTAAACGTACTTCACATATTGAGTTCGTTATACGACGCAGTCTAGGAGCTTTGTATGGACCTTAATTAGATTAATGTCGATATGTGAAGGCCTATAGGGTCACACTATATGCGATTGTTTCTTCGATCTAAGAGTGTATTGAGAAAGTATTAAATATTCGATTGAGAATCGAGATATTTAATTTATAATAATTATAGAATATTTCTATTTGATAATAATTATTTAATTAAGTCAAATTGGATTTTGAATTTAATTAAATATGTTGGATATATTATATGGGTACTCGGACAAATACAGGGAAGCAATTGGGCCAGAAATTACTGGCCCAAAATTGGAACCTTGGTCGTCCACTAGGGCGTGTGAAGTGGACCAGTTGGGCTGGTCCACTGAACATTAACATGGGCCCAGATTTTCATGTTTTATATCTGTTTAGGTTATGTCCTGAACTCATATATATACAACACATACCCCATAAGGTTACAGAAAATAACTTCTCAGTTCCTAAAGCAAGATTTCCTAGCTTTCTTGAATAGGAAATACACTGGACTTAGATCTTGCAATCGAGGAAACAAATCGCGTGGATACCTTAGTGTTGAATTCCGCGTACGAAAACCTGTAAGTTTTCTTTTATCAAGTTTTGAACATACAACATGATTATCGTATAAGTCATGTCATGATTGTTGTTGGATAAGAAACTTTAAACTTCTGTTGTGCTTACTATGATTTACGAACCCAATAATTACCTACAGTGGTATCAAAACCAAGTTGGTTTAAATGATTATATGATAATTCATAATAACGATTACGTGGGAAAATTAATTGTTTCGATTTATTAAATTAATTTTCGGAAAAAAAAATTAAACGGCAGAAACTAGAACAGTGGCCGACGGCAGCCACTATTCCGGCGAAGCAGTGGTTTCCGATGGATTTTTCCGGCGATTCGACGTTGTTGTACCACCGTCTCCACTATTGTCGAGAAATCCACTTTATAAGGTGGTCGATAAAGGTGTTGAGAGGTGACGGGATGCGGCGTAGACGCTGGAAAGGCGGCCGACGGCGGGCCTGTTTTCGGCCGCCTCGGGCGTCGAAATAGTGAAGTAATACCACCACCGTGATCATCTCGACGAGAGGAATCGAACGGTGGTGGTGTTACACGATGAAAACCACCGGAAAGGGGCCACCACCGACTGTTTTGGAAATAGCCGACGGCAACTCGATTTTCGGCCTCCGTGGGCCGCCAAACTGGGAATTGAAACCACCGGTGTGTTCGGCCTAACGTGAGCCGTCGACCGGTAGTGTTCAATTCCGTCAACTTAGCCCCGAAATCCGAATCCCAAATTTGATTTGGAGTTTGATTTTGAAAATTTGAAATAGTTCAAGGACCTATTTGAAATTAAATTAGGATTTCCAAAATTACAATTTAGCCCTTGGGGTAAATCTGATAATTTTAAAAGTTTCTGGAATTGCAATTTGGTCCCTGAAAATTTTCTAGAAATTTAAAAGTTTTTAAAATCAGCAGATTTGGTTCTTGGGGAAAATCTGTAGATTTCAGAAAAGCATATTCAGTCCGTGGGTGAATCTATAAATTTTAGAAAAGCATATTTGGTCCCTAGGGAAGATCCGTAAATTTTTGAAAAGCAGATTTGGTCCCTGGACGAATCTTTAATTATTTTAAGGTTCTGAAAATTGCAGAAAAACCCGGAAATTTAAATTTTGATTTCTGAATTATTAAGGGACTATTTGGATGAGTAAAAAAATCCGAAAATTGAGTTTTAAATTTGGAATTTAAATATTTTCTAAGTTGAAAAAAATTAATTAACCCAACCCACGATTATTGTTATTTAGCATATTATTTGATAATGTACGCATAAATTAATTGTTTCTCCTAATTGTTTCATTGATTGTCATTTAAATAATTAGTGTAGAGTCTGCATTATATATGTCTGGGTAGGCGGCGCCCAGTATTTGTCGGACAGCATTAAATCATGTTTGGGTAGGCGGCACCCAATATGTGCTTTATTTGATCTAGCACGTGTAATAAGGATCTTGATAAAACCCCGATTAAAATGTTCCCCAATTTAATATAAGTCTGATTTGGAATCCATGTGTCATCCGTTATAATTGAATGAGTGCAAAATCCTTTTCGGCTATAAGAGTATTTACACCCTAGTGTTTGCTCTAAGTCTGTGAGGACTCAGACTCTTCATAGATGCATGTGTTTGGAGTAGCGAGTGAGAAACCTTTGTGAGTATTTACGCCCTAGCGTTTTCTCTACAAGGCAAAACTTTCTTAGATGCACGATTGCAGTCGCGTAACGGGGTTGACTTACATAGTTATGTCTTGACGCCCTAGCGTCGAAATAATCTAAGGGCGCAGATCGATTATTTAGAACAGTCGGTCAAACCAAGAGTTGTAAATTATTTGTAATTGGTTTGGAGACCTACCAGGTTGTACTGTTGGGGTTATCAGCCTAGCAAACGCGGAGACATTATGAACTTGGATCTTGGCCCATTATGATCATATTTGATATGAATCTGTATTCTTCTATGGGGTCGTAGAATATGTTAAAATAATGGGAGTTAATTAAACTAAAGGTCATGTTAATTAGTTAACGAATGTGTTCATAGAAATTATATTTAATTTAATTTCAATCTATCTAGTTCTTCAAATTATTTAAAATGTCGAATATGTTATTGAAATGCTTGGTTGAGACTAATAAGTTGACTGGAGCTAATTATCTGGATTGGTTGTGTAATTTGCGTTTGGTACTAAGACAAGACAAAATTGAGTATGTGTTAGACACAGATGTTCTAAAAGTTCCTGATGAAGAGTCTGTTGAGTATGCTTTGTTTGACAAGGTCGCTTATTAGAAGCATTTGGATGATGCTACCTCGGCACAGTGTGTCATGTTGTCCTCCATGACTGTAGAGTTACAGAGGCAGCATGAGAACATGGGCCCCTATGAGATGCTAGAATATTTGAGGAGTCTTTATGATTCACAATCTCAGACTATGGAGTATGAACTGTTGAGAGACCTCTTCAAATGTAAGTTGAATGATGGGGGCCAAGTGTCTGGTCATGTTCTGAAGATGATTGGGTTGATAGAAAGGTTGACTTAGATTGGAACGAAGTTGCCTCAGAATGTGTCTGTTAACCTGATTTTGAATTCGCTTCTTAGTTCGTTTGAGAATTTCATTGTGAACTTCAACATAAATGGAACCAAGGTGAATCTTCCAGAACTTCACAACATGCTAAAGACTTACGAATCATCTACTTCAAAGGGGAAGAATGTGCTCATGGTGGGCTCATCTACTAGGTTCAAACCTAAAGGTAAGAACAAGAAGAATAAGGGTAAGGCTGGTGCCAAACCCACAGTCTTGAAACCTAAAGGAGGTGTTCAGAAGAAGTCTAGGTTGGCCAGGGAAGTATGCCTCAACTACAAGCAGAAGGGGCATTGGAAGAAAGATTGCACCGCTCCAGGAGGAGACAAGGCACTAGGTGTTTCTGGACTTGCTGGACAAAGTATGTTTGTCATTGAGATTAATATGTCTATAAGTAACTCTCACTGGTGGGTATTGGATACAGCCTGTGGCTCACGCATTTGTAATAATGTGCAGGGGCTAATGGACAACATAAAGGTTAGACCATGAGAGGTGGACCTACGCGTTGGAAATGGAGCACGAGTTGATGTTGAGCGCGTGGGAGCTTATAGATTAGATTTACCTTCGGGTTTTACATTAGAACTTAATAATTATTATTTTGTTCCCTCGATTACGAGGAATATTATTTCCATTCCAATGTTAGATATTGATGGTTTTTTCCTTATATATTGCTAATGGCAGTTATATACTATCTTTTAATGGTATTATTTATGGAAATGCTCCGCTTGTGAATGGTTTATATATTCTCAATTGTAATCGTGAAATTCTCAATGTGCAAAACAAACGAGCTAAAATAAGTAATCCAAGAAATCTCACCTACTTATGGCATTGTAGACTTGGTCATATCAATGAATCAAAGATAGTAAGATTAAGACAGTTAGACTACCTAGAACCATTTGACTTAGAGTCTTACGGCGACTGTGAATCTTGCTTGAGAGGAAATATGACCAACAAACCACTTTCTGGGAAAGGTGTGCGAGCCAAAGAGACATTTGAGTTGGTCCATACAGATGTATGTGGACCGTTTTCCACTCAAGCTAAGGGAGGTTTTTCTTACTTCATAACTTTTACAGACGATTTCACAAGGTTTGGATATGTGTCTTATGAAGCACAAGTCTGAAGCCTTTGAGAAATTCAAGGAGTATAAGTTAGAAGTAGAGAAACAACTTGAAAAGAGTATCAAGACTCTTCAATCAGATCGAGGAGGTGAATACTTGAGTAGAAAATTTCTCGATTAATTGAAACTTCATGGAGTCCAATCAGAATGGACACCTCCTGGAACACCACAAATGAATGGCGTTGCTGAAAGGAGAAATCAAACTTTATTGGATATGGTCAGATCCATGATGAGTGTTTCAGCTCTTCCAACATACCTTTGGGGTTATGCTTTACAAAACTCAATCTATATTCTGAATAAAGTTCCTTCAAAGTCAGTAGAGAAAATGTCATATGAGATATGGCATGGCAAGAAGCCCGCTCTTACATCTATGCGAGCCTGGGGCTGCCCTGCATATGTAAAGAAGATGCTTACTGACAAGTTGGAATCAAAAAGTGAGAAATGTTACTTTGTGGGATGTCCTAAGGAAACGAGAGGATACTATTTCTATCTTCCTGGAGAACATAAGGTCATTGTTTCCAGAAATGCAACTTTCATTGAGGAAGACTATGTTTACAAAGAACAGAGTTACAATAAGATAGAACTTGAAGAAATTCAAGAACTACAAAGCAACATAGAGGTTGAATCCTTGTTGAATGACCTATATAATAATTCAGTGGGAGTATTTGGTGAAGGTGTGTTACTTAGAGTATAGCCTTCAGCTAGTAGGAGTGATGTGAGGATTGATGCAGAAATACAAGATTCTCATACACAACCAATGGAAGATGATACAATGGTTTACATCCTTCCATTCATGAAACACATGTAGATGATATTCCTAAAAATTCTCATAGTGGTGAAAACACACAAGAACCTTTTCATGATCAAAACACAAGAACCACATAAACGCAAAATAACCAACTCCGTAGGTCCACTAGAACTCATCGTCAGCCTGAAATATTTAATCTCATTGTTAAAAGTCAAAATGAGATAGATATTTCTGATGATGATGAGCCTACAACCTACAGCGAGTCTGTGTTAGACATTGACTTGCAAAGATGGCAAGAAGCCATGAAATCTGAAATTGACTCAATGTATGCCAATCAAGTTTGCAACTTGGTTGATTTGCCAACAGGGGTTAGACCCATAGGATGCAAATGGGTTTTCAAGAAGAATATTGATGCATTTGACAAAGGTTCAAACCTACAAGGCTAGGTTAGTAGCAAAAAGTTGCAATCAGAAGCCTAGGGTCGATTATGATGAAACTTTTTCGCCAGTTGCAAAGATTAAATCCATTCAGATTTTGCTTGCAGTAGCTGCATACTGTGATTATGAGATTTGGCAGATGGATGTTAAGACCACTTTCCTAAATGGAAATCTAATTGAGGAAGTGTATATGATACAACCTAAAGGTTTTACATCCAAGTCAAAACCCAAAGCAGTATGCAAACTACAAAAGTTCATTTATGGACTTAAGCAAGCCTCAATAAGTTGAAATATTTGCTTTGACAAAGCTATCAAATTGTTTGACTTTTTCAGAAGCAAGGAGGATCCATGCGTTTATAGTAAACGCAAGAAATGGAGTATTATTTTCATTATCATATATGTAGATGACATATTAATAATGGGAAACGATAAGTCCCTTATGCAATCAATGAAGGAATGGTTGTCCAGCACTTTCATGATGAAAGACTTAGGTGAAGCCTGCTACATTCTTGGATTTAGGATCTACAGAGATAGACCTAATAGATTGTTAGGGCTGTCACATTTTACATACATAGACAAAGTGCTAAGACATTTCTCAATGGAAAACTCCAAGAGATGAGGTCTTCCTATGGGTCAAGGCATCAAGTTATCTAAGAATGATAGTCCTTCTACTGTTACAGAACTTGAACGCATGAAGAGGATCTCATATACTTCAACTATAGGATCAATCATGTATGTCATGACCTGCACTAGGCCAGATGTGGCCTTTGCACTTAGCATGACTTTCAAATTCCAGCAGAATTATTGAATTATCTAGCTGACCCATTTACTAAACCACTAAGTTTAGCTAAGCATAATGGTCATTTCGAAAACATGGGTATTAGATACATTGGAGATTGGCTCTAGAACAAGTGGGAGTTAGAAAGTATGTATGTCTTAGAGACAATCTATATTAGGGACAAAAATGTACTTGAACACATTCATAAATATTGATATGACATTTGCAATTATTGAATTATTGTTTGCAATTATTCATATATATGCATCTCTTGAGCTTACGTTGTCATTAATAGAGTGAGTTATTAATGATAGAACATAACTCTCAAAATAGCCTCGACTAATGATCATCGAGAATAGGATATTGACGATATGCTATAAGTCGACATGAGGTCTTCATCACATTCTTGGAGAATGTAGTATGTCTCACAGCTACGAGTAATACTTACTCATGATAGACACATGGATACTTTGAAGAAGTATTGGTATACCCTGCCGATAAACTATTTGTTATACATGTCTATAGTGTTATCGGCGTGTGGAATATAAAGGTCTTTTGACTTGAGGTCAGTACGCACCTTGTTTACAGAATGATGTACTTTGACCAAGTTCTAAGCTTAAACTCCTTCTGGAAAAGATACGGCTTGTGTTGAGTGCATCAGGATGTAAATCAAGGTGGTAGTTGATCCAAGAATAGGATTTATTCCTCGATTAAAATTCGAGAGAGCACTCAACTTCTCAATGTTATTAGGTTGACTAAAGTCATTGACCAGTGCAAGAGACATATTTAGAATATGGTCTAGTTGTCAACTAATAAATGTGAGATAAAGTGATTAAGCCATTTGGATACACACTTGGCAAATCCTAAGCTTAATCGAGTGTGTCGCGAATGAAAGGAATTTATGGTTCCGCATAAAGGTTAAGTTTGATGGATTCATGTAAACGTACTTCACATATTGAGTTCGTTATACGACGCAGTCTAGGAGCTTTGTATGGACCTTAATTAGATTAATGTCGATATGTGAAGGCCTATAGGGTCACACTATATGCGATTGTTTCTTCGATCTAAGAGTGTATTGAGAAAGTATTAAATATTCGATTGAGAATCGAGATATTTAATTTATAATAATTATAGAATATTTCTATTTGATAATAATTATTTAATTAAGTCAAATTGGATTTTGAATTTAATTAAATATGTTGGATATATTATATGGGTACTCGGACAAATACAGGGAAGCAATTGGGCCAGAAATTACTGGCCCAAAATTGGAACCTTGGTCGTCCACTAGGGCGTGTGAAGTGGACCAGTTGGGCTGGTCCACTGAACATTAACATGGGCCCAGGTTTTCCTGTTTTATATCTGTTTAGGTTTTGTCCTGAACTCCTATATATACAACACATACCCCATAATTATAAGGTTACATAAAATAACTTCTCAGTTCCTAAAGCAATATTTCCTAGCTTTCTTGAATAGGAAATACACTGGAGTTAGATCTTTTATCAAGTTTTGAACATACAACATGATTATCGTATAATTCATGCTAGGATTGTTGTTGGGTAAGAAATTTTAAACTTTCGTTGTACTTACTATGATTTATGAACCCAACAATTACCTACACTTATAACCACTACCAGACCCTGCATAAAAGGTAATAAGGTTTGCTCTAGTTAAAGAAAAGCTACTTTGATGTTGAAGTTTAAATCATTCATTTGCATTGATTTTTGAAAAGTCCAAACTAAAGGAGTATGGCTTGATTGTATTCATCAATAATGTACAATATATATAGTAGTACAAGAATATTTAAACTAGGTAACTAATCAACCTAGTTACAATAGGAAATATAATTCTACCTAAAATAGGAGACCTAATTACAATAGGAATACAATTCTACCTAAAATAAAAGATATACAATTAATGAAAGAATATTTGGGAAATATTTTATTACACCCCCGCAGTCAAAGCGGGAGATTCATGAACACTGAGACTGGATTGAAAATCATCAAATAGTATGCGCGGAAGTCCTTTGGTGAAGATGTCGGCAATCTGATATCTGGAAGGAACATGAAGGATACGAACTTGACCACGAGCCACTTTTTTGCGAATGAAATGAATGTCCATCTCAATGTGTTTAGTGCGCTGATGTTGGACGGGATTGCCGGAAAGATATATCCCACTAATATTATCGCAGTAGACCAGTGTTGACTTTTGAATCGGGTAGTGAATCTCAAGTAGAAGGTTACGGATCCAACAAGACTAAGAAACAACATTAGCAACACCTCTGTACTCTAATTCGGCACTGAATCGGGATAGTGTAGGTTGCCTTTTGGAAGACCAAGACAATAGGTTATCTCCGATGAAAATGAAGTAACCAAACGTGGAGCGTCGAGTGTCAGGACATCCACCCCAGTCAGCATCAGAATAAGCAGTGGGACCAGTGAGCGAGGACCTGTATAGATATAATTTGAAGTGAAGTGTACCTTAGACGTATCGTAAAATATGTTTGAGGGCATATATGTGTGCTTCCGTCGGATTATGCATATGTAGGCAGATTTGTTGCACGACATAGGATATGTCAGGTCTCATGAATATGAGGTACTGTAGGGCCCCAACCAAGCTACGATAGTGAGTCGGGTCTGAATATGGGGGGCCAGAATCAGCGTTGAGCTTGGAATTAGTGTCTACTGGCGTGATGGTTTGCAAGATGTCATGCATGCACGGTCAACGATCTCTTCGGCGTACTTCTTCTTAAACAAAAATAGGCTACTAGAATGTCGAGTGACAGAGATGCCCAAGAAATAACTTAGGGGGCCCAGATCTTTCAGATCAAACTCAGAGAAAAAGAGAGACATAATGGACCGGCGGAGAGCATTAGATGATGTGGTGATGATGATGTCATCAATATATAATAATAGGTAAGCCATGTCTGTACCCTTGTTGTAGATGAATATGGAATGATCAGATCTGTTGTGTGAAAAAAAGATAGAGGAGACATAATCGGCGAACCGATGGTACCATGCTCGAGGAGCCTATTTCAGTCTATATAGCAATTTTGGTAATAAACACACATAATCCGGATAAATAGGATCTCTGAAACCCATAGAATAATGCATATATACGTTTCATGAAGATCCACATGTAAGAAGGCATTCTTGATATCAAACTGATAAATAGGCCAAGACTTGGATAGAGCAATGCCAAGAATGGTCCGGATGGTTGCGGGTTTTACGACCGGGCTAAACGTTTTATGACAGTCCACTCCCACCTGTTGAGACCCGCCATAACCTACAAGACGAGCCTTGTACCTCTCAAAAGAACCATCAGATTTCTTTTTATGTCTAAAAATCCACATAGAACGAATAATGTTAGCATCAGGTGGACGGGGTACTAGGTCCCATATCTTATTATCAATAAGAGCATTATATTCGTCAATCATTGCGGCTTTCCAATTAGGGTCGGACAAGGCATCCTTTGGATTTCTAGGGACAGATGAAGGGACAACTAAAACGGATAGGTTAAACATCCGTTTAGGTTTATGAATTCAGTGCATGGCACGGGTTTCCATGGTCCGAGAGTGTGTCTCGAGACGCGAGATGGGAGAGGGGTGTGTCGCAGGATTGTCGAGAAGAGAAGGAAGGGCAGCGGTGGCGGGACTGACTAGCCGATGCTCGGTTTGCCGAGAGGTGGATGTGGAATCACCTTGAGGTGGGCTATTCCGGGCCACTGTCGACAGAATCGAGTGGGCAGTGTGTCCTAGACTATCCGAGATAGGGATGGGTTTCGGGGTCTAGAACGACAAACTATGTAAATGATGAATTAGAACATGGTCCAGACCATCATCTAGAAAGTCATAGGAATGTCGAAGGGCGAGTTTATGGAGGCAAATGGGAATTGAGACTCGTCAAATAGGACATGACGTGAAATAATAATTTTATGGCTTAACAAGTCATAGCACGAGTAACCACAATGATTGGCGGGGTAACCGAAAAACACACACGGGGAAGATCGGGGTTGGAGTTTGTGAGTGGTCGAATGGAGAGGATAACAGAGACATCCAAAGATACGCAAGTGTTAGTAGGAGGGGTTCCTACGAGACAGAACTTGAGTGGGCGACCATTGAGCGAGAGACTTGTTTGGGATTATGTTTAGGATATTGGTGGACAAGGAGAGTGTGTAATTGAGGCGCGAGCAAGTAGGGCACGAATTAGGTGTTTATGGTTCAGATTTTCCGTTCGACCTTACCATTTTTGGAGGTGTGAGGAAAGGAAAAATGAAAGGTAAGACCGTTTTTGGAGTAAAACTGTTTGAATTGATTATTATTGAATTTCATGTCATTGTCACATTGAAAATATTTAATGCTCTTTTCAAATTATATATTTACTAGAGCACTAAATAAGGAAAAAATATGGTAGACCTGGGATTTATTGCCAATTGGAAAAGTCCATAGAAAGTTGGAATAATCGTCCAAAAACAACACATAATATTGATGGTCAGCCGTACTTAAAATAGGGAACGTCCACAAATCACTATGTATGATATCAAAATATAGTAAAGTACAATTTGTGGATGCAGAAAATGGTATTTTAACATATTTTCCAAAAATGCAATATTCACATATAGGAGTCCTAGAAATACGGTTGCAATTAATAAAATTATTTTTCCTAAGGAAGCGTAAAACAGAATCTCCCGGATGTCCTAATCTAGAGTGCAATAAGAAAGACGAAAGAGCAGCAAAAGTTGATGGAACTGAGGCTGAATTGTTGATGGTGTTTGAAATAGGGCAGAGATCTCTGATGCTGTCACATCTCATTATTTGTCTCCCTGACGTAAAATCCTTCACAGAAAAATTTAAAGGATCAAAGTCAATGGAAACATTATTATCAGTTGTGAAATGTCGCACAGAGATTACATTCTTAATGAGTTTAGGGGCATGTAGGACATTTTTTAAGATTATTGGTGGATGTGGTGGGGATAAGGATGAATGATCAAAATCGCAAATGGGAATGCCTTGTCCACTACCAACAATAATATTCTGATTTAAATTACTCAAATTAGAATAAGACGAGAGAGTACCTTGTGATGCCGTCATGTGAGATGTGGCGCCTATGTCCATATACCAATTTTCGTCTGGAGCATTGAGTGACATTGTGTTCATAGTTGCCTCAATGTCAGTCGGTGCATAAGTTGAGGGCGGGGGGGCCTTGCTTTGTAGGCCTGTTGGGGACATGGTCCAAGTATGCCAGGGTGGGCCTGTCGGTTCTGAGGTGGAGCCCACGAGGATGTCGAATATGGTCTAGGAGGAGAGACCCATGACGGTGGTGGTTGTTTCTTGCCGGCAGGGACTGCCCCTTCCCGTCGCCGTTGTTGCCGGAATTTCGTCTATTGCAGCCTTTGCCGAACTGCCTGTTCCGGCGGTTGTTGCAGGTGGATGCGGGCTGCTGTGGGTTCTCGGGCCAACGGTTTTGGTTGCCGGAGTTAGAGGCCCTACCATCGGCGGAGGTCCCGACGGGGGTGGTGAGGGCAGCGTCGACAATGCTGGCCTAAGTGGTGTTGCGCTTGATTTTTTGGGTTTCCTCAAGAATAAGCTTCGAGCGGGCCTCATAAAAAAGAAGTAACAGCGTGCATTGCTGAAGGATAGTGGCAACGCCGTCATAGGATTCGTTCAAGCCTACAATAAGTTGCATGACCAATCGTTGATTAGTGACTGGTGCGCCGATGTTAGAGAGTTGGTCGGCAAGCATCTTGAGTTCTTGACAATATGCAGACACGTTTGGGAAATCATCTTGATGAACGTCCTTGAACTGATTTTCAAGGTATAACTCTTATTGAGTTTTGTTGTCGTGGAAAATATTTTTCAAATGTTCCCACGTTTGGCGGGCAGTGGCATCGGTCTCAATGATGGTGTGCAACAGATCATTAGAGATTGTGTCGTATATCCACAGGAGGATGGCTGCGTCCAAACGAGACCAGAGTGCATCATCAGAAGTCGAAGTCGATAGTAGGTCTGTGGACTTCGGTGTAGGAGGGATGATGCGGTCAATAACTTCGTAAACACGATAATGGATCTTAAAAAGCTCCGCCCACGAGGAGTATTGACCCTTTTCCATCTCAAGGGTGATAGGGATGAAGTTTTTTATGTTGTTTACTGCAAGTGCAAGATGGAATTTGGTTTTGTCAGCCATGAAAGATGAAATTTATGAGGAGAAGTGAGAGAGAATGGTTGGAAAAAAAATATTAGGATTCCGTGGAGGTGGCGACCAAGAGCTATGGTCGGCGGCGGTGGAGGTATTTTTAGGCTACGGATACCATAAAGGAATATGTTCTTTGATTGTATTCATCAATAATGTACAATATATATAGTAGTACAATAATTTAAACTAGGTAACTAATCAACTTAATTGTAATAGGAAATATAATTCTACCTAAAATAGAAGACCTAATTACAATAGGAATACAGTTCTACCTAAAATAAGATATATACAATTAATGAAAGAATATTCGAAAAATATTCTATTACAAACCTATATTTCTTTATAATTTACTCTCTCCGTTTAAATTTAAGCGTTTTACTTTTCTTTTTGGTTTGTCTCAAAAAAGAATGTCTCTTTCTGTATTTAGTAAGTTGACAATTCAAATATTCAACATGACAAGTTTAAATTCATAAGATTCAAGGAACAATTTAACACATTATAAACATCTTTAATTAGGATCATAATATTAAAAAAATCTCTTTTTATTTCTTAAACTTCATTACAAGTCAAACTAAAATACTTAAATTGAGACGGAGAGAGTATGAGTTATATACACACGCGTAGCAACATAGGCGTCTGTAGGTGTATTTAGATAAATTTCTTCTATCTAGTACCCAATAATTGATTGTCCCTTTGGATTCTCTTTTAATGATTCTTTGCTAATATAGGGTATTTACTATAATTAATTAAGACAACTAAATTTCTAAGAGGATGTGAATACTAAAATGATACACATTAGTTCTGTTAGAAGACGCGCTGAATCTTAAAAGAAATAGACAAGTTTAAATTAGAAATTTCGTCGTAATCCCAAATTTGCATCTAATATGGATTGGTACCTTGTAAATATCCTAAAAGAAAGTGCTGACAAAAGAAAAACGAGTCACAATTGCTACGGATCTATTAGGTCTAAAATCATTTGGGTTTGTCATACGCCAATATGCCCTTACGGTTTGATGCAATGTTTTCTTTTTCTTTCTTTTAGGGTGTGTTTAGTACTAAGGAAAATATTTTTTTATGAAAATGTTTTGTTGGAAAATAAGTGAGTTTCTTATTTTCTACTACGGAGAGCATATTTTTATGTACATGTGTATTTTAACAACAGAGCTGAAACTAGGTATCAAATGGTATGCATCGCCCTGCAAAATTTTCTAAAGCTATTTATCGCACACAAATCCCACAGTCGATGGACGACATACAAAATGTTGCTATCATATTCTATAATGTTCTGGTAAGAGCTCAGAAGGCCCAATTGAGCTAGCAATGAACTTTAGGACCACCAAAAAAACAGAAGCCTACATCATTGAGACCAACATAACAAACTGAAGCAGAACCAAAAAGAAAGCCACTTAATTCCTAACCCAAAAAGCCAACAGAACATAGACAAAATTTGGGGCTAACTAACTAAAATACCACTATCCGGGAATTCTATTGTTGGTTACAACCCACACGATGCACATTCGGCTCGTCATCATCATCCATATCATAATAAGCCTTTTGCCTGCGTTGCTGCTCCTTGCGCCTGATTTCTTCTTCCATGTTGACATCATGCATAGTGGTTTCCTCACACTTATCCAACTCCATATCAGATGAGCGCTTCCCTGGTCTCAGTGGCAGAATAGTCTCAATAATGCGGCATTTCTCAGGCGAAAGAGATCCAGATTCTGGGAATTCCACGTTAAAATGGATATAAAGCCTACCCTTAATGAATGGCCTCCCGTAATGGGGCATTCCTTCATCATTTATCGCCTTATATTGATCTGCAAGAGACAACCAAATGATCCCGTATATAAATCACATACTTCACAAAGTAATTAAAGCACAAACTGAAGAATTCCTTAACAGTAGGGGTAGCAAAATTAGCCCATAATCATGACCGCCAACCCGCTCAAGTTTGGGAGGGTTATTAGTTCAACCCATTTCAGCCATCTAAAAATTGGGCCGATATGTAGCTAAATTGACCCATAAAAACTGTCAAAATATTTTCAAAAGATATTTTCTGCTTGATACTCCCTCTGTCCCAATTTAAGTGTCTTACTTTCCTTTTTGGTTTGTCCCAAAAAGAGTGTCTCTTTCTATATTTAGCAAGTTTTAGCAAGTTTAAGATCACAAGACTTAAAAGACCCATACATCTTCAATTAAAGACTACAAGATTCAAAAGTCTTCCTTTGTTTCTTAAACTCCGTGCCTAGTCAAACTAAGACACTTAAATTGGGACGGAGGGAGTATGTTATATATAGCCATAATAAAGAAATAATAGTTTTATTAGGTACTTAAAAAATTATAAAAGAATACAGAGAAATTAAAACTTAGTAACAATTGGGCGGGTTGGGTTATGACTCGCTTTCTAGCCCATTTTAGCCAAACTCATTTCAGCCCAAGTAACTTTTGGGTGGGTTAGTGACCCACCCTTTTATCAGCCCATTTTGACCAGGCCAACCCGCCCATTTGACACCCCTACTTACCAGGTTTTATAATTTCTCCCGGGCTAGATTTTATCAGAAGCTGCCTGCCATCAAGATGAGTCAGGACAAATTGAAAGCCACAAAGAGCTTCTGTCAAACTGAGATTGTGTTCCACATAAAGATCGTCAGATTTTTGCCTGAACTTTGAGTGATCCTTCTGTTGTAAAATAAAAATGACATTGCCCGTGACGGTATCTGGCTGCATATAACAACAAAACAACTATGAGAAACGATATATCATCTGCCAAACTGCAAGAGGAAGTCACACACATCAAACGGAAAGCAGATAGGATTGACGATATTGTAATATTAGTGAGAAGGATATATATTAGGACTTTTTTCATTTTTGGCCCGTCGGCCGAAATTAATCACAGGCGATAGCCAAAATATACACTGATTATGCATATTTATGTATACAATATGTATATTTATACTTAATATAAAAAACTATACATTTGCTGGCTATTTTGTGAAGTAGATCACCGAAAGGCATTGGACTGTAATTATCTCTATATTATTCAATTAGTCCTTCACTGACTTCAAAATTTATAGATTTGCAGAAACTGCCTAAAAACTGTGGAGGTGAATTTAACATGTATTGGAAATTGCAAAAGCTGATAAATTTGCAAAGCGAAAAAACTCTTACAGCTTCATCAGCTGCACCGTCGAAAACAATCTTCTGACCGTGTAACATCCCTTTCTCAACAATTACTTCCAGTACTTTCTTTTCTTGTGTAATTTTGTTTCCCTTGCACTGAGGGCACCTATCTCTCTCACTTATAACCTCTCCTGTATTAACAAAGAAAGATTCATAGTTATAATATTTTTTAAAAAATCTCTACATATAAGACTGAAAATTAGAATTTGAGGAAATCTCATTACCTGAGCCTCGGCACTCGGAACAATCATGTTGCATCTGTTGAATCATGCCTGGGGCTATCTGTCTTGTCGTAACACGCATTCCAGTACCTTGACATCCGTAACATCTTCCGGAAGCTCCACTCTTTGAACCTTTCCTGATAATGCAAAAAATTCATATACAAATCATAAATATGCACCAGTAAAGTTCAACAAAACATACACGCAGAGAAGCAAGTTAAAAGCATAAGCAACCCAATAAAAAAAGCCGATTAAGATGAGCTTCAACTAATAAATAAGGAGGGTAAAGCCCTTGAATCTCTTCAATCAGATTGCAGATATTCTATTGTGAAGATATAGACACAGGGTGAAAAGGTGATTTTTTAGCTGAGGACGAGATGTACAACAAACTTCTATTTTCTGATCATATTTGCCTTATCAGTTCTGCACCAAAAATGACGTTAAGTTTTCTCAAATATATTAATTTGCAATAAAGAAAAGGTTAAATTAAATTTTACAATGAGATGCAGCAACCTAACTCCCACCCCACCCAATAGAGGAGGAAAAATATAAACCAGTCACCCATAGGCCATAACCACCTTAGTAAGCATCAATATAGATGATAGCTATACTGCACAGGGAAACTAATATCAATCCATATTTTGGATCCAACAAAAGTAGATCATCAAGCCCCATTCAAGGATCACAGAAATGGAAACTAGCATGACAAAGACATGGACTTTTTCTAGTCCGTCGATTTCAAATGTTTAAGCAACACAAAAACTAGATCCAGGCCTTTCAATGTCCTACAAAATATTAAAAAGTACCCAAGGAGTTCAAAAGAAAACAGAAGTCCTGCTCCTAGGAATCTTATCTACCAGAGGAGTCTTTTCTGCCTTCCCATTTAGAACTTGGACAAACCAAGGGGAGGAGGATTTGTTTGATTACAAGTTTTTGTGTACAACAGATGACTGACTTCACTCTATAAAAAAATTGTTTTGTCCGAGAAAACTAGCAGAAATTTAGTAAGCCGAATCTGTTCCTAAAGGAGTGTAAAGGGTGTCTGAATTTGAAATTTTCCAAAAGTATTTAGAATTCTGTATCAGACATTTCTACGACAGATGATAAAGTTGGACTCAAAAAAGACTGAAACGCACAGCCTACCTAAATTTTGGTGTTTGCATTACTTAGGAACACATGCAACCAATCTGCATTGGAAAATTTATCAATAGGCTCTACAGAAGTCCATCAATTAGGTAGAAGAACCTATTCATGAAGTTCAGGTTTACTTGGCACTTAAGATTAATTAATGCTTCTGACTGTCATATTTCAATGTAAAATTAGATTAGACAGAATCACTGGAGAGAGAGCCAAAAAAAGGAGGAATAACACAAAGAATCACAAAAGGTCCTGAACCCTGATGAACCACATTCACCATTAAGTACATGTATACAAACATAGAGGATACACATTCTTTCTCTATTGGACTCTCAATTTGTTCAAATTCTTTCCGATATGTTCAGTGACAGAACTCAATATGGATTCACAGCCTTAATGAGAACAACAACAACATACCCAGTGAAATCCCACAACGTGTGTCTGGGGAGGGTAGAGTGTACGCAGACCTTACCTCTATCTTGGTAGGTAGAGCGGTTGTTTCCGAAAGACCCTCGGCTCAAGTCAAAGCATAAGCACAAGCAAAGCAAGGGAAACAAAGCAAGAGAAACGTTCAGACCCGGACACGAAATTTAAAGCAGTATGAAAATGATGGTAACAAAAGCGAATAAGCCATGATAACGCGTTCTGAATAAGGAAGCAGTAACTAACGCAGGTAAATAAAATAAAAAAAGTAAACTAAAGAACTCATAGCAGCAGAAATCAAGTGTCAGGCGACAAGGGACTATAAAGCAATATTGTGCCTACTAGTATGATAGGTTAAGCAGGACTACAATAATAACATTATAACTATCCGTTACCAGTTTGTAAGCGTAAGTAGGACTACGCTCAACTACCTACTACCCTTCTACCCTAATCCGTGTCCTCCACAACCCCCTATCTAAGGTCATGTCCTCAGTAAGTTGCATCTGCGTCATATCCCGTCTAATCACCTCTTCCCAATATTTCTTAGGCCTACCTCTATCCCTCCTGAACACGTCCATAGCCAACTTCTCACACCTCCGCACTGGGGCTCCTCTGCACATGTCCGAACCATCTCAATCTCGCTTCTCGCATCTTATCCTCCACCGAGGCCACTCCCACTCTGTCCCAGATATCATCATTTCTAATCCTATCCCTCCTTGTATGCCCACACATCCATCTCAGTATCCTCATTTCCGCAACTTTCATCTTTTGGATGTACGAAGTCTTGACTGACCAACACTCCGCCTCATACAACATAGTCGGTCTAACCACCATCCTATAGAACTTGCCTTTAAGTTTTGGTGGCACCTTTTTATCGCACAGGACTCCAGATGCGAGCCTCCATTTCATCCATTCTGCCCCAATACGATGTATGACATCGTCATCAATCTCTCCGTTCCCTTGAATAATAGACCCGAGGTACTTGAAGCTTCCTTTCATTGAAATGACCTGAGTACCAAGCCTCACATCCACGCCTGTCTCATGATCGCTCCCATTACTGAACCTGCACTCTAAACTCATCCTGAACCCTTTAGACTCTGGCGTCTGTCTCCAAACTTCCAGCTTAGCGTTCACTCTCCTGCGAGTCTCATCAATCAGGACTATGTCGTCTGCGAATAACATACACCACGGCACCTCCCCTTGAATTTATCGCGTCAGTCCATCCATCACCAAAAGAAATAATTTAAAAAACATTGTCATCACTCAACGGATTATCTTGAACATTACTGAATGAAAAATATAAGATAATGAAAGAGAAATACCCTTTACACTTTGGGCACAATATGTTCCGTGAAAAAGAAAGCTTTTTTGTTGTGCCATTGTATAACTCCTCCAGCGAAACCCTTACAGTGTGCACTACATCTTCACCTTGTTTTTTTCTGCTGCCTCTGAAGCTACCACCACCTGGGATAATCAGGGCAGATGGGATATTTCAACCAAAAGTTTTAAAAAGATAACAATAATAAAGAGGAATTTAGCAGTAAGTCTCTTTCCCTAGAGGGAGATGAGTCATTAATCATTATTACCGCCAAAAGCTCCACCAAAGAACGACTCAAATATGTCAAATGGGTTGTGACCACCACCACCACCCATTCCTTCTTTAAGGGCATCTTCACCATATTGATCATAAATTTCTCTCTTCTCTGGATCACTTAAAACTTCATATGCTTGAGCCAATTCCTTGAACTGAGTAGAGACAAAACAGGACAAAGAAACATATGATCAAAAACAAAAGAAGCATCAGAATCAAAAGGTTTCCCCAGTATAGACACAACATATCTGGAATAGCAACATGCAGAAAATTCTAGTTGCACGTGCGAGAAGGGAAACTCACTCTTTCAGGGTCCCCACCCTTGTCAGGATGATTCTTTATAGCAGATTTTCTGTATGCTTTTTTAAGTTCATCTTGACTGGAATTTTTTGGAACACCAAGAACATCATAGTACTTGGAGTTGTCACTCCTCCTTGCACCCCGTCCAAACATTACGGATCACCTTATTACCTGCATAGAAATGCAATAACTTCATTTAACTCAACCATCGATAAATAAACTTCTTAAATAAAGAAAACAGGATACTGCACACATTGCACATACAATATGTGCAATACATAGGGAGCTGAGATGTACTGAGTACCGATTGGAGTATGGAAGTATCAAAACTAGCAATCGACAAAAAGTAGATTAAGATAAGAAAAGTGCTAACCTCCTAGTAATTCAAGCAAGAAAACATCAGAACATAGAAGACTGTTCGTTTGCAATCCTAAAGCAATTAAGTAATAACAACAACAACAACATACCCAGTGAAAGCCCACAATGTGGGGTCTGGGGAGGGTAGAGTGTACACAGACCTTACCTCCACCTTGGTAGGTAGAGCGGCTGTTTCCGGGAGACCCTCGGCTCAAGACAAAGCATAATCAGGCAAAGCAAGCAAAGCAAAACAATGGAGCAATTCTTCTAGTATGCTATTTCCTTCTAATATTTATGATTTTAAACTCCTTTTCAGCTTCCCTCTTCTATTATCTTACTATTTCTTTTGACGTTTGGATGAAAAGAAAAATAATACTCCTTCTGTCCCAATTTGGGACAATTTATGTGATACTAGACTGTCCCAAAAAGAATAATACATTTCTATATTTATAAATAATATAAATTAAAACTTTCCCTTTTACCCTTAATAAAACAATTTACAGCCACACAAATATCTATGACTTATTTTGGACCACAAGTTTCAAAATTCTTCCTTTCTTCCATAAAACTCCGTGCCTAGTCAAACTATATCTCATAAATTAGGACAGAGGGAGTAGGGTCTATTGCTAATTTGAGCACTAGGATTCTTCTAGTATGACAGTCCCCTTGTATTATTTGTGATTCTAAACACCTTTCTAGCTTCCCTCTTCTACTATATAATATCTATCAAACCAATTATATATGAAACCTAATAGCAACACATAAATTCTTTTTAATGGCGCCTGCACTTTTTAGGAGTTGGCATTTAAATATCCCAATTCCCAACTAACTTTCTGGTTCTAAAATCCCATAATTTTACCAAGACCTCTTTATATATCACCTATAATTCTAATGCCACTTATCTTTCAGCTGATAAGATAGCAACAAGAATGCACAGAATCAAACTTTACAGCTGTAACTACACAGAGAAACTGTATATTCAAAATTTCACATATGAATAAAGAAAAAAAAAGAAATTCACATAAATTGCAGCAAGCTTCAATCACCATAACTCAAGAATAAACATAAAAAGGAACAAATAAGCAACAGAGTAATACAGAAGAAAAAAAAAAGAAACCGACTTTACAGCTGAACTAGTAAAAACAGCCCCAAAATTATACTACCTCTGTCATATGACACAGTTTTCTTTAGTCAAGTCCCACACAAAGTGACACATTTCTTTATTCGTCAACAATTTAACGTTTAACGAGATAATTTATAACCATTAAATATTTTTGACTTATTTTAAACCACAACAATCAAGTCTTTCTTTATTTCTTTAACTTCGTACTCAGTCAAACTACATAACACATAATTGAGACGGAGGAAGTAGTATATAAAAATAGAACATAAACAAACTAACATACAATTCAAACAATACCCCAAGAATTAATTTTTCAAGAAGATCCAAGATTTGTAGCCAACAGAAGAAAAATACCTGGAAAAGGGGTCTTCTATCTAAAGAGCGAGAGAAAGAAGAGTTGTTACGTAGACGAAAATGAAGAGCAGGTTCCCTTTTTGTTATTGAACAAACAGGGGGAAGATGACATGTGTTTTCCTTCTGAAAAGGTTTTCTTTTCAGATTTTGTGCGGTGGTGTAACACAAAATTTTGAGAAAAATGTTTTATACTGCTAAATAGTTTTACTTGTTTAATGAATTTTTTTATCATATTAATGTGAAAAGAATTGTTATTTATATAATTTTTTATTATTAAAATTTTAATTTTAAAATATTAAATAAATCTAATTTAATTTAGCTTTGAAAGTTAATCTCCTTGGCTAAATTTTTAAAATCAACTTATTTTGAAAAGTATTTTTTAAAAAGATATTTTTGGTGAGAAGTTGTTTGTGTTTGATAAATTAATTTAAAAAATATTTTTGAACAACAATTAGTGTTTGACCAAGCTTTAAAATGTGGTTCTAAGTGTATTTTCTCAAAAATATTTTCCAAAAAGTGTATTTAGAGAAAAAATATTTTTTTAGCTTCTGAAAAATAGTTTATGTTGCTCCCCATAAATACTTATTTTCTCTCAAAAGCTTGGCCAAACACCTCATTTTTTAAAAAAAATGAAAAAAAACACTTTTAGCTAATCATATTGACTCTCGAAAAACAAAACGTGACAAGTAAAAGTGAATGGAGGAAGAACTACTAGTAATTGTTAATATCTCAAAAATATGTTATTAAAAGGAGACATCGGTGCAACTTGAATAGATTTTGGCTAAAATTGTCTTTTATCTATGGAGTAGGTCTATTTTAGTCCTTCATATATAGCTTTGAGCATTTTTAATTCTTTAACTTTGCTAAAGGAGAGCACCTTTGGTCCAATTAACATAATGGACTTAAAAATTAACGGTGACTATAAAAAAAAACACAACTATAAACCCAAAGAAAACCGATAAAAAACAAGTGACCGACTTTTGGACCGACCGCCAATTACTTAATTTTTAAAAATCTTTTTTAGTTAAAATCAACCTAGCTCGGTCGATTATTTTTGCGTCAAAAATGAGGAAATTAAAACAAACCGCTAGAGTTTGGTACGTTTTATTTAATAATTTTTTTTTTTTGAGAAATCGACCGAACTCGATCGGTTTTTGGTCAAAACTCTGATCAAACTTCTTAAATAATTGACCGACCTCAATTGGTCTTTTATTTTTCCTACTTTTGGAGTAAAAAATGATCGAGCTTAGTTTATTTTATTTTAGAATTTTTAAAAAACTAAGATCAAACCAACTGAGTTGGTCAATTTTTCTGTCGGTTCAAAAGTCGGTCATTTTTTTCGGTCGAAAGTAGTCACTGTTTAGTTTTTAAGCATTCTGTTAGTTGGACCAAAGATTTTCTACTTTAGCAAATTTAAGAAACTAAAGATATTTAAGGTTATATTTGAATGTAGGGGCAAATTTACGTAGAAAAAATGGTTCACGTGAATTCATGGTTCCCCAACTCAACCTTATATATTATGTGTATACTTCTTAAAATATACTATCTATTATTAACTTAAGGAACCCATGGTCAAATGAGACTGAATGGTGCATTGATTAAGCATTGGATTTAATTCCTTGAAGTTAAGGGATTGAATCCAACTTGATGCACTTTTGTATCTTTTTCTTTGCAATGGTACACTCATCCTCTTGAAATCCTGAATTCTCCTATGTTTGAAGTACCAAAATAAACCTACTTCCATGATAAGGGACAATCTTGGCCACGTTGAAATTGAAAACGCAAATGGGGTGATCCCAGTTTGATATTATTGATGACCCGACATTGTTATTAGATTAATGGAAGAATCTTTTGTATTCTGCTAGAGTGGCAAATGAGCCGTTTAGGCTGAAGTTGGACGAGTCAGATGGGTGAATGCCCAACCTTGCCCAAAGCTTGTTTGGGCTAAGATGTGTTGAGTCAAGATGTGTTAAATGATGGATCATAATTCAACCAGTCCAACTTAACCCACTTTTCAAATATTTTGAAAAACTAAAAATTAAAAATTCAAATAAATTTTTTAAATAAATTTTAAAATATAATCATATTTTATAATTTTTACACTTCTGAATGGAGGGCAATTGATGGGTCAGTTTGGGCTGATGAGTTGTGGTGGGCCAACTTGGACTAGCCCAAATCAGCTCATCTTCAAAATCACTCTAGCCCAAACCTATTAAAGCTTAGACGGATTTGACATATCAAATAGATTTGGACTAATTTTGCCACCCTATATTCTGCACAGGAGAAGTGAATTCAATTACTGTTGAGCTAAGCTAAAAATGAAAGCATGATGAATATTTCTAAATACTTGGTGTATTTTAAGTGCCTCCTAAAATTTTGATTCTATTCGAACTTACTTTATGCTCAAGTACATGTGAAATAATTGGAATCATTCGTTAATGATTTGACTTGATGTTAAAAGTACGTTTACAATAAAGGATGAAACGGTGAAAACATCTCTAATTTGGAAATGAATTATTATTTTAGTCCCTGAACTATTGTCACACTTAAAAACACCCCTAAACTTCATTAAGTGAATTTAAATACACCCGACCTTAGCAACGTAAATGCACGCGCGGTCCACTTGGAATTTTTGTCTGACGTGTTGTCCACGTAGATAAATAAAAGCCAACTAATAAATAACCCGACTCATCAACCCGCGGATCAAATAAATCACCCCAATCTCTCAAAACACCTAGAACCTTCTCTCACACCAGAACTCTCTCCAAATCGTGAAACCCTCCCCCATTGAAATCTTAGGGTTTTAGTTGACACATCTCTATAAACACTGAATACATTTTGTTGGTTTTTGGGTTTACCAAGTGTGGATGGCTTCAATTTCGTAGATTAGGGTTCCGGTTGGGTTCTATGGTCGAGGTTTAGGGTTCCAGTGGGGTTGTTTTGGTCCATCGTCTTTTCTGCTGCAATCGATTGTGTTTTTTTCTCCATTAGTCAAGTATTTTCAGTTGTCATCTTTAAAGGTTAGTGATTTCAACATTTTTTTCGACTAGGATTTCTGAAAATCTTTTAGACATAAATCATATATGAATATGCGATAATCTTTCATTTTTTAAGAACATGAATTTATGGCTACTGAAATTCAACGTTAAAGACTTAATTTTATGCATGCATGTGTTTAGGTATTTCTGTAATAACTGAAATATTTTAGGGCTTTTTGATTTTTATATTTAGTGTTGTTTCGAAACATGTGTTTTTGAATTTTTTTCGTTATATTGAAGATAGGTGCAGGTTTATTTGGGCATTTCATTTGTTGCTAATTTGTATGTGCATCCCAAAGTTGTATGTAAATGTGTTGCTTTATTATGTATTAATCATGCCTTTTTGGGTTAAATTGCTACTGTAATTCTGTATTCAAGCATGCCTTCTGTGATAAATTGCTACTGCTTTTCTGTATGCAAGCATGACTATGTAAATGTAAAGGATTAAATTGCTACTGCATGTTACTTTTCTTTCATGTAGCCATGATTTATTCTATATGTTTCTGTTAATTATTTCAACTTGTACATATATTGGATTGTTTGGCTAAAATTTTAATGTATTAATGAATATGTAGGTTGTCCAATGACTACTAAGCACTTTAATTTTAGATGAAAAATTGGTGGTATTATGGTGAGTGAAGTAGGGCCTACTTTTGTTGGGGGTAGAACTAAACATTTCTTCAGTGTTGATTTTGATCATTTGTCTATTCCTGAACTGATAGACATTGCTAAAGAATTTGAGGTTAATAAGTTAAGGACAACTTATATTGCACCTAAAGGTGGTGACTTGATAAAAATAGCAAAAGACAGGGATTTATTAGATCTAGGAGTATTGTTGAATGATGGGAGACAATGTAAATTTATGTGTGCAATAACTCAACTTTTGAGGATGTGAGGCCCACTTGGCAGCCTGTGACTAGTGGGTTGTTTGTAACTTACCAAAGCCAAGTCACAACGTGGAATCTGCCAGTTTATTTATTCTCTATCCATCACTACTGAATACAACACCAACTACAAATCTAGATCTAGAAATCCCTTCTTCTCCAAACTCTTTTAAAGTGAGTGAAGAAAATAGAAGAGAGGAAGATGCTACTAGTGGTGATTTTCAGGCAAATAATACCATAGATGATGTAGACAATTCCAACTCTTCCTCTGATGAAGAATTAGTGAATGAGTCTGATTCTGAACTTTTTGATGATTATGAAAGTGATGGTCATGAAGAACTTAGGGTGGTGGTGAGAGAAGGTCTAAGGGAATACAAGAAAAACAAAGTTGTTAGGGCTGCTGCTAAGGAGAAAGTAGATGGGTTTTTAGGTGAAGCTGGAGTAGATGAAGGCTATGAAGACATTGATAGAGAGATTAAATCTGAGGGATAAATTAGGAGGTGATGATGATGAGCCTTACTCATCAAATGTAGATAGTTTTGCTAGTGAATCTGAAGGTGAAGTTGTTAGTGATGATGAAGTTGAAGAAGGGATTGAATTGAGGACAAGGAGAAAGAGTAATAGGGTTGTGTATGATCCAGATTGTGAGAAATGTATTTGGCAGGTTGGTCAAGTCTTTGAAAATGTGAAAGAGTTCAGAGGAGCTTTGACCAAATATGCATTGAAAAAATATCCAGTTAGACAAGAAGAAGAATGGCAGAAAGAGGGTTAGGGTGAAGTGCAAAGCAGGGTGTCCTTGGATGATATATGCTAGCAAGGAAGGTAGAAGTACAAACTTCACAGTCAAGACATACAATCCAAGACACAAATGCCAGAAGACCAATATCAACTTCTTGTGCAATTCCAAATTTCTGTCAAAGCACTACAAGAAGAGAATCACTTCTCAACCTACAATTAAAGGGTGAGAAATACAAAATTTGATTAGAAAACGTTTTGGTATTTATATGGGAAAGACAATTTGTCCCTAGCGAAGGTGTTAGCACCTCAGTATTAAGGATCTATAGAATACGGTTGACATAGGGCTCTATAACATGCTTCAAAATTATTTAAATTGCTTAAGGTTTGAAATTCGCAAAATAACTTTTCATTTTTATTTATTTAAAATCAAAGTTTTATTTTAAAACAAAGAGTTGAACTTCCACCAAAAATAGTATGCATAGGATAGTTTAGCCAATTTCATTTTCGAACTAAGAACACTCAAATGTGAATTTGAATAGAACTTCACATTTAGTTCAACTATATTGACTATTTTCACACTTGCATCTTTTACAATCCTTTACAAGTTTTGAAAATGGTATAATTCATTTAAAAAAAGACAAATTCAGTTTTGAAAAAGAGAGTAAGAAAATGGGGTTTTATTCCTTTTTGCATGCTATAATTTTCCAACATCAAATCGTATTCTACTTTCGAAAACATTCGAACTAAACTCAAGTTCAAGATAGTTTAAATGTCCATGAATGTTCAATTGGGCTTAGGCTGCAAAACTGTCCTTAAAATGACGATTTCAGCCTGATTTCTAAGTCTGAATTTCAGCAGCTCATTCATCTAGATTTCAAGTCACTTGGACCCAATTTCCTTTTGATCAATCCATTTCGGTTTTAAAACTCAAGGTCCAAATTTAAGTTGAAATCCAAGTTTTGTCATTTACATCAGCCCAATTTTACTCTTGAAAATCAGTAACCCATTTTCCAATTTTTACAAACTCTTTGGTATCCAAAATAATTCCTCTTATTCAAATTCCTATTTAAACAAGTTGTGAAATCATTTATTGGCAATCTAAGCTAAAATGATTTGCGTATCATTTTCCTATCCTAGATTATAACCTTAAGTAAAAGTTCCAATATAACAACAAATATGATATATATACACAGAATATGAGAAACATAAATGAAAATTGAGGAAGTTTAGGCTGATGGGCCTACCAGAAGCCCACAAGTTGGATTTTTATCCATAGATGGACCTTCATGCAAATATTAGCTTCCATTTCTCATTATCTCGGCCGAAACAGACTTGATGGGGCCTCAGCCCAATCGGCTAAATGTGAAATGCATCTGACTCGTCTGAATAGAATGATGGGCCCATCTCATGGTGATGCAGCAGAAACAAACAAGGGGAAAAACAAATGCCCAAGTTAGAGAGTATCTTGGACTTGCCATATAAAATAAAAGCAATGCACAAATAACCCACAATAGATCGCATTTAATTTAAAACATGTGTTCAGCCCAAATAGCTACAAGTAATAAGAGGGGGGAAGAAATAGATAATTGGGCCTAGCCTAATGTCCTACTCAAATTAATACCGCATATGAACTGTAAACTGAACAGAGCAGGCAAACACGTTTACTTTCTCATTTCTTCCTTTTTAAAATCAAATAAGACACAATGCCACTCCATTATTAGTCAAACAGGTTTGGATATTTAACATGCAGGGACTGATGAACAAACTATCTTCAACTAGACATAAGCAGGGTTAGGCAAGTACTAGTCTATCTAGGTATCAAATAGCTGTGAGGTCTCAATATGCAGGTTCAAGGTCTCATCTCAGCTGAGTGTTTGAAATTAGATGACTCAATCTTAGCAAATAGAGAGCATAGAATAAGAATCCACACAGTACATAAACACTCCTTGAATCATCAAGCATGGTCTTAGGTTAGACATGCTCAGTTTGAAGCTTGAAAAATGTTCCTATATGTAAGGCTCCTATATTAAAGACATCAGACAAAGGGCCAACAAACATGCTACAAGGCATAAGCAATACTAACTCAATAACACACAATAGGGTTCAGGCAGACAGGACACAGGCATGTGATGGCCCTTAGGGTTCTTCTGGGATCATGTTAAAGGCTTGTTGTGCAAATTTACTCAACTATCCATATAGAAAGGGAAGCATGCAGTCATAGTCTAGTACAAGATGCAGAAGGATTCATGACATGACAGTATGGCTTAAGAAACATGAGTGGGTGATGCATATACAGGCATGGTGACTTAATGACAGAATGCATACTTACAAATAGGGAATCAAGACAATAATGAGTAATCCATGAAGCAAGGTCATACATAAATAGAACAAGAACAGGCTGGAATATGCAGATATGCATCCTAACATTGGACTTAAATGAAACTTCAAAATGTAGACATAAGCAATTCAGATACAAGTTTGACCATTAGAACCTATTTGGGGACATACCCAGGATGTGAAAGGCAACTAGAACATTTAACAGTCTTAGCTATATGCAAAGAAAGGAGAGTTCAGTTCCAGTCATGGCTATCTTCGGCTAAACAGACCAACTGAGCTGAACACCTAACATATTAAGTCATTTTTAAACCTAAACAAAGGCTAAGTGACACAACATAGCTATTTACAACATATCCCAATCAGATGTGACCTTCAAGAGCCAACACACACACCAAGTAAGCACAAACTGACCTCAACAGTCCATTCTTAGCTTAACAGACCCTATATGTACATGAACCGCATACATACTGATTGAAATAGACACACAATCATATATTATGCTTGTCAACTAAAAGCAGTTTAAAACTGACCTTATTTGGAACACCATTTAGCTTGATCGACCTATATTTGATTAAACTAAATCTATGCTAGCATGTTATCTACTCAAGCTAGTTTATACATGATCCAACATCCAATACTTTAGAATTATCCAGTTCAAGCCAACGTAATCAGTTAACCAAGCTTAAATCAACATAATGAACATACTTGCTAACAGATCATGCTGAAAATCACAATAACAAGTATCGAACATGGGATTACAGTTAACCACCACAAGCTAATTTGACAATGGATACTTAATCACAAGTTAAAGCTTTCAATCAATATGAATGCTTAATAATCAAGTTTCGGACCATGAATATGAAGGATGAGGGTCTGTATTTATAGGGGAGTATGAAACCCTAGTTGAGACTCTCATCGAAGTGGGAGAACAACAAATTTTGGGGGAAACTCCTTCAAATCGGGAGAATCTAAAATCAAAACAAGAGAAAATCAATTAAACCATCACAGAAAAAAACACGACTAAACAAAGGGGTAACATCACCTTATGGGGGTGGGGTTACGGTGGCATGGTGGTAAGATATGGCAAGAGCCATTAATGCTCTTGCCATTTTCGGACCTCTGCAACTCTGCGCGAATGAGGAGTACTCCCTTTGCCTCGCCATTTTCGGCAAGGGAGGTAAACGACTAGGGTTTCCCTATGGTCTCAAATCGTAAAGAGACAAAATGGGTGTTCTTTGCCCTTCTTTGAACGATTAGGCTTGGGCCTGGGCCTATATTTGGCCTGGGCTCGACTGATTTAATTAAAAAGAAATGGCCCAAGTCATTTAAATACAGATTTTAATAAATACATCATTTTGCAAATGTGGCCATGATTTAAATTAACCGGAGACCAAATATATCAAATATAACCCAATTAAGTCAAATAGCTTTAATTTAAGTTTAATTTTAACACCTATTAGCATTTAGGAACTTAAAACCATGTAAATGTCTTTTAATTTAAAACGTGATTTGAAATTGTGATGTACTTTCTTGTCATATTTAATTTAAATGATTTCCCAACTTTGAAGGAGCAGAACATTAATCCTTTAACATTGAAAATTCTTTTTAAAACAATTACATTTATAATTGTTGTTTTAAAATTCCGAAATTATGATTCATGATCAAAACTGTGTAAAATTAGAATATGATATACAATATATATATATATATATATACTTGTCAAACGAAATGACAAAATACTCCCGGAAGAATTTTGTAAAATCACATTCGCTTTGTGAAAAGTATATTTCACTCAGTCTGTGACCCAAGAATATTAAATAATTAAATAAAATTATTAGAGGGTAAAAATAGGTGTCAACATCTGTCCCTTTGTTGATCGGGGATGGCTAGACCATCCCTGAGCAATGAAATTTGACTGACCTAGTTTTTAGCCGACCAACAGAAAATTACTTCTCGTGTTTATGGATTTTTTTTAAAATTATGGGAGGAGCCTTATTTTTGGGCTTCGTACATATGGCATATTATATGAGAATTTGGGCCACTTGTTGTTAGACTTAGTTAAACTACTAGAAAGCCGAAAAAACAAAAATATCAGAACAGAAAGTTTTTGGGTGATTTTATTAGAATGTGACCGATCCTGGGAGATTGAGTGGCCTACATATCCCCAGGTTTCGAGAATCAGGTCACTTGTAGTTCGACTCGATGGCCCGAAAAAGGTATCCTTTACGTGGGAACCCTTTGACCCTTCCGGTATATGCTCGACTGATTACAGGTTTTAAAAAATAAAAAAATTCACGATTTGCGAGCGAGGTCAGTAAAGAGTGATGTTCAAGATTATATGCAGAGAGCTTGACTCTCGTTGACACATATTTTCGACCGACTTCCTAAGATTGAGTTCCATGTTTGCTCGACATGTGTCTACATCTAGTTTGTATGCTTTCCACCACCAGTAGCTTTGACCTGTTTCCATATGCTGAGACTTGCGATTATTTATATTTTCATACCTGCACGACTTTGTTTGTTGTACCCTCCTAGGTGACTTCTTTTGAACGAGTGATACTTCTAACACAGTTTGGTTATGTTGACTTGAATGGATGCCACTTACGACATCGTCTGGCTCTACGACCATGTTGATTTGAGTATAGTTTGAGCGGATGCCACTTCTGACACCGTCTAGATCTTTGACTATGTTGTCTTGCTGAGGAGTGTTTGTTGGGTTTGTGGTGTAATTTTGTTAGAGCGGATGTCACTTGAGACACCATCTGACCCTGTGTTTGGATGGCTTTCTCGGCATGCATTTTACATGATGACCTCTCAGTAGTTATTGGTATGAATGACCCTCTCGACATGCAGTTTGTATGAACGACCCTCTCGGCATATTTGTATGAATGACCCTCTCAGCATGCAGTTTGTATGAATGACCCTCTCGATAGTGTTTGTATGAATGGTCCTCTCGGCATGCATTTTGTATGAATGGCCCTCTCATCATATTTATATGAATGTCCCTCTCAACATATATTTTGTACGAATAACCCTCTCAGCATAGTTTGTATGAATGGCCCTCTCGACATGCAATTTGTATAAATGACCCTCTCGGCATGTTTCTATAAATGGTCCTCTCGGCATGTAGTTTGTATGAATGACCCTCTCAGCATGCAATTTGTATGAATGGCCCTATCGATATGCAGTTTGAATGATTGGCCATCTCGGCATGTAGTTTGTATGAATGACCCTCTCGGCATGCAATTTGTATGAATTCCCTCTCGGCATGCAATTTGTATGAATGTCCCTCTCGGCATGCAATTTGTATGAATGACCCTCTCGGCAGTGTTTGTATGAATGTGCCTCTCGATATGTAATTTTTATGAATAGACCTTTAGGCATGTTCATATGAATGTCCCTCTCGGCATGCAATTTGTATGAATGGTCCTCTCGGCAATGTTTGTATGAATGGTCCTTTCAGCAGTGTTTGTATAAATAACCCTCTCGACATGCAGTTTGACTCTTGGGGAACAAAGAATGCGGCTTTTGACCGAAATTACGTCGTTCGATCTTTGGGGTGAAGAATGCGGCCTTTTGACTGTAATTACATCACTCTGGTTTTTGGAATGAAGACTATGGCCCTCTGACCAGATTTACAACATTCTGACTTAGGAGTGAATACTGTAGCCTTTTTGACTGGGATTACATCACCTAACACTTGGAGTGAAGACTAAAGGTGGCCAGTGGGCCGCTCGTCCGGGCGGGTCGTCCGCAGGCCTGGTCGGGCGAGATGGGCAAAGGGTCTGGTCGGGTGTGGCGGACGGGTCCAAGTGGCGGGTCGGGTGTGGCGGGACTTGCTCCAGCCTCGATCTCGATCCCGATCCCGCTTCAGATCGGTCGCGGGCCTGGGTCCGACGGGTTTTTTTTTTTTTTTTAAATAACATATGTATAAAAAAAACTCAATAAACAAGATAAGATAATGTAATAAAAATATCCCAATGCTGTTTTTGTGCCTCTTATATTATTTAATAGACATGATTTTTTTGTAATACAAATACAATTGTCTAAAATCTAAATTGCAACTTTGTGGTGTTGTCCAAAAGTTGCAAATTACATAATAAAATTGCAATTAAAAAAATTTCATTCTCAAAAAAACCTGTTCTAATTGCTTGATGATTTCCTGTGGTTCTTCGGTTGGAATTGGTATTTGTTGGTCAAATTGATCCACGTCGCTTCCACTACCTTCGGTTAAGATTTCGTTGTAGTTTTCATCTTCTTCTTCGTTGATCTCCGGTTGACCGCACCTTCTCCGCTCCGCCAGATCCAATCTCTCAATAATACCGCAATTTCAAGTCATCTCCGGCTAATGAGTGTCTGTGGTCTCCTATTTGATATCTGCCGGCAGAAAAAGCGCTTTGACGCAGCTTGATGACGCTTGAATGTTCAAAACATCTCGGTTCATCAATGAAAGTGTCGGAAAGGTCTTCTCATTCCCTCCAAAGATTTCAAAGAAGTCTTTATGTCCATCTTCATTGATAACTTCTTGATACGGTACAGAACCCTGTAAAACAAAAATATCCAACTCGCTAATTTGGTTAGTAGTAGAGGCACGGCCGCACATTCTATTTCTGAGGCTTTCAATACTAGCCGCAGAAACAGCATGTCTTTTGTGAGGTTGTGTTGAAGATGAAGAAGATGGTATGGAAGCCGGTAAGTTACTAGCATTTTCTTGTTGATAAAATCTATATATTTTTTTGCATTGGTGTTCTACGCTAGACAACATTTCTTCTTTAGTTTGTTCAATAGGTGGTGGGTGATTTAGATTTTTGGAACTTGGAGGTGGTAGTACTTCTATACAATAGTAAATAGTTTCAATTAGTGATTTAGTACCGTCTATTTTAATAGTAGGATTTAATACAGAACCAATAATATAAATAGTGGGAATAGGAATAAAATATTTTTTTATTTTGATAAACATTTTTTTAATAGCTGCCTTATAAGCTGATTTTTCCATATATTCACTAAGTAATAAAAATATTAGAGTTATATAAAACAACATAGTTGAAATAGTAGGATAATATATACCGGAAAATTCTTTTGTTGCTTCAAAAAATTTCTCTAAAAATACAATAAGTTTGAAATTTTTTACCCAATCACTATCTAAAATCATATCAGCTGGATTTTTATTATGAGAGTTAAAAAATAAAGTTATAGGTATTCTATAATCATAAGCAACAAGTAGTTGTTCGTATAAAGAATTCCACCTAGTGGATACTTCTTGTGGAATTTTTCTATAAGATAGTCCACAATCGTGACAAGTTTTTTTATATTCTTTTCTACGTTGTACTTTATTACTTTTAAAAATAAAGTTTATAGCAAATTGTATTTTACTAAGAATGTCTTCAAAAAGTGATAGACCATCCTTTACAATTAAGTTATATATATGACACGCGCATTTTATATGAAAATGATATGGAAAAGATGGAGTTAAACTATTTTTTAAAATTGTAATTGCGTAATTGTTAGAAGAAGCGTTATGTAATGTAATAGTCATAATTTTATCGGTTATTCCGTAATAATGGCACACTTGATAAATATTATCTGCAATAAAAGTACCAGTGTGCCTATCATCTATATATCTATACGCTAAAATACGTTTTTGCATAGACCATTTATAATCTATCCAATGACAAGTTACAGTTAAATAATCATGGCCGTTAGTACTACGACCTATATCAGATGTGATAGATACTTTGCCATTAAAATGATATAATGAAAAACATAAATATTGTTGATATTCATGCGCGAATTTAAATACATCTCTCTTAACAGTTGATCTAGGAAAACCGTTAAAAGCAGGATTATATATATCTCTAATGTAATGAATAAAACCGGGAGATGAAGGAAATGAAAAAGGCAAACCCTCCACAACAACTAATTTTGATATTGCTTCCCTATCTCTATGTTTATTGTATTTAGAGCCTACAATTCCCCCCGCCATAGGGTTAATTTGACCCTGTACTTGGTCCGGGATAGTATCAGTATGTGAACCTTGTCCCGATGGAACGGGCGTTTGACACCCGGTTTTGAAGCATGGTATTGGGCATACCTAGCTGGATGAGCACTTACTACGTGTCTAATTAAACCCCCCGTCCCACCGTGACCTTTTCCAGTTTTAAATTTTAAAATATTTTTACAAATTTTACATATAGCTACTTGATTCTCTACGTCCCTATCAAAAAATGTCCATGTATCTGATTTTAATGGTCGTTTTGCTGGACCTCGTCTCATACTAGGGGGAATAGGAGGTATTTCAGTTGAAGGTGCACTAGTGGGTGTGTTGTCATCAACATTAGTGGGTGTATCATCTAGATCATCATCTAAATTAAAGTCTTCTTGAGTTCCAGAAAATAACTCCTGGTCTAAATCTAATGGTATTGTAGGAAAACGTTGAGTATTAACAAAATCATCCTGTGTAGGAATAAGATGACTAGAAGAAGTACCCTTGTCCTGGTTGCCCCTACTAGAAGAAGCACCTTTACCCTTACTCTTACCCTGACCCTTAAACATACCTTTTAATCCTTCCATTTTAATTATGATAATAAATAATTAAAGACAATAAAATTAAGTGAGCTAAATAAAATAAACAGACAATAATAATTTAATGAAGGAACGAATGTACCAAACGCCGACGTAACGTCGACGTGTAATCGAGAGGTTGAAAATTAAAACTTTGCTCGATGGAAGATCCTCAAGCTAGTTGCCAACTTCACTCCCAATTCCCAAATGAATAAATAAAATTGAATATTTAGTAAACAATGTAGACTTTTAGAGAGATATATTGAGAGATTAGAGAGATTGTAGGAAGATTTGTGAGAAAGATGAAGAGAAAATGAGTTATTACTTATTTATAGTTGGAAAATTGGGTTAAAGTGTAAATATAATAACTTATGGGTTAAAAATAAATATTAAGGGGTAGGGGATTGGGGGAGGGGGGAGGCCTAAAATGGCCGTTGGCCAACGACCAAAATCTAAAATGGTCGTTGGTGCAACGGCCATATTTGCAAAAGGGGGACAAAGGGCGGGGTCGGGGTCGGGGTCGGGCTCGGGACGGGGTCGGGCGGGCCTGGGACGGGCTCGGATCTGGCGGGATGAGACATTGTCCCGTCCCGAGTTCGAGTCCCGCCACCATTTTTTTTAGCGGAGTCGGGGCGGGGTCGGGTCGGGGTCGGGCCGTCCCGACCCACTGGCCACCCTTAGTGAAGACTGCAACCTTTCGACCAGAATTACATCACTCTGACCCTTGAATGAAAACTGCGAACCTCTGACTGGATTTACATCATTCAAACTATTGGAATGAAAATTACAACCTTTCGACAGGAATTACATCATTCTAACACTTGGAGTGAAGACTTTAGCCTTTCAACTAGAATTATATCACTCTAACCCTTGGATGAATATTGCGATCCTTTGACCAAATTTACATCATTCAGACTTATGGAATACAGTCTGCAGCCTTTCAATTGGAATTACATCCTTCAGACTTTAGGGTGAAGACTATGGCATTTTGACAGGGATTACATCACCTAACACTTGTAGTGAGGAATGCAGCCTTTTGACCGGAATTACATCACTCTGACCCTTGAATGAAGACTGCGGCCCTCTGGCCGAATTTACATCATTCAGACTCTTGAAATGAAGATTGTAGTCTTTCGACCAGAATTACATCATTCTGACACTTGGAGTGAAGACTACAGCCCGTCGACCAGAATTACATCAATTTGACCCTTGAATGAAGACTGCGTCCCTCTGATCGGAATTACATCATTCATACACTTAGAGTGAAGACTATAGCCTTTCGACCAAAATTACATCACTCTGCCCTTTGAATGAAGACTGCGGCCTTTTGACAGGGATTGCATCACCTGACACTTGGTGTGAAGCCTACAACCTTTCTATCATAATTATATCACTCTGACCATTGAATGAAGACTATGGCCCTCTGACCAGATTTACATCATTCAGACTCTTGGAATGAAGATTGTAGCCTTTCGACTGGAATTACATCATTCTGACACTTGGAGTAAAGACTACAACCTTTCGACCAGAATTACATCACTCTGACCCTTGAATGAATATTGTGGCCCTCTGACTGGATTTACATCATTCAAACTCTTAGAATAAAGACTGCAGTCTTTTGACTGGAATTACATCATTTAGACTCTTGGAATGAAGATTGTAGCCTTTTGACTGGAATTATATTATTATGACACTTGGGGTGAAGATTACAACCTTTCAACTAGAATTATATCACTCTGACCCTTGAATGAAGGCTGCAACCCTCCGATCGGATTTATATCATTCCGACTATTTAATGCGTCTCTTGTGGCTGAATTATTTTTCGTTGTTATTCTTCTAGACTCTCAGGGTTAGGTTGTACCTTTTTACTTTATGCTCCTTGTGGCATTTTCCCTTCAGCTGCGGCTCTCAGGTCCAGTGTTGTGTCTTTGCTTTTTCGGTGGTTCTCCGGGCTTGGCGGTTGTCTTATGGTGTTGAAGTATTTTTCTGTTGCACCTATTTCATTCATGAACAAACAAATTAGTAGAAAAATTCGTCGTCCTCCTGACAACGTTCTGGTGACCTGCAATCACAAAAAAAAATTGTTAGTTTCCTATGCGGTCGATCAGTGTCGTCGACTCCCGCTGTGTTATTTCTCTGCTTTTCCAATTTTGATCCCTCTCTCGGTCCCGGTTAAATGAGAAAATATTTTGAATAGACATATATGAAAATATTTTAGAAAACAACATTTTGACTAAAATATTTTATATATCTAAAATATGGTGAACTCAATGTCATGACATATTCGCTTCGATCGTCTCTGGTGCGTTGCTTTTGCCCTTAGTCTTTCTTTGATGAAATTTGAGACCCCTTAAAAATGTATCCCTGTTGCAGATTTGGATCGACTGACTCTCGTGTCAATTTGTGTTGAAGAAATTTTTGAGTCCTTTTCAAAAGTTTTGCCCCAGTTTATGAGCTTGGACCGGATGATCCTTTAAACCGGATTGTTGATGGAATTTTTGAGATCTTCTCAAAAATTCTGCCACAGTTTATACTTTGTGAGGCGATCCTTTTAATTCTTAATGCCTCTAAGGCTTCCTAGGGGTTTCTTTGGTTGTTTTGTTTGGTGCGACTGAGCTTAAAGAGCGCCTACGTATCCCATCTTGGGAATCAGGTCAAAACATAGTTCGGATTACAAAGCAATATGGATTTAGATAATAAAGCGATCGAGTCCAAAATGGACGCCTACTATCCCGTTTTGGGAATCAAGTCCTTCCATAGTTCATTATAAAGAATGATGGATCTGGGGTAATAATGTGACCGAGTCCGAAATGGATGCCTACATATCCTTTTTTTTAGGAATCAGGTCCTCTCATAGTTCATTACAAGTGTGATTTATTTTTAATGCAATTACAAGCAAAGAAGTGCGATTACAAGCAAAATAAAAATGTGATTACAAGTAAAAGAGATGCGATTACAAGTAAAAATCAATTACAACTAGAAGCGTGTCTTTACACGTAATATCTCTTGATGACATCTGAATTGATTGATTTAGGCCACTTTTGGCCATCCATCTCTGCGGGGATGACATATCCTCTTGACAGCACCTTGCGCACCATGTAGGGCACTTGCCAATTGAGTGCGAATTTTCCTTCGTACTCATTTTGGTGCGAAAACACGCACTTGAGTACCAATTGTTCTATTTGAAAGCTTCAGGCTCTTACCCTTTTGTTGAAGGTGCGGGATATTTTCTGTTGATATAATTGACCGTGACATATGGCAATAATTATTTTCTTACCGATTAGAGCCAGTTGCTCATATTTTTTTGGACCCATTCTGCATTGTCCAATTCTTCTTCTTGTATGATTCTGAGCAAGAGTATCTCTACCTCAACTGGTATCACCGCTTCTGTGATGTATACAAGCAAGTGTGGAGTTGCTCCAGTTGAGGTCTGAGTGGTTGTTCGATATCCTAGAAATGCATAAGGCAGTTGCGCATGCCAACCCTTATAGTTGTCAGTCATTTTCTTTAATATCCTCTTGATGTTCTTGTTGACTGCCTCTACGGCTCCATTCATCTGCAACCTATATGTGGTTGAATTTTGATGAGTGATACATAATCATTGACAGATATCCTTTATCAAATGGTTATTCAAATTTGCTCCATTGTCTATTATGATCGATTATGGGATGCCGAATCGGCATATGATGTTGTTGCGCATGAAATCAGCTACCATTTTATTTGTTACTGACTTGTGAGAGATAGCTTCAACCCATTTTGTGAAGTATTCTATGGCGTCTAGAATGAATCGGTGTCCATAGGATGCTAATGCTCTATGGGCCTAATGACATCCATGCCCCAGGCTACAAACGGCCAGGATAAGTTTATCACATTAAGTTCATTTGGTAGGACCTTAATTAGATCTCTGTGAATTTGGCATTGATGGCATCTTTGCATAAATCGGCTACAATCGGTTTCCATTGTCATCCAGTAGTATCCTACTCTTAAGATCTTCTTGTCCAAGATGAACCGATTTGTGTGAGGTCCACAGGTCCCAGCGTGTACTTCTTCGAGTAGTTTTATGGCTTCTGCAGCATCGACACATATGAGTAGCCCTAATCGGGGGTCATGTTGTAGAGTACTCCCTTGTTCAGGAAGAAACATTCTTCTGATGGCATTCTTTTGATTGGCTATTGTGTTTTTGAGATATTCTCCCTTTTCCAGATATGTGCTTATATCGACATACCAGGGTTTACTATCGGGTTCTGCTTCCACTTAGGAATAGTATTCATGTTCTTCCATGATGTTGATCTGCGGTGGGTTAATGTGACTACTTTCAGGGTGCTGAATCATGGATGCTATAGTTGCAAGCGCATCAACAAATTCATTCTGGGCTCTCGGCGTATGCCGAAGTTCAATCTTTCTGAATCTGTTGTACAATCTCATTGCAAGGTTGACGTATGGCAAAATCTTCTCATTTTTGGTGGCCCGTTCTCCTCGGACCTGATGAATTAGTAAATCTGAATCTCTTATTACTAGAAGTTCTTAGATGTCCATTTCGATCGCCATGCGAGGACCTAGAATGCAGGCTTCGTACTCTACCATGTTGTTTGTGCATTAGAAATTAGGCTTGGCTGCCATCGGGTAATGTTGACCCGTTTCTAAAACCAAAATCGCTCATATCCCAAAACCTTTGTAGTTGATTGTACCTTTGAAGAACATTTTCCATTCTGAGAAGTCTTCGACTGTTTTTTATTCAATTGCCATTACTTCTTCGTTCGGGAAATATGTCCTTAGTTGTGCGAACTCTTCGTTGATTGGACTTTTTACTAGGAAATCGGCCAATGCCTATCATTTGACAGCTTTCTGGACCACATATTTTATGTCAAACTCACTCAAAAGCATTTGCCACTTGGCCAATTTCCCTATAGGCATGAGCTGGCGAAATATGTGCTTCAAGGGATCCATCTTGTATATCAAGTGAGTAGTGTACACCAATATGTAATGTCTCAGCATTTGTGCTATTCATGTCAATGCACAACATGTCTTTTCCACTAGTTTGTATCTTGACTCTCAGGCGGTGAACTTCTTCTTGAGGTAGTAGATTGCCCGTTCTTTCTTTCCCATTTCGTCATGATGTGCCAATATGCATCCGAATGAGTTGTCTGACACTGACAAGTACAACAACAATGGTCTCCCTGGACTGGGAGGAACCAAAACTGGCATATTGGAAATATATCTCTTGATGGTGTCGAAGGCTTTTTAGCACTCATCTGTCCATTTGGTAGGCGCATCCTTTTTCAGTAGCTTAAGGATGGGCTCCACGATTACTGTAGACTACGCTATGAAGCACCTAATGTAGTTCAGTCTTCCTAGGAGACTCATGACATCATTCTTGGTTTCCGGCGATGGAAGCTCTTGAATAGCTTTGATTTTTGTGGGATCTAGTTTTATTCCCCTACGACTGACTATGAATCCTAACAACTTTTCGACAGGCACTCCAAATGCGCACTTGGCTGGGTTCAATTTCAGATTGAACATGCGGAGCCTATCGAAGAACTTTCGCAAGTGTATGATGTGGTCGGAGCCTTATCTCAACTTGATTATGACATCATCCACGTAGAATTCATTTTCTTTATGCATCATGTCATGGAAAATTGTGTTCATCTCCCTCATGTAAGTGGTGCCAACGTTATTGAGGTCGAACGACGTTACACGGTAGTGGTATACTCCCCATGTATTGATGAATGTCATTTTATGAGCATATTCTTCGCTCATCAGAATCTGATATTAACCGGGGAAGCAATCCACAAATGACTCTAATTCGTGCTTCGCATAATTATCGATGAGTATATGGATAATTTGAAGTGGGAAGTTATCTTTGGAATACAGATTCTGATTTTTGCATCCTTTTTTTACACTGGCATAACGTTGGCCAACCCCATGGGGTATGGAGTCACTTCCACTACCTCTGACTTTATTTGTTTCTCGACTTCGTCCTTAATTCTTATGCTGAGATCGGGCTTAAACTGTTGAATTTTTTGTTTAACTGAAGTGAATCCTTCGTTTATAGGTAGCTTATGGGCTATAATATCTGTGCTCAATTTAAGCATATCTGCGTATGACCATGCGAATACGCCAACATACTCTCTAAGCATGTTTATCAATTCTTCTTTAAAAGGCACATCCAAATGCGTACTTATCCTGGTTTCATTAACCTTTTTCTCGTATCCGAGATTGATTGCTTTTGTTTCATCCAAATTAGGCATCTGCCTATTCTCATATTGGTGTTACTCATCCATGAGGTCTCCTGGTATCTCTGGCTCTTCATCATATTCCTTGTCGTCTGTATCACTCGACTCACTCATCTCACGCCATGTCATGACATTATGAGTTGTTTTAATATTATTACTGAAAATCAAGGCAAAACATCTTTAGTGTGTAAAAACATGTTATATATGTATATATGAATAAAAGAGATTGTTTTTGTGTAAACTGAGGCTTTTGATTTGATAAAAGTACAAATTGTGGTACTGACTCGGATCAATGTGGAGTCATTCCCATTTATTGAATAACATGTTGAAAAGTAAAGGCATAAATGATGAATGTTTGGTCCTCAGTCGGTTTCCATCGATTTTGGAAATCAAATTTAAAATTTTATCTCTACCGAGAAGCAAAAAGTAGGATAGAGGTCTAGTTGGTCAGCTGCTCATTTGGATAAGCATTGCAGATAGTGGGTGCTTTGAAGCATTCCTCTAGTGTAGTGTCATACTCTTTCTCTTGGAACAACATCCCTAAACCTTCTTCTGACTCCCCGCCATTGTGCATGGGCATGCGGACCAGAAATGATTAGTACAAACTCGGGAAAGGCTTTCTCAACTATGGAGGACCTCTCTTTTTCTGTTCAGCAGCAGAGGCTTCTGCGAAGCTTGGTATGTATCCAAGGCCAAAGCGATACTCATTGCCTAGAATTGATACCAATTCTTGAATGCCTTGGAGCTCTCATCCTAGGCCTTTGCCGGGCTCAAACCTATTCTGGAGCATAGTTGCGGCGACCATCTTGTAGGCCGACAGCATCAGGATTTCTTTATCATCCCCTCGATGAGTGGATCCCATAAGTTTTACTATGTAAAAGTCTGCATCCATCGAGACTGCTTCTATTACCAGGCACAAAGTTGTTAGGATAGTTGTGAATATTACCTGCTCCATAGATTACAACCTCGTGGTCTTTAAACACAAACTTCAGTGATTGGTGGAGAGATGATGGCACAGCTCTGGCCATATGTATCAATGGTCTTTCTAGTAGGAGATTGTAATTGGTACCGATATCCATAACTTGGATTTCCATGGTGAACTCGGTGGGTCCATTTCTTTGTTGAGGTCTACCTCTTCTGCGGGATCACATTGTACGTCGTCAAAGGCTCTTACATTAGTATGACTCTGACGTATTTTTCTAATTTCATAGCCTAGTTGCTTCAATGTGGACTCGAGCATATATTGAGCCCAACCTCATTATCGACGAGTACTCGGGAGATAACCTTACCTCAACACTTGATAGTGATGTAGAGGGCCTTGTTATGAGTCGTTCCTTTTCCTGACAATTCATTAGTAGTGAATGAAATCTGATGTGCCCTGATGACGTGGCCTACTATGTCAGCCAATGTTTCACTACTTGTCCTCTTTGGGATGTGGCCTTCATCTAGCGCCTTCATAAGGGCTTAGTGATGTTGTGTAGAGCTAAAAAATAGTGACAACACCGAGATTCTTGTCGGTGTTTTTAGTAAGTGTTCCATAATAAAGTATCTTTCGGCTGCATCTTGCACTAATAGTCTTTGGTTCCCTATCGGTGATGGACCTCATTTGATTGGTTTCTTTATGGGGCACTTCTTGTGCTAATTCTCTGGGAGTGTAGCATCTCTATGATCTTGTTATTCCTTGATCGACGACTTCAAGTTCCATTTTAGGAGCCGGAATGACTATTTGTGGTTCTTGGATCACAAATGGCTTCTTTTGAGCTGGGATCAATATCTTAAAATTAGGATTTTCTTGCAGTGTGAGGGAGGCAACCGTGCGCTCTAGGCTTTCGATGCCCTCTTGGGCCAACAATTGGCATATGACCCAGTCTTTCTCTCGTTCTATCATGTGGATATGGTTGGCACCATGATTTGGGAGAGGATTTATATACACATTTGGCGTTGCGGCCTCCAGAATGATCTCTCATTTGTCAATCAAATTTTGCAACTTATACTTTAGATTAATGCAATCTTTCATTGTATGCCCATTCCCCGAAAATGGTAAGCACAAGTTTGATCAGGTATGTAAAAGCGACTCTCTGGATTGGCAGGTTTTGGCGACTTAGTTATGATGAGACTGGTGACTTTTAATTTAGCGAATTGACTGGCTCGTATTTCTGGATGTGGAGTGAATATCTGATGTGGATTTTTCTCAAAGTTCAGACATGAAAAGTCGTATGTGGCTGGAGGCGGCTGATTATAGTGGTTTTGGATCGCTTAATATGCAAGTGCAGAAACATGATATTTTGGAGATGGAGTTTGGTAGGTAGGTATATGTGTTTTCTAGTTTGTTGGTGAAGCTTAATAGTTCAGCTATACATAATATACTGGCACAAGGTTGTAGGGTGTTGACATGTAATTGCTTGGAGGAGGAGATTAGTGTACACCGAAGGATGATTGTGATCCTTCTCTTCTACGACTCCTCAGGCTGGGGGTGTAAGAGACGTTTTCCACATCCTCTTTTATCTTCATTGCGGTTCCGATGGAGCTTAGTGCGTCAGCTTTGTTGACAATGCTGACGATCTTTCTAGTGTTGAGACCATCTTCTATGGCCTCTCCCATTTTGACTAAATTGGCGAATGGTCTTCCAGCCATAGCCAACATTCTGACGTAGCAGTCTAACTCTTAAGATCGGATGAAGGCTGAAACTAGTTCTTCCTCACTCATCGGAGGCTGCACTCGAGCGGCTCCGTCCCTCCACCTACTTGTATATTCACGGTAGGTTTCTGTTGGCTTTTGCCTAATCTTTTCTAAAGAGTTGTGATCATACACATTTTCCACGTTGAAGCAGAATCTATCCATGAAGGCTTCTGCTATTTCTTCCTATGAGTCCCAGCAATGAATATCTTGCGCTATGAACCATTTAGATGCTTCACCTATGAGGCTTCGACTGAAGAGCCTCATTATCAGTGCCTCATTTCCTTTGGCACCAACCAGCTAGTTGCAGTAAGCCCTCAGATTAGCATAAGTTGGTAGCGCCTGAAAGATAGGCGCGTATTTGGAGGTCCCAACTATGTGGGTGGAATTTAGTGGAGGTGGCGTTTGGTAGAGACCCAGTATGGGCATTCGGGAAGTGTTCAGTGATGGGTGAGTTTAGATATGGAAAATGTGGTGGAGGCCTTCTTGCCTCAATAGCAGCTGCTTCTCTGGTAGCGTTGATGGATCATTTCTCGCGACCTGTTCTTGGAGGTCGTTGATTTTCTTGAACAGTAAGGTGATCACGTCATCGGAGTGTGAGGCATTCTGGAGGTCTTGAGGCGTAACGTCCTCAATCAAAGCATTATTTTTACGGGTGTCCTTATGAGTACAAGTCATATTTGCTTGATTTTCTTGGTTTAGGGATGCTGTCGTGGCTTTAGATCTGGTGAAGTATGCTAGTGTAACGCGACAGATCAACCATTTTGTATAAGAAGAAAAATAACTCAAAAGCTAATGACGTTAGTACGTTAGTAAAAAATCATAAATATAAGATATCACACATAAGTTGCAAACAAGGCACATAGACTCATGTATTCGATCAGAACTCTTGATTGGTTTTTCCATTCCTGGGGTATTTTGATCTTTTTGGCCAATTTGGGTTTTAGGATTTCGTTGAAAGGGCTATGGTTGATTTTTCACCACGCCTTCATTAACCAGAAACTATCCTACACATAAGTGGGATTATAATTTATATTATATAGGGCCGAGTCTTATACAGACTGCCTACGTATCCCTCCTTGGGAAATTAGGCCCTTTCGTAGTTCAGGTTACACAGAAATTATATCCTAATTTCTTCTACCCAAATCTTAATCTTACCCTGACCAGGCTCAATATGGGCTTCCCACATATCTCTCATCGGGAATCAGTCGGACATAGTTTTGTTTACAAAAACTGGGAAGGGGATAACATTTGATTGAAAGCCAGAAAAGAGGACGCCTAAACTACCCAAAAGATAACTTATCCTCGAAGCCATGGAGGTCATCGTGCTTACGACCGCGCATTTCCTGGAGACTTTCCAAAAAACGGCCTTGTATCATGAGCCAGATCTGGCTGGTGTTATCCAAGTGCTCCAGCTCAAACTCGAAAGCTTCACATTCTTCGATGTAATGCCTGGGAGCCCCTGAATGGTACAAGCATATTTTCATCCTCAAAGTGCTTGCAAAGATTTTCCAGGTAGTATTGAGTGGGCGGATCTTGTCAGTGTGGCACAAGAGTGAGAAGATGTCGGCATACGAATCTTTAAAGGTATTGAAGTCGTAACGCCAGAGCTTTGTGTCCATGGTGATTCTTTCACCAGGCATAATAGAGTCATAGACCAGGAGGGAGTGCGGTCCTCACAGGTTGTGGATGACTTTCTTGTCAATCAGTCTGATGGCTTTTCTCTTAAAGGCCATACATTCATCAATATTGTGGCTAGGTTGGCTTCTGTGGTACATGCACATTTTGTGAGCAAAGAGAGGTGTAAAAGTTGGGAGGACATGGGAGCTAGTGTGTGCCAGTCCGACTGCTTTTATCATATCAAAGAACTCAATGTTTCGCACTTCCCTTAGTGCAAATCTAAAATGAGAACCACGGGCTTTGAGGGCAATCACCCACCACATTGGAGATGATCTACGGGGAGACCTTTGCGGCATCCTGTAGTGATTAACAGCTTCGTCAATGATTGGGGTGATTCCTTCGGGTACCCCACTTATTTCCCCATATAGTATTAGGTCATCTTCTGATAGGTGCGTTAGAGGGACATTGTCTTCCACCATTGTCTTGACCTCCTTAGGTAGGTTTTGGTATTGGGGTTTCCCTTGAAGGACTTTTCAGTCAACTTTTCCATAAACTCTAAGATCTCGTCGACCTCTTTCATTTTGGCATTTGCCAAGTTAGTCTTGTAGTCAGCTTCTTTAATTTTTGCTCTTGCCAACTCAATCTTCACATCTATCTTGCGAATCTTGGCCCGAAGCAATTCCTCGATCTCTTCGTCGCTAATCAGATCAATAACTGGTGACATGACACTTTAGCTGTCTAGTGTTTCCATTGGTGGCAAATTAACCTTTAAGATGAGGTGAATTTAGTTAGCTTTGGTATTTTATTGTTTTCTTTTGGGTTGGTGTCCGGAATGTGGGACTAATCAAGAGTTTAAGACGGAACACATGAGAACACATAAGTAGTTTATATCACAAAAGCACATAAGCAGTTATAATATTCGCGTTCCTATACCTCGTTACTCCAAGGCTTTCTAATCGTTTGAAGCATAAATATGCCAAATGTTAATTAAACCATTGCCCCATAATCATTTCATTAATAATAAGTTCTTCCTCGATGGTGTTACAAAGCATAAAATGAAAAGTAGTAAAATCAGAAGAAGTCTTATCTAGTGGTTGATGACGAGGCTCCGTCAGTCCGAGCTCTCTTGGCTCTTCGAAGGGCGGACTGGATCTTGAGATGAGTAGATACCAGAAATGAACTAACCCACTGACCTTTCTCCTTGGGGGGTATCTGTGCTGCGTCATCCATAACTTCTTTCATACGATCGTTGAAGTCCTCTAGACACTCGTGGGTGAAGTCTAGCTCTTCGATCAAACTAACTATGACAATCTGGTCATACTGTATCTTATCTTGGTATCGGGAATTTCGATCATCCGCTTGTCTCTAAATGCAGCATGCGTTAATATTGGCCTTTGAATCCTGATTTTGTCTGGACTTAAAGAGGTTGGGCCCCGGTGTGAGGGTACCTTGAAAATGTGTTCTCAGCCAGTCTACATAATCCTCATCATGACCTGGGCAAAGAGGATTATCGGCTAAGGTCTCTAGACCCCACTTGACTCAGCCATTCCACTATCGGATAATGTCGGTAACCCTTATGATATTGTCGCCTTTGTGGTCAACCACGTATTCCCCCATATTCCCTATTTGGGGATTACCTATTCCATTCTGAACTATCTCAAGACCCTAAGATGTGCGTATGGTCGGATCCCACGGATCTCCATAAGTGGTAGGAAAAGGCATTTTCTTCCTCTCACAATATGGTTTCAGATATGAAGTCGGGAAATCTCCACTGAATACTATCCTCTCATAGCCTAGAAAGATGAAAGCCCACCTCTCTTTGGATTAGGTCCCAAAATTTGGATAAGTGACAAGAAAGCCGTCCTTTCTATGCTTAGGGTCTCGGTACGATGGAACCTCAGTTTTATGGAGGTGCTTAATGATCTACCATTGGAATAAGAGGTTACAACCTTAGAAGTGCCTATGTAAGTTTTGGCATTGACCTAAGGCTCGATAGGTGTCGGACAGGATGACTGGGACTAGTTCATAATATTTGGTTTCCTCATTAGTGTCTATGCCATGAAAGATAAATGAGTGACAAAGATGACCTGGGTATCCATGGACTGGTAACGGTATTTGGTAGACACCATGGTCCTAGAAGGTATATGACAAATGCTAGGGGTCGGGTAGCTTCCCAAGCAGTGAAGGAGTGAAACTCTACAGAGTGCTCTATGTAACCCTGGGTAGACCCAAACCGGGTATGTAGGTCCCTAAAGGCTACGGTGGGGCCGGATATCCAATCGATGCTAGCTAAGGACAACATCTTAAGGATCTCACCGACAGTCGGCTTATGGGGCACTAGAAGGTTGTGGTGAGGTTTCTTTCTCCGCCTTATACAAGTACCTATGATGTCTATGTAGTCTCTGATTTCTTCTAGGGTCAGGGTTATCTCGAAGTCACCGAACCTAAAAACCATTCTCTCGTTATCCCAATACCTGGTAAGGACTTTTAAAAGGTCGGTATTTCCTTTATGGTCATAAGAGAGGGTAGGTGTCCTAGACAATTCGTTATTTCCTTTTGTTGTGGGGGTACTTAGCCATTACCACCAAATTTTCAGCATCTCGGGTTCCTCGATAACCATGTCAAATTTGAAGTTCGTAGGCATCTACAAAACAGAACACGGTTAGTTCCCCCCCAAAGATCAATGGTTCATCACATAAGGCACGTTAATTGCTTCCACATAGCAAGTAGTTTGGATGCAGTGCCTTTGGGTCAGAGACCGTTAGGACACGAGGGAGTCAGCATGTTAGGTCCAGGTAGGTCAGAGATACCCGAACCTATCTAAGTCAGTATGCGATAGTTCAAGGGATCTGGCTTCGCTCTATCCTAGTTGTACTAGAGCGATTTAGCAAATAACTTTAGGGACCCGAGCGGACAACCCAGGGTGAACCATTTTCGATTGTTGAAATGACCGCGTACCAACTCTGTCTTCAATGTGTTCCAAAGAAAGGTTTTTGGTTTTATACTGGAGGGTGACTGCGAAATCCACATAATTATCGTTGTGCACTGATGCAAGTGTGTGTGCATGCCATTTGGCGGAAGATGAATGCATGAATGCCAATTATAATTGTGGTATTTAAACACACAAGCAATTCATATCATTTTAACATCTCATTTTAAAAAAAAACATGTTGTATTGGAACCCTTATGGTTAGAACATAGGTTTATCCCCAACAGAGTCGTCATATGTTACAGTTCACTTTTTATGCGGGTGAGCGCATAAAGAGCTACTAAGAATTTGGATGATGCTCTAAGTCGGATAATATGTTTTAGAAACGACACCTAATTTATAGGTAAATTAAGAAAACCAATGTGAAAGGGTTTATTGAAATTCATTAAAAAATCTTATCAAAACCAGAGTCAAGATAAGTGTAATGGTGATCCCCCGAGGAAAGTGTTAGCACCCCGGTAATAAGGATCCGTAGAATACAGTTGACCTATGGGCTCTATATCGTGCTTCAAAATGATTTAAATTGCTTAAGGTTTAAAAATCTGCAAAATAACTTGTCATTTTCATTTATTCAAATTAAAGGTTTTGTTTTGAAACAAATAGTTAAACTTCCGCCAAAGATAGTATGCACGGGATAGTTTAGTCAATTTCATTTTCGGACTAAGAACACTCAAATATGAATTTGAATAGAACTCCACATTTAGTTCAACTATGTTGACTATTTTCACACTTGCATCTTTTACAATCCTTTCCAAGTTTTGAAAATGGTATAATTCATTTAAAAAAAAAACAAATTCGGTTTTGAAAAAGAGATAGTAAGAAAGTGGGTTTTATTCATTTTTTCATGCTATACTTTCCCAAAGACAAATCATATTCTACTTTCGAAAACATTCAAACCAAACTCAAGTCCAATATAGTTTATAGTTTAAATGTCCATGAATGTTCAATTGGGCTTAGCCCGCCAAACTGTCCTTAATATGACGATTTCAGCCTGATTTCCAAGTCTGAATTTCAGCAGCCCATTCATCCAGATTTCAATTCAGTCGAGCCTAATTCTGGGTCCCTTTTGATCAATCCATTTTGGTTTTAAAACTCAAGGCCCAAATTTAAGTTGAAATCCAAGTTTTATCATTTACATCAGCCCAATTTTACTCTTGAAAATTAGTAACCCATTTCCCATGTTTACAAACTCTTTGGTATCCAAAATAGCTCCTCTTATTTAAATTTCGATTTAAACAAGTTTTGAAAATTATTTATTGACGATCTAAGCTAAAATAATCTGCTTATCGTTTGCCTATCCTAGATTATAACCATAAGTAAAAATTTCAATATATAGAAAAGTATTTTTATTACAACAAATACGATATATATACACAGATTATGAGGAACTAAAATGAAAATTGAGGGAGTTTAGGCTGGTGGGCCTACCGAACCAGTTGACTATTTTTATTCATAGATGACTTTCATGCAAATATTAGCTTCCCTTTCTCATTATCTCGGCTGAAACAAACTTGATTGGGTCTCAAGCCAATCGGCTAAACGTGAAATACATTTGACTCGTCTAAATAGAATGATGGGCCCACTTAGGGCCCATCTCATGGTGATGCAGCAGAAACAAACAAAGAGAAAAACAAATTCCCAAGTTAGAGAGTATCTTGGACTTACCATATAAAATAAAAGCAATTCACAAATAACCCACAATAGATCACATTTAATTTAAAACACGTGTTCAACCCAAATAGAGATAATTGGGCCTAGCCTAATGTCATACTCAAATTAATATCGCATATGAACTGTAGACTAAACAGAGAAGGTAAACACGTTTACTTCCTTATTTCTTCCTTTTAAAAATCAAATAGACACAATGCCACTCCATTATTAGTCAAACAAGTTTGGATATTTAAAATGAGCAGGGAATGATTAATAAACTATCTTCAGCTAGACATAAGTAGGGTTAGGCAAGTACCAGTCTAGCTAGGTATCAGATACCTATGAGGTCTCAATATGCAGGTTCAAGGTCTCATCTCAGCTGAGTGTTTGAAATTAGATGACTCAATCTTAGCAAATAGAGAGCATAGAATAAGAATCCACATAGTACATAAACACTCCTTGAATCATCAAACATGGTCTTAAAGAATTTAAAGTTTTTTTTTTATCTCTTTTCAAGTCATAAGTAAATCTCTATTTTCGAAATTAAATTTATTCAAAGTCGTAATATGTATATATGATTAAATGTTGAAACTTTACGTGAAATATTTGAATAATTAAATTATTTTATAGAGTGGAAATTGTAAAAATGTTTAGGGTTACATAAGCTTTATGATCCGGTTTTACTCGTTTTAAATATATTCCTTTAATAAAAATGAATAATGAGTTAAATAGGTTTATTTATTAAATTCTCCTATTTTTAACAAAATATACTCCTTTCTCTAATAAGTTTATTTTTAGCCACAAAATATTTTTAAACCGTCGGTAACCACATTTGCAGATTTCTTAGGGTGCCTAACACCTTCCCCAACGAATCATCATAACCCTTATTCGAACTCTGGTTTTCAAATTAAAGATTTTCGTAAATACTTTTTTTCAAAACGGTTTCCTAATTCCATAAAAATTAGGTGACGACTATGTTTTCACACAAATATCCAAGTTATGGTACATTCTTACTGCAAGGTTAAAAACAGATTGTAATAGATACCAAAGGATTTTATTAACATTTTGTGGCTAACCCTTATTTTTTTATTTTGTTAATTTTTGCTTTATTTGTTTATTTTATACGTACGCTGGCATTGCATTTCATGGCATACTTCCGCCAAATGGCATCATCACTTTTCACACACTCACAAAGCGCTTATGCGGGTTCGCAACCGTCTTCCACTATAAAATCCTATTTCTGGGACACCCTGACGGGTAGTTGGTCGCAGGCCGGCCAACATTCGTCAATGTTCCACCTCGAGTTGTCTGCTCATGTACTAGTCTCTTTTCAAAGCCCACTCTAGTCTACCTAAGATAGAACAAAACTTATTTTTAGGTGCATTGACCTAAGTTAGCTTAATACCCAAGGCATACTAAGGCCATTAGTAGCAGACCACCTTATGTCGAATACGGTCCACGATCGAAAGACAATCATTCAATAATGTGTTGAATTGAAGAATATGTATGCCGAGTTGTGCGAACCATTGTACAAAATATTTTTGGGGGAAATGGAATGACTTACAAATGGCATATACATCCTTCAAACGTTAGGCCCACCTTGGCATAAAAAGGTCACATATATGTAGGACACATTATTTATTGCTTACTTGCTACGTGATATATGATTGTTTCATTTCTTATTAAATTTGCTTACGTGTTTTGTATGATTTTCTCGAAATATGATTGGTCCATTATTCTATCCCAAAAGTCTTAGAGCCTCATTTAGGCATCCAAACTCAAAAATTTAAATCTATCTTTTTTCTGTCCAAATTTTTCCATCCGTCAGTAAAAAACAACCCAAAGGTCATCTTAAAATTCGTGCCATTTTTGAATCATCTGTATGGTCCGTTGATACCACTTAAATGTTTCAAACCTTATAATCTCGATCTACTTTTCAAAACTCTACATCCCAAGTTGCATAAGAAAATGTCAGTCATCGTTCGATTCACGTTGACCACGTCGTCCTTAAAAATCACTTTCCCACATCAAATTGTACTAGAATCACATCCCTTAGGACCTCAAAACCTTATACTCTCAAAGCCCCATGTTAGAAGTACCGTTAGTCATCGTCCAATTCATGTCGACCATGTCATCCCTAAAAATAAATTTTACATACCCAATTATGTCCAGAGTCACACCTGTCATTGACCATCTTGTGTAACCAAATACTCAATTAGTATAGAGTATATCCCAATCCTAGGATTCCGTTATTTTAAAAAATCTTCCAAGTATATATCATTTTCTAACACATTATGCCCATCCAGAGGTTGACTTGTGTTGAACGTGGAATTTGAAAGAAGCATGGACCAGCGAACTCCAGTAATCGATTTGGTCGGTGATGAAGAAATAGACAATCATGAAACAAAAATGGTTTAGATTAAAATCGTGAAATACCAAGCTAGACTTATAGAAATAGAGATAGAGCTTATAAACATCGAAAAAGAAGTAATGATCTTTAGAAGCCATCCAACGCATGATTTAATAGACTGAAAAAAGGATCAAAGGTTAGTCTCTACAACGAGGTTAGTTGTACACCACATAACCCGACAAAAGAAGAGCATATTCAACTGTCCAATCATTAAGATGCTGCGAGGCAAATGGACAAAAGTAACAATTCATTAAAAGAGTCTTCTAAATATTTTGTTGGCCCTATAGAAGATGTGGTTGAGTCAGGACTTAAAGGATCGAACAAGGCGGGGGTTGACATAACCCTACTAACAACTGGAAAAACTATGGAGGATGGAAGATCAATCATTGTAAAGGCATTTAGCCGCTCTCAGGGTTTTAACTCACTAGTCAAGCCACCTTCTGTCATATTCTAACGATTGAGGTTAGCAGGGATCTTATGACCAATATGTGGTAGCATCCCCCAATATTTACCACCATAGATTGATGCCTCCAAATGGTGCTCGTATCATTCAGGGAAGCCGGGACACACCACGGATGAATGTGGAAACCTGAAACAAGATATTTAGAACATGTTGGACAATGGCCAGATAACTCAGGTACTAGGGCCTACCATTTAGTTCGTATATTATTGTGACACATTTGTCGTTACCGTGCTAAATCTCATGCTTAGAAAATATCGTCGCAAATTCACTACTATTGCAGAATCCTACGCAAGCCTTTTCAACAGATTGAAAGCTGCAGAGATAGCATACCCCATTACTACCAAGAAAGAGCCCCCATTAAAAGACAGGGTATAGAGGGCAAACATATATGAAAAAGTCGTGTGCTTAGCATTCAAAGGCGTTAGGACATGCCATTGGAGAATGTTATACTTTTATGAGCAAAGTCAAAGATTTGATCGAGATGGGGAAAATCAAGGTTGATATACTTACAATCAAGGAGGAAGCTCAAAACCAAGCACCAGAGATGGTCGCTAAATACAAAAAAAAAAGTCACAATGACCCAAGAGGGTCGACTTTTGGGTAGTACCTAGGTTGATGTTTCGCATTTCAAATTATGTTGTCTTTACTTTTTATCTTATGTAACAGAAGGGATACGTAGGAAGACTACATCGGGCATGATATTTAAAGTATTTTGGGTAGGACATCTTTAAGTATATTTCCTTGTAATTAGAACTATGTGTGACCTGATTTCCCATGGTGGAATACGTAGGCAGCCTATAGGCTCGATCCTTTTATGTTTGAATTTTATATTTCCCCCCAAAAAAGTGATATTGGAACACTTTTGATACTCAAGAGGGAAACAAAATCCTCATAAATGCTCTTGAAATTGGGGTAGGATTTTGACCCACAAGAAGAAAGCATCATCATCCGTGACATCCTAATACTGGGGGTAGGTTTTGGTTATTAGGAAAAAAGTATCATCATATCGGGAAAGACTTCCAAAAAATGACAGGATCTAGCGAAATGTAAGGATCAAATCAGGATCGAATTTTGGTATTCGACACAAGTTAATCTTTCTCCAAACCGCACATTCTGCCACCTCTAAAGTTCACATTTCTTCTGTCGGTCCTTTAGCATTAGGTCTTACTAGACAATAAGTCATTTTTGTTCTGCGACTTAGGTTACTTCTTAAAGTATTATATTCACTCAAACCTTGGACTAGTCTATTTTGAGCAAATAATCTTACTTGTCTATATTATGTTATTATCTATTATGATCGATGAACTAACACTTTTACCCTTTTTAGCTTATTCTTTTCTAAATGAGGTTGACTTGTACTTAACATTGAATTGGCAAGGAAACGATAATGACAGACCCTTCTCCCATACTTAACTCTAATCCAATAGCACACACCGCTCTTCTTCCAGTCAAGAAATCACATTTTTTCAATAAGAGCAACCAAAACCGACTCCGGTGATTACACACAAAGGACATGGAAAGGAAACAAAGACCAGTGACCGTCGGAGTTTATATGAATGGATCAAACAAACAAGGGAAATGATAGAAGAGGTTATGCACTCAATGAACCATCAAAGCCTAAGTTATGAGTTAATCAGATAAAAGAAAATACGTTTTGACAAAATCAGAAAACTGTGCAATTTGACATGATGATTGACGGACCGTCAAAATGCCCAATATAAACCATCCAAATTCCTGCAGATTTAAGATTTCAGGAGTCATATTGACGGTTTATATTAATAAACCATCAAAAGTTTGACGGACCGTCAATCTGATCCTTTTGAGGCGGTGTAATTTTTATGTCGGGTTTAAATCAGATCCTTACGAATTGGGGCTCATTTTTCTTCAAGAACAGTTCCTAAGTTCTCTCCAAACACTTACAAAGGTATCCTAACATCCCAAGATCAAATAAAAGGTAAATCACGTAAGATTAACACCATAAATCCCGTGATTATCGTAGAAATCATCTTCTCCACATAAAGTCGGTTTTGGAAAACCTTGGAGATGGAGTAAGCTTGCTGTTTTAGGGGGATTTTTATGTGTAAAGGTAAATTATCATCCTCTAACTAGTTATATGATTAATTGATGATTTGGAGCCAGGTGTGAAAGGATCTTCGTAATCGAAACTCGTAAACCTATGAAATCATCGTGATATGACTTGTGGGCTGTTTTACTTGAGATATAAGTTAGAATTGATTAGAAAATTAATTATTTATGTTGTGAAACTAAATAAAGTAGATTTTGGAGAATTGTGGGATCGAATTATACAAGTATCCCTTGTAAAGAAGTCTAAGAACCCTATATGCTTAAGTTTGTCGATAAAATGCCTAACTGAAGTTTCGCTATGGAATATGGATTCGATATTGATATCGTCCCTTTGTTTGCTATAGATAATCATACGTAAGGAGTACGGGGGCTTATAGAATGACTCATAACTTCATGGACAAGGTATGTAAGGCTATCCCTTTGTTTCAAAAGCATGAAATCCAAAGAGTTTATCATTTTCAAAAAGAAATGACGCAAACTTCATCCTATTGTATATCATAATCTCTTATAGAGAATTGTCCATTGTTACTCCTATTCTCATGACCATTGATTTTTGGTTAGTGGTTTACCATATCATAAATCTTCAGAAAGAAGCATTCCACAGAGTTAATCATTAGAGTTGACTAAAAGTCATTCCAAAAGTAAAGTCAAAGAGTTTTGAGTTCCAAAAAGACCTTAAGTGCTAATATTACTATACATACATATATATATATATTTATATATATATATATATATATATATATATATATATTACTCACACCACCATTGCAAATAGCCGGTGGACAGTTGTACATGTATATTATACACACCACGCCGCCCTATAGTCGACTAGGCAGGTACGTATATATGCATCCATACATACACCTCAGAGTATACCTGAGGGCAATGGCATATTATACACCTCACACTGTAAGTTAAGGGAAGTTTATATAGTAAGGCCTATCCAAACAAATTTCATTTTAGTTTCAGAGTTTCATTATTCGCCTTATATGACTTCCATGTTGCTTTATGCTTTCCTTTACAACTTATCTCTTCATATTGCTTTTATCCCTTTCTTTAAAGCTAACAGTTTCATATTGTGATTCATACTTTACATAGAGGTACATTTCGTTCATACTGACGTCCCTTTTATCGGGGGCGTTGTGTGTTCATGCCATAGGTTCTGATAGGGGCTCTACTAGGTCACCACAATAGGAGCTATCAAGTCCACCCGTCAGTAAGTAAGATTTGTCTTTTTCCAGAGCTTCCTGGTCAGCTAGTGAGTATGTTTGGCAGGGTCATGTACAGTATGGGTAGGTTGGGGCCCTGTCTCAACCATATGACAGTACATGTATTCGTAGAGGCTCATAGACTTAGTTGGTATGTACAATTGTTAATGTGTAGCCTTGTCAGCTATGTTTTCTTTTGTTGAACTATATTGGGACCCTATCAGTCCTGTTATGTATATATGTTGGGCTAGTTCCTCTTGTTCAGTATTTTTGTTGTGTTATATCCCACTACGATCTTGTCGGCCGAAAGCTCTACTCATACAAAAATCTGGTCATTAGAGTGGTATGCTCGAACCAGCAAGGCACCGGGTGCCGGCCACACTCCCTAATTTAGGGTGTGACATAAACTCCCTAACAGCATTCCAAAGACACCCTTCACAAACCCTACCCCTATGTTTTTTACTCCCTATTTGTCACAAAATAACTTTCCACACCTATTGTTTTGCATCTCAACTCCTCGGAGCCGAAACCACCAAGGCGGTGTAAAAACAAAGCACTAGGACGCACTTTCCAACAACACCATCACTCAAGCATCATTGTTCGGTAAGTTCTACTACCTTCGTACTATACATGATTTGCATCACAAGAATAGGGTAGAAGCATGCCTGTGGGTTGAGAAATTTCATGAAATCTTGAAAATTTTGAGTGGTAGTTGTTATGGGGGTAGATCCACAGATCGGGTGAAATAATAGTGTAAAAATGGTCTATACATCATGCATGCTCACCTAAGAACCAAGGTAAGGGATTTTCTAACTAGAATAGAGGTGAAAATGTTGGATTTTTTGGCTCGGTTGGTCAGGAAGACGACCTCGCTTCGGTGGATAGGTTCCGCTGAAACGGGTCTGCTGAGGCGCATAATATCTTTGCTGAAGAGAACAATGGGAAAAGAGAGATTTCTGCTGAAGCAGACCTTTTCCTCGCTAGGGCGGCTTTTCTCCAACAACACAAATTTCGCCGTTATGGAAACAGAACATAAACAGTGCTAAAATAGTAGTTTTGCACCGGCTCAATCGGGTCAATTTTTGTTGTTTTTTTTGGATCATTAGACATATAATAATATAATGCACATGTATCTATCACTGAACTGACTTGAATTTGATTAATGCATGTACAATTTGCTGAAATTGACCAAAATTTAATTGAAAACCTTACCCGAACTTACAGACTCATCGAAGAGCCCGTGACTGACTATAATATTATCTGGTTCATGTCAAAAGGTTGTGAGAACCATTACTATGCCAATTTAAGAGACAAAATTATTGAAAGAGAGGGGCATAGACATGACCAACGTAGAGGAACATCTTCCGTAATTTTATGAGCGTTTGATGTGAATAGGCTGGAACTACTTTGCCCGTTCTTCTTGCCTAGCCAGTGAAGACTAGATAAGGGAGTTTTACGCAAACCTGAAGTGGGTGAGGCTGTTGGAGCATAATACTCAGATAAAAATTTGGGGCATTATGGTACCAATCGAGTCTGAGGTGATTAACGATTTCTACGGGCTGCCGAATCACCCCTCGGAGGCTTTGGAAGCCAAAGAGGCTTGTGGTAATGGGGCGTGGTTGGTGTCACATCTGGTGGCTGATGAGCATAGAGAAAAGATCACATTGACCAACAATAAATCCGAGATTATGAATAAGTACTTCACTGCCAAGGCCAAAAGGTGGCTGAACATCATCGCTAGCAGGGTATGTCCCTCAAGTAATAAATCTGACTGCGTGTATATTCGCGCTCTGATGATAGAATGCATACTGGATAATATCCTATTAAATATGGGCCACCACATCATCTGGGAGTAGAAGGAATACTTGGCCAAGGAAGGGCCGAGTCTGATGTTTCCTTATCTGTTTACGACGTTGTGTTGGAAGGCTAGAGTGATGGATCGCCCACACGATGACTGGATTGATCCTAAAGGGGTCTTTCACCCTTTGAAAGTGTCATGAGTGGGTACTCTGGTGAAAAGTAAGAAGAGAAGGGTGGACCTGAACATGAGTGGTGATAGTGATGCTGATGATGGGTCTCAGTCTCAATCGCAGTTACAGCCACAAGGGCCATTTGGTGCCATGGGTTCTCAACTGCTGGAGATTCGAGATTTGGTTGCCGGGCTTCCTAGCTTTCCATTGGGGCTAGCACTTTGGGTGTCTCTACTGACTACTTATCCCGAGAGGAGATGAAATAATATATGGAGTTACAGAAGGTCCTTCAGACCTCGATTGATACTTTGGAGACGGCATATAAGGACTTGCCAGAGATCATGTTAATCTTCGTACAAGCTTTACGAAGGAAAAGAAAAGGAACAAGTCCAGGGTAAAACTCCTCGTAAAGGTGTGGAGAGCTATCAAGGGCTTATTCAAGCATTTGGATTACAATGACCCTCTCCGATTGAAGATGAACATGATGATGAGGACTACTCTTTCCTGAGCAAACCCAAAGATAGGGACAACATCTACAACACTGGGGGAGGTGGCGAGGTGGCAAGTTCTAAGAGGCAAGGCTGAGCTCCTATTTATTACTGGTATCTAGCCCATGTCCGACTTCATTTCAGACAATTTACTTTTTTGGTCTTCGCAGATATTTGGATAATTTGGTTGATTTTCTTGCTTTCATTTTCTGTTTTGTTTGGTTTGGTGAATGATTATAACAATTTGGGTCTTTGTATCTAATCATTTATTTATGTCTTGGTTGAAATGTGTTGGATATTTGGGTATTTCTTTTGAAAAAAGCAGTCCAAAGTATGACTCCCTCTTATTGACCAGGCCAACTCCTTTACTAGTTATTTCTCTAAAATCATAGGTGTGTTTGACGCACATGGAAACTGCTTTGGAGATCTGAATTTTTCTTGTTGGTTTTCCCTAAAATTAAAATGGCCATGGTATAATTTGGTATATGTACATGTTGAATAATGAAAAACGGGGGAAGAACTCACTGGTTTCTGCCCAGTGATTTTGTTGGTGCGGAAGTGATCTCCGTCGGGGTGGACTCACCTTTGCGGGAAATGTTTCGCTTAGGCAAACTTCAGTAAGGTGCAAACATTCGCTAAGGTGGGAACTTAATCGCGAACGCGATCTCGACAAGGCGGGCCATATTTTCCAAGGAGGATTATGATATAGCAACAAAATACCGCTCCTGCGACCATCCATTCACTGGCGCAGCTCTGCAGGTGCGGGAGATATACGCTGGGGCAGAAATTTTGAACCAGAACAAAATTTCAAACTTGGGCAATTTTTCAAACTGCGCAATAACTTTCGAACATAATTTCCACACACGATCCGTTCTCAAAAGAGTGTCAGGACCATATACCAATTAGAATCGTCTAGATACCAATTTGAATCGACCAGATATCGAATTAAATGAGGAAGCATGATAGGAGTGAAAGAAATGAAGAGATCCTAAAATGCCTCATAGCCTCTCGAGGATGGGTACGGATGTCAACGTACTAATCCGCGAGACTCTACTAAACATTGTCCTTGTATTCGTGAGACCGGTGAACCTAGAACTCTGATACCAACTTTATCACGACCCAAATCACGGGTGTCATGGTAGTCCTACATAATCCCCCGATAGGTGAACCAATCCTAAATACAACCTTAAGAAAATTATAAAAATGCGGACGAGGAGAATTTCAGAATAAAATACCAACTATAATCATAAACATCTTTAAATACCTATTTTAAAAACACTTCATTCCCAAAATCTGGTCCGACTTATACAAGGACTCTACGATACCATGAGAAATACAATGACATTACTCCGAATAAAGGATAATGTCTACATATGATGGAAACTAAGGCCATCGAAGAGTAGTCTGCCTCAGCTTTCCGTACTCCAATTTGCAACCTGAATAGACTGAATACATGCATCCACGTAAAAGATGCACGTAAAAGATGCAACAAGCATAGTATGAGTACACAACGTACACCTGTAGGCATTATAGGTCGACAAAGATGGAAGATACGCGAAAAGAGATAACTATCAAGTTAATCAACAAGTAATCCTACTCTAACGGTTTCATAGGTCAAAATAGGTCGTATTATTCATGTACAACAACAACATACCCAATGAAATCCCACAACGCGGGGATGTCGTATTATTCATGTAATGGTACATAAAATCAACAAGTTACCTAATACATTTAAGGATTCGGAAAGTCATGTAAAACTCACAATCGTGCAAGACACCACCTAAGTCACCTATTTCACAAAAAGAGATTTATCAATCAACCCGGTTAAACCTCACACAGTTCATTACCCAGCTACCTTAGACCTTTCACCATATAAATCTTAGAAAGCAGGACATTTGTTAATGATCATTATCTCTAGCAAATCCTAAGTGCATCCATATCCTATTCCAAGCAAGACAACTTTAGTTCATTAAACTCTTTCCATAAGTTCTAAGAAATTTCCACATCTTTAACTCTATTTATCAAGACATGAATTACACATATATACAACATGTAAGAAGAACCACACAACAACAAATCGACAGTTATACCCACAATCCATGCTAGACTCTTGTTAAATAACACTGCCAATCACCAATAATACAAGCAAATGTATTTAGCAACACAAATAAGACCGATTGCGAGTACCCGGACTCATAAAGGTGTAACCAGAGAACAAGCCAATCATAGCAACCAAATAGGTCCACATAATCAATCCATTCATATAATCGCATTTAATAAGGAAGTCACTCAAGTTCCAATAACCAATCCATATCACATTACCACACACAAGAAATCAATGTATGGATTAATGTGAATGAAATGCATATACCATGTACCTTTATCATCCCTTATACAGTACATCAAGTTTTTTATTATGATCGTACACCCATGGAGGACCCGCGAAGTCCATGTACCCCTCCGAAATTTTCCATCGGACCTAGCTTTTGGCTGTAATAATAATTGTTGCAGGCGTGCAATCCCGCTCCTCGCATACCATCATCATCATCATCATCTCAGTGTTACCATAATCTCATAGTGTTCTTTTCCTTTCTCGGTCCCTTGGAACCACAACATCATCATACCACTCCAATATCAATATCATCAGAACCATAAGTGTATGAATGCAAATGACAATATAAAGCAAGAATCATGATATAATGAGATGCAACCAACTATAGAGATGGACATCATGTGTTTTCAAGAAATACATCAACATATAACCCAAGTACAATCAGGATATCATATCAAGCATGTGTGATCAATAAGCACAATGATAACAAGTATGGCGACAAGCCCAATCAATCAGCAGTCGGAATCAGCTTAAGCTTGATTTCCCAAATCACCTATCAACACAGTTTAACATCGATACTCACTCAACTGTTCATCACAACCATTTGAGTGGGACCCCCAACTATGCCCAATATCCCTCAATATTTATAACTAATTACGAACTTCTATCGAAGTCTTGTGAAAGTAAAATGTAGCCTACCTCAATAGCCGAGCAGGATCCACACACGCCTTGACTTCTTCGAGATGTGTCGTAGGCGACAATAGTCTAACACACATGTTCTACACGTTAATATCACTCCAGCACATATAGGGACTTAGTCATTAACCATACAAAAGGATACCTAAAATAAATCTCGGGCCCACTGTGTCAAAATCCTAACTTTATTATTCAACAAGACTTAAAAACATGTTTACTAGTTATAACCTGAAATTAATTTAAAAAACAACCTTATTTAGACTTTCGATTTCATGATTCAATAAAACCCCAATTTTACAAACCCTAGTTTTCTTCCCCAAATAAGAAAGGGGAGGGGGTTCATAAACAAATTTAAACTTCACCATATGGCTTATTTTATCAACATAAATACTTATTTAAAGACATCAAGGTCTACCAAATCATTTTCATCCTTTATACATGAATCAATAAATTCCAACTACCAAACATTTTCCCATTCATTTCCCCCTTTCATCTTTTACCCCAAATACTAGAAGCATGGATGAACAATCAAAAGGGGTGTAGAGATTACCTTCTATAAAGAAATTTTAGGCCAAACTGCAGGAAGACTCCCTAGGCCAGCCCCCAATTCGAGACACACATTTTTGGGAAAGTGGGATATTTTAGGTCATTAAATCCACTGGTTTAACAACACTTCTGCCTCTGCGGACTCGACACCCCAGGCGCGGATGCATTTCAGAACGTTAAAGGACTGCTGAGGCCAAGCCACTTGCCACCTCGCTCAGTGCAGAAACGAAAAATATTTCACAGGAGCGGACTTGCTCTGTCCGTCGGTGTGGACAAGATCTCGCTGGTGCGGACACTGCTATCTCAACACTTCTTTACTTCAATTAACTTTCTTTCTGAACCGTTGGAGTTACTTTACTCACAAATTCCACGAGTAGTAGTTATCGACAAATGCCCGGACGAGGGTTATGATAGAATTTAGATGAAAAGTTCATAATGACCAAATGATTCAATACAGTAAATAGTGCTGCAAACTTACTCCCATCCTCGAATTTCTCATTCAACTGAGTTAAGACATACTTTTCTAAAGAATTACCCAAAACAACCAAATATTACAATTTCACAAATAAGGTCACAAAGTACATCAAATTGTCTCGGAAAGCAAATCAATGACTCGACTAAGTCATAAATGACCCTCCAGAACTACCGAAACTACCGGAAGCAACATAATCTGAAGACGAATTCATATACTCCAAAGTCAACTTTGAGTCAAACTAATCAACCCAAGATTCCTATTTTAGAATTTTCTCCCGAAACACACATAAATGAACCTCGGGCTCTGTGCCACCAATCCCCGCGCATCACAAACCCCACACAAAGTCTACGGGAAGGGCAATATAGTCAAATAAGGGTCTTTAGCTAAAACCGATATATATATATATATGCTTTGATTATTTTTCAAATTTGACACACATTTTGATGATCCAAAAAATAATATGTAAATACACATAATATATTTTTATGATATTTTGACAAATAAAATAACAAAGAGACACTATAATTATTTAAACAAATTCTCTTTTTTTATGCGCGGGGGCCAGAGAAGAGCTGGACCACAAAGGTCTATTGTACGCAGAATTTAATTAAAATTCAAGTAGCTCTATTTGATTAATTAAATGTGTGGAGGGTCAAAATTGGGTGTCAACATTAGGTAATTCATCCCAACAATCATCAACTGAAAGTACAAGAAAGAGTAATGTTCTTGACACACGAAAGCATCTACAAGCATAGGAGGGAGAAGGAGTAAGTACAAGAGGCTAAGAGTTGTTGGATAAGGTGTTTATGTGTCTGAGTTTGGATATAGCTGTGTTAATGTATGTGTTTCACAATCACTTTTGCAATACCTCGTACCTTCAAACTAAGCCTTTTTCATGATCCACGAGTGTAGAAAACCCAACGGAGAGTTTACTTTTGAAAACCAGGTTCAACTCTGCACATGACATTTGATGGCAAGAGGTACGGACCATAAAATGTTTTACGGTCCATGAAATGAACCATCGATCTTCACTTTTGACAATGAAGGTAAAGTTGTGAATTCTACTAACCGTCAAACTATTGACGGCCCATCAATCTTCTCCATCTATTAATTCCATATTTCACTACTCTTTAGAAATCTTCAAAAAATGATGATACAGTCAGATTATACAGACCATCAAACTTTCGATGGACCGTCAAAATATTGACGATCCAGACTCAGACCATCAAACATTCAATGAACCATCGAATGGACTGTCAAAATTACCCGACAACAAACAGTATAAATACGACACTTGATTCTAAAAATCAGTATTTCATATTCCCAAGCCCTAGAATGAAGATTCTCTCTTCCTAACCATCTCCTGCATCAAGGTAAGTCCTTTCCACATATTTCCATGCGATTCTAACATAGTATAATCAATTCCTAAGTAAATACATTACTCTTAACTTAGGGTTTTCACGATAAACCCAATTTAAGGTTTCAATGTACAATCTTTGGAGTTATTCTTCAAAGTTAGGATTTTTAATACAAGTTTGGAAGCAAGTCAGGTATGTAGAGCTTCTATCCACGTGTGGAAATATTCATGTTCTTCCTCACGCCACGTTCTTCCATGAAACACAAATTTCTTCATAAGTTTAGGGTTTTATTCTATTATCATGATAACCCTAACTACATGTAATATTATATATCATGTATATATTATACTTCATCAATTTTATTCATGGTATATCATTATGATCATCATGAACCTGTCCGTAATTCATGAACCCATGCTTTGATTTCCATGAGTTCTTCATTATGAGCGTCTCATAGACTATGTGGAGAAAGAGTGGAACTATCACTGGCAGCGGGGGATAGACCGTTTCATTTGTAACTGATCGATGACTTCACCCCAGCTCCTGAGTATGTAACTTGGCTAAGAAAAGAAGCACTAGCTAATCTTTCAGCTTATTGAAGAGATACCGGTTCGTGCACCTTACCTAAGGTTCACTCACTAGAAAGATATTTGTTAGCTAAGATCATTCAATCAATTACCTTTGCCGTAAGGCCGCATAGTCGTAACGTAAGGCAGAGTCCTACTTAACCTATGGAAATATACATGTTTTCTCACAAGTTATATATATTATGAAATTATGTTCATGTTAAACTCTCTCAGATCATGTTTAAAAGTTATTTCATGAAATTTATGGGCTTACAAACAATTATTTTTCAAGTACATATTTTGGGAGTTGCATAGTTTACCGAGAAGGTTCTAGTAGCCTAAAACTATGTATGCCACCGTAGGATAAGGGTTGCTCCGCCCAGAGGATGATACCTTCAGATTTGCAGATTAGATCCTTTTTTGCCATGTTCATATCTCATATCATCAGGGAGCCAATTCGGGTACACCACCACCCGATACCACAGGGCCTACAGAGATCCCTATTCCACCACCCAGCAGTACAGACTGATGTTAGGGTAGCTATTTATCTGTTCACCTAGTTTGTGGCTTCTCAAGCCCAACGTCAGGGAATGACTCTAAGCACGGGGATGAATTGAGAGTCATCTAGTTTCAGGACTCGTGAGTTTATTCTCATGGAACCTCCAGTTTTCACATGGCCTTGTAAGAAAAAAGATCCACATAATTACATTGATGGGCTTCAGAAAATCTTTCGTGTGATGCATGTTAATGAGGTAGAAGAAGCAGAGTTTGGAGCTTATCAGTTGCAGGATGTTACTAACATATGGTATGAGTCTTGGGAGCAGTCCCGTGGGGAAGATGCACCTCCAGCATCTTGGGATGAGTTCATAAATTCCATCATTGAGCACTTTCTGCTAATAGAAGCCAGAGAGGCTACGGCTGTGGAATTTGAAAAGCTCAGACAGAATGGCAGAATGGTGTAAGAGTACTATCTTTTGTTTGTCTCTTTGGCAAAGTATGCTCCAATATGGTCCAAGACATGAGGCCAGAGCTAGGCATTTTGTATATGGCCTTGATCCCCATTTGTATGATGCACCAAATATCACAGCTCAAAATAGGGAGATGACTATTACAAAGATGGTTGCTTTCGTATAGGGTAATGAGAATAGGTTAAAAGAAGAGGAAGCATTACATAAGAAGAAAGACAATGAATTCAACAAAAGAGCCAAGTCTTCATGTCACTTCAGTCATGTAGGAGGTGGAGGCAGGCAATTCTTTAAAAATAGGTCATCAGGACCTGCTCCATATTTATCTAGTGCCCCAGCCCAAAGTTCAGGAATGCTAACAGGAAATAAAATTTCAAAACATTAGGTTCCCAGTCATAGGATAGTGTGGGTCAAAGTTCCTTCAGTAACCCAGTTTGTGCTAAGTGTGGTAAGAGACACCTAAGGGAGTGTTGATTGGGTATGAATGTCTATTTTGGGCATGGCCAACAAGGTCACTTTCAGCGAGATTGTCCATTAGTGAGACAAGGTACATGAGGTAATGTGGCTCAGTCCATAAATTCAGTAGTCCCTCATAATTCTTAAGCCCAGTCAGGGCGTGGTCCAGCTAAGTCATGTAATGCAGGCGGAGGTCCAAACCACTTGTACAAACTAGCAGGTCGTCAGGACACAAAGGCTCATGCAGATGTGGTCATAGGTATACTCACAATTTTCACTTTGATTTTTATGCTCTTATGGACCTTGGATCCACTCTGTCATATGTAACCCCATTTATTGCTAAAATATTTGGGGTAGAACTAGAAAAGTTGCATGAACCCTTTGAAGTGTCCACTCCAGTCAGTGAGTCAGTTATAACCAGGCCCATATAGGGATTGTCCAGTTAAAGACTACTACCGTATTACCCTAATTGATTTGGTAGAGTTAGAAATGATAGATTTCGATGTAATCATGTGTATGGATTGGTTGTCTTCATGTTATGCCACAATAAGTTGTAGAACCAAAATTGTCAATTTCGAATTTCCCAGTGAACCAATTATATAATGGAAATGTGATGTAGTAACACCCATGGGTAGGTTTATTTCCTATATTAAAGCCAGAAAGATGATATCCAGGGGGTATATTTACCATCTAGTTCGAGTTAGGGATGTAGATACACAGACCCCAACTCTTCAGTCCGTACCAGTTGTTAATGAGTTTCTATAAGTCTTTCTTGAGGATCTTCCCGGAGTTCCTCCCGACAAAAAGATTGACTTTGGAATTGATCTACTTCCCTACACTGAGCTGATATCTATTTCGCTATACAGAATGGCTCCAACAGAGTTATAAGAATTAAAAGCCCAGTTTAAAGATCACCTTGATAAGGGATTCATCAGACCAAGTGTCTCACCTTGGGGTGCACCAGTCTTATTTGTTAGGAAGAAAGATAGGTCATTCCGTATGTACATTGACTACTGGCAGTTGAACAAGTTCACAATTAACAACAAGTATCCTCTCCCTAGAATTGATAATTTATTTGACCAACTTCAGGGTGCTCAGTATTATTCCAAGATTGACCTCAGATCAGGGTACCATCAACTTAAGGTTAAGGAAGTTGATATTTCAAAAACTGCTTTCATAACTCGTTATGGTCATTTCAAATTTTGTGTCATATCGTTCAGATTGACAAATGCCCCAGCTGTTTTCATGGACCTTATGAACAGGGTTTTCAAGCCTTATCTCGATCTTTCGTTATTGTCTTCATTAATGAAATTCTAGTCTATTCCCGTAGTAAAGTCGATCATGCAGAACATCTCAGAATAGTATTGCGAACACTTAAGGACCGCGGGCTTTATGCGAAAGTTTCCAAGTATGAATTTTGGCTTAAGTAAGTGGCATTCTTAGGCCATGTGATTTCAGGCGAAAGCGTCCGAGTTGATTTTCAAAAAATAGACGATGTTAAGAATTAGCCTAGACCCACTTCTGCCTTAGATATTCAGAGTTTCTTGGGTCTTGCAGGCTATACATGCGCTTCATAGAGGGTTTTTCTTCCATCTCAACTCCATTGACCAGGTTGACTCATAAGAAACTTAAATTTCAATGGTCAGATGCCTGTGAGTGTAGTTTCGAAGAATTGAAAATGAGACTGACTTTCGCTCCAGTGTTGACATTGCCAGAGGGAACCAAGAGGTTCGTTGTCTATTGTGATACTTCTAGGATTGGTCTTTGGTGTGTTTTAATGCAACATGGTAAGGTTATATCTTATGCATCCAGATAACTTAAACCTCATGAAAAGAATTATCTGATTCATGACTTAGAATTGGCAGTCATGATATTTGCATTCAAGATATGGTGTAACTATTTGTATGGAGTTCATATCGATATTTACACAGATCACAAGGTCCTTTAGTATATTTTCAAACAAAGGGAGTTGAATCTAAGGCATAGGAGATGGCTAGAATTGATAAAGGATTATGATGTAGATGTTATCTACCATCCAGAAAATTCGAATGTAGTAGCCGATGCTCTTAGTCGGCGATCCATGAGAAGTTTAGCTCATGTTGAAGAAGGTAATATAACCACGACGAAGGAGATTCATCAACTAGCCAGTCTAGGGGTTTGACTCATGGACTCTGAAAATGGCGATGTTGTTCAGAATAAGTCTGAATCCTCCTTCGTGGCCGAGATCAATGAGAAACAGTTTGGTGATCCATACTTGTTATAGATACAAGAGGGGATTCACAATCATAAGACTGTGACTTTTTAACAAATGGGAGATGATGATACTTTAAGGTACCGAAGCAGGTTATGCATTCCAGATGTAGACAGACTCAAAGAGCGAATCATGACAGAAGCGCACCATTCCAGGTATTGGTGGAATGACATGAAGAGAAATGTGGAAAATTTTGTAGCCAAGTGTTTGAATTGTCAGCAGGTGAAAGCCGAACACTAGAGGCCTGGTGGGTTAGCTCAGACCATTGATATTCTTGTTTGGATGGGAGATGATAAATATGGACTTTATAATATAATAGGTTTACCTCGCTCAGCCCGAAGGCATGATTCAATTTGGGTGAATATGGACTGACTGACTAAATTATTTCACTTTTTGCCAGTCAAGACCACAAATTCAGCAGCGGATTATGCTAAGTTATATATTCGAGAAATTATAAGGCTTAATGGGACCCCAATTTCCATTATTTCAAACCGTGGTGCTCAGTTCACGACACATTTTTGGAGGTCATTTCAGAAAGGATTATGTATTAAGGTAAATCTCAGCACAACTTTTCATCCTCAGACAGATGTCCAGGAAGAACATACTATTCAGACTCTTGAGGATATGTTGAGGGCATATGTTCTCAATTTTAAAGGTAATTGGGATGGTCATTTGCCTTTCATTGAATTTGCTTACAATAACAGTTACCATGCTAGTATTCAAATGGCATCGTTCAAAGCTTTGTATGTTCGAAGGTGTAGATCGCCAATTGGTTGGTTTGAAGTTAGTGAAATAAAATTGTTTTGGACTAGACTTGGTCTATCACGCTTTGGAGAGTTGTCCAAGTGGCCTATGAACTTGAATTACCACAAGACTTTGTTGTTATTCATCCGATGTTCATGTGTCCATGTTGAGAAAGTGTATGGGAGACCCATCGTTGGTTGTTCATATCGATTCTATTTTATTTAAGGATGATTTGAGGAGATTCCTGTGGCTATTTTGGATCGTCAGATTCGAAAGTTGAGAACTAAGGAAGTTGCCTCAGTGAAATTGTTGTGGAGAAGTCAGAGTGTTGAAGAGGCTACATGGGAAGCCAACGAAGACATGAAGTCCAGATATCCGCAGTTATTCGAGGAGCGGGAAGAAAATGAACAAGGTAAATACCCTCAGTATTCATGTTATGTCCTTTACGTATTTATGTCTCATGTTTCACATTCATGTATTCAGTACTCATGTCCCATGTCCCATGTCCCATGTCCATGGTTTTATGTAATCATGTTAGTTTAGTTTTCATGTTTCATGTTATATTTCTTCATGTTCATGTACTTATGCTATGTCCAGTCTCATTTCTAACCATGACCTATCATTTAAAGAAAAATGATCCCAAGAGGGAGATATTTTCACACCTCGTACCTTCAAACTAAGCATTGTTCATGATTCACGAGTGTAGGAAACCAAAATAGGGAGTTTACGTTGGAAAACCAAGTTCAGCTCTGCAGAGGAAATTTGACGGCAAGAATTATGGACCGTAAAATGACACGGTCCATCAAATGAACCGTCGATCTTTACTTTTGAAAATGACGGTCAAGTTGTGAATTCTATGGACCGTCAAACTATTGACGGCCCGTCAATATTCTCCATCTCTTAATTCTAGATCTCACTACTCTCTGGAAATCTTCAGAAAATGAAGGTACGATCAAATTATACAGACCGTCAAACATTCGATGGACCGTCAATCTTGACCGTCAAAATATTGACGATCCAGACTCATACCGTCAAACATTCGATGGACTGCCGAATGGACCGTCAAAATCGCCCGATAGCAAACAGTTAAATACAACACTTGATTCTAAAAATCAGTATTTCATATTCCTAAGCCCTAGAATGAAGATTCTCTCTTCTCAACCATCTCCTGCATCAAGGTAAGTCCTTTCCATATATTTCCATGCGATTCTAACATAGTATAATCAATTCCTAAGTAAATAATTACTCTTAACCTAGGGTTTTCAAGATAAACCCAATTTAAGGTTTCAAGGTGCAATCTTTGGAGTTCTTCAAAGTCAGGATTTTTAATATAAGTTTGGAAGAAAGTCAGGTATGTAGAGCTTCTATCCACATGTGGAAATATCCATGTTCTTCTTCACGCCACGTTTTTCCATGAAACACAAATTTCTTCATAAGTTTAGGATTTTATTCTATTATCATGATAACCCTAACTATATGTAATATTATATATCATGTCTATATTATAATTCATCAATTTTATTCATGATATATCATTATGATCATCATGAACATGTCTGTAATCCATGAATCCATGTTTTGATTTCCATGAGTTCTTAAGTATCATGTCATGAATTATTATTACTTAACCTATGGAATTATACAAGTTTTCTCACATGTTAGATATATTATGAAATTATGTTCATGTTAAACTCTCTCAGATCATGTTTACAAGTTATTTCATGAAATTCACGGGCTTACAAACAACTATTTTTCAAGTACATATTTTGGGAGTTGCATAGTTTATCGAGAAGGCTCTAGTTGCCTAAAACTACGTACTCCACCGTAGGATAAGGGTTGCTCCGCCTAGAGGATGATACATTTAGATTTTTAGATTGGATCATTTCTTGCCATGTTCATGTCTCATACCCCGGTAAGGTATGTGAAAGCTCTGCTGGTTGGGCCAGGTACCAGACTCTACGTACCCACATGGTGTTTCATGTTGTCGATGATACTACTGCTCTCCCCACGGATATACAGTTATATATATATATATGTACAAACTGACAGTTTTCAAACTTTACTCATGTTATTATACTTATGTTTCTGTTTTTGTTTCAGTTTCATGTTTCTCTTATATAATGTGCCTGCTTATTTTCTTCAGTTGTTTTATATATTGTACAATTCAAATGTACCAACGTCCTTTTTCATGGGGCATGTACTTCAAAGTGCAGGTGTTGAGTTTAAGGGAGACAAATATACTTAGTAGGACAACTTCGGTACTAGCTATTTCGGTGAGCCCCATCTTATTCGGGTTGTTAGTCTAGTACTTTATGGTTATGCATTATTAGTAGAGGTATGCAAGAGCCTTTGATATGTAGACATTTTTATAGATCCATGTTCAGAGGTTTCATAGACTAGTTCAGTAACATGTCAGCATTGATTTTCAGACTTATTACATTTTCATATTATTTTCGCTATGACTATTTCAGATTACTTTCCATACTATGATTTATATGTTTTCAATATCATATTTAGTGTATATTTTGATGCCCATGTTGGCAAGAAATCCATGTGGTTTGCTCGGTCACATGCAGTCAGGCACCGAGTGCCGTGTTCTGACTAGGTCATGGTTCGGGGAGTGACAACTTTAGTGTTGTAGTTGTTTTTAGCCACTTTATGACACTAACAAAAGATAATTGAAGCAAGAAATGCCTAGTAGAGAGTTGGTATCCACACCTAAGGTGATGAATGCAACCTTGGTCATAGGTGACATTGGATACAAACACAACAAGGGCTTGAAGTGGAAAGGAAAGGCAACAGTTAGACAAAGACAACTCCAAGAATAATGTAACCACCTATTTGGTCATTTAGGTATTTTACTCTTTTACCTCTATTGACCCTCTCCCTAGTATCTTTAGAGTGTTTTCATCTTGCGAGAATGGATGGAGCGGTTCCCGAGATAGTCAGGTGAGCCTTGGTAGATTTTGAAGAAATTAGAAGATTTTAAGTTGAATAAGTGAAAAAGTGTTGACCGATAGTTGACTTTTAGGTAAATGAGTTTTTTTTAAGTTTCATTGATTCCTTGAGGTTTGGGGAGTTGACTATATCTTGGTTGGGTGATTGGTTCGGTTCTCGAGGCTAACATGGACATTTTGGTTCTTTGGTTGGAAAATTTGTTTTGATATTTTAAGGGTTGACCCGGTCAAGATGACTTCCATTGGGAATTCTGAGTGCACGGGTGAATTCATAGCGTATTTTTATATTGATATGCATGTTTGGTTTGTATCCGAGAGGTCTCAGATGAGTTTTGGGTGTCGGGGTGAACTTGGTGAAAAACCAAAAAAAATTGATGATTTCTAGTGTCTCGCCTTTGTAGTGGTTGGTCCGCAGGTGCGATATTTTGGGAAGTCATGCAAGTTTATCACATGTAAAGTATTTTTCACAGGAGCGGGACCGCCTATGCGAAGTTACCCTCGCATCTACAAAGCTTGAGATATTTTAAGCGAGTTCACATATATGGGTGATTTTCCTCAGAAGCGACTCCGCCTCTGCGAGGGATGGTCCACAGAGATGACATCGCTGAAAATCAGAAACCCTTTTAATTCCATTCTTCACAACTTTGCCTCATTCTTTCTATTTATGATTTTGGAGTCTCAATGATCTCTAGGGGTGATTTTGTTGTGTTTGTGACAATTGTACCTTGGGGTAAGTTTACTATCTTCCTAATTTGTTTATGCTATCATTAAAATGTGAAAAATTATGTTAGAATCATGTATTAGTTGGTAGGTTTTGGGTGATAAACCCTAAGTTATAATTGTTTTTCTTTTGCTTTAAATCTTATGTTGTTTGAAAGATTCTTCGAATCTAATCACTTATTTATTGAAGGAAACTAGCCGCTAAGCTTGAACTTTTCTTTTACTATGAAACTGGGTTATGGAAAAATAAAGGTTCGAAGAAGATGAACTCTAGATCGGTTATGGTTTTCTTAATGAAATTGGTGGATATTTTTTAAAGGATTTCATGACTTATGGCTTGGGTTGGCTACTTCTAACTTCAATTTAAAATTTTGAACAAGTTTCCAAATGGATTAAAATGTGGATTTTCTTATAAAATCGGGGGCCGAGTAGTTGTTTCCCATTTTTAGTATTGGTTTTTATATGATATTAAATGTGTGTTAACACAGAACCTATATGTATACGCATAGACTACTACCGTCTGATGGCACTTCAAATGAAACATAGAACTTATATGTATACGCCTAGACTACTACCGTCTGATTGTACTTCGGAAGAACAATGTGGCGTAGGAGTTCTTGGAACCCGCTCAACTATGAGGTAGGCTACAGTTTAATATTACTAGACTCTGATAGAATCATGTAGTTGATATAAATATTGAGAGGTATTGGGCGTGTTGGGGGTCCCACCTTAGTGGCTTTGATGAGAGCTTGGGTGGGTACCTGTGTTGAATTATTTCGATGGGTGTTTGGGGAATCATCCTTAGGGTTGATTTCGACTGCTCTTATATGGGCTTGTCGCCATTACGTGGACTTGTCACCATTGATTGATATCTCTTGTGTTTACTCATCACATATGCCTTATAATATGAAAGATTGATTACGTGGAATTACGTGTTGTTGATAATTTTAAGGCATGTGTTACTCATCTGTTAAACTTGATTGCATCTCATACTTCATGACTACTTTCCTTATTACTGTTGCATTCATACACTCATGATTATTTTTTATATTGAAATGGAGTGGTATGGAAATACTGTGGGTCCAATGAGTCCAGGAAAGAAAGGCAATGATACTATTATGAGATGGTTGGAAATACTAAGATGATGATTGATATGGCTCAAAAGGAGTCCGTGATTGATTTTCTAGCTAGACCGAGGGACCATTCCGGTTGGTTGTACACAACATAAATTGTTATGGCTCGACAAATGAGTCTTGGGCTCTAGTCAGACTGAGGTATTTCTAGCTAGCTAGGAGTAGTATATGGACTTTGTGGGTCGTTCATGTGTCATTACGATATGGCAAAGCCTATGGAGTGTGTATACCAACTGATGGAAAGGTACCTTTGCATTGCATCATACTTATGACATTGCATTCATTCCATTCATCCTTACACATCGTATTTGTGAGACTTGTACTTGATTTGAATTTGTTATCATGATAAGGTGAACTCGTATTGGCCATATTTTCATGATTTCTGAGTTGCTTAAGTGTTGAACCATCTACATGATTGAAAGTGACTTACATGAATAATTGCCTTAATTGATAGGGAGTCTAGAATATGAATGAGTTGTTATGTTGTCGTTGCAATTATCATCTCGTGTGAATTGTATATGTCCAGATCCATCCTAAATAGGAGACTCATGACTATAATAACTTATTTCAATAATAATAGGGTTGTGTAATAAGCTTGCATGTACCAACATCCAAAATTGTATGGATAATAATATGACCTACAAGTTAGGGGAAAATTAGATCAATAGTGCTAATGTATGCAATTTATATGTGTATGTGGAAGGTTACAATGTGGTTGTATTCCTTAAGTGTTCAACTGTCCATATTTGAAAGACTAATAAGGTATACGTGGTTAGGATAGGTATGACTTAGATCATTGAATAATGACTATTGGACTTACGTCTATGAACTTTATGCATTACTGCGTGTTGAATTGTAACTTAAGTGTGAAACTACTTCTGTCGGTAAATGTGTCTTATGTACTTAACCAGAATGAGTAGATTAGGGCTACATGTGTGTCAACTTGGTATTTATGCATGTTATATGTTGTCTATCATTTTTGGTCTATGATGCCTAAGGGGGTACGTTGTGTACTCATACTACACTTGCTGCATCTTTTACGTATATGCAAGTATAGCAATTGATTCAGGCTGCAGCTTCGGAGTACTTGAAGGTTTAGGGCATGCCACTCATCCTATTAGTGGCCCTGGTCTTCATCTTAGTCAGTATGTCCTTATTAATCCGAGGTAGTGATTTATTTTACTTCTCTATTCATAATAGTCATTGCATGAGTCATAACAGGTTTTGGGAAAAAGTTGTATTGTAAAGGATTTTGATTATTATAAGTTTGAATGAAGAATTGTTATATCTTATAGTTCATTTAATTATTTGCGCAATGTTTTAATATGTGTTAAAAGAATTTTGGAGATGGTTCGCCTACCCGGGGGATAGTGTAGGTGCCATCATGATCCGTGATCTGGGTCGTAACAAGCAAAGGACTATGCATAGAGTCCAAACAAGATTAAAGGCTAATGGAGTTCAAACAAGATCAAAAAGTGGAAGATCTCCAATGAAGAACAAGTCTTAGATTTCTATGTTTAAGCTAATTAGTTTTGTTGAAACTTGGGTATGTAAGCAAACAATGTAGCTTGATAGTTTTTGTTGACAGTTGGAAACAATGTCTAGTTATTTTGCATATGACAGTTTGACTGATGTCCCTTAATTTGCATATGATAATGTCCAGATTTGCTTAATGGTACTTGGTGTGTTTTTGACATATTTTGCATTGAATGGTGTTTGGTGTTTCTGTCCAGATTTTTGCAATATTTTGATACTTTGTGTTTTGTCCAGATTTGCATTGAGTTGAACATGTTTTTGTCCAGTTTTTGCACCATTCGACTTGGTTTGTTTTTGACAAATTTTGCATTGTTTTACATGGTATTTTTGTCCAGTTTTTGCACAATTAGACTTGGATTTTTTTGTGTAGATTTTGCTACTGTCCATTTATGCATTGTTAAACAACTTAATGGTATAAATGTAGCTTATCGTTAGAGAAAAACATTGAATACACATCATCTTATCATATCGAAAGAAGGTTACCAAAAATTAGATGACATTGTTAATTATCATAACCACTTCAACCTAATTAGTACATACATAATAGAGTTTCAACTAAATTAGTACATAAATAGAAGAACTTCAACCTAATTATTACTACTTCAACAAGATCGTGTGCCAAGATAAAACATCAAATTAAATAGCGCACTAATGCATAGGCAAATCTTCAATGTTTTTGACCACTTCAACTCTTGCTCATATCAATTTTTCTTCTTCAACAAACCCCAAATAACAATATTAACTTGCTCTAGAAATGGTGGCTCATACGACTCGAAATAATTACAAGAACATTGAACTCTCACCTATACAAAGTGAACGAAAATCAATTAGAAACCCAACAAAATTAGGTGCAAATTGAACCTTCTAAATAGAACAAACCCAATAAAATTATACTAAAATTGACATACCAACAACAAAATTACATACCTTCTAATTTTGACAACTCCAAAATTTCCTTCCCGAATTGTCATCGGATCATGAAATCTTCACTACTGCCGGAAATTCACATATACAAACTCTAGTCATGAATACAATTGAGAGAAAAAACAAAAAATATGACTAAGAACTTTAGCAATTAAAAATGGAGGAGGTGTATTATAATGGAAGTGAAGAAAAAATCTTGAATTTCAAGTTGTTTTAATTAAGGAGGGTTTTAACTTTTAATAGAGGAGGATGGGATGATGTAGTCGTTGGAAAATAAAGAAAAATAAAGAAAAATGTAAAAATGAGATTTTTTACCATTTGAAGCTGATGTGAAAGCTTCTCACGCGCGTGTAGGAGTTTGTACACACTTGTTGTGTCACGTGTCAAGTCGGGGGTGTATTTAAATTCACTTAGTCAAGGTTAGGGGTATTTTTAAGTGTGGCAATAGTTTAGGGACTAAAGTAATAATTTTTGCCAAGTTTAAAGGTGTTTTCACCACTTCAGCCTAGAACAAATAAGCGGAAATGACACTTTTAGTTCCTGTATTAATGTTTTATTCTGATTTTAGTCCTTATGTTATTCAACTTAGCACTATTAACCTTCAATTATCTAACGTGGGTGGTTTTGATCCTTCAACTAACAAACCTACAAAATATTAACGAAGAGTTCACTGCTAAAAGGGGAAATTCATGTATTTAAAAAAATTCCTGCTTGAGAAATAAAAAATATCAAGAAAATGAGTGCATTCAAGATGGCCACAGATATTTTTCTTGCTTTAAATTGTTTGAATCTAAAGACTATTGAAATTAGTAATTAGAAGTAGCCAAAAGTTGCAGCTGGACAAAGAAACAACTGGCTTTCACAATAAGTATCCCATTACGAAACACCTAGCTCAAAATTATGACCCAACTTAAAAATTACGAAAAATCGAAAAGAGACAGCAAGAGTTAAATAAAATCAGAACATCATACCTAGAAACAGGAGTACACTTTGAAATATTTGTGAGAATCAAGTGGCTTTTATGAGATGTAGAGCAAGTAAATAGAAAATCTATTGTGTTAAGCATCCGATCTTAGCTCATATATGAGCTTATTCTTCGAAGAGAGTGAAAGATAGACATAAGAGAGAGATTGTAGAGGAATAGAAGCAAACCAAAAGTGTAATTTTAAACTTATCCCTCAGTTAGCAATTTCTGTTAATATTTTTTAGGTCCGTTACTTGAAGGATCAAAATCACTCACATAAGATTGAAGGTTAATAGTGCTAAGTTGGATAACACAATCACTAAAATCAAAATATAGCATTAATACAGGGACTAAAAGTTGATGAAGGATATTTCATAATCTTGTTAATACAGGAGAGGTTAAAAGTTCCATTATGCAGAGTGGTCCATACACGTTCAATAATTGACCTATGATTCTTCGAAACTGGGTGAAGGACTTCAAATTTCAGCCTGAGATATTATGGATCATTCCCCTATGGGTCTTGTTCCCTGCATTGCCCGTACATTATTGGGCTGAGGAAAATTTGGGTAGGTTGAAACTCTTAAAGTTAAAACTTAAAAGCATGTTAGCTCCCAAGTATGTCGCGCCACGACGTAGTGAAGCCCAAAGTGAAATTTCAACGCATGAGCCATAATTCAATCCAATATAGGGTCACGCTATGGTATGATTAATGCGCGAAAGATGATTTTCATAGGGTCTTTTAAAAACTAAGGCAAAATAATAGTCGTATCATTACTCTTGTAGTTTCTGGTCCTTCGATTTCTGTTATTATCTGCTGCTTCTTGTACTTCGAGTACCAATTTCGATGTAGTTATTGTTTAGAATGCCTTGTCATGCTTACTGTAGTATTTTTTCATGGCTTCTTCATTTATGTTATTTCCTTTTTCGAACTGCTTTGAACAATTTTTCTCGAGCCGATGGTCTACTGGAAATAACCTCTCTACCTGCAAAGTATGAGTAAGCTAAGGTCTACGTACATTTACCCTCCTTAGATCCCACTTTATGAGATTACACTAGCGAGTCAATATTTGGCCCAGGACGAGTTCAACCCATGGAGAGATAAAATCGTGGAACATGATTAGGGCAAGTTTTCAATAAAGCAAGGCCATACAGTAGGAGGCAAAGGAAAGATTACCACATAAACCATGCATGTAAGCTAGGTATGTCACATGATAATCATATTATGATGTGCAGTTGAATTTTGTCAAAGAATCCCAGGTTGCAACTAACGTACGAGGACTATTTGTGGACATGACACAACGAGAGTAAGGCGTGAAGAAGGAAACTATGTCATGTGTTACTGAAAGAAATAATCCCTTGATTATTTTCATTAATGAAGAGGTATATATACAAATATACAATTACTAATTATGAAAAATAACTCTACCTTTTCCTACTCTAATTCTAATAGCTTTTCCTATTATAAGACTAATACCATAAATACACTTGTACAAGGATTCTACAAATATGGTAAAATAATATATAAAAGTCATCCGTTGATAGACACGGTTTATCCGTGTATATCACGTATTCTGTCACACCTCCGCAGTCATAGCGGGCGGTTGTCGTACGCTGAGACTGTCCCTAAAATCTTCAAACAGAACCAAGGGAAGACCATTACTAAAGATGTCAGCAATTCGGTACCTTGAAGGAACATGCAAGACACGTACTTGTCCACGAGCTACCTTTTCGCGAACAAAGTGAATATCCATCTCCATATATTTAGTGCGCTGATGTTGGACCGGATTCCCAAAGAGATAGACTACACTAATATTATCACAGTAGACCAATGTAGCTTTCTCAATCGAAAAGTCTAGCTCTAAGAGAAGATTACGCAGCCAACATGACTCAGACACAACATTGGCTACCTCTCGATACTCAGCCTCCACACTGAATCGTGATAAAGTAGCCTAACATTTTGCTGACCAAGAAACCAAGTTATCACCCAGAAACATACAATAACCAGAGGTCGAACACCTGGTATCTGGACATCCACCCCAATCAATATTTGTATAAGACACGAGAGTAGAGACGGAGGATGGATATAAATGCAAACCATAATCAAGTGTGCCCTGTATGTATCGTATAATGCGTTTGAGCGCATGCATGTGCTTAACCCTCGGATCATGCATAAATAAACACACCTGATGGACTGCATAAGTAATATCTGATCTCGTGAAGGTAAAATACTGAAGAGCTCCTGCAATACTGTGATAGTGGGTGCGATCCTCGTATGGTGTGCTAGTATTAGCACTCAACTTCAGTTTGGTATCAATCGGAGTAGAAGAGGACTTACAAGATAACATTTCAGCTCTGTCAATGATCTCGACTACATACTTCTTCTGTGATAAAAATAGATCACCTGCATGACGAGTGAAAATTATACCCAAAAAATAACTCAATGTCCTAAGTCTTTCATAACAAATTCTGAACTAAGAAGGGACATGATAGACTTGCGCATATTATCAGAAGAGACAGTCAAAATAATATCATCCACAAATAACAAAATGTATGCCAGAGAAGTATCACGACAAAATATGATCAGAGAATGATCAGACCTGCTGTGAGAAAATCCAATAGTAGACATAAAATCTACAAACCTCTTATACCAAGCCTGTGGGGCCTGCTTAAGCCCATACAAGGACATTCTCAGAAAATAAACATGATGAGGACAATTGGCGTTCCTTAATCCCAAGGACTGATGCATGTATATTGTCTCTTTAAGATTACTGTGTAAGAAAGCATTTTTCATATCTAACTGATAAATGGGTCATGCTTTCGAGAGAGCCAGACTGAGAATAATGCGAATGATAGCTGGTTTGACCACCAGACTAAATGTCTCACCACAATCCACGCCAACCTGTTGAGTTTTACCATCACCTACAAGACGCCACATAGAATGAATAATATTGACACCAGGCGGATGGGGCACCAATTCCCAAGTCTTATTTTCAAAAAGAGCATTATATTCATCATCGATGACCATTTTTCAATTCGGGTCATGAACATAAGACATTGAGTTACATGGTAGGGGTGATTTAGTGACATTATAAATTAAATTAAAATGTTGTTTAGGTTTAAAAATACTCATTTTGTTACGAGTAAAAGGCCATTGACTCAGAACAGAAATGGACGGGACCGGGAACGTTGGCGAACTGCCTCAAGATGAGCCAGCAGGCAGTGGGCCTGCTGGCTGTGAAACTGGGTCAGGCGGGTGAGGCCTAGAAAATTCGACGGTACTGGAAGACATTGGGCCAGCATGCAGTGGGCCTGCTGGCCTAGAAACAGGGGCAGTTTCGATACTGACTAGGCCTGGGTCATGGGACTGTGCGGCAGGGAGAGTATTTGGGCCAGCAGGCAGTGGGCCTACTGGCAGATTTGACTCACGGGCCCACTGTTGGAGAATCTATGGGGGGGGGGACATCATCCAAATAATTATAAGTACTCGACACAGAATTAGACACTTAAGCAAATGGAAATTGGGTTTCATAAAAAATAACATGGCGACTAATTATGATTTTATTTGAAGATAAATAAAAATATTTGTAAGCACGATGATTAGATAGAGAACCCAAAAATACACAAGCGGTAGACCGAGCTTGAAGTTTATTAATTGTAATGGATAACACAAGCACCCAAACACCCTAAGATGAGAATATGAGGGATCTTTATTGTAAAGAATTTTAAGTGTGGAATGATATGCTAAACCTTTGTTATGGAGAATGCTAATGATGTAGGTAGCCATTTGTAACGCATGATGCCAAAATGACGGAGGTAAGGAAGCATGGGGTAGTAAGGTACGGGAAATATTATTAATGGTACGAATCTTTCTTTCGGCCTTCCCATTTTGTGAGGACATGTGAGGACAAAAAAAACCGAAAAGATATGCCATGAGTGTCACAAAATTTCCGAAATGACCCATTATCAAATTCCCTACCATTATCACATTGAATGTTTTTAATTTCTCGTTCAAATTGGGAACGGATGAAAGCTCTTAATTTTAAAAATGTGGAAAAAACTTGAGACTTTTTAGACAAAGGAAAAGTCCACAGAAAATTAGAATAATCATTCAAAAATAAAACATAATAACGATGGCCCAAAGAACTCAAAACGGGCAATAAATCACTATGAATAATGTCAAAACGGTAATATAACATATTTCCCTAGAGGACAAGATGGAAAAATATGAGTACTACGCGTACTCTTACAATAAATAAAATTATTATTTTAAGAGAAGAAATAATAGATGACCCCGGATGACCCAAATGTGCATGCCACAACGAAGGAGCAAGAGCAGAAAACGTTGAAGGTGTGGCTTGACTCATGGAAATGGTAGTGGTGGTCATTGGATAAAGCTCTCCCCTACTATTACATCTCATTAAAGGTATCCCCATTTTGAAATCCTTCACAGAAAATCCAAAAGGGTCAAAGTTAATAGAAACTCAATTATCAGTTGTGAATATTCAGACAGACACTAAGTTTTTAATAAAGTAAGGGGCATGAAGAACATTTTTACGACTTCACGTGGATGCGGGGGAGACAAATTTGTGTGACCATAACCACGAATTGGCATTGAATGACCATTACCAACAGTGATACCCTAATTGTTGCTCAAATTAAAATAAGACGAGAGATTACCTAGTGCGGATTTCATTTGAGAAGTGGCACCAGTATCCATATACTAATTTGCATCCGAGGGATTTAATCCAAGTGTATGCATCGCGACCTCGATATATGTGGGTGTCGGGATGACTGCTGGGCCCGCAGTAGTGAAGGCCTGCTGAGGCCGAGGCCCAAGCAGCCAGCCTGCTGCCAAGGCCCAGCAGGCTATTTGGCCTGAGAATTCGGAAAACTGGGCCGATTAGAATTCTGGGCAGTGGCCCAGTTCGGTGGATAAAAATTCTAGGCAGAGGCCCAGTTCGCGGGATAAGGGGGAATTACATATTGGGCCACTGGCCGAGCCCCACGGCCAGTTGGCCCAAGGCTGCGGCCAGTGGTGTTGCGGCCCAGCCGGCCCACTGCCACCACGTCCGCCACTTCCACCACTGTTCTAACCACCGCCACTGTCACAGTTCTTGCCACTATTTTTCCGATTTTGACCCTTTTTTCCGCCATCGTTGTTACGAGTTTTGCTAGAATTCTCTGAGAATGAGTGAAGGTCATCGGACGTGGCCATTATCATGACGGAATTAGCTCCAGTAATCGCCTTCTTAACCAAGTTGGCCTCTTATAATGTGAGCATGGAAAGGGCTTGGTAGAACGGTGGAAGAGGATTACTTTGACGAAGAAGCATCCCAACGCCATTATAAGCCTCGGATTGGCCTGTAACCATCTGAAGAATAAGACGATCATTAGTGACGGGCGCACCAATGTTCTTGAGTTGATCCGCCAATTCCTTCTGCCTTTTAAAATAGGCTGAGACATTCGAAAAATCCTCCATATTAACATGAGAAAATTCTTGTTCAAGAGTGACATCACAAGAATTTTTGTTATCTTGGAAGATATCACACACCCTATTCCACGTTTCCATTGTCGTGGTATCGGGTTCAATAATCATCTGTAGTAGGTCCGTAGAGATACTAAAATATATCCACTGGAGGACAGTAGCATCAACAGTCATCCATAATACATGGTCATCATCGGCGATAGTCACCTTCTCCTTGCCTGCATCCGCGGGGATGATGTGATGAAGGAATTGATGCGAGCATGCGTGAACTTTGAATAATTCCGCTCACGTCGCGTATTGGACATTTTCCATCTCAAGAACGATAGGGATATTATTCTTGATGTTGGAGACTGTAAGGGCAGAATGAAATGTATTCTATGTGGTAGACATGATGAAAGAAAAAGAGGAGAAGTAGGGATTTGAAAGAGAAAAGAAACCAAAAGTTGAAGGGAGGAGGAGGTTGGCCGACGGCCAATGGCAAGTAGGGCAGTGGAATGAGAGATTTTGGAGAAGGAAAAATTTGCCCTAGACTGTTGATACCATGAAAGAAATAATCCCTTGATTATTTTCATTAATGAAGAGGTGTATATATAAATATACAATTCCTAAATATGGAAAATAACTCTACATTTTCCTACTCTAATTCTAATAGTTTTTCCTATTACAAGACTAATACTATAATTACATTTGTACAAGGATTTTACAAATATGATAAAATAATACATAAAAGTCATCTGTTGCATATGCTGATAGTTACTTATGCGACGTCAGTAGTCTGAAACCCCAACAGTTACTAAAAGCAGAACTTAGGATTCTAATCACATTTTGCACAAAGAAAGTTAGGGGAGTTTTTTAACCCATGATCCATTACAACAACCAAGGTGAGAATATTTATAAATTTTTGGATCATTTATGACTCATTAATGCTAGTCCAAAGAATCAAAATGTAGTACTCCCTCCGTCTCAATTTACGTGATGTGATATAGTTTGATTCGACACGAAGTTTATAAAATAAAGAAAGACTTTTGAATCTTGTGGCCTAAAATAAGTCAAAGATATTTGTGTGGTTATAAATCATCCCGTTAAGTGTAAAAGGTAAAGGTTAAAGTTAAATTGTGCAAAATAAGAAAATGTATCATTATTTTTTGGACGCACTAAAAAGGAAAGTGTATCACATAAATTGGGACAGAGGGGGTATATATTTGTCTAGGAATCTAAAATCTCCAAAGTGTCTCCACAAAGCTAAGAAGTACGATTTACTACAAGATGTAATTCTTCACCTGGACTATATATAGAAGTTGAGTAATGGATATATTGTTGAGAATTGGTCAGTAAATTTTATTTATATGTAAATGATCAGCATAAATAAATATTGGACACTTTAATTAACGCACCCACCTAAAAATAATTTATGCCCTTTGAAACAATATTATCGGTGTATATTAGCAATAAAAGCGGAACACTAATATACTGTTAATCAACAAGGATGAAAAGAGCAATAATGACACCAAGATTTTTACGTGGAAATCCTTCTGAATAAGAGAAACCCAAGGGCCGAGAGGAGCAACTGATATCACTATAGTAAGGAATTTTACACTTGTATGTCTGAGTAAAATACACCAAAGACTACTACACACTCAAAAAAAATAACCTTCTTTTTTTTCCACCTCGCTATAATATCACTCACACTCTCTATTTTTCTCACATACAATTGCATGTGATGCATCACTCTTCTTTTCTCTATTTTTTTGTGTACATAACAAATTAGTTGAATAACTCTATTTATAGGAGAAAGAGTAGTATACCAATGTCATTGATGACATAAGCAAATTCTAGCAAATTCAACATTTACAATGTGAATAAATCTTTGATTGGTTGCTAATTTCAAAGGTTGGCTACTAACTTATGGGATGGTTAAATATTGGCTACCAACTTATGAAATGGACCTCACAAATCTCCCCCTCAAGTCCCATTCACCTGAAGTAGGCATCTCCATCTCTTCAGTAGATCTCATCCTAGCGAGCTTCACACAAAGCTCAAGCTTTTCTCTGAGAACTACCCTGGTCATCATATCAGCAACATTCTTATCCACATGAATCTTCTTTAGGTCCATCAGTTTTCCTTTATCACATTGTGTAGCTAGTGATATCTCACGTCGATATGTTTCGTCTGGGAATGATAAGTGGAATTCTTGCTCAAGTCAATAGCACTTTGACTATCATAAAATACCACCGATTGATCCTGCTTCGTACCGAGTTCTTGAATGAACCTCTTCATCTAGAGCATCTCATTCCCTGCTTCTGTAGTTGTGATATACTCTACATCTGTTGTAGATAAAGAAACACACTTTTGCAGTTAAGACTGCCAAGAAACAGCTCCCCCCTGTAAAAGAAAATAGGTATCCCCATATAGATTTTTTCCCATCAAGATCTCCTGCCATATATGCATCCATGTAACTTTTCAGAATCGATTCTGATCCCACGAAACATAAGCCATGTTTGGAGATTCCTTGAAAGTATCTGAAGATCCACTTTATGGCTTCCCATTGGTCATTTCTAAGGTTTGAAAGAAACCTGCTAATCACTCCAACAACGTGTGTGATGTCTGGCCGAGTACACACCATCACATATATCAAACTCCCGATGGTGATGAGTATGGAATAACCTCCATAGCTATCTTTTCCATTTATGTTGTTGGACACTTTTTTACTCAGCTTAAAATGATTCGCCAGATGAGTATTGACTGGTTTCTCATGCTCCATGTTGAAATGCGTTATCACCTTTTTAATGTACTTTTCTTGAGACAATTATAGCTTTTTCGTTTTTCTGTCACAAGATATATGCATGCCGAGAATCTGTTGGGCTGCACCTAAGTCTTTTATGTCTTAGCCAACTCCTTCTTCAAGTCACCAATGAACTTAGCATCTTGTCCATCAATTAACATATCGTCTACATATAACGATAAAAGGATGAAGTTACCTTCAGGAAATTTCCTAACATAGACACAATGATCTATTTCTGTTCTTCCATAGCCATAATCCATCATGAATGAATCAAACATCTTGTACCAGTGGCGTGGAGCTTACTTCATCCCATACAATATTTTCTTTAATATGCAGACCTTATTCTCCTCCCCTTTAACTTCAAATCCTTCTAGTTGAAATATGTAAATTTCCTCCTCCAAGTTATCGTGAAGAAATGTCGTCTTCACATCCATTTGTTCAAGTTTTAGGTCTAAGCTGGTTGTCAAATCCAGTATGACTCGAATAGAGATCATCTTCACCATAGGAGAAAAGATTTTTTCATAGTCGATTCCTTTCTTCTGTGCAAAGCCTTTTATGACCAACCGAGCTTTGTGTTTCACTATTTTGTCCTCGCACTTCTTCAGCTTGAATACCTACTTGTTCTGCAAGACTTTCTTCCTTTTAGGAAGATTCACCAGTTGATAGGTATTGTTCTTCTGCAAAGAGCTCATCTCTTCCTCCATCACTTTCATCCAATTGTCTTTGTCGATGTGAGATAATACTTCCTGAAAGCTTTCTGGATCCCCCTCACTAGTAATCAAGATATACTCTAAACTAGGATATCTGGTTGATGTCTGGCGCTCCCTAGTATACCTTCAAGTCTCGGGCTCCACTAACTCCGGAGGGCTAAGTTGTGCCTTTTGCTCAACACTTTCTACGTCTTCTTCTCCATCAACCATTGTTGGTTCTTTTTCTCCATGTTCTTCTTGCACATATCCCTCATATGTGTTATCGTCTGATGGGTTAGATATTGGTGTAAGGTCGACTACACCTTCGATCTTGCGGTCTTGACTTCTGCTCTCCAAAAAGTCTTATTTTCATAAAAGCTGACATCTCTACTTCTGATCATCTTTCTGTTGACTGGATCCCTAGTCTGTAAATGAATTCTTCATCACCATATCCAATAAGGATACATGGAATCACCTTATTGTCTAGCTTTAACCATTGTTCCTTTGATATGTGTGCAAATGCTTTGCAACCGAAAACTCTAATGTGCGAGTATGACACGTCTCTGCCAGTCCACACCTTCTCTAGTATGTTGAAACCCAAGGATGGTGATCGATTGATGAGGTAATAGGTAGTACAAATAGCTTCACCCCAGAATAACTTAGATAGTTTTGCCATTCTCAGTATATATTTGAAATGTTCCACAATAGTACAGTTCATCCGTTCATCTATAACATTGTGTTGTGGCATTCCAGACACTATTTTTTCATGCCGAATTCCATGTTTGGCACAACAGAATTTGAAGAGATGGGATGTGTATTATCCGTCATTATCGATGCAGAGATACTTCAACTTCCTTCCCGTCTCTCTTTCCACCATAGCATGAAATTACTGAAAATATTTGAAAACATGATCCTTGGTTTTAACCACATAGACCCATAACTTTCATGAAACATCGTTGATAAAAGTAACAAAATATTTGCTACCCCCAAGAGACTCCACCTCGAGTAGACCACAAACATCCAAATAAACTAAATCTAACTTATTCCCATTTCTCATACTTTTCTTTGAAAAAGTAACTCTATGTTGCCTTTCCAAACAAACAGAGATCACAAGGGTCTAGTGAAGTATCTTTGGCCGAAGGAATTAGTGATTTCCTTGCCAACTGTTGTAATCCTTTCTCACTAATATGAGCCAACCTTCTATGCCACAAGTTCGGTGAAGTATCATCCTCAACCGCAATCATTGAGCCACCACAAACCTTCATACGTGTCTTGTATAGACTGCAGCACACACTTCCTCGAGCAACAACTAATGAACCATTGTTCAACTTCCATTTTCCATTTTCAAAAATTGAATATAGTCCTCCTTATCCAAGGCATGCGTGGATATCAAATTTAATCGTAAATCAGGAATATATTATACCCCCCTTCAATGTTAGTGTGCACCAAAGATCTGTATTTAGGCACACATCACCAATTCCAACGATCGCCGCTCGAGTGGAATTGTCCATCCTTACACTGCCAAAGTCACCAGCCTTGTAGGCCGTGAAGAGTTCCTTTTGAGGAACACAGTGATATGAGGCTTTTGAATCTATCACCCATTCATCATCCAAATTTCCAACATTGTGGCATTCACCAGTTATTAGTGCCACATCTTCAACCATCATCATTGTAGCCTTAGTATTTTGATCTGTGGTGTTTTGGTTATTCCATTCTTGCTTCAAGATCTTACAGAACCTTTTTATTTGGCCAGGCTTGCCACAGTGGCATCACTTCCTTTAGTCTATTGATTTTGATCGCCCTCTTGACTTTTCACGATCACTTGATCCTTGAGTTCTACTCCAGCCTCAATTTTTGGTGAGAAATGCTTAACCATCTTGATGGCCAAGCTCTTTTCTCCTTGTCTCTTCTTTTTGAATGTAATCCATCACTAATGCTAAAGATAACGTTCCTTCAGGGGTAGAATTTCTCAGGGATACTACAAGAGTCTTTCAGTTATTAGGTAATGAGCCTAATAGCATTAGCGCGTTCACCTCGTCACCGAGATTTATCTTCATTGTTGCGAGCCTATTCACAATGTCTTGCACTTCGCAAAAATATTCAGAAATGAGACGCCCCTCTTTGTACTTCAAATTCACAAGCTTTCTGAATAAGAAAGCTTTGTTTTATGTTGACTTCCTCTCGTAAAGATTTTCCAGCTTAGTCCAAAGTTTGTAGGCGTCGGTCTCTTTGTCTATGTTGCTGAAAACAGTGTTGACCATCTATTGCCGAATTGTGGCAAGAGCTTTTTGGTTCAATTTTGGCCACTCCTTGTATTTTTTGCTCTCTTTGTCGAACATGCAAACTCTTTTAGCCTTGATCGGCTCGAATAGACCCTTGCACACTAGCACGTCTTCCATCTTTAGTCTCCACTTGCCGTGAGTTTTATCATGGTGCCGATAAATTTAAAGGTGTCCTCCATTTACTAAAGATAACATTTACTGCTGAGCTTTACCAAGCTCTGATACCACTTGTTGAGAATTAGTCAGTAAATTTTACTTATTTATAAATGATCAGCGGAAATAAATATTAGACACTTTAATGACCGCACTCGCCCAAAAATAATATCCGTCATCTGAAATAATATTCTCGGTCTATATTAGCAATAAAAGTAAAACACTAATAAATGGTTAATCAACAAGGATGAAAAGAGCAATAATTGCACTAAGATTTTTACGTGAAAACCCTTATAAATAAGGGAATAACCACGGGTCGAGAGGAGCAACTGATATCACTATAGTAATGAATTTTACACTTGTTGGTCTGAGTAAAATACTTCAAAGACTACTACACACTCAAAATAAATAATCCTCTTTTGATTTTTTCACCTCACTACAATATCGCTCACACTCTCTATTTTTCTCACAAACTATTTCTTGTATGTGATGCCTCACTCTTCTTTTCTCTCTTTTATTTTGGTGTACACAACAAATTATCTGAATAGCTCTATTTATAGGAGAAAGAGTAGTATGCCAATTTATTGATGCCAAATGCTAGCAAATTCAAAATTTACAATGTGAATAAATCTTTCGTTGGTTGCCAATTTCAAAGATTGGCTACTACAACTTATGGGATGGTCAAAGGTTGGGTACCAACTTATGGGATGGACCTCACATATATGACATATATTAATGTTACAACCCAAATATGACATCTAGGTCATGGCAAGACACCTAACGAGCCACTACTCATAAAGAAAATCAATTATGTTAGTCATGCTATATCAACAATAAAATAAGCAAAGATATTTCTAAATTAGTTTGACATAATATAAGTGTGGAAATGAAGAAGACAACTAAATACACAAACCTACTAACCTAAATCTGTTAACTAGGTCATGGAGCTACTAATATCTGAGTACAAGATTTTAGTAAATAACCAAATATGATACTTGAGCTATGGGTCAAGTTGGTAATTTTTTTTACATCTCTCCTTTTCGGAGCCTGGCTATCATATGAGATGAGACTCGATCGAAAAAACAATACTAAATTAAAGATGATAAAATGGCTAGAATGGCCTCTACGGACAAGTATTTACTCAGCTAAACTAGTAAGACTAGTAATAGATGGATTTATTGCTCGACAGTTATATCACCCTCAATAGGACCTGCACAACATAAAAAATGTGAGTCTGAAGACTGATATTTGACATAAATATCTATGTTTAGTGTCACTTTACCTCTATTTTTTAGTATTTTAATGGCATTCTTCATAGTAAAATCATTGTATTCGAGCTTATGTTGGTGCATTTGTGTATTTATGTACAACGAGGACAAACGAGTGGAAACCTAGCAATTTTGATGGATTTTGAAGGCATTTGCACGTAAACTAGATGACGGGAGGATGACGCATCACTTAGAGTGAAATATTGGTCACATAAGGCTCATATGCGTTGCAGCCAGTGCCTGAAATGATGCTCTCTCAATCTCGATGCCAAGACTGACAGGCAACACCTGCGGTGCATCGTGCAAGGGACACGGGATTTCCCTATTCGACTAGGATTTGGTTTAATTATTTTTGCTTTTAAGCTAGGCAATAAATATATGTTTTTAGTATTTTTGGTCGACGTGCTGGGATTTTCTTAAGACTTGTAAGTTGTCGTGCCTATTTTCTTTGTGTTTTATTCTAATTTCTTCATTGAACTCTAGTTTATTCATGAATTCTTGCATTGTTCTTCGAATCGTGAGTAGCTAAAATCTTCTATTCTAGGGTTATGGAAAAGACATGAAAGTTAGTTTGATAGTAGTTTTTATCTATTGAATTTCCATCTTTTGGGTTGCTTATTTATTCTCGGTCTTAATTGTTTAATTACTTGATCACTAGTTAAACACTATCTGTGGTTTGTGAGTTAAACTTGAGAAAGAGAATTCACGTACGTAATAAGAATAAATAGGGCTTGTTCGTGAGAATACGTTTCACTATTGAGGATAGAGATATACCCTTTAGCCTTGCTTAGTTGGTTACAGAGATTTAAATGTGTTCTTGTTAATTTCTAGCGATAATAGAGATATAGACGTTAGAGTAACTTGAATAGACTTGTGGGCAATTCGAGAGATACGTATAAAGTTAACATCAACCCGTCAACTAGTAACCCAGGAAATAAAATAGGTAGAACTGTTGGAAGACTTAACTGGATTGACGAAAGCCATTATCCTGGAACTCATTCTCATCTGATAACCTTAAAAGTCTCATCTCGGTACTACTATCTCCAGGAATAGTTTGGCGTAAGCCAGGAAGCTGAATATAAAAAAAATGTTCAATAGATATTGACCTTGGTTGAAGTGTCAAAATGAAAAATTGAACCAACTTTAAGGGCGTGTTTGGTATGGAGGAAAATATTTTATGAATTTTTTTTTTACAATTTTCTAATGTTTGGTTGATCAAAATTTTTGGAAAATATTTTCTCTAGAAAACGTGTTCCTTGAAAATGAGAAAAATGACTTTCCTAATATAAGTAGGAAAAATAAGTTCAACAAGTCACATTCCACGTTGATTGTCTTCTCGGTGGCCTCCAATACACTCCACTCCCACCCCACCCTCATATCCTCCATCCTCACCACTTCCCACACTTCTACCCCCAACTCCCATAGTGTTTGTCTAAATTAAATGTAAATATTTTATGCTTACATACCAAACACAAAAAATAAAACTATTTATTTTCTAAAAAAACATTTTCTTGAAAATCATTCGTACCAAACACACTCTAAGGGCAGGGTCGGACCCACCTTGAAGGGTTAGGGGGCACGTGTCCCCGGTAGCTTCTGAAAAAACTCTGTATATATATTTATATACATTGGAAAACTAATATATATATATATATATATATACGTGTCCCCGGTAACTTCAGAAAAAACTTTGTATATACATTTATATACCTTAAAAAACTAATATATATATAGATACTCAAATATAATTTTTAGAGTAGCTCAGCTGGTTAGCATGCCTTTCAGCTCATGCTCCGCCACCCGAGTTCGAATTTAGGCTGCTGCAACATTTATGTTTTATTTTGTCTAGTGCACCAGCGCGTCTTTACAAGTTTTTAGTCACACAATTTATTATTTAATTTTTTTTTATTCTGTAGTCCCCCTCCCACTTTACTTAATTCATTAAATCTCTCCCCGAAAGCCCTAAATTCTCAAAGATCTTTTCCTACTTTTCAATAATCATTAAGTTTTTTTTAAGAATCGCACGCCTAACTTTATCGCTAGTAATTAACATACTAAAGATAGTAGTGTCCTCGTCGCACTCAAATCCTGACTCCGCATGCTGTCATTTGCCAATGTATTTGCCCTAAAAGACTTCAATTGCTTCTAAGCAAAAGTCGTTGCATTCATTGTAAGGACCTTTGGAAAATAAAATTTCTAGAGGTCCCCTCCTCAGTCGTGGAGCTGACTTAGTAATTTAGTACTATGAAGTGTCGAATATCTTAGTTTTTATATTGGTGATCGAGGACCAACTCATCCGGCAGCACCACTTAATATGGTTCAATCCAATGAGATGGCACTTTCCTCTAGTGTCGAATTGTTAAAGCAGAACAACTCAAAGACAACGAAATCCCCATATGTACAAAGTTAGTACAACAAGTATCGAAAAGACAAATGTAATTTCGATAGCATTAAATAAATCGTGAATAAAAATTTAATTGATTGAATATATTCATAGCTACTTAAATTTGCTAGTGAATTAGATACTCAATCGCCTCTTTAGAATGAGCACTTACATATATATATATATATATATATATTAAAGTGTTCTTATTAACACTTCTGACTCAAATTTAGAAAAAGTTTATAAAATGCTTATTACATTGAAGCTGACATCAGACTATTGACCTTTTATTTACATCTTCTCTCATAGAGTGACGTTTTTATAAGAAAAGACTTTCTCAGTGAAACTTAAAAAAAAGAGCTTGATTGACTTTTAGCCACGCACGTATGTGCATGTGTTTCAAAAAATGACGTATATTTTTTGATAATGGATATACTCGAGAGAAAAGGTTTTCCACCTCCTCTTATGCATTCTAAAAAGGGGCGTGAAGAGGAGCTTTTATAATTGCCTTTATGTGACTTTTGACAAAGTATTCAATATAGATAAATTAACTACTTAAAATATATATTATTATTTAGTTATTCCATTAGCTTCAACAACTCACAAAACCTCATGTTGATAATATATATCTAAATAAAATAACATGTTTTATGTGATTAATTATATACATAATAAATGCTTATAACATACACATATAAATTCAAATAAGAAATTTATAAAATATTTTATCACGGATGATTAAAACATGACATAATTAGTTGACTAAAACTCGCCACTTGTCAATAAATTTTTCTCACTTTCCCTCTCATTTCAATTTGTCCGCCATTAGAGAAGTTTCATCGCAGTTTCTCATACGACTTTCTCGGAAAATTCCTTAGTCCATTTCTCACTTTCCCTCTCATTTTCCATCACCTAACACACTGACACTGACCGCATTGTACATTCTCTATATAAATAAAACAAATAAATTCTATCTTCATCTCACAAAAGAAAAATAATACACTACATTATTATCTTGGCTTTAATATATTTTCTATCAACAATGGCGACGCAATACCAAAACGTCGTCGTAATGAGACACGGTGACCGGTTGGATAACTTTGAGGAGTTATGGGTAATGAAAGCGGAAAGGCCGTGGGATCCACCTTTGCATCAGGATGGTAAGATCCGAGCATTCTGTACGGGTCAAAAGATCCGATCCAATATGGATTTTCCGATCCATCGGGTTTTTGTTTCTCCGTTCCTACGGTGTGTGCAGACTGCTGCTGAGGTTGTACGTGCACTTTGTGACGTGGCGGATCATAACGGCGAATCTAATGTTTTGTCGTCTAATTCAGAGTCCGTTATCATTGATCCGTCAAAAGTCAAAGTATATTTTCCCTCTTTTATCTTTTATTTTATTAAACTGCAAAGTTAAAAAGATTTGAATTTATAAATTCTGGATTCTAGATAAGGTAATTTAGTGGATTCTGGATAAATTATTTGCTTTATATTAAGTGATTTTTTAAGCACAAATATAAAGTTACTTGTTCGGCTAAACACGTTTACATAAAAGAAAAAAATGAATCATTTCTTTATCTTCTTTCCAGAGTAAGTAAAAGTGTAGCTCCTCCCATTATGATAGTCTAAAAGCTTAACTTTTCATAGGGGAATACATCATTGATGGGTTTTATCTAATACTTACTAGTAAGAGTTGTGTTTGTTATGAAGAAACTTTGTATGCTTAAAAGTTGCCGCTTTTATGTTTTATTTGTCACAATATATCTAATATAATCTGTGGAGTATGCAGAGGGTGGAGTGTATGCAGAACTCACCCTCGGATAGAGAGGCTATTTCCGGAATCTCGGCTCAAGTAGCACATACATATCAAAGCAGTTCGAAAAAGAAAAATACAAAACTAAAGAGGATATATCTCTCCTTTTGTTTTATGAATGAATATCAACACGAGGACAATATAGGCTGTCAAAAGAATTTCAGTAGATTCCTAAGGGAGCATAGGCAAAGAACTATTGCAACTATGACTTTCTTTTTGTTTTTTCCCTCTGATCCTTACTGTTATCTGAGGTGAGACATTAACTTTTTTTTTTTTGTAGAAAGGAAATGACCTTTCTCTCCCTTCTGTCTTTTTGTTCAATCCTTGACTTAAGTTCAATTAGAGTGATCTATGTTCCCTCTATACCCATTGCTGCAATTAGTTGGTTCATTTTTACCTAAAAACTCACACAAATTTCTTATAGCTTTTTTTACTTTGAAGGAACTAAAGGATTTTATTTTTTCTCAAGATATCTAAATTCGAGCACTATAACACTTGTCAAACAACTTGTGATTATTAGACCGGGAACCTAAATTTTTTCACACCTCTATAGAGTGCAAGGAGCTTGGCAAAAGAATTGTTTTTCGCAGTGAATGTGCTTTGCCTTTTGACCTTGCAGTGGAAGTTGTCGAATGTCCTAAACGTAGTTTTACTTTTCACTTTTATGTTTTGCGTTTCATATGATTCATTCTCCAACTAACCTGAAGATAGATTGGAGTTTAACAAAAGAAAGAAGACGAAGAAGGCATAAAACATCATCAAATATGTAAACTATGTTAATTTCAAGAGCCTAAATGACATCTACCCATTCTACTAGATACCTATAAAGATAGAGGTTACATAGTCCTTAATGTCCATTGTTTTTTCCTATCCACTTTTCCTTGCCAAAATTTCCAGGTACAATGTGTTGCAATAATCTCAATTATTTCCTTTCGGATGTATGACCTGTCATCCGGGATGGGATTTTTGGGATAGTGTTCAACTCAAACAAAATGTGACTTAGCTCTTTCATGTGCTTTGAGATTGTTGAGGGTAGGGATGGCAGGTGGGTATAATTTTGCGTATTTCGCATTGCACCCGTCCCAGTTGGGGCGGGCATGGGTATAACTTTGGCGGGTAGTAGGCGGGTATCGGTATTGAAAATGTACCCGTCACGGGTAGGTGGTGGATTTGTAGTCATACCCGCCCGCCTATCCGCCCGCCCCAAGCCCAAAATATTAGCAGCCCATAAGTCGTGCCTTCAGCCCATAAGTCACGATAAGTCTCTCATTCTCCAACAAAACTGAAAACCGTACGCCTCTTCACTCCTTCACGCCTCCCTCTCTCTCGTTCCCCTTCACGCCGTCTCTCCTCCCTCTCTCATTCTCGACGTCTCTGCCTTTTTTTTTTAAAGGAGATGTTGATCGGGAAATATTGGAAAATATTGCTGTTTTTACTTTGTGCTTTGGGGTTGTCTTGGTGAGGTCAATTTTTGTGCATTTGTTAAGTTTTACCTATTGGGTTTATGAAGTTCAATTGAAAAACCTTAGCTTATATAGCTGAAATAATATCTGGGTTTTGTCTACATTTATAATATATAGCTATTTGGGTGGATAATTTTTGGGTTTTTTTGGAAATTTTGTTGTGCAAGGGGGAAGAGGTGAAAAAAATGGGGAATTCTGATGGTGAAAAAATCCGGAATTCTCCTCCCTCTCTCCCAAAGAAAATGAGACCATGACAGTATTGATTCTTGACTCAAAATTTTGGGATATTTTTTTGGAATTTAAATTTTTGGGATCATGTTGATCACTAATTGATCACAAATGAATTGATTACAAAATATGGCAGGCGGGTACAGGAGGGTATTGGCGGGTGAAGATATCCACTTGGGTGGTGGAGCAGATGTGGATTTAGGAATATACCCGCCTAGGCGGGTATGGATGTTGAAAATTTTATACCCGCCACCCGTGGCGGGTATAAAATTTTCTGGTGGGTACAGGTGCGGGGGAGGGGGTACCCGCACCCGCCCCGCCCCGCCCAATTGCCATCCCTAGTTGCTGGTGATAGTTTGTGACCGTAATTTAGACTTTTCTTGACAATTAAAAGAAGGCGGAGGCAATCATTGTGTTGGTAATAATGAAGGTGTCTGAGCTGTTGATTATCAGATATATGGCTGTTTACCAATATATTCAATGTATTGTCAAAGCTGGGTTTGAACTTTGGTGTTGATAGGTAGAAAAAAGTTGGGCTTCGTGGAGAGTGAAGAGTGATTTAAGGAGTTAATTCACTAGCCATATTGCCATAGTCTTTTCAGGTCCTAGTTGAGGATGACATTTGGTGATTTGAGTGGCTCTGCTCTTGGCTGTCCTCTTAGTTCAGATGTCTAACCTGAATTCTAGCTTGTTCAACACATTGATATTAGAATTGATTGCCTATGTGTTTGATCTGACCAAGTAGAATTAGCTGATGCCATTAAATCTGAATTTGATTTCAGAATGAGTTGGGAACTAACCCTGCCTATTGTTGGCACCAGTTTAGTTGTCAACTTATCAAGCTAGGACTTAAAATTTGATCCTTATCAAGCTAGGACCTATTTACCAACCTACCTTGTTCATATCGAGCCGGACAGAAGAGAGACTATTTAAAGTTGAAGTTCGTGTGCTTATCATAAATTAGTCAAGTGGCTGGTAGTTTTGGGATCCCGCTGCTTCTTCCAATACACAAGTTCCTTATCAAAAAAAAAAAAAAAAGAAGACCAATAGACAAGTAGTTGGGTGGTTCAAACTAAAAGAAAGAAAGGTCGAATGAGTTCTTCTGTTTAAGTTTCAATACATCTGCTTCCTCATCCTTCAGAACCAGTCAAAAACATATTCTTTTTTTCTTAGTTTGCGTGGGAAGCCATCATAAGCCTGTTGCTTTACTAAGCTTTTTGCCTTTGGCAATAATGATTATGGGTAGTGGCAGAAGCAGGGGTCTTTTGGTGCATCACTGCCCTTTATAACATAAACCTGTCACTAGGCACATAGTTCTGATTGGTTCTGCCGATAGTGGGTTAATTCGATTGGTCTGTTCATTTTCTGTTTGTGCATAGTAGTAAACCAAAGTGAGTTCAGTTTTTAAGTTAATATATCAACTTTCAAAACAGTAAGAAAGGAGAAATCCTTATTGAGAAGCCAGATTGTTCTAGTGTGAGGATATTTGAATTACAAGATTTGTTATTTCCTTGTTCAATACTTCGATAGACATATCTAGCAACTCAAGAACTGCGGACTCATTATGAATAAGCATGTAAGATCTTAGCCTGAAATAGGAAAAGTGTGAAGATTTATGAAGGTTACTTATGCAATTCACTCTAAAGCATACTTGTGATATTTCCTTATGTACAGTTAGCAGATTTTTGGTATATAGTAAAAAAATTATTTGACTTGTCAAATAAAAAAAAAGGAGAGAAAAAAATCCAAGGCACGGGCTGCCTTTTTTCATGCTAAATCTCATATTCACAATTTAGAAGTACCTACTAAATGAAGCTATTCCATCATTAAATGTTTCCACCATGTACTGATTCATCCACACATTTCAATCTTGTCATGAAATATCTTATGAATTTCATTTTCTATTTTCTCTATGGCGTGAGCCTCTAATCAGTTTGGTCGCTTAAGCTATACCAGGACTTAGATTTGAATATGCTTCTTCTGAGCCATAGAACTTGTTGCAAACTTGATAGGACTCACTTGAGTCTTTGTAGAAGCAGGGGTATGAGAGACATGCAGAAATCTACGCACATACTTTTACTGAACATCAGCATTCAAATCTATTGCCTTCTTTTTTCTGTCTTTTTTTTTAGTTGTTGAAATGGTTCTCTTCACTCTGTTTCTGGATAACTTTTGACCTATTTCTTTTTGAAATTTCAGGTATCCATCGAATATGGCTTGTGTGAAATGCTGAATTTAGTAGCCGTAAGAGCTGCTGCAGCTCCCAAGGATGGGGATTTCAGATTCAGTATCTCACAATATGAATCTGAGTTGCCTGCTGGAACTGTAGCTAACACTGTTGAATCTGTGTATAAGAAGGTATTTTATAGGATATGGGTTCTTGCTTCAATTTATTTGTTGGCATAGTTGAGTATATGCATGATCCATTGTTTCTCTACTCATGATTTCTTATGCTTCTGAAACTACAGCTGCCAAAGTGGGAAGAGACGTTGGAAAGTGCAAGGGCTAGATATGTGGAGGTAGTTAAGGCCCTTGCTGATAAGTATCCTTCTGAGAACCTTTTGTTAGTCACACATGGTAAGTGTTCTTGCTCAGTTTTGCATTCTCTAGGTGCAATGTAGGTTTTTACGTGGTGAGTGAAGGCTTTCTAGTCTCCAAAGTGCATAAGGGGCCTTCTGCAGTGGCAAAATCAGTTAGATGTGTTTCAATTTGTATGTTGTATCTTTGTGGGTGGCAAATTTAGTTTCAGATTGCTCGTATATATCCGCAGTAGTTTCTTTCTCACGTGTCGCATGTTTAGATTTCTCGACTGTATTTTCCTCTGTCATTTTATAAGAACAATATGTATCTTTCTAGTGCCATTGAAGATAATACTTTTAGCTATGATTTTCAGTTGCATGCATGAACGTTTCCATAACTGCAGACACTCTTTTGTTTTCGCAATTGGAGTAAGTTGGAAACAAACCTTCCTCATGAAAGCGATCTGCTGTACCCGTTAGATGGCATCGATGCTCTTGCCTAAGAATTTATTTATTGTAAAACCAGCTGCTCAACTGTGAATTGGCAGGTCTATTAGTGCTTTTGCCCATGATTGAAAATCTTAATTGACAAACAAATTGAAACGGAGGGAGTACGAGATATGTGACATATGTCTACAGTATAGTTTGTTCATAGGCTCTGTAGATAAAATGTGTATTCATGCTATTTTTTGTAGTAAAATAGAATGCTTAAGTTCCCAATAGTATTCCTGATCTCTTATTAACTCTGCTTTCATTAATCCAGGTGAAGGAGTAGGCTCCATCTTTACTGAGCTTAACAAGGATTCAACTGTATTAGAGGTAGCATATTGTGGACATGTGTACGCAAAGAGAAATATCCAATTCGGAGAGAACCAATCATTTACTGCTGGAGAGTTTGTATACGAGAAACAAACCGGTATAGTATCTGCTGCTAAATAAAAACAAGTGTACCTGACTGCAAGTGGTTGTTTGTGTTTATTCCCTCTCTGCCATGGCTGTTACTTATTGTCCATTTGTCTCGCTTGCTTGTCCATTTAGATGTGTTAAGGTTTCTATTACCGAACTACGTTGTTACTCTCTTCATTTCTCCTTTCTTGTTATTTAACTTATGATTTGAAAGAGAGGATTATGGAATTGCACCTTTATATTCTGTCGAAATAAATACATTGCTCAAATGGCCGCTGATACAGTAACTATGACACTGATATGTGGTATTGGTAACTACTATTTCCATCTCAAATTGAATCACCTTTTCTTTGAGTTGTTCAAAAACAATATGATCATATACCATGAAAAGAAAACTTAAATCCTTCATGTAGTTTTCTACCATAAGAAGCCATATGAGACTTGCCCCAAGGATGTAGTCTATCGGTCAATGAAGTGGACAAATTTTTTGGAAACCAGGATTTAAATCCCAGCGAGGTGGTTCTTCTCATCTGCTTAAGCCTTGGTACAGAATTACTTGATACTAGTATGGCTGGAGGTAGATATCCGGTTAAATAGTTGAGGTGCATGCAAGTCGGTCGAAAAAAAATTCATATAATGTAATCACTATGTGATTGTTATCTCTGCATATTCAATTGACAACAATTGCGCACCACTGCATAAGACATCATTATATACCAGCTTCATATGTACATGAATTAAATCAAAGAGAGTTTTCCAAAAGGATGTTACAGTTTAACTAGATATAAGTTGAGATGACTTCCAATTGTTTCATCAGTACATCGTAGTTGCTTTAGGCATATTAATGCCTAACCCTTCTGTCATGTGAACATCATAACCAAGTATTTTTACAATCTTTGACAGCCTCATGAGGTACTAACAAAGGTGCTGGTGGATATAAACGCAGTGCTTCTTTAATTATAGCTTGTAAATAGACTAAATCTTGGACATCAGACTCTTCTATCCACTTGTCTTTACCCACTTTTGTGTGTATCTCCTCTTGGGCAAGTCTCATTACATTTGGATTATTCAACAATAAGGACATTAACCATGTCCATTGAAATAAATTTTAAAAAAACAATAACTAGAAAAATTGTACTTCTAAATGTGATTTCCCGCTAATTTTTTTTTTACTGTTCCCGTCAAATCTAACAGACATAGTTCGTTAAATATTTGATCGAGACTAAAAATGTTAGCTTTTGACAAACTTAAATTAAAGGACCAAAACTATTCCTGCATACTTAAGGGACTATTTTAAACCTACCCTTAATCCGTTGTTTCGGTAAGTTTGGAATAATCTCCCTTGGGGATTTCTTTCATTAATCACAATATATATAGTTGTACAGATGTTGATTTCTAATACAATAAGAATACTAAGTTACCTTAAATATACATCTATCATAATTACAAAATATACTGTGAATATTCGAAGAATATTCGCTAATACTCCCCCTCAGTCGGAGCGGGAGGAGGCCGAACGCTAAGGCTGAATCGGAAGTCGGTGAAGAGCTGTCTCGGTAGTCCCTTTGTGAAAATATCTGCATACTGATAGGAGGAAGGCACGTGTAATATTTTGACCTGACCAAGGGCAACCTTCTCACGCACAAAGTGAATATCCATCTCAATATGCTTGGTCCGCTGATGTTGGGTCGGATTATGAGACATATAGATGGCAGATATGTTGTCACAGTAGACTATAGACGCCTTTTGCAGTGGACACTGGAGCTCCAAAAGAAGATTTCGGAGCCAACAGATCTCAGCAACGACATTAGCAACTCCGTGATACTCTACTTCAGCACTCGAATGGGATAGCGTGGCCTGCCGCTTGGCGGACCATGAAATAAGATTATCCCCAAGAAATACACAGTAGCCCGAGGTGGAGCGACGTGTGTCCGGGCTTCCTGCCAAATCTGCATCCGTGTATGAGAGTAACTTGGTTGGGGCAGAGGGGTATAGATGCAGTCCAAAGTCAAGTGTGCCCTTAATGTATCTGATAATACGTTTGAGGGCCATAAAATGGGACTCTCGAGGGGCGTGCATAAACAGACACACCTGTTGAACGACATATGCAATATCAGGCCTAGTGAATGTGAGATACTGAAGAGCACCTGCAAGACTCTGATATAGGATGGGATCAGAAACTGGCGCACCTGCACTAAGCTTGGATTTCGAGTCAACCATAGTTGGCATACTTTTACAATTTGTCATCTTAGCCTTGTACACTATCTCTTTCGCATATTTGCGCTGACACAGAAACATAGTAGCGGCAAATCTGGTCACGGATATACCCAAGAAATAACTCAGCTTGCCCAAATCAGTCATAGCAAATTCAGTTTTGAGTAGAGCAATGATTTCATTCTTCAAACCGTCAGAGGAGGCAGTAAGAACAATGTCATCCACATATAATAGCAAATAAGCAGTGCTGCTACCTGGATGAAAAGTGAAGAGAGAGTTATCACACCTGCTACAAATAAATCCAATCTGCGTAATATACCTGGCAAAACGTTCATACCAAGCGCGGGGTGCCTGTTTCAAGCCATACAATGACTTCTTGAGATGACATACATATTGCGGGACTGTCGGATGAACAAAGCCAGGGGGCTGATGCATGTACAAAGTTTCTTTTACATCAAGCTGATGAATAGGCTAATGCATGCCCATAGAAATACTGAGAACAGTCAGAATAGTGGTCGGTTTAACAACCAGACTGAATGTCTCACCACAATCAATACCCTGCTGTTGATTAGTGTCATTAGCAACCAGTCTTGCCTTATACCGCTCCAAGTCACCCCTGTCTCTGAACTTGTGACGATATAGCCACATACACTGAATAACATTCACACCGTTCGGTCTAGGTACCAAATCCCAAGTGTTCTGCTTGGTTAAAACATTAAATTCCTCGCACATGGCCGCATTCCAATTAGAGTCCAGTTTGGCTAGTTTTGGAATTTTTGGAATGGGTGATAAGGTTTGTGTGGAAAAATTGAAGTGAACCTTGGGTTTGAAAATCCCGTGTTGGGCACTAGTCTCCATGCGGTGGGTAGGCAGCAGTGGTTGGTCAGTGGTTTATGGCTGCTGGCTTACGGGTTCTGGCTGGGTGGTGGGTAGGCTCGGAGTAATGGTTGGTCGAGTAGGGGACATAGGGGAGTCTATTAGTGGAAGATTCGACCGAGAGCTAGGTGGTTCCTGGTAGGAGACGATGCCGGACACTGCAGTTAATGGAGCTGCTGGAGCAGTCTCTGTCGGGGCAGTGAACTACTGGTGGTACTCGACTGGACTATGGGGGACAAAGTAGACTCATCGAGAAATATGTAATCCGTGGTTTGAAATTTTTGGAGATTTGAAAATGGATAGTTCGCCTCGTCAAATGTGACGTGACGTGAGACAAAAATTTTACAAGTGGCTATGTCATAGCACATGTAACCCCGATGATTAGATGAGAAACCAATGAAGACACAGGGCGTGGTACGTGGGGCTAGTTTGTGGGGTGCCGTTGGAGGCCAGGTTGGGGTAGCACAGGCAACCGAAAATGCGGAGTTGGTCATATGATGGGAACCTACGGTATAAGATTTTGGTTGGGGTCTTATTTTGGAGAGTGTTGGTTGGTAAAATATTAAGGAGGTACTCTACCATTTTAACAGCATAGACCCAGAATGGTGGTGGAAGACTGGCATGAAATAGAAGTGTACGAACCATATTATTGATGGTACGTATGATTCGTTCATCCTTGCCGTTTTGGAAGGAAGTATAGGGACATGAAAAATGAAAAACTATGCCCTGTTTAGAGCAGAAATTGTGAAATATCAAATTATTAAATTCACATCCATTATCACATTGGAAAGATTTTATAGATTTTTCAAACTGTATTTTAATGAATTTTTGAAATTCAAATAACTTGGAAAAACTTCAGATTTGAATTTCAACGGGTAGATCCATACAAAATGTGAAAAATCACCTAATAATAATAGATAGAATTTGTGACCCAAGGAACTAACAACCGGAGATGTCCATAAATCAGCATGAACAATATCAAATGGAGAAAAAGTAACACTATTGGATGACATAAATGGAAGACGAGTATGCTTGTCAAGCGGGCAAGAAAAACAGTGTTGGGCAAGTTTCCTATTATTATATTGAATACGCTTATTAGTCCTAAGAATATTAAAAACAAGGTCTCCGGGGTGTCCGAGTCTGTTGTGTCAAGTTGACGGAGAGATAACAGCAAGAGAGATAGGGTGGTGTGTTCTGATAGCGGAAGATTGAGTGAAGGGGTAGAGGTCTCCCACACTACTGTAGTGCGTAAGAATTTTCTCCGTATTGAGATCCTTCACAGAAAAACCAAAAGGGTCAAACTCGACAGACACAAAATTATTGCGAGTGAATTTTCTAATAGAGATTCAATTTTTAATGATGTTAAGGGTGTAAAGGACATGATTTAGAGAGAAAGGTGGGTGGGGATGTTTGGTATGGGCGTTACCGTAACCTTCAATTGGAATGCGATGACCATTGCCAACAGTAATAAATTCAGGACACTTTAACCGACGCATTTGAGATAAATTACCAGATGACCGAGTGAGATGAGATGTGGCTCCGGTGTTCATATACCAATTTTCATCGGGCTATTGAAGGTTCAAGGTGCTGAAAGCTTGGCCCAAATCAGTGGGGGCCAGGTTGCTGACTTGCGGTTGCTGGGGGATCGAAACTATGTGGGTCTGCTTCTTTGTTCTTTGGTGGGCTGCTGTTGGTGGGGCGAGTCGAGGCCAGGGTGACCAAGCTTCTTTGGGCCCGGGCCCCTGATGTTGGGTAAGGGCATGCAGGCGAGGCCCAGTTCCCGGTATTGGGCCAGGGTTGCTGTCCAGCCCACTGAAAGTAGGGAGCAGGGGTTGGGCCTGGTTGCTGGTTTCAGTGGCCCTTGTCGCGGCTCTTCCCTTTGTTGTTATTGTCGCGGCCTCTGCCGCCACACCCTCCGCCACGGGACTGCTGCTGCTGGTGGTCTTGCGGTGGTGGCTGGGTGGTGTTGGCCGCCGGTAGTGTCATGCCGTCAACGGCTAACGCCTTTTGATTATGCTCATCTTGTTTAACACGGCGGGTTTCTTCCAACAATAGTTATGAACGTGCCTTGGTGAAGCTTGGTAGTGGGTCGGCCTGTTGAATCATCGTCGCAAGTGTATCATATTCACCTTTTGGTAAACCAGCAATCAATTGAAGTACCATCTTGGTTTCTGAAACAGATGTCCCGACGTTGGAAAGTTGGTCGGCTATGAGTTTCAGTTGTTTGCAATATTCGTACATGTTAAAATTCTCGAGACGCGTATTGTTGAAATGTTCTTCCAAATACACGGCCCGAATATTTTTATTATCCTGAAAGATTTCTTCTAACCGTATTCAAAGGTCACGTGCCGTAGCACCTGTTTTCATGATAGTACACAACAAGTCTTTTGAGATGGTGCCGTATATTCACTGTTTGATGATGGCGTCAAGGCGACGCCATGTCGAGTCGACAATATCGGTGGGACGAGGAACAGAGTCATCAATATGGTATAGCACATTGTACGCACATGCATGAATATAGAACAGTTCTATCCACATGGAATATTGACAGTCTTCTTGGTCAAGAATTATAGGGATAGAATTCTTGATGTTGGTAACGGCGAAAGCCGGATGAAAAGAAGACGATGAGTGTGGTGGGGGGTTGTCAAAAGTACCAGTGGAGGAACCAGAATTAGTGGGGGAAGACATGGTGGCCGTCGACCGAGAAGTAAGAAGGGAGAGGGTGGTGGTCGGCGGCTTTGGGAGTAGAAGAGTAGGGATTAGGGTTTGGCTCTTGATACCATGTAAGTTTGGAATGATCTCCCCTGTAGATTCCTTTCATTAATCATAATATATATAGTTGTACAGAGGTTGATTCCTAATACAATAAGAATCCTAAGTTACCTTAAATATACATATATCATAATTACAAAATATACAGTGAATATTTGAAGAATATTCGTTAATAGTTTCAAAAAGGGAACAACCCGCGAAAATTTATATTAATGTTCACTAGGTACACGTACGTACAATTAGAAAAAAAGAACATACCATTACTGTTGCCTTGATGACGGTTTCTTGAGAATAACCATAGGCCTTGAACTCATCATAATCTGTCACACTAAACAAGGCATCTATAACATCTTGGTTCTCATCATGATTGCGTATTTTTGCCTTCTTAATATGGTCATCCACCCAACTTTGGAGAACAACATCAATGTCCTTATGAATTCTCTGCATCACTTTAACATGACCTTGAAAATCCTCATACTTAAATAATGGGAATGGAATAGCATCATATAAAATAATTTGCCCTGCTACATACATAATATCCTTTTCAAACATTGTGCCTCTTCATCTTCCTCCACATTATAATATCTCTTCCGACAAACCATCTTCACAATTATGTTCAAAGACCATATTTCGAACCATTGAGTCATGTTAACTTTGGTACTGTTGGAAATTTGCCTTTGACGGGAGTTGCGACCGACCAACGTTAACGGCTAAAACACTAGTGTTACGTATGTTGGAGAATTCGATTCTTCACACATGCATGATCTACTAAGTACGTAGATAACCGTAGGGCCAAGAATCGTCAAATTTCATTGAGAAATGAAAGAGATATTGGTCCACGAAGTGAGGTGTTTGAAGCATGGAAAGTGTGGTGTTGTGTTCAATTCTCCCTCATCGGTAGAGGAAGAAAGAATTGTTGTGTATATAAGACTCGAAATTGGTTTGGGGTTTGGGACCCCAAGGGGTATCCCATGTGTTTAAAGGAGGGAGGACCTAGATGTGCTTCGGTTTGAGGAAAGACCACACACGCGCCGTCGCCGCCCGCCCGTCCGGTCCGGTTCCGGGTTCTCGGGTTCTCGGGTGGTAATTAGGTGGAGTCGTGGTGTGGGCCTTCGATATTATCTTTTGGGCCGTAGAACTTTTTCAAGTACGTTTGATCCCGAAGTTTTGGATGTACAGTTTGGACGTAATTCTTTTAGATGTACAGTTTGGTCCCTGAAGTTTCAAGATGTACTGTTTGGTCCCCTGAAGTTTCAGAAATTTAGAATTTACATACCTAACAGTAAACGTCTAGACTCAATTCACCATTTATTTTGGTGAATTACACCTCCTATAATGGCATCCATTTGGTATTTCTCTCCTTTAATTTGGTGGCTTTACTACCTCCATAATGGTCATTATTTGGCCAATAATGGCTGTTATGGAGGCAGTCAAACAATCCATTCATCACCTATATAAACACCCCTTACACCATTGTTGAGGCACACTTGATATACACAAAAATATACGACCAGAAAATCAATTCTTCCTATAACTTCCAAGCATCATTTCTTATTCAATATTCTTCATGGTAGCTCTTGAGTTTCCTTTGCTCAATTGTTCCATTGCTGTTTTATCTTGGGAGACGAATTGTCCGGGACGTATAAAGGATACATACGGGGCAATATTGTCTTAAGGACAGAGTGCCACACTCGACTCAGTAAAAAATCAAAGCAGTTTCCGGTCTTCTTGTTCAACAAATATTGTAATTTCAGTTTTGTTGTTATATTGTAATTTTTAGTTTTCTAGTTGAATTGTAATTTCAATTCTTACATAAGCAGTTACTTGTAATTTCCGTTTCTTACAAATCCTTGTAATCCCAACAACTTAAGACAATATTCTGCTTACGGTAACTGCAATAACATGGCTGGAAATATGACCGATGTTGCTGCTACTGCTGCTGCCTCTCGAGGCAACGTTCTTTGCCTTTCCCACCATCGCCACATCTTGGCCAAAGGCGATAACCCCGCCGCCTTCTTCAGCTGCCGCCGCCATCGCTCAAGGCGATATCACTGTTGCCTTCCCGACTGTTGGAGCTCCCCCCTCTTCTTCACACCACCATGATCGCCCTGAAAATTTCATGGGATCAGAATTTAAGAGATGGCAGCAAAAGATGTTGTTCTACTTAACAGTTATGGTCATGGCCCGGTTCCTTACGGAAGATCCTCCACAAGCTGGAGATGAAATGGACTCTTCTTTCTTTGAAGCGGGTGAAGGGGGCCTTGGTATCCATGTCGTTAACGGCATGAAGATGGTTCGTGATGCGTGGAATCATAGCGATTTCATGTGCAAGAACTATATACTGAACTTTTTGGCAGACCCTCTCTACACGGTATATTCTACCGTTGGCACCGCCAAAGAGCTGTGGGAAAAACTGCAAAAGAAGTACAACGCACAAGCGTTGGGAAATTTCTAAAATTCCAAATGGTGGACAACAAGACAGTGATGTCCCAAGTCCAGGAATTTCAAATGATTTTACATCACTTGGATTTGGAAGGACTGAAGCCAAACGAGCAGTTTTTGGTTGCATCACTGATTGAAAAGTTACCTCCTTCATGGAATGAGTTTATGAGTTACTTGAAACTCAAGACAAAGGAGATGACCTTTGAAGAGCTTGTTATCAAACTGCAAATCCAGGAAGATAATAAGAAGACCTTGCCAAAGGGTAGACAACATCTTTGAGGCAAAGGCAAATCTGGGCCGAGGCCAAAGGAAAACAAGCAACAAGCGGAAGTTCCACAAAGACGGCAAAGCCCCGCAATGAGACGTTCGAGGTAATCACATCACTGTGGGAAACCTGGTCATAGGATCAAGGAATGCCGCAAGCTCAAGACTGAGCAACAACAGAAAGCCAAGTCGAAAGGCAAGGCTCAAGCTAACGTCGTCAAGGACACACTCCTGGATGACATGATTGAGGATCTCTCGGCCGTGGTGCTAGAAGCCAACTTGGTTGAGAATCTGATGCAGTGGTGGGTGGACACATGTGCAACAAGACACATATGTTCCAACAAAGATGCCTTCTCCACGTACACTTCGATCTCCGATAAGAAGCTGTTCATGGGCAACAACGCTTCCTCGGACTTGCTAGGGGTTGGAAAGGTGGTCCTGAAGATGACTTCCGGCAAGGAACTCACTCTGAAGGAAGTGATGCACGTCCCAGAGATTAGAAGAAATCTAGTTTCTGGACCTTTATTGGTTAATGCTGGTTTTAGGCTAGTGTTTGAATCAAATAAGTTTGTACTCACTAAAAATGGCACATTTGTGGGGAGGGGCTTCGTCTGTGAAGGCCTCTTCAAAGTGAATTCCATGTCTGTATTGCGTCAAGGAAATAAAGTTGAACCTTCTTCTTATTTGCTTGAGTCTTCTAATTTATGGCATCATAGATTATGACACGTTAACTACAAGTCTATTCAAAGGCTGGTAAAGATGGAGTTGTTGCCGTCTATCGACGTAAACCCTCAACATAAGTGTGAGGTGTGCGTAGAGGCAAAACTTACTAAGCTTCCTTTTCGATCCGTCGAAAGGAATACCGCTCCTCTAGAACTTATTCACACAGATATATGTGATTTGAAGTTTGTGCAAACTAGAGGGGGGAACAAGTACTTTGTGACATTTATAGATGATAGCACAAGGTATTGTTACATTTACTTGTTGAAAAGTAAGGATGAAGCCTTTGAAGCGTTTCGACATTACAAAGCAGAAGTTGAGAATCAACTTAGCCTACGGATTAAATCCATTCGTAGCGATAGAGGGGGAGAATATGTAGCGCCTTTTGAGGAATACTGTGCCCAAGAAGGCATTATTCATCAAACGACGGCTCCATACTCACCTCAATCAAACAGTGTGGCGGAACCTAAGAACCGCACATTAAAGGAAATGATGAATGCCTTGTTTATCAATTCCGGTCTTCCCCAAAACATGTGGGGAGAAGCCGTCCTTACCGCTAATATGATTCTTAACAGAGTCCCACATAAGGGTAAGGACAAAACTCCATATGAATCATGGAAGGGAAAGAAACCCACCTATAAATATTTTAAGGTGTGGGGTTGTCTGGCAAAGGTTGAAGTACCCAAGCCAAAACAGGTCAAGATTGGGCCTAAGACTGTAGATTGCATATTCATCGGATATGCAAATAACAGTAGTGCTTATCGCTTCTTAGTGCATAAGTCAGATATTCCAGATATCCACCAGGGTACAATAATGGAATCAAGGAATGCACTATTCTTTGAAAGTAAATTTCCTAGAAAGGAAAAAGACATAACCTCTCTCAAACGAAGTTATGCACAAAGCTCTCAAGAACCGGGAGTCCTTGACTGTCCGGATCTGAATGGTTCAGATCTAGCGAATCTCGAGGTGGCTGAACATCCGGAATCTAGTGTTCCAGATTCTCAGAACTTGGAGACTTTAGAGATGGATCTAAGGCAAAGTAAAAGGGCCAGGAAGGATAAATCCTTCGGTCCTGACTTTGTAGCTTATATGGTTAATGATGAACCAAGGACAATTGCTAAGGCATTGTCAACTCCAGAAGCACCGCTCTGGAAAGAAGCTATTGAGAGTGAAATAAGCTCCATTCTGCATAACCATACTTGGGAGTTGGTTGATCTTCCTCCGGGAAATAAACCGTTAGGGTGTAAGTGGATACTCAAACGGAAATACAAGGCAGATGGGTCTATAGACAAGTACAAGGCCAGGTTGGTAGTCAAGGGCTATCGACAGACAGAAGGCTTTGACTACTTTGACACATACTCTCCGGTATCCCGGATGACATCCATACAGGTATTCATTGCGATCGCAGCTTTGCGTGACCTTGAGATACACCAGATGGATGTTAAGACATCCTTCCTAAACGGTGATTTGGAAGAAGAAATTTATATGGACCAACCCGAGGGGTACGTGGTTCAAGGGCAAGAGAAGAAAGTCTGTCGACTTATCAAATCTCTATACGGGCTGAAACAAGCTCCGAAACAATGGCACGAAAAATTTGATAGTACTCTACTATCGAAAGGGTTCGCCATTAATGAGTGTGATAAATGTGTTTACACGAAAGGTAACTCTGACTCATTTGTTATGATATGCCTGTATGTAGACGACATGTTAATCACAAGAAGCAGTCCTAGGGTAATCCTAGAGACTAAGAACATGTTGAAACAATGCTTCGACATGAAGGATATGGGTATCGCAGATGTCATCTTAGGGATTAAAATCTCTAAGACGTCTGACGGACTGGTCTTATCTCAGTCTCACTACATCGAGGATGTTTTGAGAAAGTTCGAGATGTTAGACAGTTCACCGATAAAGTCACCAATGGATACAAATCAAAAGCTTGATAAAAATCTTGGTGCACCTGTATACCAGGAGCGATATGCACAGGTGATCGGTAGTTTGATGTATATAACAAACTGCACCCGACCTAATATTGGTTACGCAGTCAATAAGTTGGCTAGGTTCACCCGTAATCCGAGTGATAATCACTGGAAGACGTTGAATCGGGTATTACAATACTTGAAATACACGTTAAATTACGAGCTGCACTATTCGAGATATCCAGTTGTACTAGAAGGGTACAGTGATGCAAACTGGATATCTGATATAGAGAACACCAAGTCCACCAGTGGGTATATATTTACAATTGGTGGTGGGGCTGTGTCTTGGAAATCCTCTAAGCAAACTTGCATCGCCCGATCCACAATGGAATCGGAGTTTATCGCTTTAGACAAAGCAGGAGAAGAAACTGAGTGACTTCATGACTTCTTAGAGGATGTTCCGTGTTGGAACAAATCCGTACCTTCGGTAATAATCCACTGCGACAGTCAGTCGGCTCTAGGAAGGGCACGGAATACTATGTACAACGGCAAGTCTCGTCATATTCGACGGAGGCATAAGACCGTTAGGCAACTGATCACCACGGGTATAATATCCATTGATTACATCAAGTCAAAGGATAATATAGCAGACCCATTGACAAAGGGTCTACTCAAGGATCAGATGGCTTGCCTGTCTAGGGGAATGGGCTTAAAACCCAAAATATAAGGACCAATACAGTGGTAACCCAACCTTACGAACTGGAGATCCCAGTAATTGGTTCAATGGGAAAACGAAGTTGTAAAGGTTCAGTTGACCGCTTCAGTGGAAGTATGAGCACTTCGGATAGTGATTTCTGAAAAGAAACACCAAATCCAAAGTCGTTCCCGCGATAGACGTTAAGTGCTATCTGCAGTATGGGTAAATGTTAAGTTTTCAAAACCTGTAATGATCCTCAACAGTTGAGGTTAGGTTCTTGGGAAACTTTTAATGGTTCCTAACACTTGTGAAGTGGGGTATAGCAGGATACCTTGTAGGAGACCACCTATTTAAGTGCGAGGACGGGCCGCCTCAAAATGAACGCACTTAAGAATCCAAGACGTTGTCCATGGCCAAAACGGACAAAACATTACGAAGAAGAGAGTAAGGGAATTTGTTGTGTTGGTACCATTGACTTGGCTTACACTAAACACTGACGGTTCAAGACATCACGTTCACCGCGCAGTAAGTAAGTCCGATGGTATTCAACTATGGAAGGTTCAAAGCTGATGCTACCTCTCCTTATGCAACATCGGTCAATGAAATATTCTTTGGAAATGAAAAAGGCACCATGTGAGTGCGCCAAAATCTCTTTCAAGAGGGGATTGTTGGAAATTTGCCTTTGGCGGGAGTTGGGACCGACCAACTTTAACGGCTTAAACACTAGTGTTACGTATGTTGGAGAATTCGGTTCTTCACACATGCATGATCTACTAAGTACGTAGATAATCGTAGGGCCAAGAATCGTCAAATTTCATTGAGAAATGAAAGAGATATTAGTCCACGAAGTGAGGTGTTTGAAGCATGGAAAGTGTGGTGTTGTGTTCAATTCTCCCTCATCGGTAGAGGAAGAAAGAATTGTTGTGTATATAAGACTCGAAATTGGTTTGGGGTTTGGGACCCCAAGGGGTATCCCATGTGTTTAAAGGAGGGAGGACCTAGATGTGCTTCGGTTCGAGGAAAGACCACACACGCGCCGTCGCCGCCCGCCCGTCCGGTCCGGTTCCGGGTTCCGAGTTCCGGGTTCTCGGGTTCTCGGGTCGTGGTCGTGGGTCGTGGGCTGTGGGCCTTCTGATATTATCTTTTTGGGCCAGAGAACTTTTTCAGAAGTACAGTTTGATCCCAGAAGTTTCAGATGTACAGTTTGGACCAGAATTCTTTTAGATGTACAGTTTGGTCCCTGAAGTTTCAAGATGTACAGTTTGGTCCCTGAAGTTTCCAGAAATTCAGAATTTTGGCAGACACGAACAGAAACGTCCAGCACTCAATTCAGCCATTTATTTTGGCTGAATTACACCTCCTATAATGGCATCCGTTTGGTATTTCTCTCCTTTAATTTGGTGGCTTTACTACCTCCATAATGGTCATTATTTGGCCAATAATGGCTGTTATGGAGGCAGTCAAACAGTCCATTCATCACCTATATAAACACCCCTTACACCATTGTTGAGGTACACTTGATATACACGAAAATATACAACCAGAAAATCAGTTCTTCCTATAACTTCCTAGCATCATTTCATTATTCAATATTCTTCACGGTAGCTCTTGAGTTTCCTTTGCTCAATTGTTCCATTGCTATTTTATCTTGGGAGACGAATTGTCCGGGATGTATAAAGGATACATACGGGGCAATATTGTCTTGAGGACAGAGTGCCACACTCGACTCAGCAAAAATCAAAGCAGTTTTCGGTCTTCTTGTTCAACAAATATTGTAATTTCAGTTTTGTTGTTATATTGTAATTTTCAGTTTTCTAGTTGAATTGTAATTTCAGTTCTTACATAAGCAGTTACTTGTAATTTCCGTTTCTTGCAAATCCTTGTAAATCCCAACAGGTACTTGGCATAATTTCACTTGTGTTGTTATTGTTTTCTAGTTGTGTCGAAGAAATAAACAAGTCTTTAATACTCGATTGCACCTCACTAACTCGAAGATGCTTCATTCTCTCAAGTCTAGTGCTAGAGAGCGCTTGTTGCTTGACTAGTTTGCGCACATGGCAATAATATGGACCATAATTAGCGTGAGAAAACCTCGCGTACCCATAGGCAGTGTATTTACCTATTGAAGATATAATTAAATAATGAGAATCGCTCTTTCTCTAATAGCTTAGCATTTAAATAAGATGATGACACAATTCTACGTGATATCAAAGTAGGAAAATCCTTGGATTCAAGTCTCATGAGCTCAATTCAGAAAAAGAAGTCTTGTATATGAGTGGACGTATAGAAGACATAATAAGTGATTAAAATATACTTCCTCCGGATAAAAAAGAGTGTTTACTTAGCCATTTTCACAATCCTTAAGAAAATACTAATTTCTAGGCAAAATTAGTAATTTCACTAAAATACCCTAATTAAATTGGTATTGAGATTTGATCACCTAACAATAAACAAGGCAAATCTGAAAAAGTAAGGTTAATTATTTCTTGATTTGGTAAATGGACTCTCTTTTTTACTCAAAAAATAAAGGCTAAGTGGACACTTTTTTTTTTATCCAGAGGAGTATTATCTCTAACAAATTAGGCTTTTAGATGACATATTAGCCTATTTGGCCAAGCTTCCCAAATCTGTTATTTGAATAAAAACTTTGCCAGGAAGTGTTTTTTAGGAAAATACTTTTGAGAGTAGCAGTTTGTGTTTGACTAATCAATTTAAAAAAACACTCTTACCAATATTAGAGCAACAATTTGTGCTTAACCAAGATTCCAAAATAATATTGGAAGAAACTACTTATTTTTTAGTTTATGAAAAAAAGCTTCTGATACTATTTAAAAATACTTAATTTTTTTCTTAAAGGCTCGATCAATTACCCAAATTCTCTACAATAAGCAAAATAATTTTAAAAAAATAAACGCTTTTTGACTTTCGAGAAGCTTGGCTAAACATACTAATATAGTAACACAATTGAACATCACCTGCTAAGGAAGTTGGCCTAGCTGCAAAGTCCTTATCATGAATTGTGAAGCAATCCATAGCTCCTTCCCAATTGTTGACCACCAAATATGGAAACATCCCCATCCTAATAGTGAAAATTGGGCTCCGTGCAAAAGGGACATTCTTGGCCCGGTCCAGCATGAGGAGGTGACCTATGATAGGCCATGCACCAGGAACTTCAGGGGTTAGCCTTTTCATCGTTTTCTTTTTGTAGCCAATTACTATAATCTTCATCCCCCCAAAAAATATTATAGGCAAAAATAACAATGCTAAAATCTCTATTTTGGCTTGAAAATTGGAAAGAATATGATAATCCATTAGTTGTGAGAATATAATGGCTTAGACTATGAAGGCTAGCTAGCAAAAAATGTTCTTGAGAAGAAGAAGAGAGATTTTTTCAAACGGAAAAATTTAATCACGTAGATCTTTTATTTCAGCGAAATTCATTGATTGTCCCGTGCGAATTTATGCAGCGGAACACTCAATGTCCAAGCAATTACACGTTGTTGCTTTTAGACTCTTCTAATAGAGCCAATAACCATTCAGTGAATTGTCTTGCATTGTTAACTTTCAAGACGTTCTCTTTTAAGTTGTGAGGGGACTTGTTTTTGGATAGAGATAGATATGTAATCTTGTTTTTTCTTAGTTGTTTCGTAATTAGCACTATTGAGATGTTGCATAAACTTTGTGAAGTTTATCGTTCACCTCGCTTTACAATTGAAATACAAGTCAAAACATTTTGTTTTTGTTTGGTGCGGCTGCCGTTTTCCTAATTGTTTCGGCCAGAATGCAATTTGGTTATAGAAAAACACATCCATTCCATTCACTTTCTATTTGTGTCGTTTTGAAAGGAAATTAGCGTTTGAACAGAATTAAGACGGTTTGATTTTGATGCTTAACAGACTTTTAACAAACATTTATCGGGTAAATAGCTAGTGTTCTATAATAGGGCAGAAGTTTTCACCGGTCGTCCCTTTTTGCGGCTTAGTAACTGAATTTTTTTTTTATAATTTATGAACCTTTAAGACTATGATTTAAATATTAAAAATTAAAAATCTTATAAAAAAAATGTTAGACTAAGGTCTAACAATCTAATGATTTGTCAAGCTCAAAGGTTATACAGTCAAACCTCTTTATAATTGTCATTCGTTATAATAACATTTCACTATAACAACTTGATTTTCTCCAGAATCGATTTTTCATGTTATATTTTACTTTTCTATAATAGCATTCTACCTATAACAACAGTGACATTCATTATAGCGGTACACTCTTTGTAAAATTACTCCTCTATAACAGTTATAATCAAATCTTGTGTAATAGCATTTTGTAAGAAATATATTATGTATAAAATAAAATATCATTCCCCGTGTCCCGATTTATGTGGCACACTTTTCTTTTTAGTTTGTCCCAAAAAGAATGTCACATTTCTATATTTAGAAATAATTTAATTTTATGAGATGATTTACAACCACACAAATATCTAAGGTTTGTTTTGGCCCACAAATTTCAAAAGTCTTTATTTCTTTCTTAAACTTCGTGTCAAGTCAAATGGTGTCACATAAATTGGGACGGAGGAAGTAAAAAATTAAAATATTTATGTTAAGCTCTTAGACAACATTCAAGGGAAAACTATTGAATTTCCTTTTGCTGAAAGTTTGGACAAAGTTCTTCGTCAATTCAAGTGTTATACTATCACCAAGAGACTGGAATTTAAAAAACAACCTACAATTGTAGAATTTTATGTCAAATTTAAAATATTTATGTTCTCAAATAATTTTAAATGCATATATTCCTTAAAGTTTAATTCTTTATCGGTATGGTACAATTAGTTATGGATTTATGACTAATTTATTAGTCTTTTGAATTTTAAATTACTGAGATATGAAAATCAATTGATATTTTAAAATTAACAAGTATATTATTTTTGTTATAACATAAAAAATACAAAAAATAATAATTATTTGAGTACAAAATGAGATTTAAATATCAAATGTCGGTATACATACATAACAACACCTCACTATAACTATCATGAAATTTTCAAACAAACGCTTCCATTATAGAGAAGTTTAACTATATTTTCACAACTTTTAATTATACGAACAAAACCTAATTGGTAGCCTAGAAATGAACAATTTCGTAAATCAACCACAATAGGGACATAGGGTGATGAATGATTTTGATCTGCACTTTCTTTTACTATTTTCTCCTTTAAAATGAAAATCCAAGCAGTAAACCCATGCTAAGGCTACATTTGTTTTCATTAAGATTAAAACTGTTAATGTTGGATTTGATGTTGTGATATTTGACCCAACATATCTCCTGAAGTATTGATTTGAATGTATAAGAATGTTGGGACAAATGTTGCACAACATTCGAACCAAAATTTTCAGAACTGATTTTGCCTTACTTCACGTAATGATTACTATGTAGTAAATATGACTTGGCAAGGTAAAAATGAGTTGATAAACACGTCTGAAGAACGAGTCAATGCTGCTGTTTTTCGTGAGGAACAAGTCAAAGTTGTTAGAGGTTTTTGCTCCTTGATCGTCTCCAACCAATCCTACCAGCTGCCCACCTTTCCCTCAACCTCCACAACCGATCGATGAGCTTTTCAAGAAAGACTCTCTACTATAAATAGAGAGGCTACCACATTGAATCGATATCCAGAATCAGAAAGTAAAAATACCAAGAGAGCTCTCGGGATTTCATGTCAGAAATTTAGATCACCAGTGTTGTCTGAGTGTATTGACAACATTATGTCCAATATTACAATTGTAGTTTAGATTCTAGATTAGTTTTGTATGAAGTGATTGTAATGAGAGGTTGTCTATGTCTACTTAGTTAGATTTTTCAGGCAGAAGTCATCTGCAACTTCAACTATTAATTTCTTTCTGTTTTATATTGTAAATCTGTAAAGAAAGGAATTTGTACTTTTGTATATAATATATATACAATACATTTGGTCATTGACCATCATAAGTTATATAATATATATAACTTATGAAAATTTAAACATTTGTATTCTTTCAATTATATTGCATTTACTCTTTAAAGTTTCTGTTTTGCTAAGTGTTATTACTGGTGTCCGACGATATAATTGCCGACATTCGGAAACAGAATTGACATTCAATTTATTTCATATCTTATTTTTATTTCCCATAGCATTTGACACCCTTCAAGTGGTATCAGAGCCGACACTTAATACAATAAGTGATTGGTCATGTTGTCATAAGCTATGGATCCAACAAATTCAACTATTGGTAGGATTCCTATTTTAGATAGATGAAATTATTCCTATTGGAAGATTCACGTACGTTCTCATATCAAATCAATTGATATTAGGGCATGGGGATCTATAACCAATGGGTATGTTGTTCCAATGTTGCCACCAGATGAGGAATGTGACATTCTTGTTAAACCTGAATCTGAATGGACTACAGAAGAAACCAATAATGTTAGCTTTAATGAAAAAGGCTTAAATACAATTTTGAATGGGTTGATATGTATATGTTCAAACTCATTGAAAACTGCCCCACGGCCAAGGATGCATGGGATACTTTACAAATTCATTGTAAAAGTAGCTCAAGTGTTCGTCGAACAAAGCTACGCATGCTCATGAATAAATATGAACATTTAAGGATGCAAGAAGCGTATGATATTATTATTTTAAAAAGTTGATTGACATCTCAAATGAATGTCAAGTGCTTGGTGAACCATTAACCAACACTCAACTTATTGAAAAGGCTCTCCGTTCTCTTCCTGAAAAGTTCAACCTAAAGATTTGTGCTATTGAAGAAGCTCACAATCTTGCCACAATGGACGTTCATACCTTTATGAGCATACTCAAAACTTATGAGATGAACATTGAGAATCAAAAGAAATTGTATAAAAGCAAGAATGTGGCACTTCAAGTTCAATCCTCGGAGAGTCAAATCGAAGAAGGAGATGAGAATCTTGAAGAAATTGGTGATGGTGCAAATGTTGCCTTACTCACTCGAAAATACAATTATATGGTGTGAAAGTTCAACAAAGAGAGAAATCAATCTAAATCTAAAGAGCACCAAAACCAAGCCTTCAATTAAAAGCCGACTAGATTCCTTCCAAATGTACAAAAAAGAAATCAACTAAGAAGAACCAACTCAGATCGTACCAAATTTGATCCCAAACAACTTGAGTCTGTGCAGTTTCATGCATGCTTGGGTTGGGGTCACTATGCTAACGAATGTGCAAACACTCTTAGAAAATTTGGTAAGAATTTATAGGTCTCTCTTAGTAATGATGAAGGAGAAGATGAAGGAGATCGTGAAATTGAAACACAAGTAATGCTGGTTACTGTTTTCGAACAATCTCTATCGGATAATGAAGATGTCATATACAATGTTGTCTCAGATGTCACGACATTTTCTCCAACATCAGCAATGACATCAACATCCTCAGTGACATCCCGAAAGGTATGAATTCTTTAACTATTCTGATGTTAATTGCTATAGTGGTTCTATTATTGTCAGTGAGGCTGATTGTATGAATCAAGTTGAATGCAAATATGATATGATTAATGAATTACAAACTATTTGTAAAGCCTTAATCATAGAATCCAAGCAACTTGACAAAAAGGTAAAATTTTTAACTCATGAGAATTTGGTATTAAAAGGCACGATAACCCGACTTGAGGTTACACTTACCAAAAAGGATATTGAATTTGGTAAGATCCATGCAAAATTGGATTTAGCCGAACCAACCTTCCGTAAGCTCAACATGGGACTTCGAAATTGAATGAGATACTCAACTTTGGTAAACCTTCACATGCAGGAATTATGTACGAAAACTCTCTTAAAACCATATGCTCTAATCTCTTTGATAAAAATGAAAAAATATGTTTTGTAAAAGAAAAAAAGATGAATAATAGGTTCTCACATATGTCAAAGAATATGAAGTTTGTGTGTTATCACTGTAACTCTCCTGGACACTTAAAACCATAATGTGATCAAAATGTTGCCCAACATTCCGAATAACAATTGAAGCAACATTTTTGAGCCGAAAGGTAAAAAATATTTTAAAAGAGTTTGGGTTCCTAAAAAGGATGTAACGTGTAATGTATCTATAACTGTATTAAAACTAACATTTCAGGTTCTTGGTACTTTGATAGTGGATGTTCTCGCCACATGACAAGTACAAAGATTTTCTAAAGAACTATGAGTCATTCAATGTAGGAAACGTGACTTATGGAGGTGGCAGTAAATGAAAAATAATTGGAAAAGAGATCTTGGATGTTCTTGAATTTCCAGCCTTAAGAAATGTCTTACACGTTGAAGGCTTAATGACTAATTTGATTAGTATTAGTCAACTGTGTAATGACGATCTTGAGGTAAAATTTAATAAGAATGCATGTAAAGTTATGAATGAAGCAAATATGTATGTCATGACATATACAAGAACATGTGACAATTGCTATCTTGTTGTAAGACAAGAAACATGCAATAATGCTAAGCTCGATGACACAACACTATGGCATCAAAAGTTGGGGCATGTCAACTACCGCAATTTAGAAAAATTGATCTCATATAAAGCGGTTAGAGGCATACTCAAACTTATCCATAAAGGTAAAACTGTCTGTGAAGATTGTTTGAAAGGTAAGCAAACTTGTGTCTCACATAATGTCGTCCAACAGGACGGACAACATTCAGGTACGTCTCACTATTTTCAATTGCTACATATGAATTTAATGGGTCCAATTGAAGTAGACAGTCTAGGAGGCATGAGGTATTCATTTGTGATAGTAGATGATTTTTTAGATATTCTTGGATATACTTTTTGTGTGAAAATGGAAATTTTCCATGAGTTTTCTGCCCCCAAAACTCCTCAACAGAATGGGGTTGCAGAATGGAAGAATAGGACATTGCAAGAAATGGCTAGAGTGATGCTTAGTTCTAAATATTTATCAAAATGTTTATCAAAATGTTTATGGGCAAAAGCCTTGAATATTGCTAATCACATCGCTGATAGGGTATATTTAAGGCCAGGAACAAAGATGACACCATATGAGATTATAAATGAAAAGAAATCAAACTTGCGTTACTTTCATGTTTTTGGGTGTATTTGTTATATAGTTTAAATGACAGTGATCATTTGGCAAAATTTGACTCTAAGAGTGATAATGGAATTTTTGTTGGCTATTCACAAAATAGTCATGCTTATCTAGTATATAATCTGAGATCCAGAAGTGTAAAAGAGTCTATAATGTTATCTTTGATGATATCTCTGATGTTTCAAGAAAAAACTATTGAAAATACCATTATAGATACAGTGGAAAGTCCACATATTGTAGAAGAATCGGATGTTTCCACAAATGTTGTCACACCTGAAGCAACATCTGAAACAACAATAGAGACCACAGAGGCCACAGATGAGGAGTCAAGTGCTGAATTGTTAGACCAAGTTCATAGACACCCCTCATCAAGGATTATGAAGAATCATCCAACGAGCCAAGTGATATGGGGAGTTTTTGAAGGAATTAGAACAAGAGGCAAAAAACCACTCAACTATAGATAAATGATAAGGTATGTGTGTATGTCAACCATATACCAAGAGGTTAGTCTTTCTTGTTTTATATCTACATTAGAACCAAAGAATGTTGTAGAAGCACTTAAAGATAATTTTTGGATACAAGCAATGCAAGAAGAGCTTGAACAATTTTCTCAAAATGAAGTCTGGGACTTAGTTCCACGTCCAAATAATATAAATGTAATTGGAACTAAGTGGATTTTTAAAAATAAATCAGACGAATTGGGAACAGTTGTTAGAAACAAAGCACGTCTAGTTGCACAAGGTTATACTCACGTTGAAGGAATTGATTTTGTTGAAATCTTCGCACCTGTAGCTAGAATCGAGTCGATTAGACTTTTACTTGATACTGATTGTTGTTTGAAAATTACTTTACACCAAATGGATGTAAAATGTGTTTTCTTAAATGGTTATCTAGACAAGGAGGCATATGTTGAACAACCAAAAGGATTTGAAGATCCTTACCATCCACACTATGTGTACAAGCTTAAAAAGACTTTGTATAGGTTGAAACAAGCCCCTCGTGCATGGTATGGTCGTTTAACTAACTTTCTTTTTGAATTTGGTTTTAACCGTGGCGAAGCTGATCGTACTTTGTTTATTAAACGACCCAGTGTAGATATTATAATTGCTCAAATATACGTGGATGACATAGTCTTTGGATCGACTTCACAGTCGTACCTAAATTCATTTGTTGAAGCTATGTCATCGATTTTTGAAATGAGCATGATTGGAGAATTAACTTTTTTCTTAGGCTTGCAGATAAAGAAAAGTGAATATGGAATTTTAATCTCACAAAGTAAATATGCCAAGAATTTTAGTTAAAAGATTTGGATTGGAGAACGCTAAACAAATGAAAACGCTAATGGGTTCATTGTAGAAGGTATGTAAGGATAATGTTGGTGAAAATGTCGACCCAACATTATATCTATCTATGATAGGTAGCCTTCTTTATCTTACTGCTAGTCGCTCAAATATTATGTTTAGTGTTTGTGTTTGTGCACACTATCCCAAAATATCACACTTAAATGTCGTGAAACGTATTATTCGATATGTTGCTGGCACATGTGAGTTGGGAATTCGGTACTCCAAAGAAACTAATCCTAACTTAATAGGATTTAGTGACTCGGATTGAGCTGGAGATGCGGATGATAGAAAAAGTACAAGTGGAGGATATTTTTATCTTGGCAATAACCTTGTTTCATGGTATAGTCGTAAACAAAATTGTGTCTCACTTTCAACTGTTGAATTTGAATATGTAGCAGCTGAAAGTTGTTGCTCTCAATTAATATGACTACGACACATTTTAGACGACTATGAATTTACTAGCAACATTTTGATTTTGTACTGTGATAATTTGAGTGCTATAAATATTTCCAAAAATCTAGTTCAGCACTCACGTACAAAACATATTGATATTAGACATCACTTTTTAAGAGATTTAGTTGAAAAACAGCTAGTTAAAATTGAACATGCTGACACTCTTCATCAACTAGCTGATATTTTACAAAAGCTTTGGACCATGAGAGATTTTCTAGTTTAAAAAAATCTTTTGGTCTTTATAATCTCTAAAAAGCCATTTTTTGTGAATGTCAGCTGAAATGTTGCCTACTATTTCGGGTGACACTTACCTATGTAATATCACTGACTGATTATTGTTGTTGTATGGTGCATAACTTTTGGTCACACAAGCTTGATCCTTCAATAAGAATATGTTGTCTAAGCGATATCGTTTTCTGCGATGATATGTATATATATATATATATATATATATATATATATATATATATATATATATATATATATATATATATTTGGCAACTGTGAAAAGTGAGCAAAAACCGTAAAAAGAATCCATTCCTATTCTATAGGAGTATCGAGTGATTCAAAAGAGATTTGAGAATACCATTCTTATTTTTTACATGAAAAATTCTTTCATATGTGTTATATGATTAGAGTACTAGGAGTGGCCAGTGGACCAGGCTCGGGACCGACGAGCCGAGTTTGGCGGGATCGGGTCAGGGTGGGACGGGGGAAAAGGGAGGGATCGGGATAGGCGGAATTTGCAAAAGTCCCGCCCCGATCCCGATCCCGTCGGAATCGGGTCGGGTGGGGATCGGGATCGGGATCTTGGACGTTTTATTTTTTTTAAAAATTTTTTTGCACTTAATTTAAAAAATAACATATATATAAAAAAACTCAATAATTAAACAAGACAGTGTAATAAAAATATCTCAAAGCTATTTTTGTGCCTCTTATATTATTTAATAGACATATGATTTTTTTGTAATATAAATACATATGTCAAAATTGCAACTTTGTGGTGTTGTTCAAAAGTTGCAAATTACATAGTAAAATACTAAAATTGCAATTAAAAAAATTACATTCTGAAAAAAACATGTTCTAGTTTCTTGATAATTTATGTGGTTCTTCGGTTGGAATTGGTATTTGTTGGTCAAATTGATCCACGTCACTTCCACCACCTTCGGATAATATCTCGTTGTAGTTTTCGTCTTCTTCTTCGTTGATCTCCGGTTGACCGCACCTTCTCCACTCCGCTCGTATCCAATCTTTAAATAATACTACAATCTCCAAGCTGTCTCCGGCTAATGAGTGTCTGTGCTCTCCTATTTGATATATGCCGGTAGAAAAAGTGTTTTCAGACGTCGTTGATACACTTGAATGTTCAAAACATCTCGGGCCATCATTGAAAGTGTCAGAAAGGTTTTCTCATTCCCCCTCCAGTATTTCAGCAAGTCTTCACGTCCTTCTTCATTGAGAACTGCTTGGTACGGTATAGAACCCTGCAAAATAAAAATATCAAACTCGCTAATTTGGTTAGTAGCGGTACGGCCGCACATTCTATTTCTGAGGCTTTCAATACTAGCCGCAGAAACAACATGTCTTTTGTGAGGTTGTGTTGAAGAAGAAGAAGATGGTATGGAAGCCGGTAGGTTACTAGCACTTTCTTGTTGGTAAAACCTATATACTTTTTTGCATTAGTCTTCTACGCTAGACAACACTTAGTTTGTTCAATAGGTGGTGGGTGATTTGGATTTTTGGGACTTGGAGGTGGTAGTACTTCTATACAATCTTAAATAGTTTCAATAAGTGATTTAGTACCGTCTATTTTAATAGTCGGATTTAATACAGCACCAATAATATAAATAGTGAGAATAGAAATAAAATATTTTTTTATTTTGATAAACATTTTTTAAAGTTGCCATATAAGCTGGTTTTTTCATATATTCACTAAGTAATAAAAATATTAGAGCTATATAAAACAACATAGTCGAAATAGTAGGATAATATATATCGGAAAATTCTTTTGTTGCTTGAAAAGATTTCTCTAAAAATACAATAAGTTCGGAAATTATTACCTAATCGCTATCTACAACCATATCAGCTGGATTTTGATTATGAGAGTTAAAAAATAAAGTTATAGGTTTTTTTATAGTCATAAGCAACAAGTAGTTGCTCGTATAAAGAATTCCACCTAGTGGGTAGTTCTTCTGTATTTTTCTATAAGGTAGTTGTCAATCGTGACAAGTTTTTTTATATTCTTTTCTTCGTTGTATTCTATTATTTTTAAAAATAAAAGTTTATAGCAAATTGTATTTTACTAAGAATGTCTTCAAAAAATTATAGATCATCCTTTACAATTAAGTTATATATGACACGCGCATTTTATATGAAAATGATCTAGAAAAGACGGAGTTAAACTATTTTTAAAAATTGTAATAGCGTAATTGTTAGAAAAAGCATTATCTAATGTAATAGTCATAATTTTATCAGTTATTCCGTAATAATCGCACACTTGATAAATATTTTCTGCAATAAAAGTACAAGTGTGCCTATCATCTATATATCTATACGCTAAGATACGTTTTTGCATAGACCATTTATAATCTATCCAATGACAAGTTACTGTTAAATAATCATGCCCGTTAGTACTACGGCCTATATCAGAAGTGATAACCACTTTGCCATTGAAATGATACAATGAATAACGTAAATACTGTTGATATTCATGTGCGAATTTAAATATATCTCTCTTAACAGTTGATCTAGGAAAACTGTTAAAAGTAGGATTATACATCTCTCTAATGTAATGAATAAAATCAGGAGATGAAGGAAATGAAAAAAGGCAAACCCTCCACAGCAACTAATTTTGCTATTGCTTCCCTATCTCTATGTTTATTGTATTTAGGGCCTACAATTCCCCCTGTCATAGGGTTAATTTGACCGTGTACTTGGTCTGGGACAGTATGTGAAACTTGTCCCGATGGAGCGGACATTTGCGCACCCGGTTTTGAAGCCTCGTATTGGGCATATCTAGCTGGATGAGCCCTTGCTACGTGTCTCATTAAACCCCCCGTCCCACCGTGACCTTTTCCAGTTTTAAATTTTATAACATCTTTACAAATTTACATCTAGCTACTTGATTCTCTACGTCCCTATCAAAAAATGTCCATGCATCTGATTTTAATGTTCGTTTTGCTGGACCTCGTCTCATACTAGGGGTAATAGGAGGCATTTCAGTTGAAGGTGCACTAGTGAGTGTGTTGTCATCTACATTAGTGGGTGTATAATCTAGATCATCGTTTAAATTAAAGTCTTCTTGAGTTCCAAAAAATAGCTTCTCGTCTAAATCTAATGGTATTGTAGGAAAATATTCAGTATCATCAAAATCAACCTGTGTAGAAATAGGATTCTGTCTAGAAATAGGATGACTAGAAGAAGTACCCTTGCCCTTGTTGCCCCTACTAGAAGAAGCATGACCCCTACCCGTAAGCATACATTTAAATCCTTCCATTATAAATTGGTTTAATTCTTATTGTATCCTAACAATAAAATTGATTGAATTGTTATAAAATGTTGTCCCCGGTGGTGCTATCTGAAAGAAATAATCTCTTGATTATTTTCATTAATTGAAAGACTATATATACAATTTACATATTTTCATAATAGGAAAATCATTTTCCTATTCTACTCCTAAAACCCTATTCTAGTAGTACAAGACTTCTATAATTATGGTAAGTGTACAATGCTAAGTAATACAAATATTCTACACTAATTACAATCCTAAAACGGACCAAAGTCCCGTAATATACACTATGTTTATCACGGGAATATACAATGTCTAACACATCCCCATAGTCATAGTGGGCGGTTTTTGAACGCTGAGACTGTCCCTAAAATCTTCAAAAAGGACCGAGGGAAGACCCTTTGTAAAGATGTCTGCAATTTGATACTTGGAAGGGACATGACAGACGTGTACTTGTCCACGAGCTACATTTTCGCCAACAAAATGAATGTCCATCTCGATATGTTTAGTGCGCTGGTGCTGAACCGGATTCCCAGACAGATAGATGGCACTAATTTTATCACAATAAACCAAGGTAGCTTTCTGAATAGGACAATGAAGCTCTAAAAGAAGATTACGTAACCAACATGATTCAGACACCACATTGGCTACCCCTCGATACTCGGCCTCTGCACTAGAGCGTGATAAAGTTAACTGACGCTTGGCAGACCATGAGACCAAGTTATTACCAAAAAACATACAATATCCAGACGTAGACCATCTGGTGTCTGGACAGCCACCCCAATCAGCATCTGTATACGAGACAAGTGATGACGTCGAAGAAGGATATAAATGCAAGCCATAGTCAAGTGTACCCTAAATATACCGAATGATGCGTTTGAGCGCATTCATGTGCTCAACTCTGGGATCATGCATAAACAAACACACATGTTGTACAACATACGTAATATCTGGTCTCGTGAATGTAAAATACTGAAGGGCCCGTGCAAGACTGCGATATTCGGGTCAGATCCTCGTATGGTGCGCCGGCCGCAGCACTAAGCTTGGGCTTAATATCAACGGGGGTGGAAGTGGACTTACAGGATGACATCACAATCCTCTCAATGATCTCAGCGGTATACTTCCGTTGAGATAAGAATAACCCACCCGCATGACGAGTAACAACAATCCCCAAAAAATAACTCAAGGGCCCCAAGTCTTTCATAGCAAACTCAGAGCTGAGTATTGTCATGATAGACTGACGTAAGGTATCGGAAGAGGCAGTCAGAATAATATCATCCACATATAACAGAATATAGGCCAAGGACGAACCACGACGATAGATGAACAAGGAATTATCCGACCTGCTGTGAGTGAACCCAATAGTCGAAACATAGTCGGCAAATCGCGTATACCAGGCCCGTGGAGACTGCTTACGCCCATATAAGGACTTCTTCAACAAACATACATAATGAGGATGTTTGGGATCCCTAAATCCCAAAGGTTGATGTATATAGATTGTTTCCTTGAGATTATCATGGAGGAAAACATTCTTTACATCTAACTAATGAATAGGCCATGCTTTCGAAAGAGCTAAGATAAGTACAGTGCGAATGGTAGCCGGCTTGACCACCGGACTAAACGTCTCACCACAATCCACACCAACTTGCTGAGTCTTACCATCACCCACAAGCCGCGCCTTATGTCGGGCAAATGAACCATCTGAATTTTCCTTATGAGCAAAAATCCACTTAGACCTAATAATATTAATACCAGATGGATGGGGCACCAACTCCCACGTCTTATTATCAATAAAAGCATTATATTTATCGGTCATAGCAATTTTCCAATTCGGGTCATTTAATGCAGACATAGAATTACGAGGTAAGGGTGATCTAAGAACATTAGAATGTAAATTAAAATGTACTTTTGGTTTGAAAATCCCTCGTTTACTACGAGTGACAGGACTATGACTTCGGGACAAAGGCTGATGGATTTTGGAAATTTTCGGGACTCGGGACGGACTAGCCAGCAGTGGGCTCTTGGCCCAAATCGAACTGGGTCGAGTCAAGCACGGAATCGGGCCAACACCGACCAACAAGACCAAACCGGGCCGAGTGGGTAGAATGGTTGGCCCAGTTGCTGGACCCAGATTTGAAGACGACGTTGTTTGGGGAGGACCAGCGGGCAGTGGGCCCGCTGGCGGAGTTGGGGTGCGGGACACGTCCGAAAAATAGTGAATTAAGTTTTGGGAAAATACCATCATCCAAAAAATTATATGAACTAGGCACGGGATTACTCACTTTAGCAAACGAAAATTGGGATTCATAAAAAATGATATGGCGACTAATGGTGATTTTATTAGAGGATAAATCAAAGCATTTGTAACCACGATGATTAGACAGAAAACCTAAAAACACACATGGAGTAGATCAGGCCTGAAGTCCGTTAATTGTGGTAGACGGAAATAACGGATAACACAAACACCCAAAGGCCCTAAGATGTGAATACGAAGGGGTTTTATTATATAGAATGTGAAGGGGGGAATAATATGTCAAACATTTGGAAGGAATTATGTTAAGGAGATATGTAGCCATTTGTAGAGCATGATGCCAAAAAGACAGGGGTACGGAAGCATGAATCAATAAAGTTCGGACAATGTTATTAATGGTACGAATTTTGCGTTCGGCTTTCCCATTTTGTGAAGAAGTATGAGGACAAGAGAAACGAAAATTGATTCCATTATTAGCACAGAATTCCCGAAACACCCCATTGTCATACTCTTTGCCATTATCACATTGACTATTTTTTATTTCCCGTTCAAATTGGGTTCTAATGAATGCTCTAAATTTTAAGAAGATAGAAAAAACTTGGGATTTTTTCGCTATCGGAAAAGTCCATAAAAACTTAGAATAATCATCCAAAAAGAGAACATAATCCCTTGATTATTTTCATTAATTGAAAGACTACATATACAATTTACATATTTCCATAATAGGAAAATATTTTTTCTATTCTACTCCTAAAACACTATTCTAGTAGTACAATACTTCTATAATTATGGTAAGTGTACAATGCTAAGTAATACAAATATTCTACACTAATTACAATCCTAAAACGGACCAAAGTCCCGTGATATACACTATGTATATCACGGGAATATACACTGTCTAACACTATCAATTAACTAGAATTTCAGTTTTGTCACGTTGTCTTTAATTTAATGTAATTTTTTATAAATATATATGTCTTCATAAACGTTCTATCACCTACTGTCGAATTATTGCCCCACGCGTGGAAAGATAAAGGGACAAATTAAACAAAAAGAGAACCTTATTATATTGAATACAATCTCTCGAAGCGATACTGAAGAATTAATTAAGATATATTTTGTCTAATTTTGATTACGAATGGAATAGTGAAACAAAAGTAAGAATAAAATAAAGCAACTAGCTAACTTTCTATTTTGTCTTATCAATTTTCCTCAACTGCAAAATTTATTTAATTTATAGATGTATTATGTCATGCTAGTTGTCACTATTTGTCTAATTATCCCCACATATACATGATGCGTGTTGTTCTTGAGGATTTACTTATCGACAGTTGAGAATATTATTTTCAATATCACTCAGTAGTCTCTTTTAATCCACTCAAAAGTCTCCTCCACGAAAATAATATATATCTTCTCCAAAAAGAGAATATTTGGTAATTTTTTGGCTTTGTATTGATAAAATATGGACATTACATGTGGCCGATACAAAAATTGACATGTGTCAAGCATCATCTAGTCAACACCAAGTCAATTAAATCCACCTGAATTAAAGCCCGAAGAACCATCCCAGAAGCTCATTCCAAATTAATCACACCGGAGCTAGATAGCTTCAACCCACAGTAAACCATCCGGTTGGTATCAGTGTCCGAATAGGATAAACTCTCAAACAAATGGGCTTCGAAATATATGAGGTTCGCTATTAAACTCTATTGCAATAAATTCTCCAAGCGTAACATACCGAACATGTTGATAATGCTCATGAAGGGTGAGTGAAATATTGGGGGAGGGTTACATTAGGGTCTAATGTAACTGTTTACCGAAAATAATTTCTCTGTCTTTTAAGGTAGGGGTAAGTTCTGCGTACACTCTACTCTTTCCAAACCATTCTTTGTTAAATTTCGTTGGAGCTCATATTGCTTCTATACTGATATTACCGTAGCTATTCGTTTTAGGTAGCAACATTATTCATTGGCTCAATCAAGAATTCTTCAATAAGGATTCCATCTCTTACTTTGTTTACAATTCTTCTTGTTCTTGTGCAACGAATTATCTATATTGCATTATTTCGATCTTATTTATATCAACGAAAGGCTTAAATAACATTAATCTAAGTCGCTTGCCTGCGGCCTAATAATACAAATTCAATTATTAATCTTTAATATAAATGTAAGATTAAACCGGCTTAATACACAAATTAACATATCTACTTGCACCGGATTCCACATGAATGGGAGAATCTTGGCCAAAAGATCATGAAGCTAGGCTTTTACTGGAGAACGATTGTAAATAGTAGTAGTATTTAGGTTATAATAGAAGAAAGTTAAGAAACTAGTGAAGTTGTTCAAAAGATAGAAAATATCGCATCCAAATTAAAGTCAAAATGATTTAATGAATCTAAATATTTTGAAATTGTCAAAGTACTGTAGAAACAAAATACGGTCAAAATTTGAAACGCCTCAAAATAGAAAGTGTCGGTATAAATTCAAGTGGTTTGAGTAATATTTGGGCAAGTTACACATTTGACAGGTCATCAAAAATGTATATTTTATATATATTATACATTAATATAAAAAATAATAATATATTTACTAGCTATTGTTTTGATGGATAACTATTTATGTCAATTTCTAACCACTAACGACACAGTGATAAACAAATAAGTCATTTCAGTGAGCTTCCCTTTAAGAATTTCCATAATTAAAGAGTGTCGAGAAGTTTAAATCATGGCCAAAAGTTATTGTACATAATCCCAAAAATTATTTATAAGAGTTTAAGTTATATTCATCGTTAATATAATTTTTTTTATATTGTTATTTACTTTTTTTATTATAGCAAGTAATTTATTTTATTTTTAAGATTACAAATTTCACATTTTAAGAAGTTGCTTATACATATTCATTGAGTGACTTGATAACGTAACCATCTTTGCATTGACGATATATAGGACTTAAATTCACCTACAAATTGAAGCTCGCACTTTGGTACTACTGAACACATTATTAAGATCCAAAATTGAATTGCCAGAAAAATTCATACACACAAACTGCTAGTTATAGACACTAATAAAATTAAATCCACTCTTCATAACAAATTTGGAGTCTGCAATCTGAGGGCAAACATGGGAACGTAAAAAAAAAAAAGGCTAATAAGCTAGTGAGCTTGCTCTTTTTTCACGAAAAAACAGAGAAGAATACTTTCATCTCCATATATTATTAATTAAAACTAGAAAAGGATTTTTCTTTATCCTTGAGAATGAGATGCCAAACTAGTAACTCCAAACATCTGTACGATACTACGATTATTCAAATTGGCTTTAGCTAAGCTGTTTATTAGCTGAGCATTTCTCCATTTCGGACTCGGAATTTCGTCTTCCTTTATTTCGTGTGAGCGCGAACGCCGCTTGGGCCGAACTCTGTTCAGCTCAGCGACGTTCGAGTCAATCAAGTGAGGGAAATTCAACAAGGCCCGCGTGCCCCTCAGCTTAAATGCGGCTCGGTCGTAAGCCAATGCCGCGTCTTCGGGGGTCTCATAAGTTCCTAACCAAAGCCTAGTGCCTTTTCTCGTCGGATCTCTAATCTCGGCTGCAAATTTTCCCCACGGCCGCCTCCTCACACCTCTGTATCTCTTCGAGTTATCCGGTACTTGTGAGGATGACCGTAGAGTATTATCTTCATTTTCGCCTATTTGCTCCCACTTTTCGACGGATAGATTGCATGAGATTGAGTCTGAGTTGGCGCTGTTGAATTGAAGCTCTGGTTCTGAATCAAGAATGCTTAGATCAAAGTCTGTTGAATTTTCAGGATACATTGTTATATTTGGAAAGGAAGCCTTGTGGGATTTCTTTCTGTGCTATTTTTATGTAGTTGAAATTGAGAGCAACGAATGGTTTATATATACTCCCTCTGTCTCAAAAGATTGACTTACTTTTCTTATCAGTTTATCCCAAAATGATTGACTCTTTTCTATATTTAGAAATTATTTAATTTTATGAGATCATTTACAACTACATAAATATCTAAGATTTGTTTTGAATCACACATTTCAAAAGTCTTCTTTTATTTTTTAAATTTTGTATCAAGTCAAACTAGGTCAATCGCTCAGTGGGATAGCTGTTTTTACTTTTTAATATTTATATAACTATCTATATAATGTCTGGTACTCACGGTCAGACAAATACAAATTCATTTTCAGTAGGGCCTAAAAGTGGAAACGCTCTCTGCTAAAGGTTCTTCTATTTCTAAGGCTCGATTCTTGAACTTTAAATCAAGAATGAATATTAGTGAATATTACAATATATTCACCATATAATTTGTAATTATTAATAGTGTATAATTATAGTAAACATAAGATTCTTATTCTAATAGGATTCAACATTGTACACACTATATTTATTTGTATTAATGAGAAAGACTCCCCAAGGGAGATTAATAAAATCTTACATGGTATCAAGAGCTAAACCCTAAAAACACATAAACCCTTCCTTTCTTCCTCTAGCTTGTCATCGCCGACCCCCCCCCCCCCCCAAACCACAATTTTTTTCCAATTTTCTTTCTCTTGTCCCTTGTTTTTGTGACTACCATGTCTACTCCCACCTCTCCTAAGGCTTCCGCCTCCTCCACAGTCGTCATAAATTGCCCCCCACCCCCCCACCCCGCACCCTCCAACACTTCTTCTTTTTATTCGCCGTTCGCCGTCATAAATATCAAGAATTTCATTCCCTTAGTTCTTGATCAAGAAGATTGTCAATATTCATCATGGGTTGAACTCTTTCATATTCACACATGCACGTATAACGTGCTTGACCATATTGACGACTCTTTCCCTCACCCTATCGACGTTGCAGGCACGATGTGCCATCGTCAAATATTAGATTTACGGCACCATCTCTAAAGACTTGCTTTATACGATTATGAAAATCGGTGCCTCAGCTCGTGAGTTATGGATACATTTGGAGGAGATATTTCAGGATAACAAACATACTCGTGCCATGTATTTGGAGGAACAGCTTAACAATACACGTCTCGAGAATTTTGCCACCATGTACGAGTATTGTAAACAATTGAAACTTGTTGCGGACCAATTATCCAATATGGGGACACCAATTTCAGAAACAAAAATAGTCATACAACTAGTTTCTGGCTTACCAAAGGGTGAATACGATACTCTAGCGACTATGATTCAACAAGTCGACCCACTACCGAGCTTCAACAAGGCCCATTCTCAATTACTTTTGGAGGAAACTCAGCGTGTCAAACAGGATGAACACAACCAAAAGGCGTTAGCAGTTGAAATTCCAATGACGAATTACGCCACCACCACCCAGCTGCCACTGCCGGACAACTACCAACCCGGGGCAGTCGCAGCGGTGGCAGAGGCGACAGAGGCCGCGGTAAGGGAGGCAGAGGCTGCGGACGAGGTAGTCGATCATGCCAGCAGAAGCCCAGCTATCCTGCTAAGTAGGCCAGCCCAGGCTAGTAGCCCAACCAATATAGATGGGCCTCTTTCCCATTCCAGCAGCAGTCGACCCAGTATGGCCCTTGGCAGGCGAGTCTTTTAGGCTCTAGACCAGGCCCACACCCAGCGGGTCACTCGCCTCAGCAAGCCCATTTGATGCAGGCCAAGTAGCAGCCAGTTCCCATGGCTTGTCCCCTACTAATTTGGGCCAAGCCTCTGCCACTACTTCCGTCGGCTGCCACTGCCACCATCGACAATCTGTCAGACCACTCCCCAACCCGACCCATTATGGTCTCTCACACCCGCCGGCAAACCAAACCGACTACCTTTGTGTCACCGCCACCTGCCGCCAGTTCTCCCGTCGCCCAAACTAGCCCCCAAACCCCATCACAATACCAGCCCAAGACCGGCCTACCACAACCCCATCATACTCTTCCCAACTTGTCACCGTCACTTGACCCGGAACTGTGTCACCCATACCAACTCAATCTGACCCGATCTCCACCCCCACCCACCCTATCTTGGTCAATAAAAACCCACCACCCTAACTCATTTCGGTCACCCGAAACCAACCACTCTATCCTCTACTCCGTCGAGCTCCTCCGAAAACAACCCAGCACCGTCACTGCCTCACCTACTCCAATACGACAGTATATCTCTGACCCAACAACCCACCAGTCCACCAAAACTTCCCCTGCCCTCCCCCACACACACAGTATGGAAACCCGTGCTCAACACGGGATTTTCAAACCCAAAGTCCATTTTAACTTATCCACCCAAACATAATTCCCAAAAACCTAAAGTTAGCCAAACTTGACCCGAATTATAATGCGGCCATGCGTGAGGAAATTAATGCTTTAACGAAACAACACATTTGGGATTTGGTTCCTAGACCGGATGGGGTAAATGTGATTCGATGCGTGTGGCTATTTCGTCATAAATTCAGAAATAGTGGTGACCTTGAGCGATATAAGGCGAGACTTGTTACCAATGGTACTAATTAGAAGGAGGGTATTGATTATGGTGAGACGTTTAGTAAAGTGGTTAAATCGGCTACCATTCACACAGTTCTGAGCATAGCTATGAGTAAGCATTGGCTGATTCATCAGCTAGATGTGAATAATGCATTCTTACATGGGGACTTGAACGAAACTGTGTTACATGCACCAGCCGCCAGGATTTGTCCATCCGGAGGCCCCTCAATATGTCTGTCGTCTTCGTAAGTCACTATATGGTTTAAAACAGGCCTAGAGCGTGGTATGAACATTTTGCTAATTACATTATGCAGATTGGGTTTATATGCAGCAAATGTGATCATTCTTTCTTTATATTTCATTGTGGTAGTAACATTTAATACTTGTTATTATATGTGGATGATATTATTCTCACTGCCTCGTCTGATGTGTTCAAAATCGGGATCATTGCTATGCTGAAATCTGAATTTTCTATGGTTGACTTGGGGAAGTTGAGCTATTTCTTGGGGATATCAGTGACTAGATCTGCAGTTACTATGTTATTCTGTCTGCGTAAGTATGCAGAAGAAATTGTGTACATGGCTAAAATGGCGAACTGCAAGATCATGCTACTTTGGTTGATTCAAAATCGAAGCTTAGTGTTGTTGATGGTGATCCAGTGTTTGATCCCACTATTTATAGGAGCCTTGTAGGTGCACTTAAGTATCTTACTTTCACTAGGCCTAATATTGCATATGATGTTCAGCAAGTGTGTTTGTTTATGCATGCCTCTAGGGAGCCTCATTTTACAGCTCTTAAACGTATCATTCGATACGTTAAGGGCACACTTGATTATGGATTGCATCTCTAACCCTCTGCACCGACCAGATTGGGCAGGCTGTCCGAACACGTGATGTTCCACCTCTGCTTACTGTGTGTTTTTAGGAGATAATCTCATTTCGTGGTCTGCCAAGGGGCAAGCCACCCTATCCCGATCGAGTGCAGAAACAAAGTATAGAGGCGTTGCAAACGTTGTTGCTGAGATCTGCTGGAGCCGAAATCTTCTTTTGAAGCTTCAGTGTCCCTTACGTAAGGCGTCTATGATATACTGTGATAACATATCCGCGATATACTTATCTCATAACCCGGTTCAACATCAGTGAACCAAGCATATTGAGATGAATATCATGAAATCAAGAAACAACTAAATCTGGATGGTTACAACATTGTGTGTTGAGTCGAGGATAGCCCTCTATCCTTAAGACAAGATTGCCCTGTATATATGATTTTACGTTAGCGGGCAATAGTCTCCCAAGATAAAACAACACTTTAATCTCAACGCTACAAAGCCAATAGGTTGAGCCTGGCGAAGAAAACAAATATGACTTGACTTGCTGAAGATATGGAATAGGAAGGAAGAGTTTATGTCTACTCTTCTTTTTTGTCTCTGTGTATATAGTGTGTCTCTGTAGTGTATATCTTGTGTATACGTGAGGGTTTGGTCACTGTTTTTGACTGATTTTCAGCCACTGTTTCGAGCAGTTTTTGCTCACTGATTTCGTGATTTTTCAGTCTGTTTTTGTGCCTGTTTGCTGCCTATTTTTTCGTCTGTTTACTGCCTGATTTCAGCCAGTTTTCAGCCTGTTGTGCAGTTTTCAATTGAGCCAACAACTACTCAATATATAACATGCAAGAGGGGTTGTCCAACTGCCAAAAATAAGGCTGTAATGGCCATTAAAACAGCCAAGTAATGGCTATTAAGGCCATAGAAAGAGGCTGCTCACTGCCCAAGTAATGGGTTGTTAATGGAGGAATTAATCAGCCAAATAATGGCTGGTTAATGCTCCAGAAAACAGTCCAACGGTAGGCAGAAAGCTTTCCAGAAACTCAGGGGACCAAACTGTAAATATTGAAACTTCAGGGACCAAACTGTACATATGAAAGAATTTTGGTCCAAAATGTACATATGAAACTTCAGGGATCAAACTGTACATCTGGCAGAGTTCTCTGGTCCAAAAAGATAATATCAGCCCGTGAGCGGTGAACCGGTGAACCGGTGAACCCGGAACCGGACGGGCGGGCGGCGCGCGTGTGGGCTTAGCCTTGAATCCAAGCACATCTAGGTCTTCCCTCCTTTAAACACATGGGATACCCCTTGGGGATCCAAACCCTTTACCACATTAGAGACTTATATAGAGAGCAATTCTTCCTATTCCCACCGATGTGGTAGATTTGTCCCACACCACATTTCCATGTCTCAAACACCTTACTTCGTGGACCAATATCTCTTTTATTTCTCAACGAAATTAGACGATTCTTGTCCCTACGGTCATCTACTCACTTCGTAGATCATGCATGTGCGAAGAGACAAGGTCTCCAACACGCGGAACACTAGTGTTTAATTCATCAAAGATGGGTGGACGCATCTCTTCGCCAAAGGCTAATTTCCAACAATATATTCCTTCTGTTTCTTTTTATGTGTTAGTGTTTGTTTTTGCACAAAATTTAAGAAGCTAAGAAATACTTTAACATATATCAAAAGTGACAAAACCCATGCCTCCCAACTAGTATGACTATGATCAAACTTCTATAAACTTCAAGATGCGTTTTCTTAGTAATTTTTCAGTGAGCTAGTTCAATGGGAATGGAATGGAAAAAATATATTTTATAACACAAATTTTTCACTGAATATTAATGGGAAAACCATTTATTTCTAGTAGTGTGTCAAATTTGACTTTCGGAAGATAACATTGCTCGTTAGCAGTGACTCTTAGAATGCATATTTCATACTCCCTCTGTCTCAATTTATATGATGTAGTTTGACTTAGCTTAAAATTTAAGAAATAAATAAAGACTTTTGAATCTTGTGGTCTAAAACAAGTCAAAAATATTTGTGTGGTTATAGATCATCTCGTTAAGCGTAAAAGGTAAAATTTAAAATTAAATTATTGTCAAATAAAGAAATGTGTCATTCTTTTTTAGACTGACTAAAAAGAAAAGTGTGTCATATAAATTGAGACATAGGGAGTATTAAACAATACTCCTATAAATGGGTTTCACCCAAAGAATTATTATTCTCCCGGTGTATCTTTATTTTGTATAATTATATGATATTCAAAAGTTACTGATTAGATTAATTCAAATTCCTATTACTTAAAATTTATTAAAGAGAAAAATGTCGCCCACTAGAAATTTCTGTATCTGCATTGCTCAAATTCGTGACTACTGATAAACGTGAAAATATTTTATCCGTTCCACCACACCTGTTAACGATTTCATTATCTCTGTGATTTTTCTTATATTTATTCATCTTTCTCTCTAAGTCTTCTATCCATCTTTCGTCCATCAACGAAAGCCAAGAAATATAGGCACATTAAAATCTAAATGTTACTAAGTTTATGTCTTTGAGTTTATGTTTTATACACAAATAATGAAAATAAATTTTACGTATCATGTAAAAGCTAATAACATGTACTTTAAATAGCTTGGCAACCTTTTGTTGCAGTTAATAAAATATTTATTGTAAATTCACTATCAGTATATATAAATTAAATTAATTTTATTATTACTTTAAGTATTAAAAAAACACATGCGATCATTCCCAATTTTCCACAAATGAGTTACTACATCACTCTTGAGTGTTTGATTAAAAATTCTCTGCAAGATAATGTTACGTGCTTATCCCGATTCTCTTATCATAATTTTTTTTTAAAGGAAAATATAAACTTTATTTATATTAGGCTAATCCTTTTTCTTGAAAGAAAAAGTTTTGGACTCTATAAATTGAGGCTTTTTCCTTCTCAATATTAGTCAGCATCCATATTGTAGCTAGGGATGGCAGATGGGTATAATTTTGCGGATTCCGCACCCGTCCCAGTTGGGGCGGGTATGAGTATAACTTTGACGGGTAGTAGGCGGGTATGGGTATTGAAAATGTACCCGCCACGGGTAGGTGGGTAGGTGCTGGATTTGCAGTTATAACCGCCTCCCCCGCCTACCCGCCCGCCTACCTGCCCTATAAGCCAAATAATATTTGTAGGCTTGTACCTTGTAGTAGACTTGTAGTCCGTATTCCGTAAGCCCAACCATAAGCCCAATATCCTTAATTAATAAGTGAGTACTACTACTAGGGTTTACTCATTTCTTCAGCAATCAGCAGCACTCTATGTCTCTCTCTCTTAACCCTTACGCCCCAAAACCCATCATCGGCCATCGACCATCACCATCAACCATCAACCTTATTTCCCCAAACCCATCGGCCATCGACCATCGACCTTATTTCCCCCAAACCCATCGGCCATTGACCGTCGACCATCGACCAACCCTTATTTCCCCCAAACCCGTCGGTCATTAGTTCACTGCACCCAAACCCATCGGCCATTAGTTCGCTGCACCTAAACCCATCGGTCATTAGTTCGCTCCGCCTCAGTTCGCTGCACCCAAAAAAGGCCAGTCTATCGAAAAAAATTAAACATTTTCCCTTATGTTTTGTTCACTGTTGAAACATGATAAACTAGTCAGACCATTAACAAGAAATGTGTGTTAGGTCTCATTTGATAAACTAATAATATTTTCCTATTTATTGATGGTAAAAATGCATTAACATTTTGGTCATACTTGATCTTTGAAGTTGTTTGAACGAGAGATAGGACTATGTATTTTGTATGCTCACTGGGAAAATCCATCCATTTTGTTTCTCTATTTGAAGTTGGATGGAGTAGTATGTATTGCACAACCATTACTATTAATGATTACTGATTAATGTTCTGCCTCAAACAAATTTATGGTTTGATTAATGATTAGTGTTAGATGAACTATGGGTTGGTTACTGATTAGTGTTCTGCCTCCAACAAATTTATGAATTGATTACTGATTACAAATTTATGGATTGATTACTGATTACTGATTATTGTTCTTCCTCAAACAAATTTAACATTTTTCAATGTTGTCCTAATCTGTATATATGTAATTGCATAGGTAAGAATGGCAAGCAAGGGTAATGCCACTACTATGTCTTCCTCAAAATCATCAGATCCTTCTACGACAAGTTGTACTCCGAATACATTGGAAAAAGGTAAAAAAATTGAAGAGAGCCAAGAGCAAACTAATTCTGCAGATACTTTTGTTTTGCCCCGAACCAGTAGACATACATCAAAAGCTTGGGATAATTTTACAAGAAAACGAGTAGGGGAAGAAATAAAAGCGGAGTGTAACCATTGTTTGAAGCAACTTGCTGGAGGACCGAGAGCTGGAACAATTCACTTGAAAGAGTATGCAAGTTGTTTGCCCTTGTGATACGAATGAGACGCTAACATTGTCCCCGTATGAGTTCCGCCAAGATAATGCGAGACAAGACTTAGCAGAAATAATTATTCTCCATGAATATCCACTAAGCATGATTGAGCATTATGGCTTTAGAAAGTACTCTAATACTCTTCAACCAGGTTTCAAGGTTCCCTGTTGCAACACAACAAAAAAATACATTCTCCAACGACATAATGTCGAAAAAGAGAGTATAAGTGTTTTGTTAAGGAAAGTCAAACGAAGGGTTGCTTTGACTACCGACATATGGACTGCAAACTATCAAAAAAAAGATACATGGATGTCACCGCACACTTCGTTGATAATTCATGGAAACTCCAAAGCCGAATCATCAGGTACTCTTTCTTGTTTGATTATGCAAGTTTTAATGTGGTAACTGGTTGTGATTATTTGATAGTTGTGGTCTTCTGTGATTATGCAAGTTTTTATTTCAAATTTATTAATAGTAGTATTATGTTCATATCAATCTAATAGGTTCTTGTATGTCCCGGCACCGCATACAGCTGAGGTGTTTGCCGAGTCTTTCAAAGAATGCATTCAATCTTAGAATCTTGATCTTAGATTGTCTTCTATAATGGTTGATAATTGCACTACAAATGATGCGATGATGCATTTATTGCGTTTGGAGTTTTCTTATGGTTCATTGATGTTGCATGGGCGTTTTCTTCATATGTGTTGTTGTGCACACATACTTAATTTGATTGTTCAAGATGGCTTATGTGCCGTTTTCAAAGTGGGTATTGAAAGAATTAGGGAAAGTATTGTCTTTTGGACTTCATCACATAAGAGAGCTCAAAACTTTGAACAAGTAGCTAAGCAAGTTGTTCCTGATTGTTCAAAATCACTTATACTTGATTGTAAAACTCGATGGAATTCGACGTATGACATGCTTCTAGTTGCTATGAAGTTTAAGGAGGTGTTTGTTGTTTTAAGTGCGCGAGATAATTTGTACAAAAATCCACCACTTAGTGAAGATTGGGATAAGATTGTGAAAATATGTGAACTATTGAAAGTGTTTAATGATATTACACATCAATTTTCTGCCTCAACGCATCCGACTGCCAATATTTATTTTCCTAGAATTTGTGAGATTAAAATCTTATTAACCAACTGGTTGTCCTTACCTACCATTTATATAGGAAAAATGGTCGAGGTAATGCTAGATAAATACAATAAGTATTGGTTAGATGTTAATGGTCTTATGGGCGTGACAACTATACTTGATCCTAGGTTCAAGATGGCTCTCATTCGGTTTTACTTTGCTAAAATTTATGATACGCTTGTTGTTGATGTTGAGGTATAAAGGATTTATGATTTTCTAAAGGAATTGGTGGATGAGTATGGGCACAAAATGGTAATAATTCAGCTAGTAGTAGCCACGTGTCTTCAACTGATGTTATTAGTAGTATGTGAATGGGGTACATGCATGAGTTTGCACAATTTGTGTCACAAGACAATAGTAAAGTTGGACTAAAATCTGATTTGGAGAAGTACTTGGAAGCTGAAACTGTACCACTTGTGGATGATTTCGATATTCTTAATTGGTGGAAAACAAATGGAAATAATTATCCCATTCTCCAACAAATAGCAAAGGATATATTGAGCATTCCAGTTTCTACCATCCCATCGGAGTCCGCATTTAGCACTAGTGGACGTGTACTTGATCCTTATCGTAGTCGACTTCTTCCGGAAATGGTGGAGGCATTAATGTGTGCTCAAAACTGGATTTGGGCGGATATTAAAGGTAACATTAATTTGATTAAATTATTTATGTTGTATTAAATTGAAGTTAGACTCTAATTACCTTGTTTATACATTATGCAGGTGGTGGTGATGTCAAGGAGATGTAAATATGTGATGTTGAGGAATATGATACTCAAGGCCTTTGTTGAATTACCTGAAATATCTCAACAGGAGAACAAGTCGTGCTGGTGATTAGTTAGTTACTTAGATGTTGCTGAAATGCTGCTAACTGATGTTGCTGGCTTGCTGAATTACCTGAAATGCTAACTGATGTTGTTGGCTTGCTGCTAACTGATGTTGCTGGCTTGCTGCTAACTGATGTTGCTGGCTTGCTGCTAACTGATGTTGTTGCTGGCTTGCTGCTAAATAATTCTGCAGATATGGACATGCTGGCTGCTGCTAACTGATGTTGTATTTAAATCCCTGTTTTATGTATTAGTTACTTAGAAAAGATATTTCCAGTTCTTGCTGATGGTGTTCCAAGAAAGTTGGCAATTCTCGGATCAACTTTGTTTTTGTCATTTGTTAACTATACTGGTTTGACTATTGTTGGTTATGTTGGTGTTGCACTTGGGGTTATTTCACTTGCACCATTTATGTTAATGTCTAAAGACCTTTAAATGATCTGATGAGAGTTTGACAGTCTTCAGTTGGAGAAGGAACAATATCTGGTATTCTCAATGTACCCATTTTCTTCACCCACAAATTTGCTAAGTTTTGGTTTCTTTTTCTCTAACACTTTCCGTTATTTTTCCCTCTCCAAAGTTGATATGCCAGGCGGGTATAGGCGGGTATTGGCGGGTGGCGGATATCCACTTGGATGGTGGAGCGGTGTGGATTTAGGAATATACCCATCTAGGCGGGTATGGATATTGAAATTGTACCCGCCTATTTTCTAGCGGATACAGGTGCGGGGGAGGGGATACCCGCACCCGCCCCGCCCAATTGCCATCCCTAATTGTAGCCTTAAGGGCTTTGAAAGTCTTGCTTAGGGGGGAATTTGTGAGACACGAGTGTTATCCTGTCATTTGTGTGACAAACCTCATTTTTTCTAAGTGAATTTTGTGAGCTTATTTCTCCCAATATTCTGTACTCTCTTTTATATAGTGGATTGCTCATTTCCTCCTGTGGATGTAGGTCGATTGACCGAACCATGTTAAATTATTGTCTCGTTTGGTATATTTCTCTTTTGTTATCTAATTTATCATTTTTTGAGATTTATTTTGTTAGCTTCTTGATTATTTCGATCCTAACAAGTACAACCTCAATTGTTTCATTTGTTTTCTATTTCCATGTTTTACCTAGTATTTTCTTTACCTCTTTAAATGACTAAATTTTATTCGAAACCAATAAATTTGGAAAATGAACCCTTTTAATGAGTACAAAAGAATTTCTAATGTTTCAAATTTAATATGACTCGATATATATCAATGGATCAGATTTTTAGAGTAATGTCATGTCATCTACTACTCAAACTCTTGTTCCTATAGGCTATACCAAGACCCTATTGATTAACTGCATTATTATTTAATTTATAATATAATTGTCTTGTGTGTGCTGTTTATTAACTACAGTTTTACTTCCCTCACGTTGTCTTTTTATGGGCAATTTGTTTATTTAAGTGATTGTCTTTAAAAAGGGTATTCACCGCTATTCTTTTATTATTCCCCCATGTGAGGCATGCCAAGGACCCATAATTTATAAAATAGGACCTAAAATTATTGTATTTGTCCAATCGTGTTTTGGTTTTAAATTCTTGCAACATTAGTAGATAAGATTGAAGTGAAAGAGTTGAGCTCTTTTTTCATTAAATCAATTAAAATCAATAGGAAAATTAAGTAAACTAAACAATGGTATGTCTTGTATGTTGTCGTATAAGGAGCATTTCGTCTTGAGAATTTTTAATTAGAACTCACCAGAAGCTTTTTTCATTTAGTATATTTATATATATATTCTTAATCTTTCAAAAAAAAACTCCAAACAAAAATTATTCTAAGTCACAAAAGAAAATTAAAGGAACATACCTAGAACAACTTCCTATAAAACTTTTTGCGGTACGAATTCGAATTAATGGAATTTCTGATTTCGCGTACTCCTAATGCTTACAGAGAAAGAAAGAAGAGACCTTTCTTGAAAGTCTGTTGTATATCAATTGTTGGGTTAAGTTCATATGATTTTCTCAAAAGATTTTATATTATTAAGAGTATTTTTACGTCTTATATAAATCATTTTCTTTTTATTGTTTGTACATCCAATAATCTTCCTCTCGAATTAAGTTCTGCATGATCCTTCTATTATGGTTTGTCCTAAATTTCTTACCTTACTTGAATTTTATCATAATTGTATTTTACTTCAAAAATATTTTCTTAGTGAAAAATATTTTCTTTGTAGAAAATGATTCTATCATATTTATCCTTTTCTTTGAGGAGAAGTTTTGGAGTTCTATAAATAGAAATTTTTTTATTCTCATAGACAACACAATAACATCCACAATGTAGTCGTTTAGAGAGTTTTGTTTAGGGAGAGACTGTTCTCTCAATATATAGTTTTTATGCTATTTTAGTCTCAACAAGTGGTATCAAAGCCAATGATTCAATGAGGTTGAAGACAGGTTCAAGGAAAATCAACCTGCAAATCAAGTTCAAGATAATGAAGAATTTATCCGCAGTACTACATGTGGAGATGAATTTTCAACCATATTTTCAATATCCTTGCTGATGCATCTTTAAAAATAAAGAAAAATATTTTTTAAATTATTTTTTTATTTCTAACCATGACAAGCAGCATTGAATATTATGTGAAGAAAAAGAATCAATGTTATTTTGTCAGAAAATTTAGGCCAATGGTAGATTTATTATGGTTTGCCCTGAATTTCATACCTTGAATTTTACCATAATTGTGTTTTACTTTACAAATATATTTTTGGTGGAAAATATTTTCTTTATAGAAAAGGATTTTACCATATTTATCCTTTTCTTGGAGGAAAAGTTTTGGACTTCTATAAATAGAAGATATTTTATTCTCATACACAACACAATAGCATCTTGTTCTTTAGGGAAAATAGTTAAGTTGCCATTTGAAGACTCTAATTCTCATACTTTAATGTGATTTGATATTATTCATAGTGATCTATGGACGTCTCATGTTCTTAGTTCTTTGGGTCATCGGTATTATGTTCTCTTTTTGGATGATTATTCTAAATTTTTGTGGACTTTTCCAATAGAAAAAAAATCTTAAGTTTTTTCCATCTTCTTAAAATTTAGAGCATTCATTAGAACTCAATTCAAACGTGAATAAAAATATCCAATGTGATAATGTCAAACAATATGACAATGGGGTGTTTCGGGAATTTTGTGCAAATAATGGGATCAATTTTCATTTTTCTTGCCCTCATACGTCTTCACAAAATGGGAATGCCGAACGCAAAATTCGTACCATTAATAATATTGTCCGCACTTTACTAATCCATGCTTTCATACTCCTGTCTTTTTCGCATCATGCTCTACAAATGGCTACATATCTTCTTAACATTATTCCTTCCAAAGGTTTGACATATTCGTCCCCCCTTCAAATTTTATATAATAAGACTCATTCGTATTCTCATCGTAGGGTCTTTGGATGCTTGTGTTATCCACTCTTTCTGTCCACCACAACAAACTTGATGCCCGTTCTACCCCTTGTGTGTTCTTGGGTTATCCGTCCAATCATCGTGGTTACAAATGTTTTGATTTATCTTCTACTAAAATCATCATTAGTCGCCATGTAATTTTTGATGAATCCTAATTCATCTTTGCTAAGGTTAGTACTCCCGTGCCTAGTTCGTATAATGTTTTGGATGATGGTATATCCCCGTGTATTATTCACCATTTTTCAGACATCTCCCGCACCCACAATTCTCCAGCGGGCCCACTGCCCCGTAACGAGCTATAATACCCAAAGATAGTCATCGGGCGGTTTGAGGCTACCCAACCCAACTCAAACCGGGTCCAGTTCTTACACATGTTTACCGCAATGGGCCGAGCCCATCGCATGTCAAGCGCCCATCCCGAGTCCAGAAAATTTCTAAAATCTGCCCAATTCTTCCTCGAGTCATAGACCGGTCACTTGTAGTCAACGGGGTATTTTTCAACCAAAAAGACATTTTAATTTACATTCTAATGTTCTTAAATCATCCTTACCCCATAATCACGTGTCTACATTAAATGACCCGAATTGGAAAATTGCTATGACCGATGAATATAATGCTCTTATTGATAATAAGACGTGGGAGTTGGTACCCCATCTATCTGGTATTAATAATCTTAGGTCTATGTGGATTTTTGCTCATAAGGACAATTCGGATGGTACATTTGCCCGACATAAGGCGCGGCTTGTGGGTGATGGTAAGACTCAGCAGATTGGTGTGGATTGTGGTAAGACGTTTAGTCTGGTGGTCAAGTCGGCTACCATTCGCACTGTGCTTAGCTTGACTCTTTCGAAATCATGGTCTATTCATCAGTTATATGTAAATAATGCTTTCCTATATGTTGATCTCAAGGAAACAGTTTATATGCATCAGCCTTTGGGATTTAGAGATCCCAAACATCTTCATCATGTCTGTTTGTTGAAGAAATCCTTATATGGGCTTAAGCAGTTTCCACGGGCCTGGTATACGCGGTTTGCCGACTATGTTTCGACTATTGGCTTCACTCACAGTAGGTCAGATAATTTCTTGTTCATCTACCATCGTGGTTCGTCCTTGGCCTATATTATGTTATATGTGGATGATATTATTTTGACTGCCTCTTCCGATGCCTTACGCCAGTCTATCATGACAATGCTCAGCTCTGAGTTTGCTATAAAAGACTTGGGGCCCTTAAGTTATTTTTTGGTGATTATTGTCATTCGTCATACTGGTGGGTTATTCTTATCCTAAAGGAAGTAAGCAGTTGAGATCACTGAGAGGGTTGAGATGTCATCCTGTAAGTCCATTTCCACTCCAGTTGATACTAAGCCCAAGCTTAGTGTCGTGGCCGGCGTACCATACTAGGATCCGACCGGCTATCGCAGTCTTGCAAGGGCCCTTCAATATCTTACATTCACGAGACCTGATAATACGTATGCCGTATAACATGTGTTTTGTTTATGCATGATCCCAGAGTTGAGCACATGAATGCGCTCAAACGCATCCTGTGGTATATTCATGGTACGCTTGACTATGGTTTGCATTTATATCCTTCATCCACGTCGACACTTATCTCGTATACAGATGCTGATTGGAGTGGCTGTCCGGACACCAGACGGTCTACGTCTGCCTATTGTATGTTTATGGGTAATAACTTGGTCTTATGGTATGCGAAGCGTCAGTCGACTTTATCCCGTTCCAGTGTAGAGGCCGAGTATCGAGGGGTAGCTAATGTGGTCTCTGAATCATGTTGGTTACGTAATTTGTTGTTAGAGCTTCATTGTCCCATTCAGAAAGCGACCTTAGTTTATTATGATAATATTAGTGTCATCTACCTTTCTGGTAATCCGATTCAGCACCAGCGCACTAAGAATATCGAGATGGACATTCACTTTGTTCGCGAAAAGGTTGCTCGTGGTCAAGTTCCGTCTGCCATATCCCGTCCAGGTATCAAATTGCTGACATCTTTACAAAGGGTCTTCCCTCGGTCCTTTTTGAAGATTTTAGGGACAGTCTCAGCGTTCGAAAGACCGCCCGCTATGACTGCTGGGGTGTGTTAAATATACATATGATATACAATATATCATATGTGTATTTCAGATTTTGTATATTAGTTTAGGTAAGTGTAATTAGTATTGTATACTTACCATAATTGTATAGTTAGTGTCCAAGTAGAATAAGGTTTTAGGAGTAGAATATGAATAGAATTCTCCTATTATGGAAATATGTAAATTGTATATAAACTCTTTCAATCAATGAAAATAATCAAGAGATTATTTCTTTCATTTCTCTATGATGAAAAAATCAACAAGGAAATTCTTCCATCTCCCAAAAAGAACATGTATAGATAAAATGATATTTAGTTCCTGAATACTAACTTCGTTTCCTGGAGAATTGAAGCTCGACTTGGAGTGATTTATTGATGGCAAGTTTAATAATTAATCTTTCGCGGTGTTAACAGGTACATAATTGTTGACTCACCCCGTTATCGATTTCTAACATGAATCGTAGCATCAAAAAATTAGATGTTAATTATATAGAAAGGAATTTAAGATTTGGGCACTGATAATGTATAATTTATTTGTACCACGAAGTTAAATTGCCTGATAATAACAAGTAACTCTTCATATATCAAACCTGATATGATAATTAGGAAAATAAAGTAATAACCTATCATAGCAGATTAAATTAAGTTGAAAAAACCTCTAGACTCAAAAAATCAATTGACTAGAGTGTCATTAAATATCCTGGAAGTCAATTAGAGTGGAGTGGTACATAGGATAACCAACACTTTAACATGGCAAGACATTCCACAGGTTTCCACTCGGGGGCAGTATGCCCTGCTCCCTGAATTCAAAAGGCATTAAATAGAATTAAAAAAAAGTTACTTAAACGAGTGAATGGCGGTAAATATATACTCACACTTAATATTTATATTAAATTAAATAATTTTATTTGGCAGTTAAAAAAAAAAGTGAAAATAGATATTACTTAACTATGATTAACTGATAATCGTACATGTAAAAAAAGCTGGCATTACATTTATCAGTTTATAAATATTGAGTGGGAGTAAAATATTAGGTTGAGGAAAGCAAAATGAATTTAGTTTCTTACCTTGACCGTCGCGAACGTCAGTTGGTTGGAGTAGCTTCTTGTGTAACTATATGAAACAATAAAGCATAAGTAATTATTTAATTTACTCTTTTACACAACAATGATTGAAGAAATATTTAGGTTAGGAACTTACCCTGCAACCTGACCATCGACAATCCATGACTTCCAATCATCAATAATTGAGTAGTTTAGTGATTTAATCCATGTTTGTGTTGAAATAAATGGCATAACCATATCATGATCACCACTACTCCAAAAAGAAAAACAATTAAAAAACCAAAAGAAAATATTTATGCTCAATACATCTATAATATGTCTAGAGAATTATTACAAAGTTTATTAACCTCAAAATACAATAGTATAATACCTGTAAATAAGAGACCTGAAGCCTTTACGGCTAAGATTTGCATGATATGGTATAGTATTGTTAATAATTGTTGCAAAAGACAAGTTACTCCTGCATCGCTCCCATGCTCCAGTAGTTCCCTGAGTTTAATTTAATTTATATTTTAGTAATTAATAACATTAACATCTAAGTTTCAATTTTAAGCAAACTTTTATTATTAAAATTTCTTACCTTTCTAACATGAAGAGCTTCTTTAACATTCTCATCATTGGCCCAAATCACAGAGAGTTCGTGCCATTCTTCCTAGAACAAAATTACGAAGGGAGCAAATTGTTAGATGTTTGCCATCACTTACTTACCATAATAGAATAAATGGGAGAATTAAGTCTAATTTGTTTTTGTATTCGAAACTATTCAATTTTATCCTTCGTTACAATTAATTGGTTCGTTCATATTTTTGTTAGCAAATCTTGTATATTTGTCTGTCATTAATGGAGCTTCGACGTGAAATAAGTGAATTTTATGTGTCCAAAATTTTCAGGAAAACGATTCAAATTTATCCATCAACTTGTGATGATAGTTTCAAATTACCCGCAAATTGGAGATGTTGGAAATTTGCCTTTGGTGGGAGTTGCGTCCACCCATCTTTAATGACTTAAACACTAGGGTTCCGCATGTTGGAGACTTTGATTCTTCACACGTGCATAATCTAATAAATGAGTAGATGACCGTAGGGCTAAGGATCGTCAAATTTCGTTGAGAAATGAAAGAGATATTGATCCACGAAGTGAGGTGTGAAGTATGAAAATGTGGTGTGGGACAATTCTCCCTCATCGATGGGGAAAGTAAGATTTGTTCTTTTTATAAGTCTAAAAAATGGCTAAGGGTTTGGGACCCCAAGGGGTAACCCATGTGTTTGAAGGAGGGAGGATCTAGGTGTGCTTAGGTTCGAGGCTAAACCCACATGCGTGTTGCCGCCGCCCACCCGTCGAGTCATTGAGTTCTTTTGATATTATCTTTTTGGACCCAAATTGCTTAATATTTGCAGTTTGGTCTAGAGCTGGCCAGTGGGCCGGGACGGCCCGGTCCCGCCCCGACACCGCCCCGAACCCTAGTAAAAAAAAAATGGTATCGGGACTCGGACCGCGACGGGACAATGTCTCATCCCGACCCGTCCCGGCCCGCCCCAGTCCCGCCAATCCCGACCCGATCCCGAGCCCGCCCGTAACCCCCTATTTGCAAAAATAATCGTTGCACCAACGACCATTTTACATTTTGGCCATTGTGCAACGGACATTTTTGGCCTCCCCCCTCCCCCTACCCCTTAATATTTATTTTTAACCCATAAGTTAGTATATTTACACTTTAACCCAATTTTCCAACTATAAATAACTCATTTTATCTTCATCTTTCTCACAAATCTTCCTACAATCTCTCTAATCTCTCAATCTATCTCTCTACAAGTCTACATTGTTTACTAAATATTCAATTTTATTTATTCATTTGGGAATTGGGAGTGAAGTTGGCAACTAGCTTGAGGATCTTCCATCGAGCAAAGTTTCAATTTTCAACCTCTCGATTACACGTCGTCGTTTGGTACATTCGTTCATTCATTAAATTATTATTGTCTGTTTATTTTATTTAGCGCACTTAATTTTATTATCTTTAATGATTTATTGTCATAATTAAAATGGAAGGATTAAGATGTATGTTTAAGGGTAAGGGTGCTTCTTCTAGTAGGGGCAACAAGGGCAAGGGTACTTCTTCTAGTCATCCTATTCCTACACAGGATGATTTTGTTGATACTGAACATTTTCCTACATTACCATTAGATTTAGACGAGGAGCTATTTTCTGAAACTCAAGAAGACTTTAATTTAGACGATGATCTAGATGATACACCCACTAATGTTGATGACAACACACCCACTAGTGCACCTTCAACTAAAATGCCTCCTATTCCCCCTAGTATGAGACGAGGTCCAGCAAAACGATCATTAAAATCATATGCATGGATATTTTTTGATAGGGACGTAGAGAATCAAGTAGCTAGATGTAAAATTTGTAAAGATGTTTTAAAATTTAAAATTAGAAAAAGTCACGATGGGACGGGGGGTTTAATGAGACACGTAGTAAGGGCTCATACAGCTAGGTATGCTCAATACCAAGCTTCAAAACCTGGTGCGCAAACGCCCGCTCCATCGGGACAAGGTTCACATACTGATACTGTCCCGGACCAAGTACATGTCAAATTAACCCTATGACGGGGGGAATTGTAGGCCCTAAATACAATAAACATACAGATAGGGAAGCAATATCAAAATTAGTTGATGTGGAGGGTTTGCCCTTTTCATTTCCTTCATCTCTCTGTTTTATTCATTACATTAGAGATATATATAATCCTGCTTTTAACGGTTTTCCTAGATCAACTGTTAAGAGAGATGTATTTAAATTCGCACATGAATATCAACAATATTTACGTTATTCATTATATCATTTTAATGGAAAAGTATCTATCACGTCTGATATAGGTCGTAGTACTAACGGCCATGATTATTTAACGGTAACTTGTCATTGAATATATTATAAATGGTCTACGCAAAAACGTATCTTAGCGTATAGATATATAGATGATAGGCACACTGGTACTTTTATTGCAGAAAATATTTATCAAATGTGTCATTATTATGGAATAACCGATAAAATTATGACTATTACATTAGATAACGCTTCTTCTAACAATTACGTTATTACAATTTTAAAAAATAGTTTAACTCCATCTTTTCCAAATCATTTTCATATAAAATGCGTGTGCCATATATATAACTTAATTGTAAATGATGGTCTATCACTTTTTGAAGACATTCTTAGTAAAATACAATTTGCTATAAACTTTATTTTTAAAAGGAATAGAAAATAATAAAGAAAAGAATATAAAAAAACTTGTCACGATTTCCAACTACCTTATAGAAAAATTCCAGAAGAAGTACCCACTAGGTGGAATTCTTTATACGAGCAACTACTTGTTGCTTATGATTATAGAAAACCTATAACTTTATTTTTTAACTCTCATAATCAAAATTCAGCTGATATGGTTGTAGATAGTGATTGGGTAAAAATTTCCGAACTTATTGTATTTTTAGAGAAATTTTTTCAAGCAACAAAAAAAAATTTCAGTATATATTATCCTACTATTTCAACTATGTTGTTTTATATAACTCTAATATTTTTATTACTTAGTGAATATATGAAAAAACCAGCTTATATTGCAGCTACTAAAAAAATGTTTATCAAAATAAAAAAATATTTTATTTCTATTCCCACTATTTAGATTATTGGTGTTGTATTAAATCCGACTATTAAAATAGACGGTACTAAATCACTTATTGAAACTATTTACGATTGTATAGAAGTACTACCACCTCCAAGTCCAAACAGTCCAAATCACCCACCACCTATTGAACAAATTAAAGAAGAAGTGTTGTCTAGCGTAGAAGATCAATGCAAAAAAATATATAGGTTTTACCAACAAGAAAGTGCTAGTAACCTACCGGCTTCCATCCCATCTTCTTCATCTTCAACACAACCTCACAAAAGACATGTTGTTTCTGCGGCTAGTATTGAAAGCATCAGAAATAGAATGTGCGTCCGTACCGCTATTAACCAAATTAGCGAGTTTGATATTTTTGTTTTGCAGGGTTCTGTACAGTACCAAGAAGTTCTCAATGAAGAAGGACGTGAAGACTTGCTGAAATACTAGAAGGGAAATGAGAAGACCTTTCCGACACTTTCAATGATGGCTTGAGATGTTTTAAACATTCAAGCGTCATCAACTGCGACTGAAAGCGCTTTTTCTGCCGGCAGATATCAAATAGGAGACCACAGACACTCATTAGCCGGAGACAGCTTGGACATTGCAGTATTATTCAGAGATTGGATACGAGCGGAGCGAAGAAGGTGCGGTCAACCGGAGATCAACGAAGAAGAAGACGAAAACTACAACGAAATCTTATCCGAAGGTGGTGGAAGCGACGTGGATCAATTTGACCACCAAATACCAATTCCAACCGAAGAACCATTTGAAATTATCAAGAAATTAGAACAGGTTTTTTTCAGAATGTAATTTTTTTAATTGCAATTTTATTATGTAATTTGCAACTTTTGGACAACACCACAAAGTTGCAATTTCGACAATTGTATTTGTATTACAAAAAAATCATGTCTATTAAATAATATAAGAGGCACAAAAACAGCCTTGGGATGTTTTTATTACACTATCTTGTCTTATTTAATTATTGAGTTTTTTTTATACATATGTTATTAAAAAAAAAAGGAAAACCCGCCGGAACCCGATCCCGATCCCGCCCCCGACCCGATTCCAACGGGATCGGGACGGGACTTTGGCAAATCCCGCCAAACCGGATCCCGCCTGACCCCGCCAGCCCCCTTCACCCGTCCCGCCCCTCCCCGACCCCGCCAGACCCAAGCCCGACCCACTGGCCAACTCTAGTTTGATCCATGGAATTTCAGAAAAGATAAAATTGGGAAGAGAACTCTCGACGGAAGGCAGAAAGTTTCTGCCTTTTGCGTTGGTTTTGGAGCGTTAAGTTTCCATTACTTTGCACATAAATTCAGTTATTTACTTGGCTGAATAACCCTCCATTACTTTGCACATAAATTCAGTCATTTACTTGGCTGAATAACTCCTCACTAATTGTCATTACATGGCTATTAACAGCCATTAGTTGGACAGAAGTCACCCTCCTTACACTATATATTGGAGCCTTTGGCTCAATTGTTGAGAATAGAGACATAAAGAAAAAACATAAATCTTCTTCCTACTCTCCAACATCATTTCGTTACTCTAAGTTCTTCAAAGTAACACTTGAGTTTCCTTTGCTCATTTGTTAAGTTGTTGTTTTATCTTGGAAGACTATTGTCCAGAACGTAAAAGGATATATACGGGACAATCTTGTTTTAAAGACAGAGTGTCATCACTCGACCCAGCAAAACAACAAATTGATTCTAATTTCAGTTTGTTGTAATAGTTAGCAGTTAATTATTTCTCGTTTCCTGCAATTGTTGTAACCCACATGAGATCCATTAGGGTTCAAGGGGGGAATTTAATTGTTTCCTAATGTCAGAGATAATATTAAACCACAAGTTTAAGGGAGGACAAAATTGTTCAATTTCAATTAATATTGGTGAAAATTTAACCCTTTTCTGTAGAATACTACTTATCCAAAAGGGAAAACATACCGGAAATATGAACTGTAAGATTACAAAAAGTGTAAATAAAAATTGATGTAACTTACTCGACATTTTACTCCAGGATATGTAGCAGGATTTTTGAGCTTTTGAACATTCTCATACAACGATCTTCTTGAATCATATGATACAGGATCACAAGGGGACTCTAGGATATGATATTGATAAATATCCTTGATTAACTGCAATAATAAATGGCACTTATTAGCTTGGTAATAAAAAAAACTCCACGAAAACAATATTCAAATTATGTCGCTCAGACCCTCTCCAAATTTTTTAATTCATCCGCATCTAATCTTTAAAAAAATGTATTACTTTTTTAGAATTCAACACACACCTATTGATATTTTTTAAAAGATCCGACTAACATAATTTCTAAAAGAAATGACTGTGAGCTTACCCAATCGAAAGTATGCATGTCCCTCGAACAAAGTGAATTGGTTGGACCATTATGTTTGTACTCTCCTCCACAGTTAGTCACCAATGACTGTTTAAGAAATTAAGAACACTTAATTAATTAGTCAATAGTTTGCGAGAAAGGAATGTGATAATTTCACGGATGATCACTTAATTTTCATGTTATTGCACCAAAATAATAAAATTACTTTTTTTTTTCAAAAATAGTCACTCACTTAGTGTAAGTAACACAAAAAATCATTAAACTTCTTTTTTAAACCAAAAAGTTACTCATATTTTCTTAAATACCAGTGCAATTTTATTATGTCCATGGAACATGTTTTTTTTAATTTGTTTCGTCGTATGTTTTACGATTCATAGGCAAAGTTAAGTAATTTTTAATTATAAAAATATTTTATTTAATTTATATTATAATAATTAAAGTAAAGTTAAATAAATTAATTAGTAGAAAAAATAATTTAATAATTTTAATGCAATGAAATAAAAGTTAAATAATCATTTATGAAATTAACTACAGAAAGAAATGTGAATGCTTGAAAGGAAAAAGGAATCATTGTGAATAAGCCCATACCTTGTATAGTTCGTCAGGAATTAGGCCCATTCCATGAGAAAAAGGGATCTTATAGTAATCTTGACCAGAAAATGTAACTGGATTGCCAAGAATGTATCCCTGCCAATACCATTACTGGACATAAATGCATAACAAAATAATCAATAGTAGGATTCCTTCACTTCTAATCAAAAGTCTCGAGTTTGAGTTCTAGATATAGGAATAATCTTGTTAGGAAACGTTTTACCATTTAAATAGGTGTTGCGTGGCAAAACCAGATTAAACGGGGTCCCATCGCGAATTCCAAACCCCAGCGAGTAACCAAAAAAAAAAATCAAGAACAATGTCATGTCGTGAAAGGTGCAACTACTGTAAGGTCACTGAACATTAAAATATTTATTAGTACTAAGATTAACTCGGGTTGATTTTATGTAAGGTCTTGAACATTATTCACTATAATAAAAAAGTTATAATTTTTTTTTCATATTAAAGTAATTAAATTTTACTCGCTATAATGGTAAAGTCACAAAAATATTTTTATTAAAGTAATTGAGTTTTACTTACAATAACAATAAATTACCTTGATAGATTGTTAATTTTTTGTTATGATAATTTTTTTTTAAATAAAGCTTACTCATATTGTTGGGGAGTGTTATATTAATACAAAGTCCTTCCTACCTAGCAAAAGTCTATACAATCAACTGACTTTAAAGTTAGCTTTGTGATACCTACTTCTAAGACTTGGCATTTACAATCTATCTAAGTTGAAATGGTCCCTTTAGAGTCTTTAGGGAGCTGATAAAAAGTGTATAACATCTTGTTGTGATTCAAGTTAGCAGCAACCTGATTTCCTTCTCTGTAGTTGTGAAGAAATGTGACATTGTTATGCTCAAGTCCTCTGATGATTCTGTCAATAATCATTTCCAGCTTGAGGTTGTTATTTATCTTTGCATTGAGCATCTTGGCAGTCAAGTTCAATTGACAAATTAGTGTATCCTTGTAAATTACACCATTTCCCACCAAACTCAGTAGCTAAAGCTTCAGCCATGTTGTTACTGTTAGACTGTACAACAATAAAGAAGGCAATGATAAAGTTTTCACCTGAGTCTCTTATTATGACTCTAATACCATTGTTACCATTAGTGGTATTACAACTACCATACACTACTAAAAATAAAATAAACGACGGATTCCGTCATTTTTTTGATAATTTTTTAAAAAAGAAAACTGACGCACTTCCGTTGCTACATTTTATTATTTTATTTTTAAAAAAAAACGACAGTCCGTTGATTTTAAAAAAAATTTGCAAAAACCGACGAATCCCGTCGGTTTCGCAAAAGCGAAGCGACCTAAACCAACGATTCATAGTCCGTCGGTTTTTGGTCGGTTTTCACTGAAAAACCGACGCAGTCCGTCGGTTTTAGCCCTCGATTTTGGACATTTTCTTAATAGTGATAAGTATTTACTTTGATGGTGCCTTGAAGAGGAGAACTTGTTTAATTATAGGAGTAGGTCTAATGATTTCAACCATTTAACACAGGAAAGGCTTGTGTCAAGACTTGGGGCTAACTTGTGAGTAACATATTTGATATAGCAAAGACATTGTTGTTCCGTCCTTGTATGCTGAAATCTCTTTTGTGTTCCATGTATGAAAGCACAACTCTGCTTCTAAATTTCCCAGCATATAGGGATTGGAGTGATCTGCATGACCATCTTGTGGACTTTATTTTTTTTATTGTTGCTTCCCACCATTTCCTCAAAAACATAATAGGCAGATCCATTAGTGTGTTGAATGCTCAGAGGTCTGCCTAGGCTATTACATAGCCTTTTAACTGCCTCACTAGCTACAAAAGCATGGTGGCTGATTTCATTCACTGAAATTTTGCAGCAAGAGCAATCAAATCTCCCAACAGTATCACTAAAGGTAAAGGGTAGCTTATTCCTTAAGAGTCTTCATGCATTAAAGGAAATCTCAAAGGATAAATATTATGATAGACATTATTGAGAAAATAATTTTGTTGTTGTTAGCGTTTAAAAGATTCCAAGCAGAATAATGAGTGAAGTGACCATTGTCAGTTAAATTCCATATTGGACAATTTGGCATATTACAGTTACCAATAGGAATATTTTCGATATGCTGAGTCATCTGGTGTGCAAGAGTAGTGTTGAGCTTATTAGTGTTCCAAGATCCACTGAGGATAAAGAATTTAACACAAAGTTTAGCAGTGTTACCTAGTCCCCATTTCAATTCTTTGTTTACTGATGGTTGGCCCCCAAATTATATTATCCACGCTCCAGTTAACAAGGTTTGGGCGTGCGGCGAATGTTTAAGAGTGCCACATCGGATATGAAATGAGAACATGAACTCCTTATATGGACTTGGACAATCCTCATCCAACAAGCTAGCTTTTGGGGTTGAATTAGACCCAATATCCATTCTTTACAGTTTGGCTAAAGTACCCATACCTGTCCAATTGTCCCACCAGAAGCTTGAGTCACCTTTTTTATTCATTTGAATCATTAGAAATAACAACTTTGCCCACTGAATATTCCCTCTTACAATATTTAGATTTGAGGAAAGTGTCCCAGAGAGTAGTTTGAATCCTCAACCGTCACCATCTTTTGAGAGTGAAAGTTTCTAAGATGTCATGCATTTTCCCAAGTCCAAGATCTCCTTCATCTTTGGGATGACAAACGTTATTCAAAGAACTCCAGTGATATTTATTAATTCCTTCTTTCGAGCCTCAAAGGAAATTACGTAAGTGTTGCTCCATAAGCTTTATAATTCCTTTAGGGGCTTCATAGCTAATAGAATATAGATAAGAAGAGCTTGTAATACACTTTGATGAGAACAATTCTTCCACCAAAAGATAACATATTCCCTGCAAACCACTAAGCATTTTTGTAACCTTGGACAACATGCTATCAAAGTAAGAATTTCTTTTACTCCCAAAACAAATGGGGCATCCCAAATAGTTAAAAGGAAATTCTTTTAACTATTATCTCCATGGTTGGTTTGAGAAACACCTTGGGACAGTTCTTGTGCCAAAAGAACAGTTTCAGTAATTAGTCTGCCTTTGACAAAGTCAGACTGATTCTCAAATATGAACTTATCCCGAAGAGGATTTAATCTAAAAGAGAAGATCTTAGAAATAATTTTGACAGATAAATGGCCCAAACTGATTGGTCTGAATTCCCCAAAGTTAGAAGGAGATTCCACCTTGGGAATCAAAATTAAACAAGTGTGAGAATAGAACTTGGTAAGATTTTTCCCTTTGAAGAAAGCCTGAACCATGTTCTTGACGTCCTCCCGAATGATTGACCAGCATTTATAAAAGAAAATATTATTATATGTTACACCCCGTACTTTGTACATTGTTTTCATTAGTAAGGTTGAGATCCCTTCACAAGGTTACAAAGGTTTAGATGAGTGTTAAGTATGTTTCGTAAGAGCTCAGGGCTAAACGAATCGAAGAAAGTAAGTTCATTGAAATTCGGGGAAAACTATGCAAGGTTTGGACAGAATTTTTCCCATATATTTGGGGGTATATCTTTTATCATGTAAGTAATTATGGAGTCCATGGAATATCTAAATTCAAGTTCAGAGAGTCTACTTTCCGACGCAATAAATTGTTCATCAATCAGAGCTCTGTACAAAATGTTATGTATATTTTAAAAAAATGTGTTTCGGCAGAAATAGAATGCGGCCGCAAACTGAGTTTGCGGCACTGTATTTGGCTCGCATTTTGAACGTTTTTGGGCATCCCACTGCCTAGAGAATGCGATGACTTGCGGCTGCAAGTGCCACCACAAACTCGAAGCGGAGGGGCGGTTCTATGGGTTTATAACCCAACTAAGGCCTCATTTTCACCCCACACTTCCCAAAACTCTCTCAAACATTGCTCCAAGATTCCTACATCATCATATAGGAGCTATCTCACATCAATCCAAAGGCAAATCATTCATAGGTAATCACTAAAACGCTTGGGAATCTCCATAGGAGTAACAAGGAGTTAAGGATCCTTTTGATGCTTGGAAAGAAGGTTATGGTGCAAGCTCTCTTGGCTAATTTAAGGTAAGGTATCGGTGCTATTGATAGTCTTAAGCTTCTCATAGCTTTGTTGAGATTGTGGATGTAGGGAACTTGTGAGAGTTGAGATAGAACTCCATGAAAGAACTCTTATGAACCTTGATTGTTTCTTAGCGTCAACTTGGCTGATCATAGCTTGAATTGAAGGATATGGTGTTAGAAGTTATGGATGATATAGGGTGATCTTGGGGTTGTTGATATTGTTGTATTATTGTGTGATGGTTATTGTTGTTATGGTTGTTGTTAGTGTTATTGGTATGGTATTGGAGAGGAATAGATGGCATGGATAGTATCCATGAGCATGATAACTACAGGGATATGCACTCTAGGTGCTCGTTGAATTATTCTAGCAAATCGATTCTTAATTATCGATCGTATCTTAATCCAAAACCTCTATATTGTGTAGATAATCATTCATACCACGTGCAAGGCTCAGTGCAACATAATCAGTTTTATCAACAAGGTATGTAGGGCAAACTTTCTTTTTTGGCATGACTCAATATATCGTTTCGTTGAATAGAATTCTCTCTTGCAAAATTGAGTAGCGAAAAGCCTTTTTTGACAAATTGATCCTAATCTTTGGGTATTTCTAATCCGTATCATCTTTCAGAATCTATTGTGATCCAAATTGATTGTATTGAGATTCTTGAACGCAGTGCCAATAACAATAGTCGGAGGACAACAATGATAGGTCACTCACTCTGTCTGCTTATGTCATCCATTGAAGTTTGTTTTGCATTGCACTTATATATATGTAGTTATTTTCTTACCGAGCCGCGTTATAGTCGGCCGGGTATGACACCTATTTGTGCACACCACTGCAGTTGATTTTGATATTACTGAGTCCCACATCTGGGTCGGGTACGACCGAGTCCTAATCGAGGCCGGGTAAAAAATATATATTATGATATGAACTTCCCCACAGAACGGATTAATTTACAGACATGCATATATATTTTCACACTTGTGATAGGGTATGCCCTCATAGGCTTCTTATGAGTTTCAGGTTGACTTCTGTATTCATATCTCTTACGTTATATCTTCTATTTACCTTTGTTACCTGCCTTACATATTCAGTACATCTTTCGTACTGATGCTCTCTCTCTGGGGCACTGTGTTTATGTCCGCAGGTACAGATAGACATAATTGTGCTCCTCCTCAGTAGGTTGATGGTTCAACTGTGATCGTTGCACTTCTCTCTCTCATAGTTGCTCTATATGAGTCTTTAGGTACTGTCATATATGTTACTAGCATTTTGGGTATGGCGGGGCCCTGTCTCGACCTGTTGACGTATTGTATCACCCGTAGAGGCTTGCAGACTTGTGTATAATGGGTTTGTGTATGTCGTGGCCTTGTCAGCCCCCTTTTGTTAGTAGTGTACTCTTCTTATGGCCTTGTCGGCCTTGATTGTCTGTATATATATCATGTTGGGACTTTTCTGCATGCAGGTTGTCATCTATTTTTGTCCTACACAGTATTATGGAGGCCTTGTCGGCCCAAGTCTTGTGTTACAGGTTCCTGATACTACAATGGTTTGCCCAGGCCTTTGGGTGCTGGGTGTCGGCCACATACCCCATGGTTGGAGTGTGACAAACTTAGTATCAAAGCAGGTTTATCCTAAGGAGTCTGAAAGCCGTGTCTAGTAGAGTCTTGTTATAGGTGTGTTGTGCACCACACTTATAAATAAGAGGCTCTAGGGCATTTAGGGATGGTTTCAGTTCTTTCATCTCATAGATCGTGCAGTAGAGTTTAGTTGTAAGAATTCGAGTATAACTCATGCTTTATACAATTCTAGTACTTTCAGTTACTATAAAGACTCCGACTAGTCCGTATTCATGGCGAGTAAATGAAAGCCCCCCCCTCAACGGGTTATTGATACGCTAGAGGTGCTAGTGTAATAATATCGCCTCGGAGTATGGACATTTGAGATATGGAAGAGATAATAAATACCTGGAAAGGTAAGACATTAGTTGTAAGATGTAAGAGAAGTAACGTAAAGAAGGCGCATAGTACATGCATACAGAAGGTTATAAGGAAATTGACATTCGGATGAGATAATGTAAGTATTGTTACCCTCTTTTTCCATAAAGGCAGAATCGCTATGAGAAGAACGTATAGAGATCGGGACTTTGTAGAGGTTAGAATAGTCCTTAGTTTGGGAAGTACGAGGAAAATAGTATAGTTATGTCAAAGTTACTCCTTTGGACCATGTATATTTGACGTACCCAGGAATTGTGAAACAAATATGACTTTCAAACAATCTTGATGCTTCGAGGGCCACATATTGATTTTCTTGTATATAAGGTAAATGTTTTCCTCATGAAGGTTTTTCTCTGGAGTAAGCAGAAATAGAAAGTACCTAGGAGACAAGGCCAATTAAAGGAGGGAAAGTTATAAGAAAGGGAATATTTATTGAAACCAAGATAAGAGATGAGATGTATAGCATAGGAATGATATCAATGCAACTGGGACACCTCGACAAATATGAAGAGCGATTGAGAGTCATACAATAAAAGTATAGTAATACGATATAGTTTGTAGTTAAGTAAGACAGAAGACTAGAACAAGTAAATGCTAAGTTGTGAAGAGGAATGCGATATGAAACTAAGTACCTACGATGAGATTCGAATGGCCACATGTTAATCGAATATACCGATCAGACGATCTAGCCTCATGAACTAGGAAATATCGACATAAAAAAGTCCCCTTTGGTTAGTCACCCGTTTAAATGATTATGCTAGGTGAATCTTGGATTTATGATATTAAGTTACTCTCATGACTTTAAGATAGTCCAAGTTTGGTGGAAAACATGACACAACAAAAATAAGCTATGTAGATAGGATGAAGGAAGTTTTGTTCGAGAATTAAAGAAGGTAATGATAACTTACCGTCTCACAATGAACCTTGTTGACGTAAACAATAAGGTATTTTATGAACTCGCGACCCAAATGGTTAAACTTTGCTCAAGAGAGTGGGGATGACCCCATAACATTGCTAATGAGGATGGGTCATTCCAAATAAGTTTTATTAAAGTTGATTATGGAAACCTTTAACGAGAATACGTAGAACGACGCATCCAAAATAATGATCTCGGGTTACAAGGGCGAATACCCATGGTAATAGAAGGCGGTATAAGTCATTTGTCTAGTCATAAAGAAATTATATTATTTACCGTTGAAAGTTACTTATCGAGATGTTAGTAAGCCAAGCATGTTATGAAGGATGAAGTGAAAAGACCTTCGAATTTATTAAAAAATGTGTCATAATTCTAGATACCCCGAGATAAGAATAGTTATTGAAACCAAAGATGGTGAGAACCTGAAGACGACTGAGCAATGAGTAAAGAAAAGCAGAATATCTAATTAGTATAAATGGAGTGACATAATGAACTGTTGAGGCAAGGGTAAGTATGCTAACGACAAAAAGATGAACTATAACGAAAGGGATAAAGGTGGACGAAGTTATGACTACAAAAGTTATATTAAGGTGTGATTACGACAATGTGATATAATAACCCACTATGGGAAAGGGGCAGTAATGATTTCATTAACCAAAAGTGTTAGACTACAAGGACAAGAAACCCCCCGATAAATGGAAGTGGGGAAATGAGAATAAGACGATTGAGTAACTGGATGATGAAAGGCCGATTATGGCTGAATGAGATGATTTAGAGGAACTTTTGGATTATATAAAGCTGCAAATTGAACTGAACTATGTGACGACTCGTAGGAAGTGGATAGATGGGAATGATTAGGGGTAAGGTGCGATGAACTCATACAAGGAAGCCAGAAAAGGGATGATAAGCCTAAGGGTATCAGGAAGGCGTGAGAAAGGTACGTTAAAGTGTAGTGACCAAATGAAAAAGGTGAAATGTCATACAAGCAACGATAACTGCAAGCATCTTCAAATTGACAAAAAGATATCTTGCGTAATATAAATGAAGTAGGAGCCTATGACTCAATATAACTAAGAAATCCATTCCTAAGCGTTATTGACGGATTTTAGTACTAGCATAAATGCTTAAGAGAAAATAATAGTAACCCCGGACCAGAAATGTCAATTGACGGTGGGTGTAACTGAACATTCGAGACTCATAAGACTAGTGTGAGGCATGAATAAATACAGAAGGACAAAGGCCCCTGGCAATGTCACTCGAAGCTAAGGTATAAAAGAAGAATCGATTCAGGAAATTAGTAGCGGACCACGTGTGTATACCAGGGTGTTTCAGAATGAACAACGTAAGGTGAGTAAGCAAAGAAAAAAGGGCAAGTGTTAACAAGAGTAAGAAGAGAAAGTAGCTTATAACTGCGAGTACTGAGAAAATAAGATAAGATTTTGTTTTAAAATCCTGAATAAAAGTTTCAATAATGACAGTTATGGGATGTTCATGATTGGGATAACGTAAACAATAAGAATCCAACACTTAGACCGTTGAGTGAGGCCAAGTTTATAGAAGAAAGAAAGGCTTAATAAAATTTGAAAAGGGGTGCTATGTATCTATAGTTCTATCATTTAGAAAAGTATAGTATTTGTCGTATAATTGTAAGCGGATTAACTAGTGTGGAAATTGAAAGGACAAGAATTAGTCTTGGGAATGTATCAATAAATCAAATAGACGCTTGACTAATACTTCAGAAGACGCCGCTCTGAGGATTCACAACCTGATAGAGTCACCCTATTAAGAAGGAAATTGGAAAAGATACTTAACAAAAATATATCATTGGAGGCTATAACCACATGTATGTTTTGAAGTGGCAGAGCCACGAAACAAGACTTCAATGATAATTCATCTTCCGCAATACTCTATCTACTTGGAATGTACCAACATGTATCAAGCGGTTGAATGGGTATAATAAGGAATGACGTGAGAAGGAACTTTATAGAGGGTGTAGTCAGTGTGCTAATTATCAGCAAGTATGGTTGAGTACTAGAAACCGAGAAATAAGCTCAGGACCCTAAAGACCCAATGAGAATGGGAGACAGTTACTATGGGATTCTTATCTAAGAATTTCCTCTCCATTAACATGAATTGGTTTAATATTCACGGTTACCTGTGTAATTGAGGATTTTGCAAGATTGTACGATTAAAAGGATGATTCACCTTCATGGTGTCTTTGGTTGTATAACCTTCGACAAGGATACTCAATTTATAACTAAGTTCAGAAGATTGTTCGAAAGGAGTTTTAGGTACTCCGGTAAGCCCCATCCCCTATCAAGTATTCAAATCAAGAAATTTAGTTAGACATTCGAGGGCATGTTATGGAATTGCAAAATAAATACTAAAAGAAGTCTGGATGACCACTTATCTCATAATGAGTCGGGTCTGACAGTGATTATCGCGTTGAGCACCAGAATGGTATCATACAAAGCTTTGAATATGTGAAGAAGTGGGACCTTTCCTAGATGATTAGAAATAATCAAACCAAGTCAAAAAAATCAGATTTAAAGTATTATATGACAGAGGATATCGATCGCCTAAGATCGTCAGTAATTGGCGCTTAATTGGATGGTGACTGAACTCAGAATTTTGAGTTAGTACTTTTTGAGAAAGAAAATGTTGTCTCTGAAAGATAAGGTAAACAAATCAGAAAGAGAGACGAGTCTGACCTCGGGTACGTCGGACCATATAAGAATGTTCAGAAAATCTGCCAGATGGACTATGAGACAGAATTACCCTTGGAAATTTAGAATAGCTCATTTAGTGTTTCATGTGTCGAACGCTTTAGGAATGTATAAGAAATTTTTTAGTATTAACACTGTAGAGGATGTCTAGATTACAGAGAACTTGTCGTACGAAGAAATCTCAGTAAATGATAACGTCGAGGAAATGATGTGGGAGGCTAAAGAGAATATGGAGTCCAGAAAACCCCTATTTATTTCAGACTTCGGGTCTTTTATCGATACTCGCACAATACAATTCCTTCATTTCTATTCTATCTATCAAACTTGACCTATATAACTTACTTAGGTGATAACGTTGGGATAGGTATGGCAGGCGCAACTTAGGTTATAGCATATGATAGATGAGGTGAGTTATGTCTAACCCTTTTTTAATTTCGTATAAATATGCAGTCGTGGGAGGCCAATTAGATGTTATTATGCTATTCTATAGCCTTGTGTGGCATTGGATGTATGTTTGGGCTACCTGACAGGTTTTGGATAGTTCTGTTTAAAGAGGAAACTCTGTCGAAATTTTTAAGAATCATGAGAGTTGGAATTCCTAAGTTGATGTCCTCAACATTCGAGGACGAATGTCTCTAAGGAAAGGGGGGGGGAGAAGGATGTTACACCCCGTACTTTGTATGTCATTTTCATCGTGGGTTAACTAACATAAGATTAGTAAGGTTGAGATCCCTTCATATGGTTAAGAAAGGTTTAGATGGGTGTTAAGTATATTTCGTAAGAGCTCGGGACTAAACAAACCGAAGAAAGTAAGTTCATTGAAATTCAGGGAGAACTATGCAAACTTTTGGACAGAATTTCTCCCCATATTTTTGGGGGTATATATTTTATGTAAGCAATTATGGAGTCCATGGCAGATCTAAATTCAAGTTCAGAGAGTCTACCTTCCAACGCAACAAACCGTTCGCCAATCGTAGCTCTATACAAAACGTTATATATGTTTTTAAAAATGTGTTTCGGCAGAAATAGAATACGGCCGCAAACTGAGTTTGTGGAACCGCATTTGGCTCGCATTTTGGATGTTTTGGGGCATCCCACTGCCTAGAGAATGTGATAGACTTGTGGTGCAGAAAGTGGTAACTTGCGACCGCAAGTACCACCGCAAACTCGAAGTGGTAGGGCGGTTCTATGGATTTATAACCCAACTAAGGCCTCATTTTCACCCCAACACTTCCCAAAACTCTCTCAAACATTCCCTTAGGATTCCTACATCATCTATGAGCTATCTCAGATCAATCCAAAGGCAAATCATCCATAGATAATCACTAAAAAGCTTGGGAATCTTCATAGGAGTAAGGAGGAGTGAATGATCCTCTTGATGCTTGGAAAGAAGGTTATGGTGTAAGCTCTCTTGGCTAATTTAAGGTAAGGTATTGGTGCTATTGATAGTCTTAATATTCTCATAGCTTTGTTGAGATTGTGGATGTAGGGAACTTGTGAGAGTTAAGATAAAACTCCCTGAAAGAACTCTTTTGAACCTTGATTGTTTCTTGAGTTTACTTAGAGATGATCATAGCTTGAATTGATAGATATGGTGTTAGAAGTTATGGATGATATATGGTGATCTTGGAGTTGTTTATATTGTAGTGTTATTGTGTGATGGTTATTGTTAGTGCTATTGGTATGGTGTTGTAGAGGAATATATGGCATGGATAGTAGTCATGAGCATGATAACTAGAGGGATATGCACTCTAGGTGCTCGTTGAATTATTCTAGGAAATCGATTCATATCTTAATCCAAAACCTCTATATTATATAGATAATCATTCATACCACGTGCGAGGTTCCGCAGAATGTAATCAACTTCATCGATAATGTATGTCGGACAACTTTCTTTCTTGGCATGGCTCGATATATCATTTCTTTGAATAGAATTCTCTCTTGCGAAATTTCATTGACAAATTGATCCTAATCTTTAGGTATTTCAAATTCGTAGCATCTTTCAGAATCTATGTGATCCAAATTGATTGTATTGAGATTCTTGAATGCAGCGCCAATAACAATAGTTGGAGGATAACGACGATAGGTCACTCACTCTGGCTCTGCTTATGGTATCCATTGATGTTTGTCTTGTATTGCACTTATATATATATAGCTATTTTCTTACCGAGCCACGCTATAGTCGGCCGGGTACGACACCTGTTTGTGCACACCACTGCAGTTGATTTTGATATTACCGAGTCACATATCTGGGCTAGGTACGACTGAGTCCTCATCGAGGCCGGGTACAATATATATTATGATACTGCCCCACAGAGCGGATTGATTTACAGACATACATATATATTTTCACACTTGTGATAGAGTATGCCCTCAGAGGCTTCTTATGCGTTTCAGGTTGATTTCTGTATTCATATCTCTTACGTTATATCTTCTGTTTACCTTTGTTACCTGCCTTACATATTCAGTACATCTTTCGTATTGATGTCCCTTCTCTGGGGCATGTTGTTTATGCCCGAAGGTACAGATAGATAGAGCGGTGCTCCTCCTCAGTAGGTTGCGATTCAGCTGTAATCATTGAACTCCGCTCTCTCGGAGTTGCTATACAGGAGTCTTTAGGTAATGTCATATATATTACTAGCATTTTGGATATGGCGGGGCCCTGTCCTGACCTGATGACGTATTGTATCACTCGTAAAGGCTTGCAGACTTGTGTATAGTGAGTTTGTGTATGTCGTGGCCTTGTCGCCCCCCTTTTATTAGTAGTGTACTCTTCTTATGTCCTTGTCGGCCTTGATTGTCTGTATATATGTCATGTTGGGACTTTTCTGTATGCAGGTTGTCATCTATTCTTGTCCCATACAGTATTATAGAGGTTTTGTCGGCCCAAGTCTTGTATTACAGGATACTACATCGGTTCGCCCAGGCCTTCGAGTGCTGGGTGCCCCAAGGTTGGGGTGTGAAATTATATCCATCAGATCAAGTAGCACTAGAAGGGTTCATATTGGAAACATTTCTGATCTCTTCTACACTAGGGATGGCAATGAGTGGATCATTATCTTCCTGGTTGATACATTCAGGGATCACATTCAAAATATCATGATCATTGGAGTTGTGATTAAGATTGAACACATGCTCAAAGTGATGAATAGCAGCCTTGGAAATGTCCTCATCACCTTGCACCCAATTGTCATTACTTTTCTTGATTCTGTGCAGTTGAAGTTTCCCCCTCCTATCTCTGATCAGGCAGTGGAAATATTTACTATTATTGTCTCCTTCCTCAGTCCATTTGATATGAGCTTTTTGTTTCAAAAGCTTGTCTTGCATATCCAACCATCTAATATATTCAGCATTGTCTTTGTTTAACTCCTTTCTAGACTGCTCAGAGTTGTGAGTGCAGTCCAGATCTTCTAGATCCTTCATTTTGGCCTCCCATTTGTTGACTTCATCATAGACATTTCCAATAACTTCCCTATATTACTAAGTTTCTTGCTGAGAATCTTTAATAGATGCATAATGTGTTTTGTGACTTTACTTTCATATATAGCGTGGAAAAGTGTTGTGACTTTAATATATATATATATATATATATATATTAATACATTCACGAAAATCAAGACATAATTAAATGAGCTTTGTTTAATTTCCATCTAACATGTACATGTTCTCCTTATTGAAAATAACATGTATGATTACCAACCTTAAGATTGATCCATGGCTTGATTCCCATATCAATACCTGCATTGCATAATTTGCATCAAACATATATAAGAAAAAGAATGGGAAAGTGGACAGCTGTAGCTTTTGACAATTTTTGTATAAAAGAAAAACTATATATAGTAACAAACTACATTTATTTATTACCATTTGATATCACTTGAGTTACAATAGGAACTGTAATTCCACTATAAGAGTCTCCAGCAACATAAAAAGGATTATTGAGATATTCTTGATGCTCAACTAACCACTGTAAATTATTTAAGAAAATTAGTAAATCAAAAGAACTTTTAGATTTAGATTTAAATACTTAAGGTAATGAAATAAAATCAATTTACTTACCTTACGAAGAAATTCATAAGCATGATCAGCTGATTGTAAGTCATCTGAGTGATTTGCCTTTTGTGTTGTAGCATAGGAGTATCCACTCCCTACTGGCAAATCTACAAAAATCATGTTTGCTACCTATAATTTAATCATTATCAGTTGCAATATCACTTAAAAAAAAATAGGAATTAATGACGGATTAAATTTTGTAGTTAAAGAGTAAAATTCATCTCTAATTATATTTAACGATAGATTAGCGACGAATTATAAAAACAATTGTTAGCTACAAGCAATTTAGCAACGAAGTTCATAGGGGCATTTACTGAAATGGTCTTGTTTGAGACCATTATTTAAATTTGTCCCCGTTAGCCTAATGAGTTACAATAACCAAATTTATCAGCAAAGAAGAATACATCATTACACCAATTCTTTTGTTTCTCACCTTTGTGTATGCATATGGATTTAAAAACAATGTTGGCAAACTCCCATTATACGCTCTAACATCCAATTCAACAGGCCCTGCGGGTTTTAGCAAGAAAATTAAAATAATATTACTTCCTCCGTCCAAATATATGTACCATGCATTTTGACCAAGTATTGAATATAAAGAAAATAGACTTTGGAAACTTATGATATAAAACAAGTACTCCATCCGTCCTAATTTATGTGATGTATTTTAATTTGACATGCATTTTAAAAAATAAAAGAAGATTTTTGAATCTTATTATCTAAAATAAATCAAAAATATTTGTGTTGTTATGATAGATCGATAAAAGATGAATGGTTTACCTAATTCAAATAGAATCGCGTTTAATGGAGAGCAACCAGGACCTCCCGTAAACCAATAAATAAGAGGATCAATTTTAGGATTAGATTGTGACTTTATAAAGTAGTAGAAGAGTTGCACCTCATCTGCTTCGCCCACTCCTATATACCTGATAATATAATTCACATCAGTTTGGGAATTATCAAATTGAGAGATCATGCTTATCTCTTCAAAAGCAAAAAGGAAGAGAAACATGACAGATTATCTCAACTTATTATTAGTGAAACTAGTGATATCGGAAAAGGGAGTGTACCTCACGGACTAAAAAGAATTTACTCTTTCACTTAATTGGTAACAACTGTCTTTTAGTGAACTAGTAAAAAGTAGGGGGTAAACGGGCGGGTTGAAAATTGGTTAAACAAAAACAGATCAATTATTCGATCATAAAGGAATATGTTCTCCTGCGTTTCATTGATTATTGTGTACAATATATATAGTATTACATAATTATTTACATGACTACAAACTAGGAAACTAATCTTTCTAATTACAATCGGAATATAAATTTATTTAATATAAAAGATATACAAAGATACGGGAATATTCTGAAAATATTCTATCACACCCCCGCAGTCGAAGCGGGAGGTTCTCGTACGCTGAGACTGGCTCGAAAATCATCAAAAAGTATGCGTGGAAGTCCTTTAGTAAATATATCAGCAATCGGATACCTGAAAGGAACGTGAAGGACACGAACTTGTCCATGAGCCACTTTTTCATGTACAAAGTGAATATTCATTTCAATGTGTCTATTGCGCTAATGTTGAACGTGATTGCCAGAAAGATATATCGCACTGATATTATCACAGTAGAGCAATGTAGCCTTGCAGATTGGGTAGTGAAGTTCCAGCAGAAGGTTGCGTATCCAACAAGACTCAGAGACAACATTGGTGACTCCTCTGTACTCGGCTTCAGCACTGGATCGAGATAGAGTAGATTTTATTTTAGAAGACCAAGAAAGCAAGTTGTCTCCGAGGAAGACACGGTAACCTGACGTGGATCAACGAGTATCCGGACAGCCACCATAGTCAACGTCAGAATAAGAGGTGAGACCAGAGAGTGTGGAATTGTACAGGTGCAGGCCGAAGTGAAGAGTGCCTTGTACATAAAGCAAAATACGTTTGAGCGTATTCACATGTGCATCCGTCGGGCAGTGCATATGTAAGCATATTTATTGCACGACATAGGATATATCTGATCTCGTGAAAGTGAGATACTGTAATGCTCCTGCTAAACTGTGATAGTGAGTCGGGTTGGCATACAGAGACCCCGAAGAGGCATTGAGTTTGAAATTAGTGTCCACCGGTATGTGGGCCGGTTTACAAGATGTCATGCATGCTCGGTCAAGAATCTCTTTGGCGTACTTCCTTTGACAAAGAAATAAGCCACATGCATGTCTCGTAACAGCAATGCCAAAAAAATAGCTTAGGGGCTCCAAATCTTTCATAGCAAACTCAGAGGCAATGAGTGATATAATGGATCGACGAAGTGCATCAAAAGTTGTAGTGAGGATGATATCATCAACATATAGTAGGATGTATGTCATGTCATTACCCTTGATATAGATGAACATTGAATGATCAGATTTGCTATATGAAAAACCGATAGAGAATACAAAATCAGCAAACCGTTGGTACCATGTAGGGGTGAGCACGGGTACAGGGTACCCAGATACCCGACAGGAACCGACACTAACGGGTAGGTTTCGGGTAGATATATTATAATAATGGGTAGGTTCCGAATGGTAAAATTAGGAACAGATCAATGTCGGGTCCGATTTCGATTTCGGCAAATTGAGACAGGGTACCCGGATCCGGAACCGATACCCGGAACCTATGAAATATTAAATATTTTTAATTTTTTAATTCCATTATTTTTTAGTTAATAAAAAAAAATATCTAGCGGATTATATGGAAGATGCAGAAAAATATGAGGAAGGTAAGTCACTAAGTCTTCCTTTATTTTTGTTTTATGGATTTTGGTTCTTTAGAATTTTTATTTTTGTAAACCTTAGTTGTGTCACGGAAGAAATAATGGCGGATTAGTATGCAAGTGGACATGTGGCATTTATGAGCGTTTTTTTAGCATCTCTTGTTTCTTTAGAAGATGTATTTTTGTTTACGTTTATTTTGATTTTTGTAATGAATGAATCAATATCAGATATATCTTTAGTCTTGTTTTTCTTTCATATAATGAATCAATTTTGTCTTGGAATATTTATTTTTGTTTATTTAAACTCTATTTTGGAATATTTCTTTCATATAATGAATGAATCAATATCAGATTAAGGAACACTTCAGATAAGGTTACTGCTTGTGATAATCAGATATATCTATTTAAGCAACACAAAATTTACAGGGTACCCGACCCGGAACCGCAGGGTCCAGGTAGGTTCCGGGTAATGATTGCTACGGGTAGGTTCCGGATAGTAAATTTAGAAACTAATATTTTACTGGGTAGGGTTAGGGTAGTTCAAAAAAGTTAGAATACTCGGACCCGCTCACCCCTAGTACCATGCACGAGGAGCTTGTTTCAGTCCATAGAGTGATTTATTCAAAAAAAAACACATAATCTGTATGAACCGGATCCCTGAATCTCATAGGCTGATGCATATATACGGTTTCATGAAGGTCCCCATCCAAGAAAGCATTTTTGACGTCAAGCTGGTGAATAGGCCAAGATTTGAACAAAGCAATACTAAGAACAGTCCGAATAGTCGTCGGTTTCACCACCGCGCTGAAAGTTTCATCACAATCCACTCCCATCTGTTGAGACATGCCATCACCCACAAGACGGGTCTTGTGCCTCTCAAAAGAACCATCAGATTTATTTTTATGTCAAAAAATTCATATAGAACGAATAATATTAGTATCAGGAGGACGATGTACTAGATCACACGCCTTATTTTCAAAAAGAGCATTATATTTGTCAATCATATTTTTTCAATTAGGATCAGAAAAGGCATCTGTCGAATTACGAGGAACAGGGGAATGGGCAATCGAAGTGGACAAGTTAAATAGCCGTTTGGGTTTGGAAATACCATGCATAGCATGAGTTTCCATTATCCGTAGGGGTGCGGCTGAGGGTTGGACGGGATCGATAAGGGGTGGCCGAGATGTGGCAGCGAGATTGGGAATAGGCCCGGGAGTGAGAATAGGCCCGGGAGTGAGAATAGGCCCGACATAGGGCAATGGTGTCGGGGAGAGGGGGGATGGCCGAGAGGCAACCGAGAAGGGCTGTTCCGAAGCTCCCGTTGCGGGGATGAGTGGATTGCTCGCCTCGAGACAATGGTGATGGGGTTGGTTGCCATCATTTAGGAAGTTATATGAATTTAGAGGTGGAGAATTGAGTTTCGCAAAGGGGAATTGGGACTCATCAAATATGACATACCTAGAAATGATTATTTTTCGGCTTGACAAGTCGTAACAATTGTAACCTCGATGATTGGAGGGTAACCAAGAAAGACACACGGGGATGTCCGAGGTTGCAGCTTGTTGATTTGAGTGGAGGGATGGAGGGGGTAGCATAGACATCCGAAAGTTTGTAAATGCTTATAAATCTCGAAGATAGAGAACTTGAGTGGGTAACTTGTGTTTTAGAGACTTGTTTGGGAGAATATTCAGGAGATATGTTGTCATTGAGAGGGTGGAATGCCAAAAATATGGGGATAGAGGTGTGGGCAAGGAGTGCATGAATTAATTTGTTTATGGTTCTAATTTTTCGTTTGGCTTTTCCATTTTGTGGAGAGGTGTGTGGACAAGAAAAATGAAAAACAAGGCTGTGTTTGGTGCAGAACAGTTTGAAATTGAATGGTGATTATCGAATTCCCTCCCGTTTTCACATTGAAGACATTTGATATTCTTTTCAAATTGTGTCTTTATTATAGCACTAAAGGAAGAAAAAATAGAATAGACCTCGGACTTATTACCAATGGAAAAAGTTCACATAAAGTTGGAATAATCATTCTAAAACAACACATAATATCTATGCCCGGTCGTGTTTAAAATATGAGAAATTTATAAATCACTGTGTATTATATCAAATGGCATTAAAGTACAGGTGGGTGAAGAATAAAATGGCACTTTGACATGTTTCCCAAAAACGCATGATTCACAAATAGGAGTATCGAAGACATATTTGCAATCAATAAATTTATTTTTGCTAAGGGAGCGTAAAACATAATCTCCGGGATGTCCTAATCTATTATGCCATAAAAGAGATGAAAGAGCTGCAAAGGTTGATGGAGAGTAGGATGGATGGCCGACGGTGGTGGTGATAGGATAAAGGTCCCCGGTGCTGTCACATCTCATTATTCGCATTCCTGTCATACAGTCCTTCACAGAAAAACCAAAATGATCAAATTCAAGGGAAACATTACTGTTGATTGTGAAACGATGCACATAGATTAGATTTTTGATAAGTTTCGAGGCATGGAGGACATTTTTTAAAACTAACGACGGATATGGTAGGGAGAGGGATGATTATCTGTAACCTCAAATGGGAATGTCTTTTCCACTACCAATAATAATATTCCGATTTAAATTACTCATATTGAAATAAGACGAGAGAGTACCTTGAAATGCCGTCATATGAGATGTGGCACCAGTATCCATATACCAGTTGTCGTCTGGAACGTTGACAGACATCGTGTTCATAGCCGCCTCAATATCCGTCGATACAAAGGTTGAAGGAGGAGAGACCTGTGCATTTTATGCCTATTGTGGGCGTACGTCGAGAATGTTAGGCTGGGGCTGTCGGGCCGAAGGTGGGGCCCAGGAGGACATCGGGTAGGGGCAAGGTAGAGCAGCCCAAGAAGACTGTGCCCACGCAGCCCATGGTGGATAGGCAACCCACGACGGAAGCTTCTGCCACTGATGTTGTTGCTGCGTGTGGATGCCGACCGGCGAGGGCTGCCCTCTGCCGCCGCTGCTACTGTTTCCGATTCGGCTACTGCGGTTTCGGCCAAAATTTCTCCCTTTGTTGTTATTCCGGGATTGTGAGCCACGTTTTGGATCGTGGGCTTGTCGATGTGGCGGGGTAAAGGCTGAGCCCCTCGAGTCGACAATGGTGCCTCCGTTAGTCACGAGGGCGACGTCGGCGATATTTGCATTGTTCACGGCCCGCTTAGTTTTTCGGGTTTCTTCAAGGATGAGTCTGGAACGGGCCTCATAGAATATAGGCAATGTCATCCTTTGTTGGAGGATGGTAGCGACACCGTCATAAGATTCATTCAAACCCGCAATGAGTTGCATCATCAATCATTGATTGGTGTCGGTGTACCGACGTTGGAGTTTTTGACAATAGGCCAACACATTAGGAAAATCGTCCTACTGAATCTTCTTGAATTGATTTTCCAAATACAAGGCACGTTGTGTCTTGTTATCATTAAAAATACTTTCCAAGCTCTCCCACATTTGTCGTGCAGTGATGTCGGTTTTAATAATTGTATGCAATAGATAGTTCGAGATCGTTCCGTAGATCCATTGTAGGACAACCGCATCTAAGCGGGACCAAAGTTCATCATCAGAATCATCAGATTTTTCCAGGGGCTTTGACTTTGGAGGGATGATATGGTCGATGACTTTGTACACACGACAATGAATCTTAAATAATTTCGCCAAGATGAATACTGAACCTTTTTCATCTCAAGAGTTATGAGAATGAAATTCTTGATGTTGTTAACTGCAAGAGCAGGATGAAATTTAGGTTGTTCAGCCATTGAAAATCGGAGAAGAAGAGAGGAAGTAGGTTGCCGAGAAGTTGAAGAAAGAAGGAGGAGGACGGTGGAAAAAAAGGAGGGCTGGGGGGAGCAGCGACTGGAGAGAAAAAGTTAGGGTTTGGCTTCTAATACCATAAATGAATATGTTCCCCTGCGTTTTATTGATTATTGTGTATATTATATATATTGTTACACAATTATTTACATGGATACAAACTAGGTAATTACATGTCTACAAACTAGCTAATTACATGGCTACAAACTAGGTAATTAATCTTCCTAGTATACGGGAAAATTCTGGAAATATTCTATCAGATCCGTCCATGTTTAACACGGATAAAAAATGGGTTAACCCGCCATATTATCCAAAGTTACTTTAAAGATGTTACTTCATGTAGCTAATATGTAGAAGATTAATTTACATTCATGTCCACAAATCCAATCTGTAGTACATAGTTGCACCTTAACATTTAAGGGAAGAATAGAACTTCAAAACTTTTCAATGACACGACCTCCAAGAAAACATATTTTGGAAAATACCCACCCAAGATCCACCATTCCCACCCACCATCCACTACCCCTCCCCAAGCACCCACCCTCCACCACCACATCCCACCCATTCCCAACCAAATCTCACCCCACCCTCGAATGCACGTCGTCTTCACCCACCCCTATCCCACACCACCACCAAACCCAACCTCACCCCACCCCATACCACCGCTCCACTATACCACTCACCCCAACCTCACCCCACCCCACCGCTCCCCTATACCACTCACCCCACCCCACCGCTCCCCTAACTCCCTCCCCTTACCCTCCCTTCTCCCCCCTCCCTAAAGCACAACCCACAACCCATTCCACACCAAATTTAACCACACAAATTTCTCATTTTTGTTAAGTTTTATAAAAGTAAAATAAAATATATGAAGTGGAAAATTCGGGAGAGAATAAGGATGCGGGGGGGTGAGGCGTAGGGGTGGGTGTGTGGATGATGTAGAAAATCAAAATAAAATCTTTTTTTAAAAAAATGGATGGGTGGTAGGGTGTTGGGGTCGGGGTGAGGGGTGGGTCTCAAGGAGGGTGTAAAAAACTTAATTTTTGGAGGGTGATGAGGTGGGGGTGAGTGGTGTAGAAAACCAAAAAAAGATATTAAAAACTTTTTAAAAAAAGCACTTTTACGGGAGTCGAGTGGGGGGTGACTTGGGTGTGAGGGGCGGTGGAGGGGGTTGGGGGTTGGGGATGGGGATGGGTTGAGTGGTGGTGGGTGGTTGGTGAAATGACACTTGTGGGGCTTTTTTCCTAATGTTATTAGGGAAGTCATTTTTTCGCATTTTTAAGGAACTTATTTTTCAAACTAGCTAGTATTCCCTTCGTCCCAATAAGATTGACTTACTTTCCTTATTAGTTTGTCTCAAAAAGATTGTCTCCTTTATATATTTAGAAACAATTTAACTTTATGAGATCATTTACAACCACACAAATATCTAAGATTTATTTTAGACCACATATTTCAAAAGTCTTTCTTTATTTCTTAAACTTTGTGTCAAGTCAAACTAAATAAATCTTTTTTATTCGGAAGGAGTACAAGTTTACATTAATGTTTTTGTCGGATTAGCTAAATCCTTTTCTTCATATTTTCCTTACACAAATGTAGAGAAGTGGAACCCTATGAGTTGACTAACAGACACATAAAGACAACATGAGAAAACTGTCACAGCTACTCCATTATTATCCCGGGATGTTTACGGAAGATTTAACTTTAAACATTCAATTTTATCCTTTATATCATGTACCTATGAGATTACAAATTTTTATAGTGTTTATGACATGAGCTAAAAATCTTTTTTTTTCTTTCTAAATCATATATCAATCTAACACCATTATATAAATTAAACCGACGAAGTAAATAGTTAATTTGCCTCTCAACTAAGAGATTTGTAAAGGAGAAAGTTACCCGGTTTCGAGTTCAAATGGAAGTGGGCCTTCAAATCCAGGAAGATACTTTACAGGCGAACCAGCAAGACCAAGCTGCGGGAAGATCTCAAATACAAGAATTAAGAAGAAAATCAGGAGCCAACACATCTTCATAGTGGTGGATCCAAAGTATTAGTTGCGGGTTTATGGAACGTTAATTATTACTATATCGAACTCATAAACTTCAAATTTTGAATCCATCTCTCATCTTCGAGGATTCCGTTCTTCTCCGTTGAACAACTTGCAAATGGAGAATACGAGAGAGTAATTTATGAATGGTCAGTGAAAAGTAAAAACTAGATAAATAAAATACTGTGGTTTGCGGGTCTCAATTTTGTTAAATGCTACATTCTATGTATAGAGGTCATTCTTAATTGGTGCTACAGAATCGATCACGTGAGGCTACGTGGATATTTATTGATTTCTTTGTGTTATAATGTTAATCTAGAAGTCGATACATCATTAATGGTTTACATTAATGTTATACTCAATGATAACGGGGTAAAAAGAAAGTACATATAACATATTGGTAATTATGAGGTTTTATTAATTAAACGAGTCACTAGAGCTATCAAAACGAGTTGGCCCAGCCCATCCGGGCTAGTCCACACGAGCTTCGTAATTTAACCGGTCAAGTCGAGCTGACCCATCTTTTTTATGGGCAGCGGGCATGGCCGGGCTAACCAACCTTTTTATTTTTTTTGATAATTAATTCAAATTCAAATTTGAAAATGTTAATATAAATATTTACAAGACAATAGCTAACCAAGTCTCAAATAGTATTTTAAAAGGCATTTTAAGCGAGTTTCGAGGCGTGGGCGCAAATGAAATGTGTAGATCTAAAGGGCGTACACCTTAGAGTTTGTGGCGTAAGTTCTGGATGCAAAAGCGTAAGCTCTGGAGTAAAAGCCTACGCCTTGGGGGCTAAATTTAATGTTTGTTGTTTTAAAAATATTTTTGCTGTAGATCATGTTATATATTATTGGTGTAATGATATTTATACCCAAAGTAGCTCAAGCCCACGGACCAGCGAGCTTTTTCGGGTAGGGCTAAAAAGTCTCTTTCTCAAATGGGCTCTAAAAATCTTAGCACAACCCTATCAAATCACGGGCTGGGTTGGGTCAGCCCAACGGGCCTAGCCCATATTGACGGCTCTACGAGTCACCATCTAATTATTTTTACGGTGAATTGTGCACCTATTTACTAACTAACACTACAAAAAGAAAGACATTTGCCAACATTTTTTGTTGTCATATGTTGGATGTTGTTGCCAAAAGTACTTTTCGCAACAACATTAATTGTTGCATGTCGTTGCAATAACATCCGATGCGAAAAGTTTTCGCAACAACAACATATTAAAGTTATTGCCATTTACGTTTTTTAGCAACAATATATTAAATTTTTGTTGCCATTTACGTTTTTTTGCAACAATTTATTTTTTGTTGCTAAAGTTTTGTTGTCAATTCTATACCTTTTTTTTTATATCCAGCTTCCCAGCTTACGCCAGACTATTCTTGGAGATAGTAGTCCCGGTCCCTCAGCACTACTACCAGTAAATCGCGGAATGTGCCTGAATGACCATGATTTGAGAACAGGGCAACTGATATCACCCACAAGGTCCCCACAAAAGAGAGCAAATTGCTCCCACCAGGATTCGAACCCACGTTTCAGGCCTCCCAGGGGACTCAATTCTACACTTTCTTGTAGTGTAAGTAATGCCTAACATTAATTCCATTATTGGTCTACTTAATTTAAAATCCTGCGTAATGGGTTCATTAATCTTAAAGGGACGTAGTTAGACATTTCTTAAAATCCGTTAAGTATGATTAACCGATCAAATTTAAATTAATTATTGTAAAGCTAAATGGGCGTACAACACATCACTAGTAAAATAATTATCTAATTTGGGCATTGACTTAATGCCTCAATTTGAAAAGACATTAATTTATTGTGGATTAATTAAAGAACTTGGTCCCTGGGTAGTGTTATTGTCATAGCTTTGTTGATGATGGCAGGAAACATATTAAACCTATCAGGTTCCTGTATCTAGTCATTTATAGGGTTGCAATGAATGAAAGGTGAGACCGTAGACTTATGCGAGATCTGACATCTTGCAAAATCAATGTTGCTGATTAAGCTGATTCTTATGCTGAAGTTGTATAAATGTTTGTCATCATCAAAAAGGAAAATTTGTTAACTTGAGCTTAAATTAAGAGTGGCCAGTGGGCCGGGCTCGGATCTGGCGGGCAGATGCAGCGGGGTCGGTCGCAGGGCTTTGGCGGGTCAGATGCAGCGGGGTCGAGCAAGTCCCGTCCGATCTGATCCGTCGGTATCGAATTCGAGGCGGGGTCGGGCTCGGGGCGGGATACGGCGGGTTTTCCTTTTTTTTTTTTTAAATAACATATGTAAAAAAAAACTCAATAAACAAAACAAGATAGTGTAATAAAAACATCTCAAGACTCTTTTTGTACCTCTTATATTATTTAATAGACATATGATTTTTTTGTAATACAAATACAATTGTCTAAAATCTAAATTGCAACTTTGTGGTGTTGTCCAAAAGTTGCAAATTACATAATAAAATTACAATTAAAAAAATTACATTCTCAAAAAAACCTGTTCTAATTGCTTGATGATTTAATGTGGTTCTTCGGTTGGAATTGGTATTTGTTGGTCAAATTGATCCACGTCGCTTCCACTACCTTCGGTTAAGATTTCGTTGTAGTTTTCATCATCTTCTTCGTTGATCTCCGGTTGACCGCACCTTCTCCGCTCCGCTCGTATCCAATCTCTGAATAATACTGCAATTTCCAAGTTGTCTCCGGCTAATAAGTGTATGTGGTCTCCTATTTGATATCTCACTGCGAGAAAAGCGCTTTGAGACCACGCTTGGCGGCAGAATGTTCAAAACATCTCGAGCCATCAATGAAAGTGTCTGAAAGGTCTTCTCATTCCTCCCTCGATTTCAAAGAAGTCTTCATGTCCATCTTCATTGATAACTTCTTGATACGGTCTGTAACCCTGCAAAATAAAAATATACAACTCGCTAATTTGGTTAGTAGTAGAGTATGCGACCGCACATTCTATTTACGAGGCTTTCAATACTAGCCGCGAAACAAAGATGTCTTTGTGAGGTTGTGTTGAAGATGAAGAAGATGGTATGGAAGCTGGTAAGTTACTAGCATTTTCTTGTTGATAAAATCTATATATATTTTTGCATTGGTGTTCTACGCTAGACAACACTTCTTCTTTAGTTTGTTCAATAGGTGGTGGGTGATTTAGATTTTTGGGACTTGGAGGTGGTAGTACTTCTATACAATCGTAAATAGTTTCAATTAGTGATTTAGTACCGTCTATTTTAATAGTAGGATTTAATACAGAAAAAATAATATAAATAGAGGGAATAGGAATAAAATATTTTTTTATTTTGAGAAACATTTTTTTAATAGCTGCCTTATAAGCTGGTTTTTCCATATATTCACTAAGTAATAAAAATATTAGAGTTATATAAAATAACATAGTTGAAATAGTAGGATAATATATACCGGAAAATTCTTTTGTTGCTTGAAAAAATTTCTCTAAAAATACAATAAGTTCGGAAATTTTTTCCCAATCACTATCTAAAATCATATTAGCTGGCTTTTTATTAAGAGAGTTAAAAAATAAAGTTATAGGTAATTTATAGTCATAAGCAACAAGTAGTTGCTCGTATAAAGAATTCCACCTAGTGGATACTTCTGGTGAAATTTTTCTATAAGGTAGTCCACAATCATGACAAATTTTTTTATATTCTTTTCTACGTTGTACTTTATTACTTTTAAAAATAAAGTTTATAGCAAATTGTATTTTACTAAGAATGTCTTCAAAAAGTGATAGACCATCATTTACAATTAAGTTATATATATGGCACGCGTATTTTATATGAAAATGGTCTGGAAAAGATGGAGTTAAACTATTTTTTAAAATTGTAATTGCGTAATTGTTATTAGAAGCGTTATCTAATGTAATAGTCATAATTTTATCGGTAATTCCGTAATAATCACACCTTTGATAAATATTTTCTGCAATAAAAGTACCAGTGTGCCTATCATCTATATATCTATACGCTAAAATACGTTTTTGCATAGACCATTTATAATCTATCCAATGACAAGTTACAGTTAAATAATCATGGCCGTTAGTACTACGACCTATATCAGACGTGATAGATACTTTGCCATTAAAATGATATAATGAAAAACGTAAATATTGTTGATAGTCATGCGCGAATTTAAATACATCTCTCTTAACAGTTGATCTAGGAAAACCGTTAAAAGCAGGATTATATATATCTCTAATGTAATGAATAAAACCGGGAGATGAAGGAAATGAAAAAGGCAAACCCTCCACAGCAACTAATTTTGATATTGCTTCTCTATCTCTATGTTTATTGTATTTAGAGCCTACAATTCCCCCCGTCATAGGGTTAATTTGACCACAGATGTGGTCCGGACGATGTCGATGATGTGAACCTTGTCCCGATGGAGCGGGCGTTTGCGCACCCGGTTTTGAAGCCTGGTATTGGGCATACCTAGCTGGATGAGCACTTACTACGTGTCTAATTAAACCCCCGTCCCACCGTGACCTTTTCCAGTTTTAAATTTTAAAACATTTTTACAAATTTTACATATGGCTACTTGATTCTCTACGTCCCTATCAAAAAATGTCCATGCATCTGATTTTAATGGTCGTTTTGCTGGACCTCATCTCATACTAGGGGGAATATGAGGTATTTCAGTTGAAGGTGCACTAGTGGGTGTGTTGTTATCAACATTAGTGGGTATATCATCTAGATCATCGTCTAAATTAAAGTCTTCTTGAGTTCCAGAAAATAGCTCTTGGTCTAAATCTAATGGTATTGTAGGAAAATGTTGAGTATCAACAAAATCATCATGTGTAGGAATAAGATGACTAGACGAAGTACCCTTGCCCTGGTTGCCCCTACTAGAAGAAGCACCTTTACCCTTACCCTTAAACATACATTTTAATCCTTCCATTTTAATTATGATAATAAATAATTAAAGACAATAAAATTAAGTGCGCTAAATAAAATAAACAGACAATATTAATTTAATGAAAGAACGAATGTACCAAACGCCGATGTAACGTCGACGTGTAATCGAGAGGTTGAAAATTGAAACTTTGCTCGATGGAAGATCCTCAAGCTAGTTGCCAACTTCACTCCCAATTTCCAAATGAATAAATAAAATTGAATATTTAGCAAACAATGTAGACTTGTAGAGAGATATATTGAGAGATTGTAGGAAGATTTGTGAGAAAGATGAAGAGAAAATGAGTTATTTATAGTTGAAAAATTGGGTTAAAGTGTAAATATAATAACTTATGGGTTAAAAATAAATATTAAGGGGTAGGGGGGTTGGGGGAGGGGGGCATAAAATGGCCGTTGGCCAACGGCCATAATCTAAAATGGTCGTTGGTGCAACGGTCATTTTTGCAAAGGGGGGAAAAGGGCGGGGTCGGGCTCGGGACGGGGTCGGGGCGGGGTCGGGGCAAGCGGGCCTGGGGCGGGCTCGGGTCTCGCGGGACACATCGTCCCGTCCCGAGTTCAAGTCCCGCCCCCGTTATTTATTTTTTTTTTTTTGGCGGGGTCGGGGCGGGACTGGGGCGGGCTCGGGACGGGGTCGGGGCGGGGTCGGGCCGTCCCGGCCCACTGGCCAGCCCTAGCTTAAATTGGTTTTAATGATTAACAAATAACTTTAAAAGAATCAGGTCTTTTCAAAATAATTTCTGTGAAGAATTCAAGCTACTCAATGAAATAATCTGTTCCAAGAGACGAAGTTGCTTTAGTTCTTGAGTTGGTTAGGCTTGAGTTGTGTTCTTATATTGTAATCTATTTTGCTTTTAAGAAGTACTGTTGTAGGTGATCACTTGTGAAGTTTGTTTAGCTTTCTAGATTAGGAGTATAGCCTTGAATGGGTTGATTGTAGGGGTTTAAGGTACTAGAGTTTATTATAGTCCTTTCGTTATTTAGTTGTAACCTAAAAATGCCTATTACGTTTGTGAAGTTTTGAAGTAAATCCTATGAGGATATGTTATAATATTTTACTCCCGCGCGCAAGAAATTTTTCTTGTAAAACTGCTTGTGTACTTTGAATTCCACATTCTTTTTTGTTTGTCTAGTTTACTGACAATAAAAAACCAAGTTTTTAACTCATGAAAATTAGACATAACTCACCCCCTATTCTGTCTAGGTTCATTACTAAAATAACATTGGATTATGACCCGAGGGGCTCAAATAAATTTTAGAACAGATTTTGTTGGCATTGAAGCCTCGCAAAAGCAAAGATTTGTTCGTAAATGCGAACTCTTGAGGGTTGCAAAAATGAAGTCAATGCTCGCAAACGTGGAGGTTAGGACCGAGGTTCAGCTTCGCAAAAAAAAAGGTCTCCTCAAACAAGAAACACCAGATATTTAAGGATGATTATTCAAAAAACCAGAATTCTTTCCAAGTTTTGCGAGCCCTAAGGTATCGGAATTGCACTCTTTTTGAAGAGGAATCATCATGGATTGAGGTAACATTTCTAAGACCTTATTTGAGTGAATTATTTAAATATCCATGAATTTAAGATCTAAACTACAGGATTTTTTACTTCTATAATAGAACAAAAAATATTATACTGAATTACTGATAGCTCTTAAAAAATTTCTCTTTAGTCTCCTGTAGAGTCCTACTAGGAGAGTTTTTCTTCTCTGATAGAAGCTTCAGTCTTCCCATCCGTGGAAGGAGTTCTTTTCAATTTCAAATTCAAATTCCAATTCATACCATCACTTGGTAAGAGCAAAAAAAAAAAACAGATTCTGTCGTACGGTTATATACAGAATATCTTATGTGTCATAACGTAGAGTATTAATAAAGCTATACTTTGTGTTATTGTCACCTAAAAAGGGCGGATGAGGTTACAGAAAGGCCGAGAAAATTCATCTTATCTTCTGATGAGGAAAATGTTGTTAATTTAGGGGTACAAGATGTAGCCAGTAGCGAGGAAGAATGTGCAAGAAATCTCTTGGGGAAAGTCATTTCAGATAAACTGGTGAACTTGCAAGGTATTAAAGAGACGATGGGTTTGGTTTGGGGGGATGCTAGATCTTTAATGGTGTTAGTTGTTGGACCAAATCTATTCCAGTTTGTGTTTACCACAAAAATTGAAGTGCAACGCGTGCTGGCCGAAGAACCATGATTGTACGATCAGTTTTTGCTTACTTTAAGGAAATGGTGCCCGGGAATTGAAAGTAACGCAGAGCTTTTCAATGTTGGAACAATGTGGGTGCAACTATAGAATATACTAGTGCACTGTGTGACGGAAGACGTAGGGAAACGCCATAGGTGGTACTGTTGAGGTTGTAATACCGACAAATGGAGGCCGAGAAGGAAGATACATAAGGGTCTGAGTTGTGCTAAACATCAAAAAGCATATTCCTAAAGGTAGAACGATTACCTTGGGAAATGAAAATTGTTAGGTTAAATTTAAGTATGAGAATTTACCATATATGTGTTAACACTCAAAAGTAAATTAAGTGTTTAGCCGAATTCAGTGATAGCCGAACTGTTTCAGAGCCGAATTTACTCCTAGCCTTCGACTACAAGAACTTCATCGGCTACTAAGGCATCTTAGCCGAGTTGTTAGTTAGAGGTATGACTGGGACCCACTCAGATGCAAACGCCTCAACGACCAAGTCAAAAGGGTTTCCGTACCCCTAGAAGCGATAACGGCCAACAACAGCTAAAAGAAAGGGTCATTATCCGAGCAAGAGGAGTAGAGGGCGAGAAAATCGGCACCACCTCCCCCATAGTCGGCCACTAAACTTAGGGGGTTACTTGATGGCTGACATGGGGGGGGGGGGATCACGTTGTACGGTTTTTTTTTTCGTACTATAAATAGGATCATTCTTTGTATATACAAACACAACCAATCAATCAAACAACTCAATTTTTTATCTATCTTTATCCTTTACTTTATTGTACTCAGCTTCATTCATGTTTCTTACCTCTTAGTTTACTTATACCACCATCCTAATGCTTTCTGGAGTAGTTGGAGAACCCATTGCTAGAAATTAGAGTTCTGTTTCCAGCCCAAATTACTTAAGTTAAGGAATCAATTTGTCTCCCGAATACGGTCAACCGATAAAACGTTAGAAAATAGAATTCGGGGCGAGAACAAATTTGACACGCCTAGTGGGACCATAGGTGAATTAATAGCAAAGTTTCATTATCCAGGTCAGGATCATTCTTGGCGTATGCGCCTAAGGTCTGGTAAGAAAATGAACCCCGAGTCCAGTCCACATCCTAAACAAAATCCTTCCAGAAGGAACAACGAACCAGCATCCTCATCGGGTATGCCTACATCGGTTGATACTCCTCCACTTCCTCCATCAACCTAAGTTGTGGAAGAATCTAGCCAATCTGAAGGTCCAACCATAATGACCACGTCTTTTATTAGACAACAGATCGACTTGGACATCCACGATATTATGTACCAAGTTTCTAAACAGTTAGCTGACATTGTGAAGCCGATGGTACATAATGACGTTCAGCAAGTGAGGGAGATGGAAACCAATGAATGTACCCAGGAGAATGTTCGGCTAGTTCTGTCATCCCTCTGACGAGCGGTGCTGTTCAGCATGAGACTGTGACTTCCGGTGTTGTTCCTCAGCTGCATGTGCATCAGCTAGTGCCTACTCAGGTGCAGCCAGTAGCGCACCTAGGAACACAAGCCCTATCGACTGGCAACCAACACACTGCATGGTCGCCGCCGAACCTTGGGGCAAAATATGCCACTTGACCAAGCGAGTTTGCAGTATAGTCAGATCAACATGACTCGGAGACCAGTTCAGACTCTAGGACACTTTGGATTGCCGCCCGTTATGTCGTACGTTTCTACGAACGACCCTACGATGCAGGCGAACAATGTTGGCCAGCAGAATTAGTAGCCGATGGCCCCTGACTATGACTTAGCTCGGCTATCTGGTGACGCTGTTTATAGTGGAATACCATTCCAGCAGTCATTGCCAGTACCCAGTCCATACCTTTCAGGAAGCGTAATTTTTTTAAGAACGACCGACATCCGAGGAGAACAGTCATGGAATACTGTTCCACCTTATCCTCAGACTCCGTTAGCCGTTTCAGGAACTCATGTTGCAGGCTTTAGTGGCCATACCCATCAACAACAATGGGGAATTACCCCACCTATTGGTAATGGCCAGCAGACCACTTACAACCTTCAAAACCTTGTCCAACAAAGTGCAGAATGGAGGTCGCCCGCCGCCAGTGCAGAATGCTTACCAGCCGAATCCAGTCGAGAATCGGCAGGGGATGTCACAACTGATAAACTCATAAATTATTGCTAATACCATGCGAAAGTACTTCGGCATCCAACTGAAACCTTTGGACATGCATGTTTATAAGAAGCCTTACCCCGATTGGGTAGATCGGATAATACCTTTGTCGAGGGGCTTCAAAACACTGGAGTTTGCCCTCTTCTCTGGCAACAATGGCAAATCCACTATCGAGCAGATCGGTAGATTTACTGCCCAATGCGGAGAGGCTGGCCAGAATAAGTATCATAAGTTGCAGCTATTCCCCCCCTCTCTCTCTCTAACGGTAACAACCTTTGCATGGTACTCCTCTTTGGCTCCTAATTCCATACAGAGTTGGGCTGACATGAAGGGTTGGTTCCATGATAGGTTATATTATCCCCTACCTCAGGTTACCGTGACTGATCTAACGAATCTCAAGCAGTAGGTCGATGAATCGGCTGCCGATTTTATCGAGATATTCATAAAGAAGGTTGGGAAATGTATCGTACACTTTCTCGAGTCTGGGTGCGCCTATATGCTAATCAACAACATGCACCCTCAGTTAAAGGAGAAGTTGGTAGGACAATCCTGCTCTGACCTGAGCCAGCTAGCCGAAAAGGCTAGCCAAATAGAGCAGTACGTCCAAGAGAAGGAGCGAAGAAGAGCTAGCCGAAACTGAGGCTCCCACATGGTATCCATCATTAAAGCGGATGAGTCTGACTCTGAGTCAGCCGACTGCACGGCAGATGCAATGGTTGCCGAGATTGTTAGGGATAAGGTTTACTCTTGCGCAGCCTTGAAAGCCGTAAAAGGCAAGGAGACGAGTTCATCCGACGACAGGGTTGGTAACTCGTTTGACATCATGAAGGCAGATCAGATCTTTGATCATCTACTCAAAGATAAGCAGATTCGACTATTTTATGGTCATAGGATTCTGCATGCCGAGGAACTCAAAGATAAGAAATACTGTAAGTGGCATAATTTATACAGTCACTCTACTTCTAATTGTGTGGTCTTCAGGAAGGCGATCCAAAACGGCATCAGGGAGGGGAGGTTCAAGTTAGCCGACAAGAGCATGGCTGAAATGTCTATTGATACCGACCATTTTCCCGCGGTATCAATAACTAAGGTATCTTTTGCTAATTTCGATGATTCAAGGGACACCAAAGGGAGACAACCGATGAAAAGGGTGTGGGTCCCAAAGAAACCCACTGAATGGGAGAAGGCCACAAGGACCTCTGTGTTCAACTAGTTAGGTAGCCTAGATGAAATTCGTAATGACAGGCAGCCAGCTAGGAGCAGTTTTCATGGCCGCCCTAAATACTCGAGGGACATTGAACGAGAACTTCAGGAACAAACCATGAGGTTCAGAAGGGTCCTTATCGATGTCAGGCATAGGCCTGAAGGGCAAGTATAGATGTCAACCAATCGACAGCCAAGCATGCCTCAATAGATGAAGAACCACTCACTAAAACCAAATAGAGGGTGGTCGAGTTTAACGTTAACAAAGGTGTTTCGTCCTTACGTATCACGACGAGAAATAAGGACCAGACGAGACCCTGGAGAATGATTAAACCAGCGACCATACATTAGAAGGGGAGTGGTCTGTAAATCAGGCTCCCGAAAAGAAAGAGACACCAACGAGAGTCGCATCCAGGACTCAGAAAAGAAGGATGCAACGTGCCAATGCCTTGCGTAAGATGCAACAGACATTTCATCTAATCTCTAACACCAAGGCAGCCAAAAATCATGAGATTCCTAAGTCTGCCGTAGCCGAGGCTATCGAGCCGGCATTCGACTCAGTTACTTCAAGTGCAATGTCGCATGAAGAAGAGACATCGTGTCAACCAGAGCTGAATGAACAACCTACCGATAATCAGATGGAGGAACCTTGGAAAGAGAACATGGCCTCAGATAAACCTCTAACCGAGGCAATCTCACAGATCGTGCAGAGGATTCAGTCAGAGATCCCCAGTCAATCCCAGTTTGTCTCCAGAAAGTAGAAGGTATGAGCTTCTGGTCAGCCGAATTGGACAAATAATGGGACTCCATCCTCGATTTATTTATCCATGACCTGGTTGATGAGATATGGGCAGACATTGAAATGGTCAGCCTAATCCCATGTGAGTTTTGGGCCAGCTACTCCTCGCTGGAGAGCCTAGAAGATGATGTTTACGTAGAAGACGCGGAATGGGCAATAATAGCCGATACCGTGGCTAGGGACACTTTGAGCACCTTATTTGGTGCACCTACAGAAGATATGGTTAAACATCTCAAACCCCTTTACGTCAAGGCTTACATTAACCGCAAAATTATTAGTCGGGTGTTTGTCGACAATGGGGTTGTGCTGAATGTGATGTTGTTGCTTACCTTGAAGGATCTTAACAAAACAAAGGAGAATCTCATCTCAACTAACATGAAAATGGCTAGCTTTATGGGAGAAGCCCCTAAAGCAGTGGGGATTCTAGTAGCAGAAATTACTATAGGTCCTAAGACGGTCAGGTCTGCCTTCTTTGTAATAAACGGCAAGCTGTCCTACACCATTCTACTGGGCAGGGACTGGATTCACACCAGTCGATGCCTTCCTTCTACAATGCATCAAAAGCTCATCTTTTGGGAAGGAGACGAGATAGAAATCGTCCCAGCGGATGATAACCCATTCCGACCAGGGGTTCAGAACGTAGAGGTTGTCCTCTATTCACCCTATGTGGCTCCCATATCTATCATGGAGCAGTATGAAGAAGGATCTTGGGAATCCTGTAATCTTACCTCGTGAGGGTTTGAAATAAAATAATTAGCTTAACCACAACTTACCATGGAGTATTTAAATGGTTGAGGAAACCCAAATCATACGTGATCTATGGCATCTACTGACCGCCCTAACTTCTGAGGCAAGGATAGCCGAGGTATCACAGATAGGGAACCACGACAACGAACCAACGCCTGCAGCCGATGGAACTTGAATCGCCCATAAGAAGGGCTATGCCTAGTTTTGTGTGTCAGGATCCTTTGGAAGATATCAACTTGGGAACTGAAGAGATCCCTTGGCTAACACATATTAGTGGTTTGCTGAAGAAAGAAGATAAACAAGGTATAACGGCTACAGTGTAAAGACTATTTCGCATGGGATTATCATGAGATGCCTGGGATGGCACGTACTTTGGTAAAACATAGATTGCAAATCAAGGAGGGTTTCAAACCTCAAAAACAGTCACCAAGAAGGTATCACCCTCAGCTGATACCTCAAATTAAAGCCGAGATCGAACGACTGCTAAAAGTCGGATTTATCAGAATGACTAAGTACATGGAATGGTTGGCAAACGCCGTACCAGTCAAGAAGAAGAAAGGCAAGGTTAAGGTATGTATTGATTAGAGGAACCTAAATCTAGCCACTCCTAAAGATGAGTACGTCATGTCGATAGCCGACATGCTAGTTGACTCAGCAGCCGCTAAAGATGTATTGACCTTCATGGATAGATACTCTGGCTATAATCAGATACCGGTAGTCGAGTTCGACATTCACAAAACCGCCTTCAGATGTCCAAGAGCGCTAGGCAGTTACGAGTGGGTAGTTATACTATTTGGTTTGAAGAACACCGGTACCACTTATTAAAGAAAAATGAACACCATCTTTCATGACTTGATCGGCAAGACTATGGAGGTTTACATCGATGATGTGGTAGTGAAGTCTAAGGATTTCAAGGATCATTTAGCCGATCTCGAACAAACATTAAAGAGAATGAGGATTCATAATCTCAAAATGAATCCAGCCAAGTGCATGTTCGGAGTATCGGCTGGCAACTTTCTTGGCTTTTTGGTACACAAGAAAGACATCGAGATAGATCGTAACAAAGTCAAGGCAGTAATGGGATCTGCACCACCAAGACAAAGAAGGAGTTACAAAGCTTATTGGGAAATATCAATTTCTTAAGGAGGTTCATATATAACTCGGCTGGCAAGATGAAGGCTTTCTCACCTTTTCTCGGACTTAAAGAGTTAGAAGAGATAGTATGGGGTCCGGAACAGCAAGAGTCCTTTGATTAAATTAAAAAGGCCTTAGCTACTTCCCTCGTACTGGTGCCTCCCGTGCCAGGAAAGCCGTTGAAATTGTATATTTCGGCTGTAGAATTATCTATTAGTTGTTTGCTAGCACAGGAGGCCGATGATGGAACTGAAAGAGCGATTTATTAAATTAGCCGAATGCTCAACGATGCTGAAACTAGATATACTCCTTTGGAGAAGCTTTGTCTGTCTTTGTTCTATGCTTGCACAAAACTCGAATATTATCTAATGTCTCGCGTTATATACGTCTTTTGCAAAGTTGATATTGTCCGGTACTTACTAAATAGACCTGTCTTGCAAGGTCGATTAATGAAACGGGCCATCAAGCTTACTGCATTTTCTCTCGAGTATAGGCCACTTAGTGCCGTCAAAGGCCAAGCGGTAGCCGATTTCTTGGCACAACACCTTTGTGTAGACATGGAGGATTCATGTGCCCCTCCTACTGCATGTATAGACGTCGTGTCGTGGGTATTAACCTTTGACGGGTCTAGAACCTAGAAAGGAGTTGGAGCCGGAGTCACGATAATAAATTCGAGAGATTAAACGTGGAGGTTCTCCTATCGGCTAGATCCTGAATTGACAAACAATCAAGCCGAATACGATACTCTCATCATGGGACTCAAACTCCTAGTTTCTATAAAGGCGAGGTGCAACGAGATCCGAGGAGACTCTCAGCTAGTGATCAAACAGCTGGCCGGGGAATATGACTGCAAAGACCCAAATTTTTTGGCCCGTCACAGGACGGCTAGCAGGTTGCTTAGTGGGTTCGCATCATCCATGTTAAGTTATCTTCCCAGAGGCATGAATGTTGAGGCTAACGACTTAGCACAAGAAACTTCATGTTTTAGGAAGTCTCTACTTACCCTAAATCACGATGAATTACCAGCCGAAGTGTTAGTCGTTGATCAAATCGACTCATGGAGGCAGTTACTAATTGACTACTTAAAAGATCCCTCTAGTTGCAAGGACCTCAAGGCTAAAAGAAGAGCCTTGAAATACGTTCTCATTGACGATGACCTCTATAAAAGGAGCGTGAATGGAGTACTACTCAAGTGCATTGCCAAAGCAGAGGCCTTGAGGGTCATGAGAGAGGTCCATGAAGGAGTATGTGGCTCACACAGGGCGGGGCCAGCAATGAAGTGGCTGATCTACCACCATGGCTATTATTGGCCTATTATCATAGTTGACTGCTTCTATTATGCAAAAGGACGCGAAGAATGTCAAAAACATGGACCAATCCAACGGGTACCAGCCGAGTTGCTGCATCCAGTCGTAAAATCTTGGCCCTTCAGAGGATGGGCTATGGACCTCATCGGCAAGATTCACCCACAATCGGCTAAAGCTCACAATTTCATTATCGTGGCTACCGATTACTTCACTAAATGGATGGAGGCTCAGCTGATAAAGAGGGTTCATCAGACAGATGTCATTCAGTTTATCCAACACCAGATCATATACAAATATAGTATTCCTGAGATGATTACCACCAATCAATGGATGATGTTCACTGGTTCTAAGGTGACAGCCTTTGCTGAGAAGTTCAGTATCAAGATGATCACATCTTCGCTTTATTATGCACATGTGAATGGGCAACCCGAGGCAGCCAACAAATTTATTGTGGACACTGTTGACATCCAATTTTGTCCCATCTTTTCTATTTTAGTTTTAATATATAGCCATATATATATATATATATATATATATATATATATATATATTATTCTCAATATCCTTATTTATCATCATTATTATTAATATTTGCATTGTTTTGTCATTTGCATATTAATATCATAATCATAGTTTTTATCCTACTATTATATGTTATTTTATTTTTGCAAAACGACATCGTATTTTATTTTTTTTATTTAAGCACCAAGCATTTCGCAAATATTATATTTTTATCATATTGTCATCTTTACAATTTATAAATTTTGCAAAACTTTCTTTTTTATATAATAGAACCCCTTTTTATATTTTAAACCCATAACCCATTTATTTTCCAACCCAACACAAACACTCATTTTAAAAGGGGCAACTCATTTGGCCAACCCCCCAAGCCCAATCCCTTTCTTTATTTCCCCCATTTTTAACCAAACCAACCCTAACACAACACTACACAAAAACCAAAACTCATCTTTTCTCTCATTCACAAAAAACCCCAATCGGCCGCACACCCGGAAAAAAAAAGCGAACTCCCCCCACACTTTTTCATTTCCCCCAAAACTGACATCACTGAAAAACCCCACACCCTCTCCCAAAATCCGGCGAACCACCACCACACCCCTCACTGACATCGCCGCCACCCCATACCCGTAACCCAGGCCTTGCCTCCATCACCTCAACCTCACTGCTCAGGTGAGGAGCTTCTAGCTCCGATGAACCGGAGCGAACCACCACCACCATCACTGCTAGCCCATCACTGTGGGAACTACGATGATACTTGATTTTTGTTGTGCTCTTCGCTTTTTCCAGATCTGACCGGAGGTCGAGCTCCAGCGACACTACGATCGTTTCTATTTCTCTTGTGGTTATATTGTTGTGTGTTTTGTTGGACTAATTTAATCTCATTTTGACATACTCCGACGAGTATGTTTTCCGGCGTGCTGGCTTATTTTGGACTTTCCTTAATAGTTTGCTAATTTGTGATAGTTTCTAACCGGATAATTACTCCGGCGTTTGCCTCTATTTGATCCGTTGATTATTGCTCCTTTTTGGGACTTTGCTCTATTTTTTGCTATTTTCGCCACTGTTTTACCATGGTTGTGGTCCACTACCGTCTGCCTATTTTGGTTTCGGGTCGGATCACCTACTCGGGTCAGAACCCAATTTGAGTAAAATTTTCCAGAATTTGATTTTTACATTTTGATTGTTGATTATCTAAAAATCTGAGAAAAAACTGATTCGGGTCGGGACTATCGATCCGGGTCGGGGTCATCGATTCGGGTCGGGTCACCCGGCTCAAGTAAAATTTCCAAATTTTGTGGTTTATATCTTGTTGTTGGTTACCTGTATTTTGGGGGGGAAATTGATTCGGGTCGGAACCTCTTCTTCGGGTCGGGTCACCAATCCGTGTCGGGTCACCAATCCGGGTCGGGTGAAATTTCCAGATTTTTGTGTTTAATATTCTGTTGTTGGCTATCTGAAAATCCAAGAAAAAACAGTTTTGGGTTGGATTTCTATTTTGGGTCGGGTTTCGTTGATTCGGGTCGGGTCAACCCGGGTCTCGTAATAATTTCAGATTTTTTTGCGTTTAATATTTTGTTGTTGGTTATCTGAAAATTCCAAAAAAAAAAGTGTTTGATTTCGTGTCGGGTCAGCGCTTCGGGTTGCATTACTTGGATCTGTTTTTCAGAATTAGGTCGAAATACCTAATTTTATGTACTGTTTCGACATCTATTCGGGTCTAGTCGACACGAAATTCGGGTCGGGTCACTGTTCAGAACTCGGGTCGGATTTTCAGAAACATTCTGAATCCTGTTTCGGTTCAAAATTTTAGAATTCGGATCGGACGTTTTAATTGCAAACTATTGATTTATTTTGGCATTTGAACATCCGTTACGCGACTATGTTGTTGTTTTACTGATTTGAATAAATACTGCACTCTTGCCAATGAAATTAAATTTGAGGTCGTGTCCCTTTGGACATCATTTCTCATTTCTATTTTTTTTACTGTTATCGGTACCATTTTGCTGATTTGAGCATGATACTACACTTTGGCCGATGAAAAAATATCCGTCGATTTTTTAGGCCTCCATAGTTGGAAAGACGGAAAATAAAACTTCTGGGCAAGGATGAAACTTAAATCTTTTTTTCACCTGAGAGACCAACATATTCGGTAGGCAAGGCAACTAAAATGACCAACAAGTCATATGTTCGCAGCCACGACGTGATTGGAATGATCTTTTCAAAATTTAAGTCTGAGTCCTCCGTAATCAAAACATTTATTGTTTTGGATATGGATCCGAAGTTATTTATATTCAATTGTTTCTAACCGTTTGTTCTTGACAGCTTGCAATGGATAAAGTCAAAGAAGGCAAATACCCCTCGGAGATTATTTATTTTATTGTTGTTTTTACTTTTTTTAATTCAGCTTTATTTCATTCTGTATTGTAATATTATCGTACTCGTGAAATTATTGAAATGTTTAGAATAGGTAGACTTAGAATTAATTAATAGGGTAGTCTAAAACTGGAAACTAGGCTCGGTTAGTTTTAAAATCGAAAATCACTAGTTTATCTATTTTTAGGCCCGTCGCCCATAAATAATCACCTTGCATATATTTTATCAATTTTCATACAAATACATACCTTTTTCCCAACTTTACATGTATTTTAATGATCATACAAATGCATACTTGTACAAAATGCATCATTTTATTAACTACTTATAACATTATTTTTATACTTGTAAAAACATGTATTTTTCTTAGCGTAATAATTAACCTGAGTTTGATCGGAGAACCTCAAGTTAGCGGATCTAAAAGGATGTCCAACCCCTTCCCTTTAGGATAATAAAGAATCCTTACCTAGAATTTCATTAGTTTCGCAGACTACAAAATTGGAGTTATTTTACAGCTTTTAGTTAGCATTTAGGTGCCTTAATTCACCTTAGAATAATTAGGTGACGACTCCTCAAAGGAAGCATTTTTAACCAATCCATAGGGAATCAACCCATCACGTCGTGAGCCGCGGGTAAAAAACAGGCGCGACAACATGGTGACTCCACTGGGGACTTTCAGGTTCTTAATTATAGCAAATTCAGGTTAATTATTATTGCGCTTTATTTTCCTCCTTATTTGATCTACTGTTTTAAATTATTTCATTTAATTGTTTTAATTACTACTTTCTTTTACTGCTTTCCTTAAATTGGCATTCCGCTCATATTTCTTCCACTTCAGAAAATTGACACTATCACACATTACACGTGAGGTGTGTTTCGTGCACCCGCAAATTTTTTCAAATTACCAAATTTTAGGAGAGTTGGCATATGCGCGAAGTGTCCGGACCATCCGGTGGCCGCGTAGCCTTCTCACTCGAGTAGTCCGCTCGGGAACCTTGAGTCTAGTAAGCTAAATCTTAGAAAATTTAGGATAGAGTTATACCACCATTTATCTTAAGTCATGCATGCATATATCTTAGGTGGTTCGATTCTTGGTATCGACTCCACAATTAAGAAAACCACCAAATTGTCGACGGGTCTCACGACCCAATGACCCAACAACATATTATGTGTAGCGTGACAATGATAGATGAATCCAAGCCTAATTATGACATGCCGAAATTGGAAAATGTACATGCATTTTGTCTTCATTTCCGACAAAAGCATCGTATTTTAACAGCTTGGATTAATCTGTCATAATCTCGCATATTTGGCGTTTAGGCTCACCTCTGGCATAGGAGAATCCCCATGCATGTTAGGACGCGCCTTTAATTTCCGCACAATCTGTTTGCTATTTTTCGGCTTTTCACTCTGTACATATTATTTAATGCAATAATTACATGCTTCAATTCTGTACATATCATGTCATGTCGCTTGCAACTCTGGGCATAAACATTTGCCCTTTGCCCTTTGCATTTTTGGGCTATTGCACTACAACTAACTTCTACTGGGGCAACGCCATATCTTTTGGTCCTCGGGATGAAAATTGTGTCACCGCCCAAAGATAAAGCATTCTTGAACATCAAGACTCGGACCTTGTGAAGCAATCAAGGGAGTCTTTGATCATACTGTCACACTCCTATATTTTATTATTTTTGCCATTTTTCTACTTTCACCCATGTCTCTAATTTTTGCAGGAAGACCGTCCTTGCAAACAGCCGAAGGCGGTCGTTATAAAAAAAAGAGTTTTTACAAAGATAACCGGGAGACTTTGACTGAAAAAAGTCATCCAGCCTCCAGTCTGAACCAACCAATCAGGGGAGTCTTTGACTATATTGTCACACCCCCACATTTTATTATTTTTTCCATGACTTTCATCCTTTCACCCAGTGCTCTTATTTTTGCAGGAAGACCATCCTCGTGAACAGTCGAGGGCGGTCGTTATAAAACATTATCCCTGGAGATACTCCAGGAAAGAATAAAGCAAATGGTTTTCACAAATATTACCGGGAGATGTTTTCGCCAGATTCAACGAGGCATCGCTCTGAGTTTGTCTATACTTTTGTTTTTTTTACATATTTGCAAAATTCAATTGATATGCTTAATTTTCGTTACATAATTACTTTATATCATACATTTTTACAACATATCCTCATGAACTACGAGTGTCTGATTCTCACCATACGGTGTGATACTTAGGTAACCCTTTTCGGGTTCGACACCACCATAAAATGTAAATCTAGTTCTTTCAGAACGCTACCCAACGAAAGTGGAACAAACCTGCCAAAAGGGACGCACTTCTCTGTCCACGTTAGAAAGGGGCATACTTCCGCATCCACCTTAACAATGGATGTACTCGCCTTGTCCGCCTTAGAAAGGTACATATCTGGTTTACCCATCTTTTCATTCATCCTATCATGGACAGTCATTTTTTTTCATTACATTCATCCTATTGTGGATAATCATTTTTTCATTGCATTCATCCTATCGTGGACATTCTCTTTTTACTTTGCATTCGTCCCATAGTGGACAATCATCTGTTTTATACAATTTTTACTCTTACTATCCTATCGTGGATGAATTCTTTTTTAAACATACATTTTTTATAACCTATCTAAACGAACTACGCACACCTAATTCTCGTCGAAGATGAGATACGTAGGCAGCCCTATTTGGGTTCGGTACCCTTTATTCAAAAAAAATATACAAAAATATTTTAAGCGTCATTGATTGACTTGAATGAATACCAACACATTTAGGAGTGTGCATAGGAAAGAACAAGCGGAGAAGACTGATTTCGTGGTAAACCATAGATTCTTTTGGTACCTCTCATTCACGTCTGTGGCGACACTTGAAAAATTGCTTTGCATACTTCCAAGATATGAACAAAACCAACCTCATCGTTTCATATGCATTGTGTGGTGAGTTTTAGAATAAGTTCAATTGCATTGCATTGTGATCTAGAACTTGGCTCGAATGTTTGTTGAGGCGAAATCTTGAGTAACACTTGGTATATAAAAGGATTGTAGGCTTTCTTTGATCCGTTTGAGCCTTTCCAGCGTACCAAATAACATTATACGTAGTACTTCCCCTTTGAGCATGAAGCCTATTTTTTTAACAACCACATCTTATGCCTATACCCTTTCTGAGTGCGTACACGCACATCCCTCTCTTGGCCCGACCTCCTTGAGCGCATCAGAAATGTGCAAATTGCAGAAAAAAATCCGAGTTGAAGTTGCAATGTTCCCAAAAGAGGAAAAGAAAATAAAATAAAAGGACAACTTCACACAAAAAAGAAGTCAAAAAGTCCCGACAAAAAAAAATGAGGAAATAACAACGAAAGGGGAAAAAGCTCCAAACGAAATATTCAAAAGAAGTCAATAAAAACAAAGGGGCAAAAAGAAGCAAATCGGCATCAAGGCACACAAATACCAAGCGCGGACATATTCTAACGCTCAAGGAATGATTAGTCACTCGTTACCTAAATGATATCATTTCCTTTCACCAAGCCTACATTACAAACCCATAACAAGCCCTACATGATCCTATACAGAGGGTTCTCACATTAGTGGATACTCACATGACGGTCAAGCCTATTGTATCACAATTAAATACATTGAACATCTTTCTGAGGGTGAGTGTACTTCTCTAGACGTCTCAAAGTTCAAAATACTGAAATGCATGTGAGGAAGAGACTTTCTTTCAGTGAGGGCATTTGAAACATGAGGATGCATATATGTCAAAACCTTGGCTTGAAGCAAGTGCCGATACTCAAGTATGTCTGAGGTAGCATCTGAAGCTGTAGGAATTACCCTGAAGTCAGTCTCGGTTAGACAGAAAGCAATAACGGGAGCCCCTAAGCACAATACTAATTGTTGGTACCAACTAAAGTAAAGATGTGATTCTGTCTTTTTCATATTTTTCAAGAAAAAATGAAAAACCTTACAAAATATATTGCATCATTTTTTCAAACTTTAGTCACTCTCTTTTACCCAAAAACATTCTAAAAACTTACATCCCTCTTTTGCCACATTAACTATGTTATGACCTGATTCCCTCTGTGGGATACGTAGGCGGCCACATCGGCTTCGGTCCTATTTTTGGAAAACTTCACAATCCCTTTTTGCTTGTAACGAACTACGTTATGACCTGATTTCCTTGGTGGGATACGTAGGCGGCCACATCGGCTTCGGTCCTATTTTTGGAAAACTTCACAATCCTTTTTTGCTTGTAGCGAACTACGTTATGACCTGATTTCCCTTGTCGGAATACGTAGGCGGCCTATATCGATTTCAGTCACACCATTAGAAGTTTTCTTCCCTTATCTTGCACACAACGCAATAAGCCCACATGATCGCCTTAATAGGACAAGCAAGCTGCCCACACAAACTCGATTTTGTCCAATTGAAAATTCAACATCTTCATATATACTAGAAACTGGGGCAAATTTTAAGGGTTCACTGCAAGAATACGCCAATTGACCTGGAAAAATGCCAGACAACTAAGTCTTCAATATAAACTAGTCTGAGCTTGCAAGCGTTAAGGGAAAAAACTGCAAAGTCAACGTGAATCAGCCGCCCCTGCCCCCCAAACTCACGAATTTCTTTGAATGTAGGTCTTCAGGTTTACGAAGGCAGGGAAGCCACAACATGTATGTTTAATTTGGCAAAGAACTCTGGCATCGCAGTTTAGGCCCCACAAGGATCACGTTCCTATTGGGCGTCTGTACAAAAACATCATCTTGACCTACAGGGTCCCAACTGTTGTGTCCGTACAAGGACGGTATTTCGACTCACAGGATCATATTCTCATCCTTATCCATTCCTTTTACATAGCTTATATCCGCGTAATAACTTTTAATCCAAATTGATGACATAACAATTCGACTTTAGGGTCACACTTCATCACGTCTAAGCAACGGCGTCATTTTATTTCGTCTATGCAACGACGACACCTACATCACGTCTAAGCAACGACGTCATTCCATTTCGTCTGAGCAATGATGATATCTTTGCATCACATCAATACAACGACGTCATTTTACATTTCGTCTATGCAACGACGACATTTGCATCACGTCTAAGCAATGACATCATTTTACATTTCGTCTGAGCAACGACGATATCTTTGCATCACATCAATACAACAACGTCGTTTCAGGCGCCCACCTCCTAATGCGGGTATTTTAATTTCAGTCAGGCGCCCACCTTCCAATGCGGGTATTTTAGTTTCAGTCAGGCGTCCACCTTCTAATGTTAGTATTTTAATTTCAGTCAGGCGCCTACCTCCAAATGCGGGTATTTTAATTTCAGTCAGGCACCCACCTCCTAATACGGGTATTTTAATTTCAGTCAGGCACCCACCTCATAATGCGGGTATATTAATTTCAGTCAGGCGCCCACCTCCTAATGCGGATATTTTAATTTCAGTCAGGCGCCCACCTCCTAATGCGAGTATTTTAATTTCAGTCAGGCGGCCACCTCCTAATGCGGGTATTTTAATTCCAGTCAGGCACCCACCTCCTCATGCAGGTATTTTAATTTCAGTTAGGCGCCCACCTCCTAATGCGGGTATTTTAATTTCATGCAGGCGCCCACCTCCTAATGCGAGTATTTTAATTTCAGTCAGGCGCCAACCTCCTAATGCATGTATTTTAATTCAGTCAGGCGCGCACCTCCTAATGTGTGTATTTTAATTTTAGTCAGGCGCCCACCTTTCAATGCGGGTATTTTAATTTCAGTCAGGCGCCCCACCTTCCAATGCGGGTATTTAAATTTCAATCAGGCGTCCAACTCCTAATGCGGGTATTTTAATTTCAGTCAGGCGCCCATCACCTAATAAGAGTATTTTAATTTCAGTCAGGCGCCCACCTTTCAATGCAAGTATTTTAATTTCAGTCCGGCGCCCACCTTCCAATGCGGGTATTTTAATTCCAGTCAGGCGCCCACCTCCTAATACGGGTATTTTAATTTCCGTCTGGCGCCCAACTTCTAATGCGGGTATTTTAATTTCAGTCAGACGCCCACCTCCTAATGCGAGTATTTTAATTTCAGTCAGACGCCCACCTCCTAATGCGAGTATTTTAATTTCAGTCAGGCGCCCACCTTCCAATGCGGGTATTTTAATTTCAATCAGGCGCCCACCTCCTAATGCGGGTATTTTAATTTCAGTCAAACGCCCACCTTCCAACGCGGGTATTTTAATTTCAGTCAGGCGCCCACCTTCCAATACGGGTATTTTAATTTCAGTCAGGCGCCCACCTCCTAATGCGGGTATTTTAATTTCAGTCAGGCACCGACCTTCTAATGCGGGTATTTTAATTTCGATCACGCCTATGCAACGGCGCCATCTGCATAACTTCTAAGCAACAACGTCATCTCATTACGCATATGCAATGACGTCATCTGCATTGGGGAAGTACTTCGAACGTTGTTCCGCCTTCCCCCCAGTATTTCGCCACATCTGCAACCAGTGTCATCATAACTCGACACTGGGGCAATGTTTCTTGAATCTCCACCATCTTTTGCAACTTCTCTCCTCCTCGAGATTCTATTTCTTTCCATGCATCCCTAACATTCCCTCGAGTCCCGATGATCAGGACAAAATTGGATACTCAGTCAACTTCTTTGGCCGAAAACTCTTTCATCGTCTCCGGGCAAAGAGGGGCATCTGTTGACACCCAATTTTGTTCCATCTTTTCTGTTTTTTAGTTACAATTTTAAATATTTTTGACACCTCAAAATAATTTTAATATATAGGCATACACACACACACACACACACACACACACACACACATATATATATATATATATATATATATATATTATTCTCAATATTATTATTATTATTTGCATTTTTTTTGTCATTTACATTTTAATATCATAATCATAGTTTTTATCCTAATATTATATGTTATTTTATTTTCGCAAAACGACATCGCATTTTATTTTTTTTATTTAAGCACCAAGCATTTCGCAAATTTTATATTTTTATCATATTGTCATCTTTACAATTTATAAATTTTGCAAAACTTTCTTTTTTATATAATAGAACCCCTTTTTATATTTTAAACTCATAACCCATTTATTTTCCAACCCAACACAAACACTCATTTTAAAAGGGGCATCCCATTTGGCCAACCCCATTTTCGGCCAAAGCCCCACAAAAATAGCCCACAACCCCCAAGCCCAATCCCTTTCTTTATTCCCCCTTTAACCAAACCAACCCTAACACAACACTACACAAAAACCAAAACTCCTATTTTCTCTCCTTCACAAAAAACCCCAATCGGTCGCACACCCGAAAAAAAAGTGAACTCCCCCCACACTTTTTCATTTCCCCCAAAAGCGATGTCACCGAAAAAACCCACACCCTCTCCCAAAATCCGGCGAACCACCACCACACCCCTCGCCGACATCGCCGCCACCCCATACCCGTAACCCAGGCATTGCCTCCATCACCTCAACCCCACTGCTCCGGTGAGGAGTTTCTAGCTCCGATGAACCCGGAGCGAACCACCACCACCATCACTGCTAGCCCATCACCGTGGGAACTACGATGATACTTGGTTTTTGTTGTGATCTTAGCTTTTTCCAGATCTGACCGGAGGTCGAGCTCCGACGACACTACGGTCGTTTCTATTTCTCTTGTAGTTATATTGTTGTGCGTTTTGTTGGACTGATTTAATCTCATTTTGACATACTCCGGCGAGTATGTTTTCCGGCATGCTGGCTTATTTTGGACATTCCTTAATATTTTACTAATTTGTGATAGTTTCTAACCAGATAATTACTCTGACGTTTGCATCTGTTTGATCCGTTGATTATTGCTCCTTTTTGGAACTTTGCTCTATTTTTGGCTATTTTCGCCACTGTTTTACCATGGTTGTGGTCCACTGTCGTCTGCCTATTTTGGTTTTGGGTCGGGTCACCGATCCGGGTCAGAACCCGATTTAAGTAAATTTTCCAGAATTCAGTTTTTACATTTTGATTGTTGGTTATCTGAAAATCTGAGAAAAAACTGATTCGGGTCGGGACTTTCGATCCGGGTCGGGGTCATCGATTCGGGTCGGGTCACTCCGGTTCAAGTAAAATTTCCAAATTTTGTGTTTTATGTCTTGTTTTTTGTTACCTGAATTTGGGGGGGGGGAATTGATTAGGGTCGGAACATCTTATTCGGGTCGGGTTGCCGATGGGTTGGGTCACCCGATTTTGGTGAAATTTCCAGATTTTTGTTTTTAATAATCTGTTGTTGGCTATCTGAAAATCCAAGAAAAAATATTTTGGGTCGGATTTCTGTTTTGTGTCGGGGTTTGTTGATTCGGGTTGGGTCAACCCGGGTCTCGTAATAATTTCATATTTTTTTGTGTTTAATATTTTGTTGTTGGTTATCTGAAAATTCCAAAAAAAAAAGTGTTTGATTTCGGGTCGGATCACCGCTTCGGGTTGCATTTCTTGGGTCTGTTTTTCATAATTGGGTCGAAATACCTAATTTTATGTACTGTTTTGACATCTATCAGGGTCTGGTCGACCCGAAATCCGGGTCGGGTCACTCTTCAGAACTCGGGTCGAATTTTCAGAAACATTCTGAATCCTGTTTCGATTGAACATTTCAGAATTCGGATCAGACATTTTAATTGCAAACTATTGGTTTATTTTGGCATTTGAACATCCGTTATGCGACTATGTTGTTGTTTTACTGATTTGAATAAATACTGCACTCTTGCCAATGAAATTAAATTTGAGGTCGTGTTCCTTTGGACATAATTTCTCGTTTCTGTTTTTTTTACTATTTTCGGTACCATTTTGTTGATTTGAGCATGATACTACACTTTGGCCGATGAAAAAATATCCGTCGATTTTTTAGGCCTCCATAGTTGGAAAGACGGAAAATAAAACTTCTGGGCAAGGATGAAACTTAAATCTTTTTTTCACCTGAGAGACCAACATGTTCGGTAGGCAAGACAACTAAAATGACCAACAAGTCATATGTTCGCAGCCACGACGTGATTGGAATGATCTTTTCAAAATTTAAGTCTGAGCCCTCCGTAATCAAAACATTTATTGTTTTGGATATGGATTCGAAGTTATTTATATTCAATTGTTTCTAACCGTTTGTTCTTGACAGCTTGCAAGGGATAAAGTCAAAGAAGGAAAATACCCCTCGGAGATTATTTATTTTATTGTTGTTTTTACTTTTTTGAATTCAGCTTTATTTCATTCTGTATTGTAATATTATCGTACTCGTGAAATTATTGAAATGTTTAGAATAGGTAGACTTAGAATTAATTAATAGGGTAGTCTAAAACTAGAAATCCATCACTAGTTTATTTATTTTTAGGCTCGGTTAGTTTTAAAATTGAAAATCACTAGTTTATCTATGTTTAGGCCCGTTGCCCATAAATAATCACCTTGCATATATTTTATCAATTTTCATACAAATACATACTTTTTTTCAACTTTACATGTATTTTACTGATCATACAAATGCATACTTGTACAAAATGCATCATTTTATTAACTACTTATAACATTATTTTTATACTTGTAAAAACATGTATTTTTCTTAGCGTAATAATTAACCTGAGTTTGATCGGATAACCGCAAGTTAGCGGATCTTAAAGGATGCCCAACCCCTTCCCTTTAGGATAATAAAGAATCCTTACCTAGAATTTCATTAGTTTCGCAGACTACAAAATTGGAGTTATTTTACAGCTTTTAGTTAGCATTTAGGTGCCTTAATTCACCTTAGAATAATTAGGTGGCGACTTCTCAAAGCAAGCATTTCTATCCAATCTAGAGGGAATTAACCCATCACGTTGTGAGCTGTGGGTGAAAAATGGGCGCGACAGACACAATTAGTAAGAACGTGGAGGATAAATCAGGAATGTGGCATCTCACTCTGGATGAAGCCGTTTGGGTGATTAGGAATTATAAATCTACAGCTATCGAGACGACACCTTATCGACTAACCTATGGCCAGGATGTAGTGTTGCCGTTGGAAATTAATGTTAAATCCTTCCGGGTGGCCAAGCAGAACTTTCTAAGTTTATAGGAGTATCAATAGGCCATGCTAATGGAGTTAGACCAGCTAGATGAAGATCAATTGATGGCCCTAGAGAAAATCGAAGCCGGTAAATGTTAAAATGGCTAAAGCATACAACAAACATGTTGAGCCTAAAAGGTTTGTCGAAGGAGATTTAGTTTCTCTATTTCCAAGAATTCCCAAATCCACCATCTCGTGAACTCCCTCATCAAAATTGTTCAAATAAATCTTCTCATCAAACCGAGTCACACTTCGTACTACCCATACTTGATGAGTCCCTTATGTTGCACGAGGCAATAAGTGCATTTTTACTAGAGGTATCTAGAAAAACTCGCAAGATGGTGGTCATTTATGACCCTCTAATGGCTCGTGCTGTTCAAGACATGGTTTTTATACCAAATGCGGAGGGCTATTGTTTTAATTAGTTTTTATACCAAACACTGAGGGTTATTGTTTTAATCCCTCGTCCAATTTTATGGTAAGTTCACAACAGCACGACAACGTTGCGTGACTCAAACAACTCCGGACTAATTGAAGAGTACAAAACTTCACCAATAGGAACACCTTCCTTTAAAATATAAATTTTTCTCTTTTGTAGTGAATAAGTTGGAGAATTAAAATAATTTCCTTTCTCTCAACTCTCTTTCAATGCACCAATCTCAAGTTATCAAGTTATAAACACAATACAATGTTCTATTTCATTACAACATAATGTTTCTCATTCTTTTCTCCATTACCCGACACAAGGAAGAAATCATACTTTATATAGGTGTAGGATTCTTCCATACAGTAAATATCAAGATAATAGATACTCCATTTGTCCCAAAAAGATTGACACATTTCTATATTTAGAAATAATTTAGTATTAAAATGCTCTAACTCCAATGAAAGGTAATTATAAGAAGAACCAAAAAGAATAAAAAAAGATAGTACTACTACTTTGATGGAACAAAAAGTTCATCGTATCCACGTGTACCACGATTGTTTTGTTCAAGCTGGGAAAATGTTCACTTGCAAAATAAGTAGCGTTTTAAGCCGTTAAGGAAGGAGAGGAGAGGTAGAATAATGAGAGAAATGAAAGTATGTATGTCCTAGAGAAAATCATTATTAGGGACAAATGTAATTGAACACATTCATATTATTAATAAGATTAATATTTATGGCATTTACGATTATTGAATTATTGTTTGATTGTTTGTAATTATTTATTAATGTGCATCCCTTGAGCTTACGTTGTCATTAATAGAGTGAGATATTGATGATAAAGCATAACTCTAAAATAGCCTCGACTAATAATCATCGATAATGAGATATTGATGATATATTATAAGTCGACATGTGGTCTGCATCACATTCTTAGAGAATGTAGTATGTCTCACCTGCTACTAGTAATGGTTACTAGTGATGGACACATGAATACTTTTGGAAAGTATTGGAATACCCTGCTAATAAACTATTTGTTAGACATGTCTAGAGTGTTATCAGCGTGTGGGATATAAAGGTCCTTTCACTTGAGGTCAATACGCACCTTATTTACAGAGTAATGTACTTTGACCTTGTCCTAAGCTTAAACTCCTTATAGAATAAGACACGACTTGTGTTGGGTACATTATGATGTGAATTAAGGTGGTAATTGAGCCAAGAATAGGATTCATTCCTCGGTTGGATATTCGAGAGAGCACTCAACTTCTCAGTGATATTAGGTCGACCAAGTCATTGGCCAATGCAAGAGACATATTTAGAATATGGTCTAGTTGTCGACTAATATAGATGAGATAAAGTGATCAAGCCATTTGGATAGACACATGACAAATCCTAAGCTTGATTGAGTGTGTCGCGAATGAAAAGAATTTATTATCTCACATAAAGGTTATGTTTGCTGGATTCATGTAAACATACTTCATATATTGAGTTCCTCGTACGGCGCAGTCTAAGAGTCCCGTATGGACCTTAATTGGATTAGTGTCGATATATGAAGGCCTATAGGGTCACATTATGTTGATTGTCTCTTCGATCTAAGGGTGTATTGAGAAAATATTAAATATTCGATTTAGGATCGAGATATTTAAATTGATAATAACTATGAGATAATTTCTATTAGATGAAAATTATTTAATTAAATCAAAATTAGATTTTGGATTTAATGTGTTGAATATATATATTAAACGAAAAGGGGAAACATAAATTAACGTAAGGCGCCGCGGCGCCGACCCGATAGTGGGCCCAGTCAGACTGGCCCACTGTACCTCAGTTTTTGGGCCAGGCTTGGAGTTCAACCCTAATCTAATTTGTTGCCCTAATTTCAATTATAAATACAACACTCCACATTATTAATTAACACACCAATTCTATAAACTTTCTAGACTTAAAGTCTAGGACGAAACTCTCTCAAACCTCTGCCAAGATTTCCTGGCTTTCTTAACAGAAGAATACACCGTAGCATAGTTCTTGCAGTCGAAGGGATAGTCGCATGTACTCCCTAAGTAAAGACTCCAGATAATACATGTAAGTGTTCTAGTTTTATGTTATAGGTTTGGATTGTCATATAACCATACCAGAAGAAATTGTTGAGGTAAGTAGAACAAAATTTTAAACTTCTGATGTGCTTACTTATATGTTTTAAACCCAATAAAACCCTACAGTGGTATCAGAGTCCAGGCTGGTTCAATAGTTATATAACAATTGAATAACATAATAATATGAGTTAAACATAAAATTGGATTAAAACAAGGCTTCTTGAAATCCTACATATCTTGACCGAATGTTAACCTTTTGATATTACCCTAAATTATCTTCTACGCTAACTCGAGGAAGTTATTCCGTTCTTACTCGAACTAAGCCAAAAGTGCAGATATCCGGCCCATTGCACGGTGTACGGCGAAGAACGAGTATGAATGAATGATGGTCGATATGTGCGTTATTGATAATGGTGGGTGAGGGTAAAAGGATCTGTGATTTGATCCCTAAATTGATTTTAGGGCTCGAACGATTTTAGAAAATCAACACAAATGTTTTGTCAAGACGTCGGCGCCACGACCCTATGGTAGGGCGCTGCGGCACGTGCTAGGGTTTCTAGGCGACTCCCGACTCCATGGTGGAGCGCCGCAGTCCTAATGCTTCATTTTTTTAATTCTGGACATTAGGTGTCGCGGCTCCATGGTGGAGCGTCGCGACCCTAATGCAAGCAGAGGGTTTCTGCCTTGCCAGCGTCGTGGCTCCATGGTGGAGCGTCGCGACGCTAATGCATTGTAGAAGCAAATTTTTGGCTTCTGCCTCACTGGCGCCGCGACCCTAATGATTAGCGTTGCGGCCTCATCGGTCTGGAAAAAAAATTCAGAATGTTTAACCCATGATTATTATTATACAGTATATTTGATAAGTGTATTGTTTATGTGCTAAATGATTGTCATTTAAATTACTAGAATAACGTCCACAAATAATTGTCTGGGTAGGCGACGCCCAGTATGTGTTTAAACCGCTTAATATCATGCTTGGGCAGGCGGTACGCAATAAGTGCTTAATAGACTTTGCATGATAATTAAGATGTTATATTTAATATAGCATACTATAGTTGATCTTGGTTAAACCCTAAATTAAAATGTTCCCCAAAATTTAATACAAGTCTCATTTAAAATGAACGCGTCATCCGTTATAATTGATTGTAGTGCAAAATCCTTTTCGGCGAGATGAATATTTATGTCACAGCATTTGCTCTAAGTCTACGAGGACTCAGACTCTTTCATCGATGCATGTTAAATGTAGAAATGGGTGATAAACCTTCATGAGTATTTACACCACAGTGTTTGCTCTATAAGGCAAAACTCACTTAGATACATAATTGCAGTCGCATAACGGGGTTGACTTGCTTGGATGTCTTAGCGCCACAATGTAGGACAAGCCGAGGGACGCAGATCGATTGTTTAGAACATTCGGTCAAACATGAGTTACAAATTGTTTGTAATTGGTTTAGAGACCTATCAGGTTGTGCTATTGAAGTTATCAGCCACAGTAAACGCGGAGATAGCATGAATCTGGATCATGGCCCATTATGACCATATTTGATATGAGTCTGTATTCTTCCATAGGGTCGAAGAGTGTATTAAAATAGTAGGAGATAATTAAACTAAAGGTCATGTTAATTAGTTAACGAATGTGTTCAATAGAAATTATATTAGAATATAATTTCAAGTCTATCTATATCTTCAGTAAATACAAAATGTCGAATCTGTCACTGAAAATGTTGGTCGAGACAAACAAGTTGACTAGAACAAATTACCATGACTGGTTAAGAAATCTACGATTGGTGTTAAGACTAGAAAGAATTGAGTATGTGTTAGACACAGTATTCCCCACAGTCCCTGCTGAAAACTCTGATGAGTATGCCCTGTTTGACAAGGTGGCTTATCAGAAATATTTAAACAATGCTACATTGGCAAAATGTGTAATGTTATCTTCCATGACTATGGAGTTATAGAGGCAACAAGAAAACATGGGCCCCAACGAAATGCTAGAACACTTGAAGAGTCTCTATGAAAAACAGTCTCAGACAATGGAGTATGAACTGTTGAGAGACCCTTTCAAATGTAAGCTGAACAAAGGGGGACAAGTGTCAGCGCATGTTCTAAAGAAGGACTACACATCTCCAAGAGGAGGCAAATCACTAAGTGCTTCTACCTCTACTGGACAAGGTATGTTTGTCATTAAAATAAATATGTATAAAAGTAACTCCCACTGCTGGGTATTGGATACCGCTTGTGGCTCGCACATTTGTAGTAATGTGCAGGGCCGAATTAACAGCAGAAAGGTTGGACCTTGAGAGGTAGACCTGCGCGTTGGAAATAGAGCACGAGTGGATGCTGAACGCGTGAGAACTTATAGACTATATTTACCTTCAGGCTTTTGTTTAGAACTAAATAATTGTTATTTTGATCCCTCATTAATGAGGATTATCATTTTTATCCCAATGTTAGACATTGAGGGGTTTTCCTCATTTATTGTCAATGGCAGTTATGTACTGTCTTTTAATGGTTATGTTTGTGGAAATGCTCCGCTTGTGGATGGATTGTATATTATAAACTATAGTCGTGAAATTTTCAATGTGCAAAATAAACGAGCAAAGATAAGTAATCCAAGAAACCCCACCTACTTATGGAACTGTAGACTTGGTCACATCAATGAATCAAGGTTAATAAAATTAAGAAAGTTAAACTACCTCGAACCATTTGGCTTGGAGTCCTATGGTAACTGTGAATCTTGCTTGAGAAGAAAGATGACCAACAAGCCACTTTCTGGGAAAGGGGTGCGAGCCAAAGAGGTACTTGAGTTGGTCCATACTGATGTATGTGGGCTATTTTCAACTCAAGCTAAGGGAGGCTTCCCGTACTTCATCACTTCTACAGACGATTTCACAAGATTTGGGCATGTGTATCTTATGAAACACAAGTCCGAAGCCTTTGAGAAATTCAAGGAGTACAAGTCAGAAGTAGAGAAGCAACTTGAAACAAGTATCAAGATCCTTCGACCAGATCGAAGAGATGAATACTTAAGTAAAGAATTTCTGGATTACTTGAAGCTTCATGAAGTCCAATCACAATGGACACCTCCTGGAACGCCACAGATGAATGGTGTTGCTGAAAGGAGAAATCGAACACTATTAGATATAGTTAGATCCATGATGAGTTTCTCAGCTCTACCAGCATACCTTTGGGGCTATGCATTGCAAAGCTCAATTTATATTCTGAACATGGTTCCTTCAAAGTCAGTAGAGAAAAATCCATATGAGATATGGAATGGCAAGAAGCCAGCACTTAAACACATGCGACCTTGGGGTGCCCTGCATATGTAAAGAAGATGCCTACTGACAAGTTGGAATCTAAAAGTGAGAAATATTATTTTGTAGGGTATCCAAAGGAAACTAGGGGATACTCTTTCTATCTTCCTGGAGAACATAAGGTCATTGTTTTCAGAAATGCAACTGTCCTTGAAGAAGAATATGTCTACAAGGAACTGAGCTGCAATGAGATAGAACTTGAAGAAATTCAAGAACCACAAGATAACACAGAAGTTGAACCCTTGTTGAATGACCTAGACAAGGATTCAGTGGGAGTATCTGGTAAAGATTGGGTACTTAGAGTACGACATTCAGCTAGTGGGAGTGCTGTGAGAGATAGTGCAGAAATACAAGGCTCTCATACGCAACCAATGGAAGATGATACAATGGTTGTACATCATTCCATTCAGGGAATACATGAAAATGACATTCCTGAAAGCTCTCAATGTGATGGATTGTCCAGCACACAAAGACATTCTCACAATCAGAATGCAACAAACACTGAAACACAGAATAATCAACTCCGTAGGACCACTAGGACTCATCGTCCGCCTGAAAGACTTAATCTCCTTGTTGAAACACACAATGAGATAGATATTCCTGATAACGATGAACCTACAACCTACAGTGAAGCTATATTAGATATTGATTCGCAGAGATGGCAAGAAGCCATGAAATCTGAGATGGACTCGATGTATATCAATCAAGTTTGGAACTTGGTTGATTTGCCAACAGGGGTTAGACCCATAGGGTGCAAATGGTTCTTCAAGAAGAAGATTGATGCATATGGCAAGGTACAGACTTATAAGGTAAGATTGGTGGCTAAAGGTTATAATCAACGACCTGGGGTCGATTATGATGAAACATTTTCACCTGTTGCAAAAATTATGTCCATTCGGATTTTGCTTGTAATAGGCGCATACTATGATTATGACATTTGGCAAATGGATGTTAAAACTGCTTTCCTCAATGGTAACCTAATTGAGGAGGTGTATATGATACAACCTGAGGGTTTTACATCCAAGAATAAGCCCAAAATAGTGTGCAAGCTACAGAAGTCCATTTATGGACTTAAACAAGCCTCAAGGAGTTGGAATATTTGGTTTGACAAAGCAGTCAAATCGTTTGACTTTGTTAGAAGCAAAGAAGATCCCTACGTTTATAGTAAGCACAATGAATGAAGTATTGTCTTCATTGTTATATATGTAGATGACATATTAATAATGGGAGATAATAAGACTCTCATGCAATCGGTCAAGGAATGGTTATCCAGCACTTTTATGATGAAAGACTTGGGTGAAGCCTGCTACATTTTTGGAATTAGGATCTATAGAGATAGACCAAATAGATTGTTGGGGCTGTCACAATCCACATACATAGAAAAACTGCTAAGACGATTCTCTATGGAAAACTCCAAGAAGGGAAGTTTTCCTATGGGTCAAGGCATCAAGTTATCAAAGAAGGATAGTCCTTCTACTGTTGCAGAACTTGAACGCATGAAAAGAATCTCATATGCTTCAGCTATAGGATCTATCATGTATGTCATGACCTGTACGAGGCCAGATGTGGCCTATGCACTTAGTATGACTTGCAAATTCTAGCAGAATTCTGGGGAAGAAAACTGAAAAGCAGTCAAGAGTATTCTTAAATATCTTAGACGAACTAAAGAAAATTCTTAGTCTATGGTGGACAAGAGAAGCTAGTGTGTACTAGGTACACTGATGCTAGCTTCCAGACAAATCTTGATGACTTCAAATCTAAATCTGGATATACCTTCATTTTCAATGGCGGAATAGTGAGTTGGAAAAGTTCCAAGCAAGCTACAACTGCTGATTCGACAACTGAAACTGAGTACATTGTTAGATCGAAAGCTGGTAAAGAAGTTGTCGCGATATCTGAGTTTCTGAAGGAACTAGGGGTTGTTCCAAGTGTCACTTGTCAAATAACGATCTATGGTGACAACATTGGTGAGATTGAGCAAGCTAAGGAACCAAGATCAACAAACAGAAACAACATGTACCGAGGAAATACCACATACTCATGGAGATGGTGGAAACTGAAGAAATAAGATTAGACTATGTTCTCATAGATGATAATATAGCTGACCCGTTTACTAAACCATTAAGCTTAGTTAAGCATAATGGTCATTTTGAAAACATGGGTATTAGATACATCGGAGATTGGTTGTAGGACAAGTGGGAGATTGAAAGTATATATGTCCTAGAGACAATCATTATTAGGGACAAATGTACTTGAACACATTCGTATTATTAATAAGATTAATATTTATGACATTTGCGATTATTGAATTATTGTTTGATTGTTTGTAATTATTTATTAATATGCATCCCTTGAACTTACGTTGTCATTAATAGATTGAGATATTGATGATAGAGCGTAACTCTAAAATAGCCTCGACTAATGATCATCGAGAATGGAATATCGATGATATGCTATAAGTCGACATGCGGTCTGCATCACATTCTTAGAGAATGTAGTATGTCTCACCTGCTACTAGTAATGGTTATTAGTGATGGACACATGAATACTTTTGGAAAGTATTGGTATACCCTGCTGATAAACTATTTGTTAAACATGTCTAGAGTGTTATCAGCGTGTGGGATATAAAGGTCATTTGACTTGAGGTCAATACATACCTTGTTTACAGAGTAATGTACTTTGACCCTGTCCTAAGCTTAAACTCCTTATAGGATAAGACACAACTTGTATTGGATACATTATGATGTGAATTAAGGTGGTAATTGAGCCAAGAATAGGATTCATTCCTCGATTGGATATTCGAGAGAGCACTCAACTTCTCTGTGATATTAGGTTGACCAAGTCATTGGCCAATGCAAGAGACATATTTAGAATATGGTCTAGTTGTCGACTAATATAGATGAGATAAAGTGATCAAGCCATTTGGATAGACACATGGCAAATCCTAAGCTTGATCGAGTATGTCGCGAATGAAAGGAATTTATCATCTCACATAAAGGTTATATTTGCTGGATTCATGTAAACGTATTTCATTTATTGAGTTTGTTGTACGGCGCAGTCTAAGAGTTCCGTATGGACCTTAATTGGATTAGTGTCGATATATGTCACACTATGTCGATTGTCTCTTCGATCTAAGGGTGTATTGAGAAAGTATTAAATATTCTATTTGAGATCGAGATATTTAAATTGATAATAACTATGGGATAATTTCTATTAGATGAAAATTATTTAATTAAATCAAAATTAAATTTTGGATTTAATGTGTTGACTATGTATATTAAATGAAAAGGAAAAACATAAATTTATGTAAGGCGCCGCGGCGCCAACCCGGCAGTGAACCCAGTCAGACTGGCTCACTGCACCTTGGTTTTTGGGCCAGGCTTGGAGCCCCCCAACCCTAATCTAATTTATTGCCCTAATTTCAACTATAAATACAGCACTCCCCATTGTTAATTAACACACAAATTCTATAAACTTTCTAGACTTAGAGTCTAGAACGAAACTCTCTCAAACCTCTGCCAAGATTTCCTGGCTTTCTTGACAAATGAATACACTGTAGCATAGTGTTTGCAGTCGAATGGATAGTCGCGTGTACACCCTAAGTAAAGACTCCAGATAATACAACATGTGAGTGTTCTAGTTTTATGTTACAGATTTTAATTGTCATATAACCATACCAGAAGAAATTGTTGGGGTAAGTAGAACAAAATTTTAAACCTCCGTTGTGCCTACTTATATGTTTTGAACCCAACAAAACCCTACAAGAAATCTGTTAAAGAAAACTTGCTCTCTACCCCTATTTTTTCTTTTTACAATTTGGATTACTTAATTGATACCACAAACTTGGTCTCTACTCCTATTTTTTCCTTTTACAATTTGGATTACTTAATTGATACCACGTTGCTTCCTAATTCTAATGGTATCCTCGTACAATAAATTGCGATTCGCGTAAATCTTCTTTATTGTCTTAAAAGATAAAATATTCAAATGTCAAACAAATGCATAGAGGTTTCTTTCGGTAAAAATTTGTGTGCATCGGGGGTTCAATTATCACATAACACGTCTTTGAATATAAGAATTATCACTTAACCAGAATTAACAAATGTATGTATTCACTTCATTAAATCACTTGATCACGATAAATTACATTGATTTAATATAAAAAAATCCGGTGCGAGTAACTAGTTACTGCTTCCGGGCCATAATCAAGGGGAAATAAACAGAGGTGTGCTTTTAGGACTCTGTTACTACTATTTAAAGAGTAATAGAAATTTATAAAATTCTTTTACGGGAGTTTAAAAGATTTGCTTGACTTCTCTATGAAAAGTGTTAGAATAGGATTATGATTTCATATATAGTATTTTATGAAAAATGATTGTAATGTAGAATATGAATAGAATTTCATATATAGTATCATACTAGGAAAATGATTGTAATGGAGTGTCCATAAATAAAGCTCAGTGTAATCATGACAACAATTCAATAATATATTTTCTCCCATAATTTCTCAAATGGTATCAGAGTCAGGCTCATTCCAATTCTTTGTTCACCGATGTTGGACCCCCAAATTATATTATCCATGCTCCAGTTAACAAAGTTTGGGCGTGCGGAGGAGTGTTAATAGTCTCACATCGGATCTGGAATGGGAACATGTACTCCTTTGGACAATCCTCACTCTACAAGCTAGCTTTTGCGATTGAGTTAGGCCCAAAATCCATTATTTACAAAAAGAATAGTCCAAATGTATAAAGTTTTTAAAGTTAATTGCCTCATAATCAACTTTAAATTTTAAAATGTAGAGTCTGAAGTTGAAATAGCAGTTTTGAAGTTTAAATTAAGTAAATTCAAACCACTCTAGCAAAGCCTAAAGGCGGTCTGAAGTTAACCTCAAGGTTTGAACAAGTTGAAGAAAACGCAACATCAACGATCTGAAGTTGGTCAAATCTGGCTACACTTTAAATAATTTTTAGAAACTGGATATGTTCTAAATAGGAAGAAAAAATATCAGAGAGGAAAAATAAAGAAACAGCATAAAACTAAAGAGAGCTCACATTAACCCTCCGTGAAATAATGGTGCTTTCACTAGCTAGAATCTTTCAGGCACATGATAGTATTTAGAGTTTGATAAATTGAAATATAGAAGGAGTGAGTGTGGAACAACCAAGCAAGTCATTTTCTTGAGTATGTAATAACTTTACTCTGGAAATGTTAAGGGCTCTATCACACACTATCTAGTGGTATAAATTCGCCAACAAAAACAAACAGAGAGCAAAAATGGTGGCATTAACGATTCTTTGGCGGAAGATCATTAAGCCCTCCTCTCCCACTCCTTCTTCACTTAGACATCACAATTTCTCTTTCAAAGATCACATAACTGCTCCTGCATATGTTCCAATTGCCTCCTACTCCATACCTAAATATTATAACATAATCCAAATATCACACGTTCTTGAAAACTCCCTTTCAAAAGTATTATCCCTTTGCCGTTAGAATCATGGATAGTAAGTACGTCGATTGCAATGACATAGGCGCGGAGTATTTAAATGTACGAATCAATTGTCTAATGTCTGAAATTCTCAACCACCCTTATAATGATGCTATAGATATAGTCTTCCCACAAGATTTGCCTTGGATAGCTCCTTGAACGAAAGAAGTCTACTAGTAGTCCAATTAAGTCTGTATGCATATCGCACAAGATTGCTAACAGATAGTCTTTGTAAATTCCTTAATGATTGGGCTGCCACAACTCGAGAATTGGATTTCAGACCATCTCCTCGATTTGATGCAAGTTCTCTCTTCCAGCCAATGGATGATCCTCCAGTTGTGCATGAACCACAACGATGTGTATCCAGAATGAGTTGGAAATTTGCCTTTGATGGGGAGGTGCGTCCACCCATATTTAATGAATTAAACATTGGGGTTCCGCATGTTTGAGGCTTTTTCTCTTCACACATGCATAATCTACTAAGTGAGTAGATGACCGTAGGGCCAAGAATCGTCAAATTTCATTGAGAAATGAAAGAGATATTGGTCCACGAAGTAAGGTGTTTGAAGCATGAAAATATGGTGTGGGACAATTCTACCACATCGGTAGGAAAAGGAAGAATTACTCTCTTTATAAGTCTCTAAATTGGGTAAGGGTTTGGGACCCCAAGGGGTATCCCATGTGTTTAAAGGAGGGAGGACCGAGATGTGCTTGGGTTCAAGGCTAAGCCCACACGCGCGCCGGCGCCGCCCGCCCGTCCCGTCTGGTCCGGTCTCGGGTCACGGGTCACGGGTCGTGAGTCGTGAGTCGTGAGTCGTGGGTCGTGGAACTTTCTGATATTATCTATTTGGACCCCTAAATTGCTTAATATTTACAGTTTGGTCCCTAGAGTTTCTGGAAAGTTGAATTTGGGAACGATGGAAGGCAGAACGTTTCTGCCTACCGTTGGAGTTGAAGCCATGTTTTGGCAGTTGAAGAGTCCCTCCCTCATTCTATATATTGATGCATTTTGGCTCAATTGTGTAACACAAAATATACACAGCAAAAACAGAGACACTATATACACAGAGACAAAACATAAGAGTAAAACACAGTCCAAAATGTGAGCAGTAACGTTGGGACGAAAACAGAAAAATCTTCCTTCCTTTTCCATTTCTTCAGCAAGTCGATTCGTATTTGTTTTCTTCGTCATGGTCAACCTATTTGCTTTGTAGTGTTGATTAAAGTGTTGTTTTATCTTGGGAGACTATTGCCCGTTTAACGTAAAAGCATATATACGGGCCAATCTTGTCTTAAGGACAGAGTGTCATCACTCGACTCAGCACACAGTTGTAACAATCCAGATTTAGTGTTTCTTGATTTCAGGTTATCAAGATTCAAGACTCAACAAGCTTGCGGCAGTTCTGAGCATTAGTCTATTTGTCTATCCTTTCGAACACTTGTAATATTTATTTACTTCCCGTACTGCTTTACAATATCCAACAATTTAAGACAAGATTGTATTAGTGTTCGAAAGATGTCGGTCAAAAGTTGTGTGACCAAATCTGGATATGGCTGTGGGTTTCTGGTAGAGGAGACTTGTGATTATGATGTTGAATGTCAACGTGTTCATGGTATCACCGCTCCCGAGACTGGTGGGAACAAGCGCCCATGAGATGTTGAAGATGTCAACTGGGACAAGAGGAGAAGGCTGAAGATGTGGTTTTATCTTGTAGCAGAAGGCCTATATCTGTTCCAGACAAAGGATCAGAATTATGGTAAGAAGGAAATGGACATTCAGTCAGATGAAGTGACTGAAATGGGCCAGAATCCGAAATTGGGATAAGTAATTTTCCTTCCTTGTCAAAAATAAGATTAAATGATGTCTGATTAACAATGACTTAAAGTAAGGAGGAATATGAAAATATTTTCCGAAATAATTTATATTCCTTACGCTTTAAAATCAGAAGTTTAATATCTTCTTTCTTCCTGTTTAAATATTGGATTTTGTAAACGACTTAAAAAGATCTGTTCTTTTAAATGTAATTATTAAAAGTGTGTAAAGTATGTTCGCACATACGAGGGAGAAAGATCCACTGACTGTACGAAAAATGATACCACTCTTAAGTAAGCGCTAAGAATTGTCTGGGCACCAATCATAAAGGAAGAAGACTAAAAGCTAAAGACGTTGAGCATGTCATACTATTTGGCAGAAGATCCTTCATAGGATGATATTGGACACTCAGTCATACAAAGCCTCCGGGCGACTGGAGTGGGGCCAAAATTCCTTTGATAAGATGATATTGGACACTCAGTCATACAAAGCCTCCGGGCGACTGGAGTGGGCCAGAATTCATTTCATAGAAAAAGTAATGGACACCTAGTGAGGTGGGCTAGAGTATCCAGGTCTTAAATGATCTGAATGCCTAAAGAAAGGCAGAAAAGAAATTGGACACTTAGTCTGCCAAAGCAATTGGAGTGGGCCAGAGTAACCAGATCATATATGATCTGGTTACGCCCTAACCAAAGGCAAGAGGTTGTTCATGTGAAGCAACGCCACCTCTAAAGTAGAAGGGATTGGAGAGGTTGTCCTCAATAGGACTTCAGGGGATGGGATCACTCCAAAAGGAGGTGATACATGTCCCAAGACTTGGTTAAGGGACGTTGTTGGTCAAGCTGGTTTGAGACTAGTCCAACAGGTCTGTAATAACTAAGAATGGTACAGTATGTCTGTAGCTAAATGAATGATGTATTTGTAATACGTGCATCTATGTCATCATAGATTAAGACACATTAAATAGAAAGTCATTCAAAAGCTAACGAAGTTGAGATTGTTGCCTTCTGTCGACATAAACCCTCAAAATAAATGTGAGGTAGGAGAAGAGGCAAAATTACCTTTCCAAATTCCGTCAAAGGAATAGCGAAAGAAGTTCCGCTCCTCTAGAACTTAGTCACACCTACATGGGTGATTTGAAGTTTATACAAAATAGATGGGAGAGACAAGTACTTTGCGACCTTCATTGATGATGGTACAACGTATTGTATCCTTTGTTTGTTGAAAAGCAAAGATGAAGTTGTTGAAGCAGATAAGCACTACAAAGCAGAAGTTGAAAATCAACTAAGCCTACGGATTGAGGAAGTCGTAGTGATAAGAGGGGGAGAATGTGAAGAATCGTTCATTAAATGACTGATCATTACTCACCTCAGTCTAACGGTGTTAGCCAAGCGCAAAGCCGTACGCCCAAATTATGTGGGGCAAGGCGATCCTTACCGCTAATGCGATTCTCAACAGAACTCCGCATAAGGATAAGGATAACTCTCTGTATGAAACATGGAAAGGATCTCACATACAAATGCTGTGATGTGGGGTGGCTTGGTAGAGGTTGGAATACTGAAACAGGTCAAGTTGGACCTAAGACTGTAGCTTGCATATCCACTAGATCTGCAAATAACAGTAATGCTTATCACCTCTTGGCGTCGAAGAATGTTGAATTCTTTGAAGATAACTTTCCTTAAAAAGGAAAAATGAGTAATTGTTCGAGGTTAACAAGAACCCGCGAGGGCCTGACTGTACGGAACTAGACATTCCGGATCTACAGGACTCGAAAATTGCTGTCTATCCGGAATTTAATATTCCAGATCTACAGAACTCAGGGATTCTAGATGTTGAACCGAGACCGAGCAAAAAGGGGACAAAGACTTGTTCGCTTGTATGGTTGAGAACGAACCATTGACAATTAACAAATAATTGTCATCTCCAAAACCGCTGCTTTGGAAAGAAGCTACAACGAGAGAAATAGATTCCATCATATAGAACCATACTTGTGTAATGGTTGATCTTCCTCCGGAAAAAGAACCTTTGGGTTGTAAAAGTGGATACTCAAAAGTGAGTACAAAGTAGATGGATCTAGTGACAAGTATAAAGCATCGGCTACTTATACATGTGTTTCCCTGTGAATAGCTTAACATCCAGGGCCATTGCAGTCTTGCGTGGCATGGATGTTGAAACAGCCTTCCGAACCGGAGCGTTGGAAGGGTAGAATCAGAGTTGGTTTGCTGGACTGTTGGGCTTCTTCCTGAACTTTCATTTTGGTCCCTGAAATGTTTATATTTTGGTCCTGGAAGTTTCAGATAAAACAGAAGTAAATGAATCTGACCACAGAAACATTGACTCTGAAGTTAGAAAGCCAACAGTTGGAAAATCAACAGTCTGAGAATGGAAGTCATATTGAAACAAAGTCTCGATATGAAAGATATGGGTATCACAGATGACATATTAGGAATTGGATTTCTAAGACATCTAACGGACTGGTCGATAGTTGACAGTCTCGTTAAAGCCACCAATGGATACGAATCATATAACTGATTGAAATCATGGTGCACCCACATACAAGGAGCGATATGCGCAGGTCACATGTAGTTCAATGTATGCTACACACTACAACCGACCTGGTATCGGCCTACAAAGCAGATCAGTTGAACTAAGGTTCACTGATGATTTTAATAAATGATTGGTAGAAGGCGTTAAGTCGGATATGACGATATCTGAAATATTCGCTTATCTACGAATTATAGTATTCTGGATGTCCAGCGGTTCCGGGAGAACACAGTGATGCAAACTGGACATCAGATATGAAGAACACCAAAGCCACAAGTAAATGTGTATGGTGGGTCTTGGAAAATCCTCTAACCAAACTGCATCGGCCGATTCATGATGGAATCGGAGTTTATCGCTGTATACAAAGCATGAAATAAGTTGAGTAACTTCACGACTCCTTAGAGGACGTCCCTTATTGGGAGAAACCCGTGCCTTCAGTAGTTATACATTGTGGCTAGCCGGTCGGCTTCAGGAAGGACACGGATGACGGGGTCTGGACATATCTGTCAGGATTTTTCGGAGACATAAGACCGTATGGCAGTTGATCATCACGGGTGTCACTTCGTTGATTACTAATCAAAGGATATAACGGACCCTTTTAACTAAGGGACTACCCGGAGATCAAGTGTTCTGCCTGTCTAGGGGAATGGGCGTAAAACCCAAACAATACGAACCTTTGCGGTGGTAACTCAACCATACTGATTGGAGATCCCAAGAATTTAGTTCAATGGGAAAACTAAGCTGTAAAAGGTTCAGTTGAGTGCTTCGGTGGAAGCAAGAGCACCTCGGATGATGATTTCTGTAGGGAATATGAATCCAAAGTTGTTCCCGCGATAGACATTATAGTGCTACCTGCATGGTGGGTAAAGGTTAAGCTTCCAACCTTTAACGATCCTCAAACGGTTGAGGTTAAGGTTGGGAAACTTTTAATGATTCCTAACACTTGTAAAGTGGGGTATAGTAGGATACCTTGTAGGAGATAACCTATTTAAGTGCGAGGACAGGCCGCCTCAAATGAACGCACTTAAGAATCCAAGTGTGTCCACGGCCACAACGGATAAAACCATAAGAAGAAAATGAATAATGAGAGTTATTGTGTTGGTATCATTGTCTTGGCTTACACTAAACACTGACGGTTCAAGACATCACGTTCACCGCGCAGTAAGTAAGTCCGGTGGTATTCAACTAGGGAAGGTTCAAAGCGAAAGATACCTCTCCTGATGCAATATCTTTTCGCTGAAAGATTGCTGAAAGTAGGCACCATGTATGTGAGCCAAAATCTCTCTTTCATAGAGGGGATTGTTGAAAATTTGTCTTTGATGGGGAGGTGCGTCCACCCATATTTAATGAGTTAAACATTGGGGTTTCGCATGTTGGAGGTTTTTTCTCTTCACACATGCATAATCTACTAAGTGAGTAGATGACCGTAAGGCCAAGAATCGTCAAATTTCGTTGAGAAATGAAAGAGATATTGGTGCACGAAGTAAGGTGTTTGAGGCATGGAAATATGGTGTGGGACAAATCTACCACATCGGTGGAAAAATGAAGAATTGCTCTCTTTATAAGTCTCTAAATTGGCTAAGGGTTTGGGACCCCAAGGGGTATCCCATGTGTTTAAAGGAGGAAGGACCTAGATGTGCTTGGGTTCAAGGCTAAGCCCACACGCGCGCCGCCGCCGCCCCTCCCGTCCGGTCCGGTCTCGGGTCGTGGGTAGTGGGTCGTGGGTCATGGGACTTTGTGATATTATCTATGTGGACCCCCAAATTGCTTAATATTTACAGTTTTGTCCCTAGAGTTTCTGGAAAGTTGAATTTGGGAACGACGGAAGGCAGAAAGTTTCTGCCTACCGTTGGAGTTGATTTTTGGGACGCTAGTGTGCATTAACCAGTCATTACTTGGCTGATTAACTCCTCCATAAACAGCCATTCTTCAATGACCATAAACAGCCTCACTAATGGCCATAAACCTGTCATTAACAACCCTCTCTAATGGCCATTAACAGCCATATTTTGGCAGTTGAGGAGTCCCTCCCTCATGCTATATATTGATGCCTTTTAGCTCAATTGTGTAACACAAAATATACACAGCAGAAACAGAGACACACTATATACACAGAGACAAAACATAAGAGTAAAACACAGTCCAAAACGTGAGCAGTAACGTTGGGACGAAAACAGAAAAATCTTCCTTTCTTTTCCATTTCTTCAGCAAGTCGATTCGTATTTGTTTTCTTCGGCAGGGTCAACCTATTTGCTTTGTAGCATTGATTAAAGTGTTGTTTTATCTTGGGAGACTATTTTCCGTTTAACGTAAAAGCATATATACGGGGCAATCTTGTCTTAAGGACAGAGTGTCATCACTCGACTCAGCACACAGTTGTAACAATCCAGATTTAATGTTTCTTGATTTCAGGTTATCAAGATTCAAGACTCAACAAGCTTGCGGCAGTTCTGAACATTGGCCTATTTGTCTATCATTTCGAACACTTGTAATATTTATTTACTTCATGTACTGCTTTACAATATCCAACAGAATGTACCATTTCTCATCCTCTAGTTTGGACCAGCTCAAGAATATTGTTGCAATAAATTCAAAAGTGAACGTTGAAGTTGCCACTGCACTTCTTCATAAATGTGGGAGGGCAGCATCAATGGCGATTCCACCTCCTTCAAACCATCTGTATTACGCACACCATTGCTTCTAAATACCATCGGAAATGTTTGTTCTTTCTTCGGCTCAACAGTAACGACAGAAGATGAGTTACAACTACCCCGCCTCGTATATGAGTCAGATACACTTTGAGAAAAGCAAAACAGGTACAAACATATCAGAGATTTTGGATGGGGTAAGACATCCAAATGACCTAATAATACTACTTAATAACACTCCATATTACATAACATAAGGATACCCAATTGCGATCGATTAATGGTAACAGTGAGAAAGCTTTGTAGTTTGAGACTCAATTGAAGTTTCCAAGATTGATTCTTCCCATGCATTAATTTCTCTTTGTTCGACAGCTGATGTGTCAATCTCTCGTTCTACAACTGAGCGGCAAAACAGGGAAAATTTGTGCGAAATTTTAAGTTCTACGTGAGATTTGAAGCGTGGTTTTTTCCAAATTTCTAAGCGACTTTGTATGAAAATTGTATATTAAGTTTTCTATGTTGTTGTTGTATTAAATTTGAATGAATATTGTATAAAGTTGTACAATGTTATTGTAGTTGTTTTAAATTTCTAAAAAGCTAACATGAACTTTATATAAAATTACACAGTTATATATATATATATATTTCATATCATTTTTTTATAATTTTCATATACGAAAAATGTGAGAATTCTAAGCATTGAGCGAGCTATACATATTTCATACACAATTTTTTGAGCAAAATTATTAAGCCTTGAACGGATATACACATTTCATACATTTTTCACACACAAATTTTAAGACTTGGGCGATGTATACCCATTTCATACAGTTTTCATACACAATTTTAAGCGAAAATTTTCGTATATGTTTTATAAGAAATCTATCGTTATATTTTGTAAACTGAAAAGTATCGTCATATTTTATAAATATACCCTATTCTTATGTATATACATGTCATTCTCCCATGAAGAATAGCTTTATTTTCTTGGATGATCCAAGTGCAGAGAAGCTGATATGTTAGTTATTTCAGAGTAACAAAGAGCTCCTAGAGTTTTCTTCTTCAGTTGTTCAGTCACTGGAATAAGTTAAAGGCTATCATTGCCAATTGATTGTGTGAGAACTTTATATCGTAAGTGCTTAATTTTTTTTTATTTCCTTGAATTCTAAGGAAGTTGTACAATTATCCAAGTAATTTTTTTCATATTAGCAGTTGTTATAAACTTTTATGGCACCTATATATGCTTGTATGCAGATTTTAGAACAATTCCTGGTACTACTGATGGTGTACCGGGACTACCTAGGTATGCATAGTGCTTATATTATATAATAATACCATTTGTTATTTAATTCCTCGGGAATATTAATGATGGAACTATATACATTTAGCCATTATCATGAACAGTGTATAACTATTAGAATATTTTTAAGTCTATCTAACATTATGTGCAAAATACATGTCACTCGTAATGAACAATAAAATGAAAAAAGTTTATGTAAGAGAATAAAATAATACGTCTTGTCCTCTAGTCTCTGGTTATATGCGGCTGAAGATCACTTTCATTACGACTTAGTATTCCTCGCTCCCTTGAATAATCCGCTCTGCCAGCATGAATTTTTTATTTGGTTTAACCATCCGCCATTCCAAGCATACTGATTTGACTAATCAAAATTCGTATAGTGTAGGATTACTGAAGCAGAAAAACCTTATTATTAGGAATTTATCCTTTATTAAAATTGAAATATTATCTCATTCATCTCACCACATTCCTTGATAATTCAACTGACATTAAGACTCTTCGGGCATGAAGTTGAAGGTCACTTTCATTACAATTTTTTGGGAATCTCTTATCCTCACTCTGTTCTGCTTATATGAAGACAAAGGTCCACTTTCATGAAACATAATATGCATACTATTTTCTGCTTATAAACAATTCTTTGAGAAAGTCGAAAGTTGTACAAGCAAACTAAATCAACAAATCCTCAAGGGGGAATGGATATCAAAGTTGAGATTATCTCCAAAGAAATAATCAAACCTTCTTCTCCAAGTCCAAAGAGCCCTAAAAGCCACAAGCTTTCTCTTTTAGATCAAAAGGCTCCAAATTGTTACACTACATTCATTCTCTTCTACCACAAGAACTCAAGCAGTAGTGATTTGGTAAATGTTCTAGATTCTCTTAAGGTATCCCTCTCGAAAACCTTAAATCACATGAACCAGCTTGCAGGAAGAGTTAAGGATGGATTCACAGTTGAATGCAACGGCCAAGGTGTTGCTTTCTTATGCGCCAAGGTTCACGAAGACATGTCAAGTGTGCTTAAGAACCTTAAAATTCAAGTCCTCAGAAGATTACTACCATTGAATCCATTGACAAGATCAGATGACTATGTCTTATTGGCACTACAAACAAACTGTTTTGTTTGTGGTGGAATTGCTATAGGCATTTGTATTAGTCACCTTATAGCTGATGGTTCTTCCGTGGCTACTTTCCTCAACACTTGGGCAAGCATTAGTCGCGCAAAAAATGATAGCATTAATATTTCAGACAATTTGTTCATGGATTGTACTTCCATTTTTCCACCGGAAGAGGTCCACAGTTTTTCCGTGTTTCAATTTGGGGGAAAAGATCAAATTCCACCAAAAATGGCAGCAAGAAGATTCGTGTTCGATGAATCCAATATTTTGGCTCTGAAAACGAAAGCAGAACGTTCAACTTCTCGGGTAGAGGCCGTGCTAGCCTTTGTATGGGAAGCAGTTATTGCAGCCATGCAGAAAAGGAACAATAACAGTGCTATCAAAAATTATGTGATAAGAATTCCAATAGACATGAGGAGAAGAATTCAACCTCCATTACCTCAACAAACTATGGGAAATATCATACATATGGCAGAGGCAAATTGGGAAGTCTCGGAGGGAGCTTTGGACTATAAGTCACTAGTGAAAAAAGTTCAAGATTCAATAAAGAATGTAACTAAACATGGCTATGATGCAAAGAATATGGATGATAGGGTAACGGCACTAAATAAAGAAGTGGGAATACTTAGCTCCACTAGTTTGTGTAAGCTTCCTTTCTATGACATTGATTTTGGATGGGGTAGGCCAAAATGGGCATCTGTTGGAGCCATAGCTACAAATTTGGTTGTTTTAATGGACACTAGGGATGGGAAGGGAATAGAAGTATGGCTTGGGTTGGTAGAGGAAGACATGGCCATACTTGAGAAAAATCAAGAATTCTTCAAACTTGTTTCTCTAAGTCGATCTATTTTCTGAATCAATGTTTCGTTCATTCACATATTTTCCAAAGGAACACCTCAAATACCTATTTATCTCAATTGTGCTCGACTTCTCAAATCAACGCGGAGGCGACATCTGTCCAAATTTATGTTGCTTTATAGAAAGATAGCTACAGAAATGCAATATTATGAAGTTTATTTTTCCTTTTCTATTTCATACCTAACCAATTGGAAAATGCAATAGTGGGTTAAGGGCAAACACAATGAAAATCATACTAATAAATACAAAACTTTCCCAAGCTCCTCTCCAAAATTTTCTGAACCAAAGAAACAAAACCACCACGCAATAATAGTGTTACATACTCAAAAGAATGCCCCTGCCAACCATTTTGTTGAGAATTTTCTGTCTAAGACTCCTCCTTGACACAATTCTTCTCTTTTGTGTCCAAAAGTTCAGGCCATTTAATCTTCTCCTAAAAATTACTACCGGCGGCGTGAAAATCAACAACTATATCGTTGTTCCACCACAGAATAATGGAGACGGAAGAGCTCAAGAGTGTCTTACATATGTTCGACAGGAATGGTGATGCCAGGATTACAAAAAAGGAGCTGAACGATTCGTTAGAGAAAATGGGGATCTTCATGTCCTGTTCAAATTTGGCGCAGATGATCAACAAGATTGACGTGAATGGTGACGGCTACATCGATATTGACGAATTCGGTGCTCTATATGAGATCATAATGGAAGAGCGAGATGAGGAGGAAGACATTCGAGAGGCCTTCAATGTGTTCGACCAAAACGGGGACGGATTCATTACTGTGGACAAATTGAAATCCGTCTTGGGATCGCTTGGTCTCAAGCAAGGGCGGACCATCGAACGACTGCAAGCGGATGATTAAGAAAGTGGATGCTAACGGAAGATGGAATGGTGAATTTTACAGAGTTTGAGCAGATGATGAGAAGTGGCGGATTTGCTGCATTGGGTTAAAGAGAAAATTTCAGTAAGACCTTGGAAGTTGGAATCTTGCTACTCTTAAACAAAGGTCTCGGGGTTGGTTGTTAGAAATTTTTTGGTATTTCTGTATGGAGTCTTTACCACCTTAATAGACCAATTTGACGCTAATGTTAATTTGTCAATCAAGTGAACTTGGAATACTAGATGACTAAACCAGAAAAGAAAAGAAAAATAGAGAGAAAAATACCCATTTCCCACTGTTATGTTTGTTTGAATAGAAGGGACACAAATAAAAAGGAGTTTTCCTGCTCTTTTCGTAGGTTGAGACTTGTAAATAGTTTGTTATATTTTCTAATATTTATATTATTTTCTTTGGCTCCTCCCTTGAAGAATCTTGATATAAAAGCATGACTCCCTCATTTTCATTTTTCGAGTCTCTGTGAACGCATATTGTGCAGATTAGGATTACCTCCAGTATTTAATCCCCAGTAATGTTCCATAGAGGCTTTGATTGAAGCCACCAGTCCTCTTGAGATCTAAAGGTTTATATTGCATCTCTTATCCTCTATTCTGCACAACAGGTGATGTGAAGAGAAAGATTTTCATTCTTCTTTTCTTCTTATTTGCAAGTTGATGAAAGAAATCCCCCGACTTAAATTTCTTCTTTCTGTTCTATTACTCTTTCCTTAACCCGGTTTTAATATCTATCTCTTGAAATCACAAGAACGCAGTTTCTCACAGAAGCTTTTCCTTGCTTCTATGCCATTCTCCATTGTGATATTCTTTACGTGTGAGTGCTCACAAAATTTCTCATTATCAGCATTTTCTAATTTGTTTTTGGGATTTTCCATATTTTCTCCTTTCTTAGAAGCATGTTTCACTTTACACTATTATGATTTGGGTACAGAAGTTCATGAATAACAACCAGAAGGCTCTTAGATTGAATGGACCCTTCAGTATTATATCCTCCAGTACATTTCAATGGACCATTAGATTGAAGCCGCGTGTTCATCTGAATTTGAAGGCTTAGATTATATCTTCTTTCCTCTCTTTTCTTCTTCACCTTGTATTTTCCACCATTACTGTTACTGACCTTTCACAATTCCTCTTTGGTTGATTAAATTATCAATCAATCTCTTTCTATATTACTTTAAAGAATACTAATAACCATTCACAAAAAACAGTACAAAAAGACTAGCTGCCTCATTCCCCACATCTGGAGATAAGGGGGAACAAAAGAATAAGACCAACCTTCTATCAAAGTCAGATCCAGCGTAATCCTCACCTCATGATTTTAGGAAGAAGGGCGTTTACTGGTAATGCTTCCAGCACATCTTCCTTTGTGCCAATGAAAACTAGCATAGGGTGGACAGTTGGGAAAAAGCTGAGATAAAGGATCAAGATCAATGAATTATTTCTATGAAATATAACTAGGTTGGGGTGAAACTAGAGGTGTTCATTACCCTCATGATCTAAAGCCGCAGAGTTCCGATCGAGTGACACAAACTAGTTTAGAACAAACAGCAAAGAGGTGCAAAGTTTTAACAATGAAGCATAACTACAAAGGAAAGTTTTTTAAAAAATGGTATTCTAGCTGAATGAAAACTAGATACCGTTAAACAAATTGGCCTGACCTCAAATAAATTATTCTCTTGAATACAGAATAGAAGAACCACCTGCAGAATGTCACAAATCAGTTAGGAAAGTGAGATAAAGGACTCCACAAATGCATGATTTAAAGAGTTTGAACTAAGCATAATGCATGATATACCAAACAGTTAGGAAATCAAAATAGATTTTGAGTGCCACATTATCGGATTTCTTGAAATTTGGTTTAGCAAACAGCATGATACTAAAAACCTTCAGTAAACTTCTTGATTTTATCAGACTAACTCTTCAATCTACATGACAAACTGTTTCAGCTGAAATCTACTCAAATGGAAGTGTATGACATGTGTCCATTCTTAGGCACTCGCGTTCAAGAAAAGCTTTTGAGAAATTTAGAGCTGAATTAACATGTTTGCTGAATGGACGATAAAGTTAATAGGAAACAACATCGAGATGCAGGACTCAAGAAACATAATTTATTCACCTCGTGAACTAATCAAAGCTGAATTTGAGGATTTGTACTTACAAGAATATGTATGTTGTACACCAGTACTGAGAGTTTAATATTACATAGGCAGATCTCTAACACTTAGGAATTCCATGCCACCAGTCGCTGCACAAAAAGTCAAATTAAAAGATATTTATCTATATATATACAAGGATAAGCAAGTATCTTCTGGTAATGGCACAGAAGGTGATATTTTTAAGTGGGGAGGACGTTTAGAGTTATTTCTTTTGAGGCAAACAAAAGGGTTTCAAAGAAGCAAATTAGAAGAATGTACCATAAAGTATGTTAACACATTTAGGCTGGTAAAAAAAATTACTGCTGTATAAAACCCTACTTTACTAGTACAACAATTGATTTATGATACAAAGCTCTGCATTAATTCAACACCTCTGCATTTCTAATACAATGTTTAGATTCTGATATGAAACTCCACGAAAAATAATGTCTACAAAATTTGTGCGGAAACCTATGTATTATTTTACACACAATAGAATGTGGAATATCAATATGTGTGCCAATGGAACTCACTTTAGTAAATAAAGAATAAACTCTTGAGCCGAGGGTCTTCGAAACAGCATCCCTACCTTCCAAGGTAGGGGTACAATCTGCGTACACTCTACTCTCCCAAGATCCCACATTTTGGGATTTCACTGGGTATGCTGCTGTTGTTGTATAAAAAAGAAAATTCATGATAATTATATGGCAATATCTTAATATTTTGTATAAAATAATTTTGTAAAGAAAACGTTTAAAAGTTGTTAAATTCTCTTTTAGTTTTAAAAAAAAACGTCTAAAAGCATACTACCGAGTAAATTTAATTCTTGAATTTGGTATCGCAATTTTGCATGACAATCCATGTACTATAAATTTACAGCATAATTATTCATGTATGACATTCTTCCATTGTCGTATCATTTACGGGAAGCTAGCTATCAGGTCTATAATCGACGCACGGTGCCCCGGCGCCCAACTCAGTTGCAGAGGCCTAGCTTGTCTTCCTCTAGTTGCCCCACCCAATAGCCAATAACAACAACATACCCAGTGAAATCCCACAACATGGGGTCTGGAAAGGGTAGAGTGCACGCAAACCTTACCTCTACATTGGTAGGTAGAGCGGTTATTTTCGAGAGACCATCGGCTCTAGACAAAGCACAAGCACAAGAAAAGCAAGAGAAACAGTCAAACCTGGACAAGAAATTTAAAGCAGTATGAAAATGCTGATAGCACATTCTGAAAAAAGAAGCAGTAACTAACGCAGGTAAATAAGATAAACAAAGTACACTAGAGAACACATAGCAGCAGAAATCAAACGACAATGGACTATAGAGCAATATTGCGCCAACTAGTATGACAGGCTAAGCGGGCCTAAAATAATAGCACTACAACTACCAATTTGTAAGCGTAAGTAGGACTACGCTGGACTACCTACTACCCTAATCCGTGTCCTCCATAACCCCCTATCTAAGGTCATGTCCTCAATAAGTTGCACATGCACCATATCCCATCTAATCACCTCCCCAATACTTCTTCGGCCTACCTCTACCCCTCTTGAACCCATCCATAGCCATCCTCTCACACCTCCACACTGGGACATTTGTCTCTCCTCTGCACGTTCCCGAACCATCTCAACCTCGCTTCCCGCATCTTATCCTCCACCGAGGCCACTCCACTCTTTCCCGGATATCATCATTTCTAATGATATCCCTCTTTGTATGCCCACACATCCATCTCAGCATCCTCATCTCCGTAACTTTCATCTTTTGGGTGTGCGAAGTCTTGACCAGCCAACACTCCCCCTTACAACATAGTCGGCCTAACCACTACCTTATAGAACTTGCCTTTAAGTTTTGGTGGCACCTTTTATCACACAAGACTCCAGATGCGAGCCTCCATTTCCTCCACCCTGCCCCAATACAATGTGTGACATCGTCATCAATCTCTCCATTCCCTTGGATAATAGACCCGAGGTACTTGAAGCTTCCTTTCTTTGGAATGACCTGAGTACCAAGTCTGACCTCCACGCCTGTCTCAAGGTCGCTCCCGTTACTGAACTTGCAATCCAAGTATTATGTCTTGGTCCTACTCAACCTGAACCCTTTAGACTACAGAGTCTGTCTCCAAACCCCCAGCTTAGTGTTTACTCTGCTACGAGTCTCATCAATCAGGACTATGTCAGCTGCGAATAACATACACTATAGCACCTCCCCTTGGATTTGTCGCGTCAATCCATCCATCACCAAGGCAAATAAGAATGGGCTAAGAGTTGATCCCTGGTGCAGCCCAATCATGATTGGGAAGTACTCCGAATCTCCGCCTAATATTTGTACCCTGGTCTTGGCTCCATCGTACATATCATTGATCGCCCTAGTGTACGCCACAGGTACACCACTAACCTCCAAACATCTCCATAGAACCTCCCTAGGGACTTTATCGTATGCCTTCTTGAGGTCGATGAAAACCATATGTAAATCTCTCTTCCTCTCCCCTATACTGCTCCACCAACCTTCGAATAAGATGAATGGCTTCTGTAGTCGAGTGCCCCGGCATAAATCCAAACTGTCAATAGGTCAAAAAAGGTCGCAGCCAGTTGCCCTTCCCGTTATCATCGAGCTTCTTCTAGTTGCGGGACGAAATCCGACATCCAATTGTTGGCTCTGAATAACCAGCCCAGCAATAAGTTCAATTGTTCCATAACTTGCTCCCCTATTTGGAAAAAGCCTTGCTTATTCAAGAGTACCAGGAAGGACAAAATAAGCATTACCCATTATTATTTACGGAAAAGGGTCAGATTTGCAAAAAAAAGTTATATTTGCCCATTATACTTTTTGATATATTTACCCTTCCCATCCTACTTTGGTTCATACTTACCCCTGGACAGTTAGGTCTCTTGTCCTCGCCTTTATTATCATACGTGGCGCCTACATGGTGCCTACGTGGATATTTATTTCTCACCAATTAAATTCAATCCAAATAAAACCCAACCCATCCAGCAAATAACACCCAACTTGCAAATGTGATCCTCACTCCAATAGAGTTTCTCAGATTTCTCCACAATTTCTCTCTTTCTGGGCATATAGGGAGAAGCCTCTTGAGGTTTTTATCTTTGTCTAACAATAACTTTACCGGCAATATTTAATCCCATTCTTGCCCAAATACCTAGCTTGAGGGTGATTGATTTGAGTGAGAATAGTTTGTAATGGTCAATCTCTGATGAAGTTTTTCGACAATGTGGGTCTGTACAATCCGTTTTCTTTGCCAAGAACAATCTCACTGGCCAAATCCCTCACTCTTTAACCTCTTGCTTAGCAATGCAAAGGGTTAAATTTTCATGGAATCGGCTCTCAGGTCAATTGCCCTCAGCGTTATGGTCCCTAACCTCTCTCCGATCCCTTGATGTTTCTAATAATTTATTGGAGGGTGAGATTCCTAAATTAATTGAGGGTTTATATTCTTTGAGGTAATTAATTTACAGAAAAACAAGTCCACCGGTTGGCTGTCTGAAAATATTGGCAACTGTGAGTCAATCGATTTCAGTGAGAATTTGCTTAGGCCTTAGTGGAGGCCTTCATATATCTATGAGAAGACTGGGTTTATGTACCACTATGTATTTAAATTTGCAAGCTGAGTTGGTCTGGACGGATCGGGTTTGATTTTGACTGAATTTAATTTTCAAAAAACAAAATTGTGAGAAATAGATATCCACGTAGGATAATAAAGGTGGGGACAAGAGAACTAACTGTTCAGGGGTAAATATGAACCCAAAGTAGGATGGGAAGGGTAAATATATCAAAAAAGTATAACGAAGGGAAAATATAGCTTTTTATGAGAATACAGGGGCAAATCTGACCCTTTTTCGTATTATTTATGGCATAAAATCTATGTATCATTCGTAGAAAAAAAACTCCATGTACAAAAGAGTTAACTTTTCTAAGGTCTCCCCTTCGACCACTTGACATATGAGGATGAGGATTAGGAATCAGAAACCTAAGGATATCCCTGACCTCAGAAACCAGAAACGGGGGAGCAGATCCCCTCCAATGAGCATCTGCTCCAGTACGTTCGGTAGTGCCTCTAAATTCTTACACATCTTATTTCAATGGACCAGATTTATTTATTAACCAAAGACACTTTAACCATGGTCAAAGGAAAAACTTCACTGCACAATAGTAGCAGGTCTTGCACTTTATGTCGCCGGAACACCGCCATATATTATCAAACATCCACAAAATTTTCGAATCTGAAAAACTTGCAATCGAATTGCAATTCAAACATCCAAGACCAACTTAAACCACAGAAAACAATTTCCTCAAAAATGGTGCAGATCATACTGATGATTTTAATGTTTCCAATTAAATAACTATTGACTTCATTCCGTGGAAACAATCGGGAAGGACAAATGGATGGCAAGTTATTTGAAGTGGTCATTGGTAACATAGGAGCAACCAATAATGCATCTATAACTTGAATTTGCTTCTAGATGTGATCAAAGCTGAATTACTGAGCACTTTTTATAATGAAGAAAAAAGCTAGAATTTATTTCCAAGTTAAAAAGCCTGAGATACCATCCCTCTAGACTCTAGTGCAGTTCTCTCTTACAATGAATAATAGTTGACTATCTTTCTTCTGAGATGTTTGGAAGAAAGAGGGAAAGAGTTCTGGTCAGACAATCGAGACCCAAGAGGAGAGAAAGGAGGAAGAAAGAGGACTGCTGACCATGGTTAAAGTGTCTTTGGTTAATAAATAAATCTGGTCCATTGAAATAAAAAAAATGTAAGAATTTGGAGGTACCACCGGACGTACTGGAGCAGATGCTCACTGGAGGGGATCCGCTCCCCAGAAAAGGACGTGACCGGTCTCCCCCGGTATAACAAAAAGAAAGTAAGAAGGGTTCCAAACCATTAAAAGTCTTGGCCCTTAAAATATATTGTGAAGACCCCTAATTTACTAAGGCTGGAAAGAATGCTCACCTAACAACCGACTAGAGTAACAACTCCTCACAGTGGAGTCCTAGAAGATTTCACCTGATCACATATACTCATTTATAGACAATATGATGCACTGAAGAAGAATTATAGTAGACAAATTTGAGATCCAAGGAGGTGGATAATGGATCACATTACTATGCCATATGTGGAGGTCTCTGGAGGGGAGTTATAGACATGGACCATGGGGTTAAACAAGGATATCATTTTACAATAGGCAATGCGATAGAATCAACATCTAAAGACAGAGAAGCAATGATGTCCTTTTTTCCCCCAACATTTCAGCATTCTGACTGTTAAGACAAGTACAATATTTACATAATATTGATTTGATCAAGCATTTGATTTAAGGATTTAATTGGACTTTGTAATTATAATTTATACACCTACCAAATTGTATACACACTTGTAATCACTATAAAAGCTTGAGGGGATAATCAAGCTTCTGAGTTAAATTCTCTCTTTTTGTACTAGCTGGGCACAGGCTTTTCCCACTTAGCTACTGTATAAAAGCTGCTTCTCAAAACAAAAGGAGAAAGGTAAAATACAATCTCACCCTACATCTCGTTCCTCCTCCAGTCTGCTTTATGGTTAAGAGCGACATGTTGAAATGGCTAAGTTGTGAGTGGATCTCCCTTTTTTTACTCAGTGTGAGAGGATATCATCTTTTACATATCATATGATAAAGAACGGTGACAGCAGAAAGTAATGGTACAGTACCAGGTTGCTCAATATTCCAACCCTTTTACTAGTCCAACTTCCAGTCAAGAATGTTAGATCATATAAGGATATTCCAACCCTTTTACTAGTCCAACTTCCAGTCAAGAATGTTAGATCATATAAGGTGTCTGTTCATTATTGAATTCGAGAACCAGGTTCAATCCATTTGCTAATTCACTTAGTCAATTTAACGAGCAAACACTAAAGCAACAACATTAAATGCAAACCTTAGATACAAGACGAATAGATCTTCTAGGACGCGTTGCACTTCTCAAAACTCTCCCATCATTACAATGATGACCATTATCAGATTTACCGTCATGCCTCTTTCTCTTCTTCCCTCCATGGGATAATTGCTCCTTCTTCTTCAGAAGCTCTCTGCAAGTGTACAAGTCCAAAAATAAAATTTCATCCTTGTGTCATCAGATTCTAAAATTCACAGCATCTTAATTTAGGAAGAGAGATTACTTTGACGCTTCTGTTCTGTTGGCATGGCTGTCCCTTGCCTGTAAAAAGAAAGACATCATGACGTTAACTTGTTTCAGGTTTTCATGAAAGAAACAAAAGAAATAAATTATAATAAGACAATCACAAAAACAAATGTCTACATATCTAGTGATCATTTCTAATCACATGCAAAGAAGAAGAGGATAAATATAGGAAGTAGGCAAGCTGAGAAATGGAAGAGCTGTAAAATATGTAACTTCCACTTAGTCAAGCCAATAGTGGTCGAAAAGAACAGCCACACAAACATCAAAGTGGAAGTAGAACAAATACAAATTTGATCAAAACCGATAGACCCACATTCATTCCCAATTATCTAATTTTATCCGTGGTCACAGCCACCACCATTTCACCTTTGCTTCTCTCACCTCTGGAGCCTCCCCCGCCCAAATGGCGTCCCTCACGGGAACCACCACCACTGGTTCCGCACAATTGACTTTCAATCAAGGTTCGGGCCATTCATATTCCCTATCACGGCCCTCATAGCGTGCTCAGCCTTGAAGGTATGCAGCCAAAAACCCTAGAGCTACCGGTCTCGTGGTCGTTGGTGATCTTTGATTTGAGTATTTCACTAATCTGAGCAAAAGCCTTCGCAGTGGTTTGATTCGTGGTAGCCCATGCAAGCCCACAGACACCTGTACTCCACATTGGCAGATGACTTCTTTTTTTCTTTCTGGGGACTCTCGAGCGGGAAGAGGGGGGGCACAAACTATTCCAATATTTAATACTACTATCATTTTCACAAACTATCAGACCAGTAATAAGCTTATCAAAGTGGATATAACCCTACTATCAAAGTGGATACAACCCTACTAATGAATGCCATGTCACAAGCTAAGAAACATGTCTACAAAAAACAAAAACAAAGAGAAGAAAGTAGCCTCGAATAAAGCTGGTAAGCTCAGATTACCAACATGTTGACAAATACGTGTAATGAGGAAACTACATAAAACATAAGAATATCCTTTACATAGTCCTCAAAAGTTAAAATTTAACCATTCGTAGAGCAGAAACTATATTTCAGACTGGTCGGACATCCCACTACTTAGAAAATCTAGATGGGAATGATGGGCTACATACAATCACGTTCGCAAAGCAATGACCTAGAAAGCTACCATAGCAAAATGCACCAGATTATGCTAAGAAGATATTACCCCTCCATCAGCAGATGAAGGCGTTTCATCCACGAAAATGCTACAGCTATCCTCACAAGAATGGGGTAGTTGACTTCTGAGGCTCTCTGCTGCATCAACCAAATTACCAAGGCAATCTTTTCCAGAAAAAGAATATGATGAATGATGATGATGACTGCCGATTTCTGAAGCCTCTATCTCTGTAAAATCAGTTTCCGAAGAGAGATGAGATAGCACTATAAGCTTCTCTGAGACACAACTTCTCTGCCTTTCAGAATTGAGACAACTTACATCACAGAGCCTGGTATTCTGATTTTCATTTTTATTATGTTTTAGCTCTGGCACATCTGCAAGGGAACTGATAGCTACTTTCTCCAACGATGCATGAAAAGATTTACATAGCCTAGTATCGAAGGCCTCTGTAGTGTTTTCTGGGTTACAAGCCTCAACACTGACAGTTTCATTAATAGCCTCTGGTCTTTCTGAAGCTTGAAAGGTATTCAGACCAATACAGTTTATCTCCGCTGCCATACAAGCATTTACATCAGTGAGATTCATGTTCTGTATACCCCAAATGGTTCTAAATGACGATGGACTTCCCTTTTTTCCTTCTGAACGTGTAAAATTTTCTACAGAAACATCACATGATTTTGTCGTTGCTGAAAATCCCAAAGATGCATCATCTGTATTTTCTGTATGACATACAACATCAGCAGTACCACATAAACTTGAGGAAGAAACAGTTTGTGCATGGCCACCGTTAAATCTACTGTCTGAATCTGTTTTCCAGAGAAATGAACTTGTCATTTGTCTGTTATTTCCTAGGTATTGAATCTCCTGACAGAAACTTTGAAATTTGTGATTCTGCGGATTATGACATACACACACCTTCTTTTCCAATCTTTTAAAAGAGTCTGATGGGCATGAATCCAAGTCAACATAAAGGTTGATTCCATCTTCTGATGAGACAGAAAACTCAAAAGAAGGCCCATGCATTGACTTTATGTCGGAAGTAAATGTATTCTTGGAAAAACTTATTTGTGGACTGTGAAGTCTTTGATTGAAACCCTTCTCATCACACTGAGCATTGAATCTTGAAAACAATATCTCTCCAGAAGAATCTAGAACGTTGTACCCATTGCCTTCAGAAGTTTCTATATCTGCTTTCTGCATCAAGACAAACTTGTATTTCAGAGATCAACCCAGGGCATCTAAGCACGTGATGTAACAACAAACAAACCTTTATAAAGTATTTTTGAGATGATCGTGTCACAATACAAATTCATAATGAACTCATCATCATGTATCTCTCCCCCTAATTTTCAAATTCATTCATCACAAAAGTAAGATTGTCTATCATAAACCCGAAAGCCAACATTTACCTTGAAGTAATTGATCAAAGAACTCACGAGATTGGGTTTTGTCTTATAAGGAGACAAACCGTACTTCTTACACAATTCTTGAAGCTTTTTCTTGGGTATGCTGTAAATGGAATTCCCACTGTCCTTCGTCTTCATCTCTTTAAAGGAAAAACTCTCTGCTCCCTGCATCACGACAAACTGACACTTCAGTGATCAATTCAGGTCATCTAAGAAGGTCGTGTGACAACCAAGAAACTTAAATCAGGCATTTTCTAGATGATCATATCAATAATACAATTACCAATGAATTCAGTTTCATGTATGAGATGTTCAATCTCACCCAAATGTTCACTTTTATTCACCAAAAAATAGTATATTCTTTAACATCTACCTTGACGTAAGTGATCAAAGAATTTATAAGATTAGGCTTTGTCTTATAAGGAGATAACCCGTGTTTCCTGCACAAATCTTGAAGCTCTATCTTAGGTAGCCTGCTAATGGAATTTCCACTGTCCTTTGTCTTCATCTCTTTAAATAAAAGCTCATCTGCTCCCTGCAGCAAGACAACTTGTATTTGAGTGGTCAATCCAAGTCCGCTAAGCAGGTTACAAAACAATCAAGAAACTTGAATAAGACATTTTCAATATGATCACATCAAGAATACAATCTCCTAATGAATTCATTTTCATTTATCAGATGTTTAATCCCACCAAAATATTCACTTTTAACACCACAAAAATAAGATTGTTTACGACATTTACCTTGATGTAAGGGACCAAAGAACTCACAAGATTGGGTTTTGTCTTATAAGGAGATAACCCGTGTTTCCTGCACAAGTCCTGAAGTTTTTTCTTGGGTAGGGCCGGTAGGCTGCGAATAACATTTCCATTGTCCTTCGTCTTCATTTCTCTGAATGAAAATATATAAGCATCATGCAGTTGTCCATAGTTGCATTTACGTTTCTTGAAATGAAAACTACAGATTAACAAGTAAACATAATCTAGAAAACTAGAAGCTCTTTCTGTCATAGGTTGCAAAACAAATTCTCAACTCTGAATCTTTTTCAGTTAACTGGAACAGTGATTATCTCACAACAAATGAATTTCAAGAGACATGGGAGATCAAGATGAAATATCAACAACAACAAACCCAATGTAATCCCACAAGTGGGGTCTGGGGGATAGGATGTACGCAGACTTTACCCCTACTTCGTGGATTAGAGAGGTTGTTTCCGATAGACCCTCGGCTCAAAAGAATCAAGATGAAATATCATTGTATTTAAACCAAACAAAAAAGAACAGTCTTTTTCTTTTCTTTGTACATGAGTATTGTGTAACATCTTTTCATCCATTGCATTTCAAGTGTCCCCTTAGGAGTATGAGTATAAGTGTTATCTGAATATATCTGGTTTTTGAATGTATCACAGCATAAAAGTAGACAAAGTTCATTCTATTAGTAAATTCTAACTTTAATGGTGTAAATGTTACCAGTTTCGCATATAAAGCTCAGATGCTCAACTGCACAGAGCTTCCGAAGTAAGAAGGCAGTTGGAAACTTAAACTAGTAATAGGGGGATTATCTCTTTCGGTACAATAACACATGTTACAGGGATGATTTGGCATTAGATCTGTGCATAAGAAACTAGAAAGAGAAAGGTCTAATGCTCAAAGTTTCTCTCAGATTTCCTCTTTCTCATGCAAATGTACCAACATCACATCTTTGGCAGAAATCGAAATATACTTCTAAGTGAAACTTTCTGAGACCCTTAAGTTTATCCTCTTATCGATTGCTCATTTAAGAGACTTCCTAGGGCGAAAAATGAATCATATAACTCCGGGTCGATCTCTAAAACTAGCAGTAAATGTTGTCAATTCCAAATTTGTTTCCGGAATCATTAGGGCTTTCGGGGCTGTTCTAGCTCTTTCCTGCCTACGTTTTCTTTTTGCTCTAATGTGGATACTTCCATCTAAGAAAAATATAGGAATTTCTAACACTGAGTTTATGGTCTCCTTTTACCAGGACAAGCAACCACATATACGAGCTAACAAATCGCCTCAGAGATCAACACAGCTTTTGCTACAGTTAGAAAATATTATGCTCCACGTAGCAGGAAATAGAAGTTTCTAACTTTTTATCAATCTCCAATCCCTTCGAATTACTGAGATCACAATATACACCCAAAATCAAAAACCAAGTCCAACGCCTTTTTAAACTAGAAAGAAAAAATTGACATTTTACTCACCCACTTTGTTCTGGCGACACCAAACAAAGTGAATACTCAACATTTTATAAATCCCTAAAGAACAAGACATGCACAAACTTTGTGCTCATTACACTTTTCACTTTCCTAACTTTCTCTCCAGGACTCCTCCACGCCAAATGAAAACAGGTAGAGCACCCACCACATAATAAAAGTTCACAGTTGTAAGGAAGTAATTCCCAGTGTGTTCAGAGGCGTTTTCGGGGCGAGTTCCAAGGCGAACCGGGGCGGGGCATACCAAAAACGCTCCGGGTGCAAATGAAAGGCGTAGATCCATAGGGTGTACGCCCTAGAATTTGGGGCGTAAGTCCCGGGCTTAAAAGTGTACGCCCTGGGCGTTAAATTTGATTTTTTTATTTTAAAATATTTTTGCTATAGATTATAATTTTTATTATTGGTGTAATGAGATTTATACTTTATGTTATCATGTTTTCATGTTGTAGTTTTTCCTAAAATATATAAATAACACATTCATAAATAATATTTTTAAATGATTATGTCTGAAATTGGTAGGATAGAGATTTCATAGCACTATGTTCCTAAGGCAACTTTTTAAATTTTTGTCGTTGCTATTACACTTTTTATCCTTCTCCTTTCTTGAAATATATAAATGAAATGCAAATATCAGTGAAGGGTGGAATGGACTAATAGATGTGGAGATTAATGATGAAGTGGATGAAGATTTTATTGTAAAGATTATCTAGGCTATTTTTTGTGTTATTATAATAATTTCTTTATATTATTGGTGATTAATTTGAATTTATTTGCAGAATTTTAATGAAAAAATTTACTTTTACTTAATTTTTTAGTAATAAAATTATAAAATTGAAGATACATGAGACATACGCCATGTAGATCCATGGGACTTACTCCCCGTGTCTTGGGGCTTACGCCTCGCCCCGTGCTGCATAAAACGCCATGCCTTTAGTAACATAACTAATGTGAATAGTTTCCCTTATTGATGACATAATTCACCAATACAACCACCTCTACATGAGAAATAAAAAAAGGGAAACCTTATCCACACCCTTCTTTACAAAGTCTTATCATATCATTTCTCCTAATTAAAAAATTCAATTTACTGATGAAGTAAGGGAATTTCATTACATGGCATCCAGAAGATGCACAGCAAAAAGGGAGTGTCTGCTCCTATACAAAAAAAAAAGTCAACTTTTAAACAATTAAATAGCACCATGCACTACTGAATTCTACACAGAATACATTAAAAATCAGTTGAACACTCAATTTGAAGGACTGACCGTTTTCAATCTTTTAAGTAGGTAAACACTTTCAAGGCTCAATTACCATTAGGTAAGAGAACACTTACTACCAAGGTAGAGGTAAGGTCTACGTACACTCTACCCTCCCCAGACCCCACGTTGTGGGATTTCACTGGGTATGTTGTTGTTGTTGTTAAGAGAACACTTCCAGCCTGGGAAAGTCTATGATTAAGATAAAAAGCTTTGTAATCCTTGCTAAGAAGATAGAGAAGGACTGATGTAGTTAAATAAAATCTTGAAAGAAGATTTTCTATTGAACTGAACCTCGACCAAGAAAGTAACCAATTTCTCCTTGCTATCTTCCATACTTCCAACCTCCTGATATGCTCCTTTAACATGAGGAATTGGAAGCTTTCATCTTTAAAACACTGATGGAAATTAGGATCATACATGTTCTTATGCTCAATGTTCCCCTCTGCTAGGCTTTCTAAATTTCCTTGTGGTTTTGACTGTTATACCTTTCTCCTGACCACATATAGATGTTACTTCTCAGAAAATGTGAGTATTCCATTGTTGACTAATTATAGCGCGAAGAAATAAAATAACTTTTTTTCATATGAAACATCCACGTGAATCGCTAAAAACATGTGAAGTGTATAGCTAACCCAATAACGGTAGTCTCGTAAGGGGACAGGAGCAGGCTACATTGGACAAAACTTTCAAAAGATCTTTCCAAAGAGATTACATTTGGAACTGTTATATGTCCAAGGGCCGAAATTGAAATACTCCCTCCGTCCATTTTTACCTGTCCATGTTTGACTTGGCACACCCTTTAAGAAGTAATTGATAAAATGATAAGTTTACTATATCACTCATTGTCGAGATTTGGGGTTGAGGGAGAAGCTTTTTGGAGAGGGGTGATTGCGGATAAATATGCGGAGATGGAAGTGGGATGGAGAACAAATACGATCAATATGCCTTTCGGATGTGGTGTGTGGAGGAATATAATGAAGGGGTGGGATAACTTTAACGATAAGATTAGGGATGGGAGTAGAGTTAGTTTTTTGGGGCAAAAGTGGTGTGAAGGTTTGGTGCTTAAGGATGAATTTCCGGTGTTGTATAGATTCTCTTGTCAAAGGGAATTTTCAGTTCATCAAGTTAGGGGGACTCATAGAGACGGGACTTTTTGGGATCTGAGGTTTAGGAGGAATTTTCAAGATTGGGAGGACCGACCTTCAAAGATTTCTAGTTTTACTTCAAAAGCATTGTGAGCCAGTTGACAGACCCGATGCTTTGAGTTGGGAGTTGGAGAATAACAAATTGTTCTCAGTTAAGTCCTTTTATGAGAAGCTTTTGGTTAGGCCAGAGGTCAGTATTCCACATGTCTCGGTCTGGATTCCTAAGATGCCAAGGAAGGTGTGCTTCTTCACGTGGTTGGCTACTAGAGGGGCGATTTTGATGGCGGAAAATCTGAGGAAATGAAAGGTTTTCTTCTTTGAGCTGGTGTTTCCTTTGTAAGGAGACGGTGAGGACGTGGATCATATTCTGTTACACTGCAAGCTAGCCACAAGGTTATGGGAGGATATGTTTAGATGGTTTGGAGTTTCTTGGGTAATGCCAAGATCGTTGAAAGAGTTGATGTTCAGCCGGAAGAGTGGAGTTAGGAGAAGAAGGCACAAGGCTTAGAATGTTACTCCTCTTGCTTTAATATGGGTCATTTGGAAAGAGCAAAATAGTAGAGCTTTTGAAAGGGTGGAGATGAGCTTTGCTCAATTGAAGAGTAGTCTCTGATCCATCATTTTCTTTTGGTGCACCTATGTAGTTCTTGTTTGTTTAGAGGATTGGGCGGCTTTTGGAGAGAATCATATTTTGTAGGTTTCTCCTTTGTTTGGTACACCACTTGTATACGGCCAAGTTGGCCTTGTTAATATTAATGAAATCTTTTACTTGATAAAAAAAACTATATCACTCATTGAATATAAGAAATTCAATGTTTTGGGAAATGATTATAGTTAATAATAAGGCTAAAAAAGGAACTGGGTGATAAATTCGTCTTGGTTTGCTAAACTAGACAAGTAAAAGTGGACATGCATTTTTAATATAGTGGACAAGTAAAAATGGACGGATGGAGTAATTTCAGAGGTTTTCCCTGTTAAGGGAAGTTTTTACTTATTACCTTTGCTAACCATTTGGTTATGGCACAGTTTAAGTAAGCAGTTGAACAAGTACTCCCTCCATCCCGTAATACTTTGTCATGTTTCACTTTTTGAGAATCAAGCTATATTATCTTTGACCAACATTTCTAAATATATTTTCTCACCGTATTGATATGAGAAGAATTGCAACTTATTGTACTTTTTGTATAGTTTTTTAATATCTAATTGAAATTTTCAAATACTCCCTCTATCCCAATTTATACTACACACTTTTCTTTTTAGTTCGTCCTAAAAAGAATAACACATTTCCTTATTTGTCAACAATGTAACTTTAAACTTTATCTTTTACGCTTAACGAGATGATCTATAACCACACAAATATCTTTAGTTTGTTTTACACCAAAAGATTCAAAAGTCTTCCTTTATTTCTTAAACTCTGTGTCCATTCAAACTACATCACATAAATTGAAACGAAAGAAGTATTAAATTAATCTAATCTGATTTAGCTCCAAAAATTAGTCGAATTGACTCTCGAGAAGCGAAACTGTAAAGAATAAATCTTGGGTCTAACTCAACTCAAAAGCTAGCTCATGAGGGAAGGATTAACCAAGTCCATATAAGGAAACCACCCATTCCTTAAACCACTGATGTGGTACTCTTCAACACCCAACCTCACACCCAGGGCCGGACATCTGGTGTGTGGGCAATTTAATATGGGAAACAACATCGGGAAAAAATAATTTGGATGGGCCCTACTCGAATATCATGTTGAAGTATGTGACCGTCTCATCTAAAATCTTAAACTGTTAGAGAGACCACACTTTTAATATTTGATTATATTCTCAATACGTCCCTCACGTGCGGGGTTGATTCTTGTCATTTTTTTTATAATGGGTGGCCAGGACATTGTCTACTCTGATACCATGAAAAGAATGTGGATATGACAAGTAATATGGGACAGAGGGTAGTACCACATAACAAGAGCCAAAAACAGTTCAGATTTGGTCATTCCCTTCAATCAAAAGAAGCCACTATGCTTTAGTTCTAATTTAGCAGATCAATATCTAGAATAAGGTAAGTTAATTTTTAACTATTAACAAAGAAAAAAAGACAAAAATAGTCCTAATTCAAAACTCAAATCCTGAAAAGCGCCAAAACTTAAATCTGCAAAAGGATAAAACAAAGTTCTTCCTAAAACTAGGCATTTTAAGAAAATAAAATGTTATGTACGAACGAACGAACAATGAGTTAATTTGCTTAATAAAGGGAGCTCTAACAAAACGAAGAAGCTTTTCGCTTTTCTCTAAGTTTACTGCGAAAGCGAAACGAGGAAATAGTGAGAGTTTGGATTTGTTACCTTTTTTAGTATCAATAATGGAGAGTTCTTAAGTAATAGAATCAGATTTGTGAGCTGAGAAGGTTCTAGAAATGGAGTTGTACCAGATGCTGAGCTATGGAGTTGGGACTTGGGAGTGGGGGGAGAGTGGGAAAGTTGTTTAGGGTCATCGGGTTTTAAATATCTACACTACACTAGACCCGGGACCTCCGGATTCGGATGTTTAAGTACTAGCATTAGTTTGAAAAAAAAAATCTAACTGGTCCTTTTTTTTCGAATTCAATTTCTAATACAGTAGTTCTTATTTTCATATTCAATTAAGATGGCGTTTGGACATAAAAAAATATAACTATTTAGAAAAAAAGTTGAAAAATGTATTTGAAAATCTAATTATGCTTGAACATGTATTTCACTTGAAAAAATCAAAATTTTATAACCGAAAAAAAAAGATTCACTTAAAAAACTAGTCAAGAGTCAAGACCACTTTCTCCAACTTAAAATGCATGTTCAAAAGAATAAAAAATTCAATCCATATATAACTAAACGTTGTTTAAAAAAAATTGAAAACAAGTAAAAACATTATAGACAACGGATCCTAAATATTGTATACTTGATACTAACTGCGGATTTATGATTTTTACTTAGAGTGTTCTAAAAAAATAATAAAAGCTAAATATAAAAAATAATATTGTCCTTGAGAATCAAACCTAGAATGCTAGAGACAATTTTGAACATCTTGGAACACTTGAGCTAATATTTTATATTTGTTCAGGGTGTTCAAAAGTTAATATATGTACATAAACATAGAAAATTTATTTTATTTATACACTGTAGTTTTTTGTCACCCTGGCCCCCAACTAAACCCACCCCTGATAGTATATGTTCTTTTTAGTTTAATATTGAGACAAGGGTCAAAAACATACCTCAAGTATCACATTTTTTTGACTTTCCTACCTGAACTATCAGGTGAGAGTTTCCTACCTCAACTATCAGGTAGAAAAAGTGAACAAATGGTTTGCTAACTAGTTGGTGTTAATCTAGGTAGGAAACTCAAAAAAATGTGATACTTGAAGTGTGTTTTAAATCCTTTTAACTCTTTAATCTTTGATACATATGCTACTAGCTCACATGATGTTTACCCTATTTTTTAAGAGGGAGAGCCCACCATGGTAGCTTGCTATCGAGGCTCTCATGTGTCGCTTGGCTGATCCTAACTTATTTAAAATTGAGATGCAATTCTTGTTGTAAATTAATATATCACTAATAATGTCAGGTTTTAGCTTTGTTCTCAATCTCTTTGCTGGAAAGAAGCAAGATGATTGAACTTGCAAAAGGTAGCTTCACAGAATAAGTTTTGCTTTAAAATAGTTGTGTGTTTCGAGGGAATCAAAACTTTGTAGGCAAAAGTTGCTAAAACATCTCTAAACTTAACATGAATTGCAATTTTAGTCTTCAAACTGTGACTAATTTTGAAAATATTCATAAGCTTGATTAAGTGAATTTTAATACACCCCTAAATTATTACATGGCACAACAAGTGTACTCAAACTCTTTCACGCGCGTCAGACCTGCCGCATCAGCTTCCAAACGGTAAAAAAAACTCATTTTTACATTTTCCTTTTATTTTTTTCCTTTTGCAACAGCTAAGAAGCCTCATTTCTCCTCTATTTAATTCATCCTCCATTAAAATCCACTCAAGTTGAATTTAAGTTTTTTCTTCACTTTCTTCTCTAATTGCTAAAGTTCTTAGACATATCTGTTAATTTCTCTCTCAATTGTATCCATGACTAGAGTTTATAGGTGTGGATTTCCTATGGTGGTGAGGATTTCATGATCCGATGATAATCCGAGAAGGAGATTTTGGGATTGTCAAACCTACCAGATATGTAATTTTTGTTTTGGTATATCAATATTAGTATAATTTTGTTGGATTTGTTCTATTTAGAAGGATCAATTTTGCATCTAATTTTGCTGGGTTTATCACCGATTTTCGTTCACTTTGTATAGGTGAGAGGTCGATGTTCTTGTAATTTTTTTGAGTGGTATGAACCACGCACTACTAAAAACTGTTAAAACCCGACGGATTGCATCGCAATACAAAACCAACGGAAAATCGACGTTGTGCGTCGATTTGTGTGTTTTATAATTTTATTTCAATTTTTTTAAATAAAAATTCGACGAAACATGTCATTTTTTTCACGAATTTTTGCGCGTAAAATCTGCCAAAATTGATTGTTAAAAATCGACGCATTCCATCAATTTTATTAAAATTAAAATATTTCAAACCGATGGAAATTATCTGTTATTATTCTAGAAATATACAAAATATTTTATAATTCAATTCGTTTTTAAAATTAATAAAAGAAATTAATTTTGGTTTTTTTAAAAAATAAGTTTCTTTTTAGTCAAACCGATCAAATGTAAAGAAATCAACGGACATTCCCGTCCGTCTATTTTCTAATTTTAAGAGACCCAAAACGGGTCTTGAAAGCTATTTCTCCCAAAACAAAAACAAAACCCATCAAAGGTCCGCCAGCCCTCCACCAGCCCTGCGCCTCCGACGAAAATCTTTCCCCGTCGCCGTCACCCAGCACTTCACTGTCACCTACCCCGTTGTTGTCACCCACCTCCATTAATTTCTCCCAAAACAATGAGGTAAGCCTCAAATTAGGACCCTTAAATTTCTTGAATTTTATTGTTATCTTTAGATTGTAGGTTCAATGTTAATGCATTGTAGGTTAGCTTTTCATTAATTTATGATTTTATAGTAATATTGATGTTTAGAAACTTGAATTTGTGATAAAAAATAGACTTCTTTGCCAAAGATTTTTTTTGATGATTTCTTTTGAATTTTGTGTGGATAATCTTAGTTTATAGCTTTAATGTGTATGTAATTAGTTTATTTATGCATTGTTTGTAATTTATTGATGTGTATGGATTTGAATTTGACAAAAAAAGTGGACTTTATTTGTCAAAAATGTGTAGGGACCACTTTAGATTATTCTTTTGGTTGAAATTGGCTATATTTATGTTCAAGATCAATTTAAATGTAGATTTCACTAGTTTTGAGAAATTTCGTTAACCATTTGTAAATTCTTAGTTATTAAGGATGCCTTTTAATTAAAATAATTCTGTAAATCAAGCATAATTACAAAGAATATGCAATAATTAAAATTAACTTTTGAACCACAAATTAGTTATAGTTTAATTAATAATATAATGCAATTTAACTTTTAATTTAATATTTATATTTGTGGATATTTTTGTAGATGGATCATCGTATGTGGATATATAATATAACTAATAGTAAACATGTGGGTGTGAATGATGAATTTGTTGAAGGTGTTAAAGGGTTTATCATACATGCAATGTCACTTGATCCTTACCAAAGTGAAGGGGAAATTAGGTGTCCTTGTTTGAATTGCAAGTGTATGAAGTATTTGAAACTGAAAACGGTTAAGCTTCATTTATATCATTAAAGGTTTAAGGAGAAATATTTTTTTTGGACTGAGCACAGAGAGGTTGATGGGGTTAATGGTATATATTATAACTTGGTTGCTGGTGAAAGTAGTAGGTCGTAGAAAAATATTCATGTCCAATATGCTAGAGTTAACGATATGGTCAATGATGCTTTTGGAATACATTTTGGGTTTGAACCTGAACAAATTATTGAGTAACATTCCGATGATGCTTGGGCTTCTATCAAGAATTAGAATAGGCTAGTCATTCACTTTGGGTCGAAAGTCCTCATTCTAAGTTGTCTGTTATAGTTAGAATCATTAATATCAAATCAGATTGGAGTGTTGCTGAAGCTGCTATGGATTCTATGATTACGCTTGTGGGAGAACTAGTTAGTCCTGAATTTGACATACCTAAAAATTACTATCAGGCAAAGAGACTGATTTTCAAATTAGGATTGACGTATGATAGAATTCATTGTTGTCCAAACAGTTGTAGTTAATGAATTTAGGGTATGTATCTTATTTTTAACTTTATAAAATTTTAATTTAGTTATGTATATCATCTAACTTTAGCAATTTGGTTTGAATATGATGTGTACATGGGATCCAAAAGACAACAACATGGTTGCTAAGAACTTCGAGAGGAAGGGAAGTGAAAGATTGTCCGATTGATTTTCGAGGGCTAGAAAGTATAATATGAAGCCTGAGTGGCTAACCGACGGACAATGGGATCAACTTCAAGCGATTGGCGATATCCTGAGTTGATCGCCAAATCTAAGCAGGCAAAGGTTGCCTCGTACGTCCCAAGAAAGTGACTCATTACACATTGCGTGTGCAAGAACTCAAGGGCATGTAGCTAGGAAAATGGTAAGAAATTTTACACTTTTAAAGTTATAAACGATCAATATGTTATTATTGAGTTATAAATTCTTTTTTGTAGAAAGATAAGACGGGAGTTTTTTCAGTCGTGATAATCTCTTCCTAAATACCCACGTGAAAAAGAAGAACGAGTCAGAACCGGATTAATGGGTCGAAGGTAGGGCTAAAGACACTCATGTAAGTAATTCTTTTAGTCTTTGAATAATTATGGTTTAAGTTTAATTGTTATATGTTTGCTATATACTAACTTTTATTTTTAAATGTACAGATTGAGTATAAAGAAGTGATCAATACATGCAAACTCAGCCTGAAGGCGAGTCGGCCCAGCCTCCGCCTAAATTGGAGATTGAAATATGGTGTAAAGCAGTTGGGTCACAAAAGGGTAGAACATACGGTCTAGGCCCGAGGAACAGCTTTCAGCGCCTCCAGTCAGGACTGCGAGGTGAAGGGACTTCCCAACAGGGCGAGGGCATTGATGGTGTCCAATTCACAGCTATGGCACAACAAATTGAAGAACTTAATTGGCAATTAACAATGGCTAAAGCAAAATGATTGGAGGGAGAGAGGGTCATGAAAGAGAGTCTGAAATCACTTGAGGCACAAGTTCTAAACCACATTGCATGCGGATGATTTGGTGTGCTCCGCTATCCCTCTTCACCCTGAAGATGATGATGACATGGAACCGAAAGAAAATGGTGAATTCGTAGACCGTACACTGAATGATGGGATGCCTTAGTACTCATGATCTACCTTATGTTATATTGATATTTTGTAGAAGTAATGGTATTTTTGGTTGTATATTTTGAAAATTTTGAATTTTGGTGAATTTTTTTATTGTGTTTGATGTGTTTAATATCGTATTTGATGTGTTTGATTGATAATTAGGATGTTATTTATGTTGTAGCACATTTAGAATTGTTTTGGCAACATTTGGTATTGGTTTGTAGCTAAAATTGAAATATATTTGGTTTAGATGTTTTTGGCAGGTGTGGCTGTTGAAAAATCAGTAGAATTCTGCTGTTATTTTCTCATAAAATTGATGTATTCCGCCTGTTTTATTTTTTAAAGAATTAAAATTAAATTAAATTAAATCAATGAATTTCGTCAATTTTATATATATATATATATATATATTATTGAAACCGACAAGGCAAAAATTGATGAACCGGTTTCCATCGGTTTGACGGACTGTGTCCATTTTTCGTCGGTTTTTATCCTTTTTTTTAGTAGAGACCTTTTTCAGAGCAAGTTAATATTGTTATTTAGGGTTTGTTGAAGAATAAGAAGAAGAAAAAATATGAGCAAGAGTTGACATGATCAAGATCATTGAAGATTTACATATGTATTAGTTTGCTCTTTAACTCGATGCTTTATCTTTGAACACAATCTGGTTCTAGGCTAAAATCTTAAAATTTTCATGGAAATCAAAGGGAGACGGAGACTGTTTTAAAGCGATGGAGAGTGTTTTGTGAGAACTGAAGAGTTTTAGAGTGTTTATGGTGATTTAATTGACCAGCGGGTTATCAGTTCAGGTATTTTACCCATTGTATTTTTCCTTTATTATTTGTCTTTTAAATTATCCACGTGGAGGACACATCGATTGGAAATTGCAATTGCATATCGAGTGACTACACTCACTAAGGTGTATAAGCTCGAGGGTGTATTAAAATCTACTTAGCCAAGGTTAGGGATGTTCTGAAGATTAGTCATAGCTTGGAGACTAAATTTACAATTCGTGTCAAAATTAGAAGAGTTTTAACCACTTTGGCCAAATTTCATATGCCATAACCAATATTCAACTAAAGTTTTGAGTAATTTAGGTTATATCCATAAGTTTCAACGGATCATGTCTCTAAAATTGTATTGATCTAACAATTATAATGCATTATCACAAGTGTATGCGAAATTTGGATATTAAAATGTGTAGTAATTAGTTAGTAGTAGTTGGTAGTTGGATTATGAACATTATTGACTATGATTAGTTGATTTGGAAACGTTTGAGGAATTAGATCGGAAAGAGGTACACGAGCCTAGAGCCATATTATGTTGCAAGCGCAATAAATATTGCGATTGCAATTGTAGAGGTGAATTGAAGCAGAGAGTTAGAGATTTTAAACACAATTATACTGCATTCATGAGGGTTGGGCTACGAAAGTAGCCCAACTAGAATGTCCAGATGATATGCACAAAAAATCATATTGAGATGTGATTGCATCCTTAGTCATTGTAATCGCAACATAACTAAAATATGTCCTTCCCAATCAGCTTTAGTTTTAAGGGTTACTATCGCAACTTAGAGTTGCGATTGCAGTTGTACTACATTTGACCCACTTCTTATATTGACTAACTTTACTAAATTTTGCACATTTCTAATACACTAGAGCTTTGTCAAGAAAATGATTTTCATCTTGATAATTTATGCTAAATTTTATTTTGATGATTTGACAAACATGTATGAGGAACCAGTTATGTTTTTAGAGGAACCAAATAGGATTTTTGATGAACCGGTTCTGCCGATATGCAAGTCAACTTTACAGTTGTAAAGTTGATGACACAGTGGCAGTGTAGCAGCACAACAGAGTTGTTGCAGGCTTTCTCACCTATCTACTTGTTATTATAAGGGACCATATGAGGAATTAGGTTCCGGTTTGTACGAAAGTCAACTCTACAGTTGTAAAGCTGCTGACACAGTGTAGCAACGCAACATCAGAGTTGCTGCAGTTCGACCAATGGTCCAAAGGCTAAGGTTTTGTCACTTCCACTCACTCCTTATATATAAACAACATGTTCCAAGTGAAAAACATAATCTTGCACAATTCAAAATATACTCATCTCATCTGCAAGCCGCTGGCACCTCAAGTTCTCTCAAGAACAAAGCTACAACAGAAGGACTAGTTCCCAACCACTGAAGATGCTTTAAGTCCGTAGGTTTGTTGAGTCTTTGTCTTTTGTTCTTAATATTGTATTCCTACAATACTTTCAAAAAGTGTCATAGTAGGACATATTTTCAACCTTTTGAGTTGTTATCTTGGCTAGTGTTAGTCAATGTGTGTTCTTTGCAATAGAGTTATCGTAAAAGTCTTGTAATAGAGGTATTATAACGGAGAGGGATTAAAAGTTTAATCCTTAGGTTGCAATAGGTTTCAACCTTTTGAGTTGTTCTTTTTCCTAGAGTTAGTCAAGGGGTTTTCTTTACAATAGAGTTATTGTAAAGGTCTTGCAATAGAGTTATTGTAAAGATCTTGCAATAGAGGTATTGTAAGAGGGAGGCATTAAGAGTTTGATTTCCTAGGTTGCAATAGGTTGTAATATGAAGATTGCTCAGTTATAGTGAAGTTTGAGGAAATCCTACTACACTAGGTCGTGGTTTTTAATACATTGAGCAATGAGTTTTCCACGTAAATATCTTGTGTTATTTACTTTCTGTCGAACTTAAGGAAACAGATAGAGAACCTGGTTCTCTATACTGTTTGGTGAACTCATATATTCTATCACATCATCAATCCTTCTCCTTCTTCTTAGGTCAGTCATGTTGACCCAAACTGTAATTCCCACTATTGTAACCCACATTTTGACATCAAAGCGTCCTCGCCAAAGAAGGAACTAATCAATTCCCCTTTCTATCTTTGCATAGCATAAAAAATAGACTCAAATTGACAAATCACCAAATGATTATGGTTGAATAGATAAATTATCTTCCTACATAGCGCTAAGAAGGAAGTTCCGAAGCGTATGATGAAATAACACAAAAAAGGGTTACACCAATAATTGTATTAGTAGTTCGTGATGTAGGGATTTGTTGGGTTCAGAACACATAAGTAAAGCACATCGGAAGTTTAAAATTTATTTCTTACCCCAACAATTTCTTCAAGTATGGTTATATGACAATCAAACCTGTAAAGTAAGCTTGAACATAACACCTACAGATTATAAAAATCTAGAGTCTTTTACTGAAGGGTGAACACGCGATTGCCCCTTCGACTACAAGCACCTTGCTACGGTGTATTCCTCTGTCAAGAAAGCCAGGATATCTTGGCAGAGGTTTGAGAGATTTTATCCTAGACTCTAAGTCTAGAACCATTTTTATAGAATGAGCATGTATTAACAATGGGGTAGTGTTGTATATATAGTAAATTTTAGGTCAAAATCTGATTAGGGTTGGGCTCCAAGCATGACCCAAAAACCGAGGTGCTGTGGGCCAGTTCGACTGGGCCTACTGCCGGGTCAGCGCCGCGGCTCAGCTTAGTGGGCGTCGTGATGCCTTACGTCCAATAACGTCTCTCGCTTTCGTTAATATATATTCAGCACATTTAATTAAATCCAAAATCTAATTTTGACTCAACTAAATAATTTCCATCTAATAAAAAAATTTCCATAGTTATTATCAATTTAAATATCACGATTCCAAATCAAATATTTAATACTTTCTCAATACACCCTTAGATCGAAGAGACCATTGACATAGTGTTACCCTATAGGCCTTCATATATTGACACTAATCCAATTAAGATTCATATGGAACTCCTAGACTGCGTCGTACGATGAACTCAATATGTGAAGTATGTTTACATGAATCCAGCAAACATAACATTTATGTGAGATGATAAATTTCTTTCATTCGCGACACACTCGATCAAACTTAGTATTTGTCATGTGTCTATCCAAATGGCTTGATCACTTTATCTCATCTATATTAGTCGACAACTAGACCATATTCTAAATATGTCTCTTGCATTGGCCAATTACATCGTCGACCTAATATCACTGAGAAGTTGAGTGCTCTCTCGAATATCCAATCAAGGAATGAATCTTATTCTTGGTTCAACTACCACCTTAGTTTACATCATAATGCACCCAACACAAGCCATATTTCTTATTCTATAAGGAGTTTAAGCTTAGGACAGAGTCAAAGTACATTACTTTGTAAACAAGGTGCGTATTGACCTCAAGTCAAAGGACCTTTATCTCCCACACGTTGATAACACTTTAGACATGTATAACAAATAATTTATCAGCAGGGTATACCAATACTTTCCAAAAGTATACATGTGTCTATCACGAGTAATCATTACTTGTAGCAGGTGAGACATACTACATTCTCCAAGAATATGATGCAGACCACATGTCGACTTATAACATATCATCGATATCTCATTCTTGATGATCATTAGTCGAGGCTATTTTAGAGTTACGCTCTATCATCAATAGCTCACTCTATTAATGACAACGTAAGCTCAAGGGATGCACATTAATGAATAATTACAAATAATCAAATAATAATTCAATAATTGCAAATGCCATAAATATTAATCTTATTAATAATACGAATGTGTTCAAGTACATATGTCCCTAATAATGATTGTCTCTAGGACATACACACTTTCAATCTCCCACTTGGCCTAGAGTCAATCTCCAATGTATCTAATGCCCATATTTTCAAAATGACAATTATGCTTAACTAAGCTTAATGGTTTAGTAAACGGGTCAGCTAGATTATCATATGTGGGAACATAGTCTAATCTTATTTCTTCAATTTCCACCATCTCCCTGAGTATGTGGTATTTCCTTGGTACATGCTTATTTCTGTTCGTTGATCTTGGTTCCTTAGCTTGTGCAATCGCACCAGTGTTGCAATAAATCGTTATTGGACAAGTGGCACTTGGAACAACCCCTAGTTCCTTCAGGAATTCAGATATCGCGACAACTTCTTTACCAGCTTCCAGTCCAGCAATGTACTCGACTTCAATTGTCGAATCAACAGTTGTAGCTTGCTTGGAACTTTTCCAACCCACTACTCCACTATTAAAAATGAAGGCATATCCAGACTAAGACTTGAAGTCATCAAGATCTGTCTGGAAGCTAGCATCAGTGTACCAAGTAGCCACTAGCTTCTCTTTTCCACCATAGACTAAGAAATATTCTTTAGTTCGTCTAAGATACTTAAGAATACTCTTGACTACTTTCCAGTGTTCTTCCCCAAGATTCTGCTGGAATTTGTAAGTCATACTAAGTGCATAGGTCATATCTGGCCTCGTACAGGTCATGGCATACATGATAGATCCTATAGTTGAAGCATATGGGATTCTTTTTATGCGTTCAAGTTCTGCAACAGTAGAATGACTATCCTTCTTTGATAATTTGATGCCTTGACCCATAGAAAGACTTCTTTTCTTGGAGTTTTCCATAGAGAATCGTCTTAGCACTTTGTCTATGTATATGGACTGTGACAACCCCAATAATCTATTAGGTCTATCTCTATAGATCCTAATTCCAAGAATGTAGCAGGCTTCACCCAAGTCCTTCATCATGAAGTTACTGGATAACCATTTCTTGACTGATTGCATGAGAGTCTTATTGTCTCCTATTATTAATATGTCATCTACATATATTGATAAAGACAATACTCTCTTCCTTGCACTTATTATAAACGCATGGATCTTCTTTTCTTCTAACAAAGTCAAACGATTTGACTGTTTTGTCAAAGCAAATATTCCAACTCCTTGAGGCTTGCTTAAGTCCATAAATGGACTTATGGAGCTTGCATACTGCTTTGGGCTTAGTCTTGGATGTAAAACCCTCAGCTTGTATCATATAAATCTCCTCAATTAGGTTACCATTGAGGAAAGCAGGTTTAACATCCATTTGCCAAATGTCATAATCATAGTATGCGACTATTGCAAGCGAAATTCGAATGGACTTAATTCTCGTAACAGGTGAAAATGTTTCATCATAATCGACCCCAGGCTGTTGATTATAATCTTTAGCCACCAATCTTGCCTTATAAGTATGTACCTTGCCATAAACATCAATCTTCATCTTGAAGATCCATTTGCATTCTATGGGTCTAAGCCATGTTGGCAAATCAACCAAGTTTCAAACTTGAGTGATGTACATCGAGTCCATCTCAGATTTCATGGCTTCTTGCCATCTCTGCGAATCAATGTCTAACATAGCTTCGTTGTAGGTTGTAGGTTCATCGTCATCGGGAATATTTATCTCATTGTGTGTTTCAACAAGGAGATTAAGTCTTTTAGGTGGATGATGAGTCCTGGTAGTCCTACGGAGTTGATTATTCTGTGTTTCAGTATTTGTTGCATTCTGATTGTGAGAATGTCTTTGTATGCTGGACAATCCACCACCTTGAGAGCTTTCAGGAATGTCATTTTCATGTATTTCCTAAATGGAATGACGTACAACTATTGTATCATCTTTCATTGGTTATGTATGAGAGCCTTGTATTTCTGCACTATCTCTCACAACACTCCTATTGCCTGAAGGGCGTACTCTAAGTACCCAATCTTTGCCAAATACTCCCACTGAATTCTTAACTAGGTCATTCGACAAGGGATCAACTTCTGTGTTATCTTGTGGTTCTTGAATTTCTTCAAGTTCTATCTCATTGCAGTTCTGTTCCTTGTAGAAATAGTCTTCTTCAAGGAAAATTGCATTTTTGGAAACAATGACCTTATGTTCTCCAGGAAGATAGAAATAGTATCCCTTAGTTTCTTTCGTATTCCCCACAAAATAATATTTCTCACTTTTAGATTCCAACTTATCAGTAAGCATCTTCTTTACATATGCAGGGCACCCCTAGGGTTGCATATGTTTAAGTGTTAGCTTCTTGCCATTCCATATCTCATATGGAGTTTTCTCTATTGACTTTGAAGGAACCCTGTTCAGAATATAAATTTGAGCTTTGCAATACCCCAAAGGTATGTTGGTAGAGCTGAGAAACTCATCATGGATCTAACCATATCTAATAGGGTTCAATTTCTCCTTTCAGCAATACCATTCATTTGTGGCATTCCAGGAGGTGTCCATTCTGATTGGACTCCATGAAACTTTAAGTAATCTAGAAATACTTTACTTAAGTATTCAACTCCTCGATCTGATCGAAGGGTCTTGATAGTTGTTTCAAGTTGCTTCGCTACTTCTGACTTGTACTCCTTGAATTTCTTAAAAGGCTTCGGACTTGTGTTTCATAAGATACACATGCCCAAACCTTGTGAAATCGTTTGTAAAAGTGATGAAGTAAGGGAAGCCTCCCTTAGCTTGAGTTGAAAATGACCCACATGCATCAGTATGTACTATCTCAAGTACCTCTTTGGCTCGCACACCTTTCTCAGAAAGTGGCTTGTTGGTCATCTTTCCTCTCAAGAAAGATTCACAGTTACCATAGGATTCCAAGTCAAATGGTTCCAGGTAGTCTAACTTCCTTAATCTTGCTATCTTTGATTCATTGATGTGATCAAGTCTACAGTGCCATAAGTAGGTGGGGTTTCTTGGATTACTTATCTTAGCTCATTTATTTTGCACATTGAAAATTTCACGTCTATAGTTTAGAACATATCCACAAGTGGAGCATTTCCACAAATAAAATCATTAAAAGACAGTACATAACTGCCATTGACAATAAATGAGGAAAACCCTCAATGTCTAACACTGGGATATAAATAATATTCCTCGTCAATGAGGGAACAAAATAACAATTATTTAGTTCTAAACAAAAACCTGAAGGTAAATCTACTCTATAAGTTCTCACGCGTTTAGCATCCACTCGTGCTCCATTTCCAACGCGCAGGTCTACCTCTCATGGTCCAACCTTTCTGCTGTCAATCAGACCCTTCACATTGTTACAAATGTGTGAGCCATAAGCAGTATCTGATACCCAGCAGTGAGAGTTATTTATAAACACTTTTATTTCAATGACAAACATACATTGTCCAGTAGAGTTAGAAACACCTAGTGCTTTGCCTTCTCTTGGAGCTGTGCAGTCCTTCTTCTAGTGCCCCTTCTTCTTGCAATTGAGGCACACATATGAAGCTACCTTTGCCTTCTTCTGAACACCTACTCTAGGTTTTAAAATTATGGGTGCGGCAACTGCCTTACCCTTCTTCTTATGCATGTTCTTACCCTTGGGTTTGAACTTGCTAGATGAGCCTACCATGAGCACATCGTTTCCTCTAGAGATAGATAATTCAAAGGTCTCCAACATATTGTGAAGCTCTGGAAGACTTGCCTTGTTCCCATTCATATTGAAGTTCACAATGAAATTCTCAAATGAACCAGGAAGTGAATTCAGGATCAGGTTGACAAAAACATTTATAGGCAGCTTCGTTTCAATCGAAGCCAATCTTTCTATTAAACCCAATCATCTTTAGAACATGCGCTGACACTTGACCCCCTTCGTTTAACTTACACTTGAAAAGGTCTCTCAACAGTTCATACTCTATTGTCTGAGACTGTGAGTCATAGAGGCTCTTCAAGTGTTCTAGCATTTCGTTGGGGCCATGTTTTCATGTTGCCTCTGTAACTCTACAGTCATAGAGGACAACATTACACACTGTGCTGAGGTAGCATCGTCTAGATATTTCTGATAAGCCAGCTTGTCAAACAGGGCATACTCATCAAAGTCTTTAGCAAGGACTATGGGAACATTGTGTCTAACACATACTCAACTCTTTCTTGTCTTAACACCAATCACAGATTTCTCAACCAGTCAGGGTAATTTTCTCTAGTTAACTTGTTTGTCTCGACCAACATTCTCAGTGATAGATTCGACATTTTATATAGACTGAAGAAATAAATAGACTTGAAATTAAACTATAATATAATTTCTATTGAACACATTCGTTAACTAATTAACATGGTCTTTAGTTTAATTAGCTCTCACTATTTTAACATATTCTTCGACCCCATGAAAGAATACAGACTCATGTCAAATATGGTCATAATGGGCCATGATACAGGTTCATGCTATCTTTGCATTTGCTGTGGCTGATAACTTCAACAACACAACCTAGTAGGTCTCCAAACCAATTACAAACAATTTGTAACTCATGGTTGACCAAATGTTCCAAACAATCGATCTGCGTCCCTTGGCTTGTCCGACACCGTGGCGCCAAGACAGCCTAGCAAGTCAACCCCATTATGCGACTACAATTATGTATCTAAGTGAGTTTTGTCTTATAGAGCAAACACTGTGGTGTAAATACTCATGAAGGTTTATCATCCACTTCTATATTTAACATGCATCTATGAAAGAGTCTGAGTCCTCGTAGACTTAGAGCAAATGTTGTGACATAAATACTCATCTCGCCGAAAAAGATTTTGCACTACAATCAATTATAACGGACGACGTGTTCATTTTAAATGAGACTTGTATTAAATTTTGGGAACATTTTAATTCAGCGTTTTAACCAAGATCAACTCTAGCATGTTTTATCAAATAAAACATCTTAACTATCATGCAAACTAAGCACATATTGGGTACCGCCTTCCCAAGCATGATATTAAGCGGTTTAAACACATACTGGGTGCTGTCTACCCAGACATGCATAATGCGGTCCAACAAATACTGAGTGCCGCCTACCCAGACATATATAATGCAGACACTATACTAATTGTTTAAATGATAAATAATTTGACATTTTGCAGATAAACAATATACTTATCAAATAATATACTGTTATAATAATAATCGTGGGTTAAGCATTCTGAATTTTTATTTTTTATTTTTTTGACAAGTAGAGTCGCGGCGCTAGTGTGGCAGAATTCTTTCGGCTTCTGCAATGAATTAGCCCCGCAACACTGGTAAGGCAAAAGCCTTTCGGCTTCTGTTGTGCATTAGGGCCGCGACACTCCACCATGGGGCCGCGACGCCTACTGTCCAGTAAGTCAAGAATTTAAAATGAAGCTTTTAATCGTGGATTTCGGATAGGAGCCGCGACCCCTGCCTTTCACCGTGACAGGCGCCGTGGCGCTCCACCATGGAGCCGCGACGCCACTTTGAAACCCTAGCAAGCGCCGTAACACCCTACTATACGGCCGCGGTGCCGACGTCCTGACAGAACATTTCTGTGTCGATTTTCTAAAATTCACCCAAACCCTAAATCCAATTTAGGGATCAGATCATAGACCCTTCATCATCACCCACCATTATCAATAACGCACATATCGACCATCATCCATTCCTACCCGTTCTTCGCCATTCACCATGTTCGCAATGAACCGGTTGTCTGCACTTGGCTAAGTCCGAGTTAGAACGGAATGACTTCCTCGATTTAGCCTAGGTGATAATTTAGGGTCATATCAAAAAGGTTAACTGTTCAGTCAAGATAAGTAGGATTTCAAGAAGCCTTATTTTAATCTAATTTTATGTTTAACCCATATTATTATGTTATTCAATTGCTATATAACTATTGAACCAGCCTGGCTATGATACCACTGTAGGGATTTGTTGGGATCAGAACACAAAAGTAAGCACATTGAAAGTTTAAAATTTATTTCTTACCCCAACAATTTCTTCTAGTATGGTTATATGACAATCAAACTTGTAAAGTAAGTTTGAACATAACACTTACAGGTTATAAAAATCTGGAGTCTTTTACTAAAGGGTGAACACGCGATTGCCCCTTCGACTACAAGCACCTTGCTACGGTGTATTCCTCTGTCAAGAAAGCCAGGAAATCTTGGCAGAGGTTTGAGAGATTTTATCCTAGACTCTAAGTCTAGAATTATTTGTATAGAATGAGCATGTATTAACAATGGGGTAGTGATGTATATAGAGTAAATTTTAGGTCAAAATCTGATTAGGGTTGGGCTGTAATCCTGGTCGAAAAACCGAGGTGTTGTGGGCCAGTCCGACTGGGCTTACTGTCGGGTCAGCGTCGCGGCTCAGCTTAGTGGGCGCCGCGACGCCTTACGTCCAATAACGCCTCTCGCTTTTGTTAATATATATTCAGCACATTTAATTAAATCCAAAATCCAATTTTGACTCAACTAAATAATTTTCATCTAATAGAAATTTTTCCATAGTTATTATCAATTTAAATATCACGATTCCAAATCGAATATTTAATACTTTCTCAATACACCCTTAGATCGAAGAGACAATTGACATAGTGTTATCCTATAGACCTTCATATATTGACACTAATCCAATTAAGATCCATATGGAACTCCTAGACTGCGTCGTATGATGAACCTAATATGTGAAGTACGTTTACATGAATCCAACAAACATAACCTTTATGTGAGATGATAAATTTCTTTCATTCGCGACACACTCGATCAAACTTAGTATTTGTCATGTGTCTATCCAAATGACTTGATCACTTTATCTCATCTATATTAGTCGACAACTAGACCATATTCTAAATATGTCTCTTGCATTGGCCAATTACATCGTCGACCTAATATCACTGAGAAGTTGAGTGCTCTCTCGAATAACCAATCAAGGAATGAATCTTATTCTTGGTTCAACTACCACCTTAGTTTACATCATAATGCAGCACCCAACACAATCCATATTTCTTATTCTATAAGGAGTTTAAGCTTAGGACAGAGTCAAAGTACATTACTTTGTAAACAAGATGCGTATTGACCTCAAGTCAAAGGACCTTTATCTCCCACACGTTGATAACACTTTAGACATGTATAACAAATAATTTATCAGCAGGGTATACCAATACTTTCCAAAAGTATACATGTGTCTATCACGAGTAATCATTACTTGTAGCAGGTGAGACATACTATATTCTCCAAGAATGTGATGCAGACCATATGTCGACTTATAACATATCATCGATATCTCATTCTTGATGATCATTAGTCGAGGCTATTTTAGAGTTACGATCTATCATCAATATCTCACTCTATTAATGACAACGTAAGCTCAGGGGGTGCACATTAATGAATAATTATAAATAATCAAATAATAATTTAATAATTACAAATGCCATAAATATTAATCTTATTAATAATACGAATGTGTTCAAGTAAATTTGTCCCTAATAATAATTGTCTCTAGGACATATATACTTTCACGTGAGACTAATTTTGAGCTAGATAGTGGACAAATGCACTCCTTGATGTAATCATTTTTTATTTTTACTCGTGGAGTATAATGTAATTAGCTTATGGGTTGCTTACAATGTACTTGGAGTAGTGGAGATGCCACGAGAGAGCCAATAACTCTTAGTTATGTTGGGGTTGGTTGGCCTTGGACCACACCCCAAAGGTTATGATAACTCCTATTGACCTAGCTATAAAGTGGAGTAAATAAATTGAGCTCGTAGATGTTCTATTAGACTCGTATCTCGAAGATCACAAGGTAGGACTTAAGGTAAGTGGAGATCATTATTATCAGTAGTCGATCGATTTGCGAAGACCATTTGAGTAACTCAATCCTATTATGAATCATGTTTAGACCATTTGATCGACGACTAGCGATTAATTCATATGATTTTAAAATAATCTAAACATGATTTTGCTTGAGAGATTAATTCATGTTGTTTGGTAAAACATGATTTTTAAATTATATTATAAAAAAAAACAAAATTCATTTGGCCTAAATTTCACTCATTTTTAAAGTGGAAATTTCAATAATGTACAATCCAAAGTATAAAATTACATTCGCGTAGCCAAATTTTAAATTACACCCACATAGCCACTTTTTCATGATACACAACACTATACAATAATATACAACTTTATACACCTAATGTAGCCAATATATCAACCTTGTATAAATGTGTATAATAATGTATAAGAGGTGTTTATACGCACTTTTACACTGATATATAATATTATACAAACTTATACAAGAGATGTTTATACATAAAAGGTGTTTATACACACCTCTACATTATATAAAATTGTATAATAATGGCAATCCGGTGGAGATCTAGTGGAGATCTGATGGAGATAGTGAAAGGATGTTAGTTGATATTCAAAGGAGGTGTAGTCGCTAGTAGCAAAACAATCAAGAAGAAGAAGAAGCCGTTTTCGATGAGCCTTTGACTGGAGATGACCTCTTCGGTGGAGATCTGGTGGTACAACGGCGAGGATGAAGGAAACGACCTCTCCACTGACCTCTCCAGTGAAGATCCGGTAGTACATTAGAGAGGATGAAAGAGATGGTGGAGATCCGGAGGTACAACGGCGAGAGGATAAAGAAACCTCTCCGGTGGCTCTCCAGCAAAAACAAATTGGCTTAACCGGGTAAATATTTTACCCTAATTGGCATAGAGTGTTATTTCCCCCTTTTAAATGCTTGAAAGAGAAAACATTTAACTTAAAATAATAATAATAATAATAATAATAATAATAATAAATACAAATATTAATATATATTATACATGAATTGGCCCCTATACATGATTTATAATATTTCCTATTGTAAAAATCAAAACGAAAAAATAAATACAAATATTAATACATACACTTTTATGACCATGGTATTTATTATTTTTAGTTTACTATTTTCATATATAAATCTAATATAAATATGAATATATGAATTAATCCCTCAAACAAATATAAAATGTGATGTAAATGAGGAAGGAGACCGGATGGATTTCGTACCCTTTGTAAAAACAATGAAATGATTAAGAGACATTTGATATTTTGACCAATTTTTCTTTGCAAGGGGAATAAGGGACAATAACCTCCCTTCTTGACAATTTCTCGACGAAAATTCTCGACAAATAACCGCAAACTTTTAGTGGCTCCTAGACTAATGTTATGGGTATATGTTTATGCTTTTGGGATCTACATTGTTACTTTATTTGGCATGACTTACTTTATTATCATTGATATACGATCACGAATCCTGTCATGTGGCAATCCCCGCCCCTAGTTTGGGTTGTGACTTTTTAAACCGAAGCACTTTATTTTGACTATCTAGGCTATGATTAAGTTAAATCACAAACTAATTTGATGAGATTAGAGTAGATTCCAATCCCCTTAAGAAATTTCCATTATTGGGTTAGCCATTTCTAATTTGAAAAAAGAAATCTTCAAAATAAATCAAAGGTTAATTCAATGACGAGAATTCATGTAACTCCCCATGTTTTGTTATGAATTGAGATACCCACGGCTTAGGTAACCTTAACTTTCAATGAGCTAGTTTACCTAATGGAGTGTTATAAAAAATCGAATTGAGATATTAATAATCTTAATTTGAATGATCGATATTTAAGACTGTTAATATATGATTGTAGACTGTAGAAGAAACGGTTAATTATTAATTAATTTGAACTAAACTTGACTTCTGAGTTCTTAGTCAAAATTGACGAGGAATGATCCATGGGGTTAGGATTATTATCTGATAATGGATCAGATTGTACCAATATCAACCCCTTTTCTTCCATTCATTCCTATTTTGGTTCAATTGTTTTGTTGTTTCTGTATTTTTTTTTATCTACTAGATCAGTCTGGTTAGTTCTTTACACTTAATTTTGGTGAGACGAATAGATGGCTCGGGATCTTCATGTTTGGAATATTTGACACTAGTAAGTAAGTGATAATTCAAACACTTCCAAGATAGGTGTCATTAAATACGAATGATCTATGAGGTTGGGTGCACAAGTAGGAAATTAGGATGTGCCAATTCGGTGAGAATAACAACTCCTCTAGAAGAGCTTCTAAACATTGGGTATATCCAACAACAAAGTAGAGATGTATCCAATCCAACAAAACCTTGTGACAAGCAATATGTGTCGCAGCTAGGGGTGTCAAAATTAGCCCAAACTCAAATGACCCGTCCAACCTGTCCAAGGTTTTATAGATTTGGACAAGAGTGATTTTGATGATGGGTTGGTTTGAGCTAGCCTAAGTTGACCCATCATAAATCAACAAATGAACCCATGATGATATCCAAACTTGACCCACAAAAATACTCAATCTTAATTATTAGAACTCCCCTCTAAATTAAGATTTTTGTTTATAAATAATTATTTAAAAAATTCATTTATTATTTCGGAACAATAAAAATACACCAACGCACCCCAACCACACACCACACTATCCATCCACCCTACACCAACCCCACCCAAGTACTGAATCACCATCACATCTCTGCCCCTACCTCCCTACCACCCCTACTCACCTCTACCCCACCTACCCCACCCGTGCACTAAAAATATTATTCTTATTTTAAAAATAAAGATATGAAAAAATCAAATATCATACAAAATAAAATAACATCATAAAAGCTAAGTTTATAATTTATAAAAGTAATGAGTCAAGTTGGGCAAGTTGGAGTATGACCCATCATTTAGCCCATCTTAGCCCAGGTAAGCTTTGAACGGGTTGAACATTGACCCATCTATTGATTCAGTCCATCTTGACCTGCCCAATTTCAGCCCAAACGACCCATCTAACCCTCCTAGCTGCAGCCTGCACAATAGTTAGGTAGTAAACTAGATCCATTTTCTTTGACAAGAAACAATTCATAGTAATGTTCATCCGTCATACAAGAATCCCCAAAGCACACCGGCAAACAAACAAGTGAAATAACATAACCTCTACATGATGAACAAAATTATTCCACGACTACTCATCATTTTGTTTACTTGCTAACTTGTGCACTATTTCATCGGATTTGGCTACTTGCTAATGTTTACCAACATAAACTAGTAGAAATAACATGATGTTTTTGTCTCTTCTAGAATTTGAACTCTTTCTCCAGCTACTACTATATTAATACGAAATACACTGCATTTGGTCGACATTACAGAATTTCGTGGCAAGATTGCTCATCAATAGGTGAACAATGTAGCAATTTCAAGACACCTCAAACGTAATGGGCACACAGTATGCATAGGAGAACATAAGCACAAACAATTATAATAAATAGAGTCCAAAATATGGAAATAGTCTTCCAGTTAACAAGTACTAATCAAATTTCCAGAAAATCAGTGAAATGAAGAAGAAATGTAAAGCAAATCTGGATATTCTTAATTAGGAAATAGTTCAAACACAATAAAACACTCACATTAACTATTTGATAATAACAATATCGTCATTCGTCCATCGTATCTGTTATCGTTGAATCTCTTCAATAACAGAGACAAAACCTCAATTTCAAAGCGAAAAATTACGAGCTCAACAAAAACTCTATGACTTTCCTATCTCAGAACCTAAGCTTAGTAAAAAAACACCGATTTCCCCCCTGTTTTAAACCTTTCCTCAAGCCGACCCTTAATCTCCTTCGCAGCAGTTACTGTCATCATATCAATTATAATATGTAATTAAATAAAATTAATTATTAGGTAATTAGATTTGTAAGATGATTAGAATATTCGTAGGATAAGTCTTCCTAAATAGTAGTCATAGATTGATCTTACATACTTGTATATATATTGTATTATTGTGATGAAATAAAGCAAGAGATTAATTTTCTTCATGGTATCAAGAGCCACAAAATAACTCTCCATTTTTTGCCCTATTTTTCTCATCGGCCGCCACACCCATACCCTACCCGAAAACCATTTTTGGTGTGTCGAAACCCTAGCCGAAACCACCCTTTTCGGCCTTCTCCAAAACCTAACCCTAACCCTAAAACTACCCTAGCCGAAAATTACCCTCCCACTATATTTTGTTTTCGACACTCTCCAAACAAACCCTAATTAGGGCTCTTCATCTCCCTTATTCTAGACACCAAAATTTTTCTTTTCTTTACCTTTTCTTGTATTTTCTTGGGCAACAATGGTCGACAAACAAAAATTTCATCTCGCTCTTGCCGTAAACAATGTCAAGAACTTTATTCATATTACCCTTGAGGTGGAAAAATGGCAATACTCTTCTTGGGCGGAGTTGTTTAAAATCCATTGCCGAGCATACGAGGTCATATACCATATTATTCCTTCTAAGTCTTCATCGGACACCACCGTTGTAGACCCAAATTTACGGTCTCGTTTAGATGTTATAGTCCTTCAATGAATTTACGACACAATCTCCAATGACCTTTTGCACACCATTTTGGAACCGAACTCTATGGCTCAATAGACTTGGGAACGTTTACAAAATATTTTTCAAGATAATAAAATTTCTCGGGTGGTATATCTTGAAAACCAATTCACCAATGTAAAATTAGATGATTTTTTCAAACGTCTCCACATATTGCCAAGAGTTGAAAATGCTTGCCGATCAACTTTCAAATGTTAGTGCATCGATGACAAATCAAAGGTTAGTTCTTCAATTAATTGCGGGATTGAATGAACAATTTAATGGTGTTGCTACGTTCATTCAACAAAGCATTCTCTTACCACCATTTTATGAGGCTCGGTCGAGATTGATTATAGAAGAAACCCTACAAAACAGACCACTGGCAACAGCCCAACGAGCCGGCGGGCGGGCAGTACCCATCGTAGGCCTGGCAGCCGCAACAGTGGGCTGCCCCACCCTGCCCGTATCCCACGGCTCAGTGGGCCCGACCTCCTCCCGCCTCTAGACAGCTCGGGGTTCTCGGCTTTCATCCACAACAAGTTTTTGCAGCCCAAGGACCATCTTCCACAGGTTATGCTCCCACGGATATTGAACAGGCCATGAACAACATGAATCTAAGTGTTCCCGACGATTCGTGGTACATGGACATTGGGGCAACGTCACACATGACGGTATCTCAAGGTAATCTCTCGTCTTATTTTAATATGAGCAGTAATAAAAATATTATTATTGGTAGTGGGCAGGAAATTCCAATTTGTGGTATTGACCAATTAATCTTTCCCCCTTACCCACCTTTACATTTGAAAAATGTCCTACATGTACCCAAACTGATTAAAAACTTGGTATTTGTACGCCGTTTTACTACTGACAATAATATTTCTGTTAATTTTTATCCGTTTGAGTTTTCTGTGGAGGATTTTCAAATAGGGATGCCACTAATGAGATGTAATAACACGGGGGAATTTTATCCCATCACCACCACTACCAACAACTAAGTCACCAATCCATCAACCTTTGCAACTATTTCTTTTAATATATGGCATAACCGGTTGGGACACCCGGGAGCACCGATGTTCAATGTTCTTAGAAATAATAATTTTGTTGATTGTAACAAACATATGGACTCTTCTGTTTGCCAGACTTGTGTGTTTGGAAAGCATGTTAAACTTCATTTTTCATTATCTACTTCAAATACGCCTATGCCATTTGATCTTATACATTGTGATTTGTGGACATCCCCGATTTTAAGTTCAGTAGGTCATAAATATTATATGCTTATTTTGGATGATTATTCAAATTTTCTGTGGATATTTCCCTTAGGAAAGAAATCGTAGGTCTTCACCATTTTAAAACAATTTAGTGTTTTTTATCAAAACCCAATTTGAGAAATCCATTAAATGTTTTCAATGTGACAATGAGAGGAAATTCATAAATGCCCGATTTAAAAAATTGTCACCAAAATGGTATGTCCTTGCATCTTTTATGTCCACATACTTCTCCTCAAAATGAGAAAGCCGAAAGAAAATTTTGAACAATCAACAATCTAATTCACACACTTCTTGTGCATTCGTCCACACCACCAGTCTTTTGGCATCATGCACTTCAAATGGTCACATATCTTTTAAACATTCTTCCTAGAAAGCTACTCTCAAACATATCACCCATACAAATGTTGTACCATCGTCTTCCTTCTTATACACATTTGAGGGTTTTTGGGTGTTTGTGTTATTTTTTGTTTTCGTCCACAACCATTAACAAACTGTAAGCCCGTTCCACTCCTTGTATCTTTTTGGGATACCCACAAAATCATAGGGGATATAAGTGTTATTATATGACGAATGGAAAATTATCATCTCTCATCACATTATTTTTTATGAGTCCACGTTCCCGTTTGCCAAATCTCACGTGGCATCCCCACCTTCATACGAATTTTTGGACGACGGGATATATCCAATTTTAAATTACCACCTCAATACCCAAACTCATACTGGACTAGCCCACAATACACCACCAATTATGGCAGCCCAAAAATGAAATGGGACTGGGCCAGTCCAAGTTGAGGAGCCCACTGCCTCCTCCTCCTCGGCCTCGGTCCAGTCCACTTTTCGTGACTAGCAGGCCTACAAGAGGGATCCCACTGCTCCCTCATCCTTGTCCCCAACCAGGACACTATGCCCAGCTCCTCTAGCCCAAAATCTTACCCTCCTCGGCTCAATTCCCAAACCGCAAACCCACTGTCCCAGCCTTCGGTCTTAGCCCAACCTCAAACCTCCCCTCGACCCAATTCACAAACCGAATGCCCATTGCCCCAACCTTCGGTCTTAGCCCAACCTTGGACCATTGAAATTCGTGCCATGCACGGGATGTTTAAGCCAAAGCATCATTTTAACCTAATAGCTTCGGTCCAACCATCTCCACTTCTAAAAAATCCAAAAGTGACCCTATCAGACCCGAATTGGAAAGCCGCCATGTTAGACGAAATTGATGCTCTTATTAAAAATAATACGTGTGAATTAGTGCCCCGTCCATCTAATGTTAACATCATACGGTCTATGTGGATTTTCTATCATAAAAAGAATTTTGATGGCTCTTTTGCGAGACACAAAGCTCGTCTTGTTGGTGATGGCAGGTCTCAGCAGGTTGGAGTGAATTGTGGTGAAACATTCAGTCCAATAGTTAAACCAACAACTATCAGGATTGTTCTTAGTCTGGATTTGTCCAAATCATGGTCCATCCATCAACTAGATGTCAAGAATGCCTTTTTATATGGTCACCTACGGGAAACAGTTTATATGCACCAGCTATTGGGTTTCCGAGATCCTACTCATCCGAATTTTGTTTGCTTAATTGAAAAAATCATTATATGGATTGAAACAGGCCCTAGGGCGTGGTACGACAGGTTTTGCAGGGTTCGTTTCCACACTGGGATTCTCACACAACAAATCCGATCAATCTTTGTTTATTTACACGAAGGGAAATGACATGACATATATTCTTCTCTATATGGATGGCATCATTCTCACAGCGTCATCCGAGTCACTTTGCCAGTCTATTATGGCCTTTCTTGCTTAGGAATTTTCTATGAAGGATTTGGGCTCGTTAAACTATTTTTTAGGCATCGCTGTCACTCAATATGCAGGTGGTTTGTTTCTATGTCAAAAGAAATACGCTGATGAGATTATTGACAAAGCCAGTATGTCCTCATGCAAACCGTCACATACGCCGGTTGATACAAAGGCAAAGCTAAGCAACTCTACAGGTACTCCATATAGTGACCCAACACATTACCGCAACCTAGCAGGGGCATTGTAGTATCTTACATTTACGAGACCAGATATCTCCTATGCAGTTCAACAAGTTTTTTTACATATGCATGATCCGAAGGAAGAACATATGGGGGAACTTAAACGAATTCTGCGGTATGTCAAGGATACTCTTGATTTTGGATTGCATCTGTATAAGTCCATCATTTATGATCTCACAACTTATACAGATGCCGATTGGGGTGGCTGCCCAGACACACGGCGTTCCACCTCTAGTTATTGTGTGTTTTTAGGAGACAACCTCATTTCATGGTCGTCGAAACGCCAACAGACACTATCTCGATCGAGTGCTGAAGCAGAATACCGAGGGGTAGCTAATGCGGTATCTTAATCATGATGGATTCGTAATCTCCTGTTAAAACTTCATTGTCCGATCGAAAAAGCAACTGTGGTCTACTGTGATAATGTGAGTGTGATATTCTTATCAGGAAATCCTGCCCAACATCAACGCACAAAACATATAGAAATGGATATCTTGTTTGTCAGTGAAAAGGTTGCACGAGGACAAGTCTGGTTTCTTCATGTCCCGTCTCGTTATCAGATTGCAGATATTTTCACGAAAGGTCTTTCGCGCGTACTGTTTGACGATTTTAGGGATAGTCTCAGCATACGAGAATGATCCATAATTATCTTCATCATATCAATTATAATATGTAATTAAATCAAATTAATTATTAGGTAATTAAATTTGTAAGATGATTAGAATATTCTTAGGATAAGTCTTCCTAAATAGTAGTCATAGATTGATCTTACATACTTGTATATATATATATTATATTATTGGGATGAAATAAAACATGAGATTAATTTCCTTAAGTTATCTTCTTATCTCTCGATTGAAACGAATCAGGATTAACGACATACTTAAGACCCACATCGAGTGTGTAACGAGTAGGCATTATGTGATTGTAGTTCACGAGCTTAATGAATGTCTTAACACACGATTTCTTCATCCTTCCAAAATCAGCTTCTTCCAAACATGCATTATAAAAGGAGACCGCAAGCACAAACAATCATAATAAATACAGTCCAAAATATGGCACTAGAGTCTTCCAATTAACAATCATTAATCAAATTTGCTAGAAATCAGTGAAAAATGAAAGAAGAGATGTAAACAAATCCGGATATTCTTCAACTAGGAAATAGTTCAAAAACAATAAAAACTCATGATAATAACAATATCGCCATTACAACTAATAAAAGTTACTCTCGGGATAACAAGTTTGATCTTTACTTTCCTATCTTAGAACCTGAGCTTAGTAAAAAACCACGGATTTCCCAGTCTTAAACCTCCTGAAGCCTTCCTTTAATCTCCTTCGCAGTAGTAACTTTCTTATCTCTCGACTATAGCGAATCAGGATTAACAACATCCTTTAAATATACATCGAGTGTGTAACGAGTAGGCATACTGTGATTATAGTTAACGAGCTTGATGGAAGTCTTAACACGTGATTTCTTAGCTTGTTTCTGTGCTGAATCCTTTCGAATTACTTTCTTAGGGTATTTGCCGATTCCGGCGACTAAACAGTGACCGTAAGGTCTGTCTCTTGTTCCTTCATCGTATGCTTTGACGATTACTGCTTTCCGGCCGGCGAATCGGCCTTGAAGAAGGATACCGGTCTGTTTGGTTTCAGGAACTTCACCATCGTCGCCGTCGCCGATGAATGCAATAAAGGGAAGAAGGTAAGTATGTAGTTTTCGCGTTGTTATGTAAATAATGTTATATGAAATTATTGCTCTTTCAAAATTGAAATTATGTCTAGAGCATAACTTCTTTACATAATTTGTAAATATTATAATGCATAATTTATGCTTCTCTATGCATAATTTTAATTTTAAAAGGTAAAAATTAATGACCAGCCCATTTGAAAGGCAAAATTAAAGACCAGTGCATTTGAAGAGCATACCGTGCAATTACTTGGCTCCCACAATTGGGATACAAAAAGCATTTGTTTTTTTGCACGGATTTCCCTTCAAACGCACGGATCTTTAATTTTTTTTCTCTCTATAGGTGATCTTTAATTTTTGGCTATGCTATTTATTTAATGAAAATATCCTAACCTTTGTAAGGCATGATTTCTATAACATTTGTATATTTGGAAACTGAATTTTTGCTTCTCTCAGCATAAATTTTGTATGAATTAAATTATGCGGCATAAGTTGTGTACTATTTTTCAAATTGTGTTGGGTGTTTAAAACTATGTCCTATCCGACATAATTTTTGTGGATGTTACGATACATATGCCGAATTAAATGTAAACTATGCCGAGCGAAATCTCAAATTATGCCATTTTTAAGATTATGTTGAGTGTTGAAAGTTTTGTCTTGTCCGACGTAATTTGTGAAGATGTTATGATACATGTTCCGAAGTTAAACGTAACTTGCGAAATCTAAATTTTGCAGCGCCAAAAAAATATTAAAGAGTAAAAATTAAAGATTACAAATTTGAGGGACAAAAATTAAAGATAGACGACTGTTATGTCAATTTCTCAAAGAATTTTATCGAACATGCTATAATATGTATATGGTAAATCCGTCTTAATCTACGTATCATGTATATTTAAGTATGGAATGTTATCCCAAAAGTTAAAAAGATAATATCTTTATCTCATGTCAATGCGTCAAGATCACTAGAAATAGGTCCTGGAATCTGGATTCTGGAAATAGTTTAAAGTAACAAATGTTATACGTCCAATACTATTAGTTGATGAATTAAACTTTTGATCCTTCTTGACAATCTTTTTTATGGTTGTTTTTTCCATTAGTTTAATAGGACTTGATATAAAATAAAACTATAGATGTTCAAAGATAATTTCATTTATTTTTTGGCCAGCTCCTTAAGTAGTTTTCGTCGAGGTTATTTTTGATACTATCATGAATTAACAAAGTCGAGCATTAAAACTTCTCTCTAACAAATGTTCAATAATATGATAGTATTTGGAACACCTTTTATAAACATGATAATTCTAATATTAGATGGAGAAAGGTTTTGACGTTTCATTAATTTAGAAGTCGGACTCCTTTTGACTTGGGAAAAAAAGGTGGGAGAACTTCTTTTAATATGACAATCCTTGTAAGATTAGTGATATGTTATACGAGTCCACCAACCAGTGCAGAGAAAATTTTCTTAGTTAAAGCAATATGTAAATGACACAGAATATTTACGTGGAAACCACCTTGCTCAAGGGGGTAAAATCACGACCTACCCTAGTAGGATTTTTTCAAAACTTCACTAAAAACTGAGCAATGTTTAGATTACAACATCTTGCAATTTAGGAAATAAACTCTTAATCCCTCACCCTTACAATAACTCTATTGCAAGATCTCTACAATACCTCTATTGCAAAGACACGCATTGACTAACTCTAGCCAAGTAAATAGCTCAAAGACTTGAGAAAACAAATGACCTACAAACAACTTCTTATAAGAAGAGTGGGTTTACAAGTTCAAAAACAAAGAAACAAAGACTCAACAAACCTAGGACTTAGACATCTTCATTTGTGAGAGAACTGATCCTTCAGTTTGTTGCAAAATTGGTCTTGACTGGAGTTCTAAAGAACACGAGTGCTTGCAAGATTAAAGTGTGAACAATTTTGATTTGCAAGATTAGATTTTCACTCCTTAACATGTTGTATATATATATATGAGAGATAAAGGAAGTGACAAAATCTTAAACCTTGGACCAATAAAAAGGACACAGCAACTCTGCAGCAGTGCTGCGATACTGCCACTGTGTCTACAGCTTTACAACTGTAGAGTTGACTTACAACGGTTGAAACTGGCTCCTCTAACAATGGAACTGGTTCCTTGTATATGTTTGTCAAATCATCAAAATAAGGCATAGCATTACATTATCAATTTCCCCTTTTTTTTATTATGACAAACTCAGAATTCAAATTTCCCATAAGAACTAGATGCCCGTTTGTTCCCCCCCGAGACTCATACCCTTTTCAGCACAATAAGAATATTAGCAAGACATCCCCTGCATATTTCCCTTTTATCCCCTACATATCTTCCCCCTTTTGGCATCATAAAAAAGAGTAAAGCAGTAGCATGAAGAGAATGAATTAAGGCAATGTTAACTCATGGTCACTGGGCAACACTAACACGAGCAAAATTAAAACTAGTTTGGTTAAGCAATATTGCACAAGTATTAAGATAATTGCCCAAGTTAATTTATCAGATAAAAATATAGTAGATCCATATGTACCAGCAAAATAAACAGCAAACAATGTCAATTTTCAATTATAAGCCAAGAGATACTGCAGAAATACAAAGAGGACAAAGCAAGATAAGGATTAAAGGATTCAAAGAGTATAGAAGAAGACATAAGAGGACTTTTGAAGTATGAGAGAAGAGGCTGGAATAGGGAACTGCTCATATTCTGGCCAGAAGCTTATCAAACCTCTCACTCGCAACCCTTTGATCAATGAGCATCTGTTAGGTCAGGTCCCACACTTGTCTCATAAGATCAGCTACTTCATCCTTAAGCTGAGCATTTTTAATATTTAGTTTCTCTGAGGTACCCGATGCCTCTCCTCATGTGTATCCTGCTGAAGCTCAACCTTAAAATAGCAATTTCAGAGTCCTTATGAGCCAATAGCAGAGTCAGGTTGTTAATCTCTTCAGTCCCATTTTCCTAAGCATCTATCAAGTTTGAGATCATGGTGTTATTCCCAACTCCTCCCTTTCTGGGCACACATTCACACTTCTCTAGAGTGTTCATTGTAAACATCTACTTCCTTGTACCCATTGTCTCCAAGAGTGCCTTGATTCCAAAGTGTTTGAAGACCTTAGTGAGGAGAAAATCATAAGCCAACCCATGTCTATCATCTTTAACAGAGACTATTTTCATTATGTGTTCTAACATTAGAGAAGGCAGACTAATTAAAGTAAAGAATACTAGGTTTTCCATGAGATATAGGTCTGTTACAACATCAATTGATCTTTTTTCAGAGTGAGATAGCAACATTTTGTTAACAAATTCAAACAGAAGCTAAAATTCAGGCCTTAACTGTTTCTTGAGGGCTCATTCCCTTGTAAGGTTCCCTTCCTACTTGGCTATCATTTTCATAAAACCCATGGTGGAAGTTTTCTCGAATATAATTGACATACCCTTAGTTGGGACTTCCAAAATTCTTCCAAGTGCCTCCCCATCCAATGTGAAGTCAGTGCCATTTACACTAGCAACAAGTGCTTCACTACCATCAGTGAAAAATAAAGACCCATAGAACTCTATTACTTTAGATTTAAACAACAAGGCCACTGAGGGCTGAAATAGATTTCCCCACATTTGTTCCTCCATCATCTCTAACACATCTTGCATCCCTAGTTGATTAGCAATGTCAGGGTAAAAAAACCTTTCCATTTAGTACTTTCTGAATTCTTAGAATCTTTTTTATTTCATCCTCAGTTAACTCCACTTTTTGGTTCTTTAAGGAGGAAACATGTTCCTCATCCTCAATGGCCTTTCTCTTTCTTAGATAATGAAGGCTTTCCTTCTTTTCTTTGGACCCCCGTTCCCCAGTATCAGTTGTATATGCAACACCAGGTTTCTTAACCTATACTGATTTCCCTTTTCTCATAGCTTATTTCCTAGATTTTCTTTTCACAGGTAGAGTGTCGTCTACATCAGGTTCATTTTCACCACTGTCAAGCTCCACCACCTTATCTTCAAAGTCGTTATCCTTATTCTTTTCACGGTCTTTGCTCTATTTTCTTTCAAGACTGAGTCCATTCGAGCCTTGACTTTGTCTATTGTGAGTGGCCCTCTATTGGACACTTCTTTTTTGCTCACTTTTTCCCTAGAGGATGACCCTACGCTCCTCTTAAACACTAAAGTCATAGGGACTTCATCATCGTCAACCCCCTCAGTAGGAGTGATAGTCACCAGCGACTCACTAACAAAGATATCCCTTAAAGGCACAATAATAATAGGTACTTGATGAGAATTCCTGGTGTCCCATCACATTTAGGAGCAGTTTTGAAAATAGGGGAAGTTTCTTCCCCTTGTGTAGGAGCACCAGGTTCCTCAAAAGACCCCCCTTCCTTTAACATAAACACAACATAAAAAACCCCAACCACAATCTCATATTTACTCTCTAGACTATTGGACCTCCCTTTATCCCCCTTAGGAAGGTTACCCTCAAACAGATGGTCGACTGAGGACTCATAATGTCCTTTGTCTGTCTCAACAACCATTTTACCCTCTAAGGGAGTGGGGTTACATGGTTCAGTAGTAGTTCCTTTAGATCTCGCCTTTTCTATACTGACACCTGCTCCTCTGAAGCACTTTCCGATGGAGCCGTTTGCACTGCCTGAGCCTCAGTATCCCCAAATTCAACCTTGTTTTCCTCCTCAGCACCCACTGTTTTGACTTGAAACCTCATAATATTTTTCTTTTTCCTCTATCTCAACCGTGTTGCCGGAGATATCGAATGTAGACACAGAGTCGTCCCTGATATTTGAAGTTGTAATTCTTTATGAGCAGTGGGTTTAGGTTTCGAGACAAACTTTTTGGGGGTTAAATTTTTATTGATAAAAGTTACTCTAGGAATAACAATTTAATATTTACTTTCCTATCTTAGAACCTAAGCTTAGTAAAAGACCACCGATTTTCCCAGTTTTAAACCTTTCCTCAAGCCGACCTTTAATTTCTTTCACAACATTTACCTTCTTATCCCTAGACTGAAGCGAATCAGTATTAACAACATCCTTTAGATCTACATCAAGTGTGTAGCGAGTAGGCATTATGTGATTGTAACTAACGAGCTTATTGAATGTCTTAACACATGATCTTTTCGCTTGTTTCTTTGCTGAATCCTTTTGAATTACTTTTTTTTAGGTATTTTCCAATTCCTGATACTAAACAGTGGCCATAAGTTCTGTCTCTTGTTCCTTCTTCGAATACTTTGACGATTACAGCTTTACGGTCGGCATATCGGCCTTGAAGAAGGATAACGACTTTGTTTGGTTTTAGGAACTTCACCATCTTCGATGTCGTCACTGTCGTAGATGAATGGAATAAAGGGAAGAAGGTAACATTTGTAGTTTTTGCGTTGTTATGTAAATGATGTTATATGCAGAGTGTAAATTGAAGCCCTATGAGTTGGACTTGGGCTCAGAATGTTGGGCTTGGCCTCGCCTTATTAATCGGACTTTTACTTGGGTAATTTCTTTGCGCAATTGGGACAAAATTTTAACGTTTTTGGCGTGGATTTTCCTTCATGGTCTTTAATTTTTGCCCGTCAATTCGCTGGTCTTTAATTTTTGTCCTTATTTCTCATTTAATGAATGTTTGTGAGCCAAAGTATTCTTATTCGCTGGGGAGATTCTGGGTTCGATCCCCAATAGAGCAAAAAATAATATTCGCTCCGTCCCAATTTATATGATGTAATTTGACTGGACACGAAGTTTAAAAAATAAAGAAAGATTTTTTAATCTTATGGTCTAAAATAAGCCCAAGATATTTGTGTGGTTATAGATCATATCGTTAAGCGTAAAAGGTAAAGTTTAAAGTTAACTTGTTACCAAATAAGGAAATATATCATTCTTTTTGGGACTGACTAAAAATGAAAGTGTGTCATATAAATTGGGACAGAGTGAGTAATAATTTTGCAATATGTAGTTACATAGAAACTATGCATTAAGGCATAGTTCTGTAGGATAACTTAAATTTCTGCATAACTATGTCAAATAATGCATATTCTACATAACTAAGTTACATAGAAACTATGCCTTAAGACAAAATTCTATAGGATAACTTAATTTCTACAAATTTCTATGTAATTTTGCGCGAATACGCATAGTTTCTATGAAACATTTGTCTTGTGAAATTATTTTCTTTTTCTTGACTCTGCCACGGTTCGAATCCAGAATGCGAATTTTTTTTTTTTACTGTTGGGGTATTTTCAGCCACTTTAAAGTACCGAAGGGAAAAATTAAAAAAAATAAGCTATTTGAGGGGAAGAAATTAAAGACCACCCTGAAATAGGGAATTCCTGCAAATGACCCAAAATTTAAAGGACAAATGTTTAGTAAATAACTTTATTTTTATTTTTTTACAACATATGGACCCTTTTAGATCACAATTTAAAGATCCTTTTTTATCAAATTAAAAATCATGTGAGAAGACATTAGACCATGATTTAAATTTTTAAAGTTATTCAAACGTTAAATGAGTCTAATGTTTTATCTGTAAGAGTGAGAATTATATGAAAAAATATTAGGCGCGAGTTTAATGTTATCTCATTAGTTGGTTTGATGCGTTTGAGGTTCATCCTTTGGGTACCAATTTGTTGAGGGATTCCTTAGAGATGGTGAAGGTGATTCAAGACAAGCTCATGGTAGCACAGAGCTGATAGAAGGAATATGCGGACCAGAAGATCCGAGACATAGAGTTTATGGTTGGTGACAAGGTTCTTCTGAAGGTCTCACCCATGAAGGGTGTGATGAGGTTCGATAGAGGGTTGGAGAGGTGGCATATGAGTTAGCTCTACCACCAGGTCTTTCTGCAGTCCATTCGGTTTCCCATGTGTCCATGTTGAAGAAGTATCATACCGACGGTTCCTATATCATCCAGTGGGACTCCGTATTGCTTGTCCAGATTTTGGAGTTCAAGGAGGAGCTTGTGGTTATTTTGGACAGGCATGTGAGGAAGCTGAGATCGACGGAGATAGCTTCTGTGAAGGTTCAGTGGAAGCATCACCCTTTAAGGAGGCGACTTGCGAGACAGAGTCTGATATGCGGAGCAAATATCCTTCCTTGTTTACTACTTCTAGTATGTTTCCCTTGTTCGTTTATTGTCGTTTGAGGACGAACGTTGCTTTAATTGGTATATGATGTAATGATCCAACTGGTTGTTTTTAGCTAAAGACTCTTATTTACCAATTTTACCCATCTCATTGTCCTTATGTGAGGTTTGTGATGCGCGGGAATGAGTGGTATGGATCCCGAGGTCTAGTTACATAAGTTTTGGATAAAAATCCAGAACTAGAACCTTAGAGTTGGATAGTTTGACTCAAGGTTGACTTTTGAGTAGATGGGTGTGTTTCCAGATTTTTTCGCTTTCGATAGCTCCGAATGATCATTTATGACTTAGTCGATTCATTGGTTTGCTTCTCGAGACTACCAGATGTATTTTGTGGTCTTATTTGTAATATTTGGGCTTTTGGTTATTCCGGACGATTCTTTAGAAAATTAGGTATTAGCTCAATTAAATGGGAAATCTGAGGGTACGAGTGAGTTTGTAGCACTGCTTACTTTAGATGAGCATGTCTGGTTTGTGTCCGGGAGGTTCAGGAGTGTTTTGGGTGGTTAATGGGAGTTTTGCTTGATTCATGATTTTCTGGTGTCTGGTGCCCGCCTTGGCGACATCTCTGTTCGCTCCTATGTGTCCGCATCGTTGGAAGGTTGGCTCGCAGAAGCGGGGGTTGGGAAAATTGTGAGTTTCCGGTTTGGCAGAGGAATTGTCGCAAGGGTGAGTTCGCCTCTACGGGATCGGGTTCACTGTGGCACTGGGGCGAGCTGTCAAGTGACTGCCCCCCAACGAGTGATATGTTCGCGGCAGCGGATCTGCGCCAGCGGGGTCGAGTGTGCTGGGGCGGAATCACTGTATCATGTGTCTTATTTAAATTCTCTAGGTCAGAATTCATTTCCCAAATTAGAAACCCTTGAACCTGGAGCCGCCAGAGAGCATTTTCAGAAGTTTAAGAGCAATTTCATCTTTGGGGTAAGAAATTATTTCCTTTGTGATTTGATTATATGTTTCTAAGTCCTTTAATGGTGATATAACAAGTTTATAAGTTGGAGAAGATAAGTTATAAGTTCTTTGAGATTAAGAGAGTTAGATTATTGATTTAAAGGGTGTTTATGGGTTAGATTAATTGAATTATTGTGAACTAGTGATGGAATATGTCATGTAATCATGTTGTATAGCTTAATTTGAGTGTAGAAACCTATTTAATGTGGGGGTGAATTCTAGGGTTTCAAATTGGGGCCTTTTGTATATTGTTAAATTGAAAGTCCAAATGAGAATAGTTTTCTAATGAACTTAAGGATATGATTACCTAGTATGTATTAATGGTTTTATAGTAACAAAGTTTGAGTTTTGGAAATGTGGGCTTGAGGTTGGTACTTGTAGTCTTGCGTGTTAAGGTTTATGTCCTTGTTTGTTGTATAAGTCATATATTAACTAGTAGTATATGCGTGAATAGACTTCGATTATCATGAGGCGCGAATGACGGGCAAGGCTATCACCGAGGCTTGATTGTTGGTGCTCCTGTTCGTCAGAGAGGTAGGCTATGGTTTAGTTTTTTGAGACTTCGATAGAAGTGCGTAATTAGTTATAAATATTAAGGGGTGTTGGGCGTGTTTGGGGGTCCCACTCAAACAGTTATTATGAACGGTTGAGTGGGTACCGGTGTTGAACTGTGATAATGGGTGATTTGTGTCACACCCCCAACTTTGGGGGGTGTGACTGGTACCCAGCTCTTGGACGGACCGAGTGAACCACCTGCCTATCGTCGCACAAAGATAACCCCATCTAGGCCGCTCTGAATAATAATTTTAACGTACGCAATATGAAACCCTAAAATCAGGAGATCCAATCCTAACAGACATACATACATACCAAGGTCGACGAGGTCTTACTGAACAACATATAACCTGTCTACAAAGCCTCTAGGAGGTTGTCAATACCAAACATAAGTCGGGATAGGGCCCCCGACATACCCAAAATAGCAAAAGAGGTATATACATGACCCGACTCAAAATACTCCAGAAGGAAATGGAGCTCACCAACAAATGTTGATATCTACACACGATCTATGGGAGTGTGTCCTCTCCTCCCCCATTTGAACCTGCACGACATGAAACACAATGTCCCCAGACAAAAGGACATCAGTACAAATAATGTACAGATTATGTAAGGCGGAAATAAAACATAATATTGCATAATCATAAAAGGAAAAGGAGGTTCGAGTCAACTTGTGTGTCTAAAATACCTCCGAGGCTATAACATATACCAAGATCTCACTTATCGTATATCCTTATCTATACCTTTATATCAACACCCTAGATCTACTTGCTTGACTACCCGACTAACTAGTGGTAAATAACATGTCTGCCCAGCCAATGGTATCCAACGATACGTAACTGCCCAACTGGTGGTAATTATATGACTGCCCATCCGACTATAGCCCGGTGGTGGATACATATTTGCCCAAACATGGTCAATATCATAGCGTACCCTACCCTAAGGAGGGACTTGGTTGTACCCGATCCATATACGGGACTCAGTGTTATCATACCCAACTGTAGTGGTGATGCTCATCTGCCCAGCCAGTCGTAGCTTGGTGGTATGCATAACTAGCATATCCATTCCCTTATAGGTATTTCCCACGTACATACATATATGAAAAACCATCCTAATCTACTAGGTCTATGAGCTTATCAAAATACTTAGGATCATTACATATGTTACCTTCTTACTTAGCGTTCAGGGACCATCATTATGATAATAACATTCCCATCTTCTTTCACCATTTTATAAGAATTAACAAGGCAACCCACACAATATCTAGCCTTCAACAAGTTAACCTAAGACTATCAAAGACCAGAGAATCCTTTCAAAAGTAAGGAACAACATATCTCGTAGAGGACGTTTCATAAAACATTGACACTTCAACAATCATGCCAAGAAAAGAAGGAATGAGCATTAACATACCTTATCGATTAAGCTAGTTGCATTCCACAGAGCGTCGCACGTACTGTGGATGAGTATCTATATTAAATGAGGGATTGTATCAATATCAAGCTTACATCCAAGAAGAGGTTTCACTTAGGCAATTCGTCGAACAACTTGCATACATGAAGTTCTAGAGTTATTCTATCATGGATTCTTACTCAACTTAACACCACCATATTCTATAACTCTTTTCTTAGCTTCACAACCTCACCAACATGATTCAACACCTCTATTGAATCTTAATTTCAATCAACAACCCCAAACAATAAGTTACCACAACTTCATACAACAAGAGTTAATCATCTAAAGCCATGTTTACAATACTTCCATAACTCATAAGTTTTCTTCACTAAACAACCAATCGAAACTAAGAGGAACTAAAGAACATATATAGGGGATGAAACCTTACCTTAACTAACCAAGGAATCCCTCACAACAAGCTTTACTTCAATCTCTAAGAAGCTCACAATTTTACTGAGTCAACTAACGAGGATTTTGATGTGTTCTTGATTCTTAGCAGGAGAAACCACCTTAGATACTTGGAGGGATGTTCTTCAATAGTGTAGAGATCTTTGGAGGGTATTTGAGAGTGTTTTGGAAGCTCATGGGTCAAAAATATGAGATAAGAATAAAGTTGGCTGGCCTTAGGACTTAAATAGCCGACTAAACTGCCTCACATACATGGCCCCATATGCGGCGCAATTCCCATATGTGGCCGCATATGCCACTGCATATGGTGGCAGTGACGTGGTAAAAAGTTTCCTTGATGTATGTCTACATCCGTAAGGCAGAATAGCATTTGCAACGTGAAACGCATAGCATATCATCAAAACTTCACCAAACTTCGTCGAGTTGTACTTTATTTAATCCAATTGACTTCCAATCTTCCGTATACCTTCGTAATACTTATATAAGTAATACATGATCCTCGGGAAGGGTATTAGGTTGCCAAGACTCAAGTTGGCTAACTACGCTCTCATTCGCATACGAAACTTTAGGGTGTAACATCCTTCCCCCTTTAAAACATTCATCCTCGAATGTTGGAATATCGTAACCCAAAGACTTTAAACTATGGTCCCTTTCAAAAAATTTAACAAAACTTCATCTGTACACAAGAATATCTCAACCTATTGCACTACCTAAGAATACATCTATTATCTCATAGACTAGATAACAATACTCTTAATATGACACTGGCCTTCCATGACCGCACCATTATCTATAGCATCATAGAACATATCATAACCTCCACCCTCCCCAAAATATCAAACCGTACTAGAACATTTTTATCTTAACCTTTGGACTTCCGACTATCACAACTCACCTATGGAAGAACAGATGAGAAAACCAATGCCTCCAGCCCCTCTAGTGGAGACTTATGATGAGGACATGGATATACGGAGCACGGTGCAATTGCTGACTCGCTTAGTGGCCGCTCAGGCCCAGAGTCAGGGTGTGAGTGTTGGATCTTATAATAGGGCAGTCAATGCGAGGGTCCGGGACTTTATTAATTTGGATCCTCCGATGTTTACGGGGTCTGACCCGAATGAAGATTTGCAGAACTTCTTGGACTAAATGTACCGGACATTACAAATGATTCATGCTATATATACTGAGGCAGTGGAACTGGCTTCATATAGGTTGAGGGATATTGCAGTTGTATGGTATAAGACGTGGGTACAGACTAGGGGATCGAACACACCATCAGCAATATGAAAGGAATATTTTGAAGCTTTTCTGCAATATTACCTACCAGTAGAACTTCGAAGGGCCCGACAAGATAATTTTCTACTCCTACATCAAGGTGATATGAGTGTATTGGAGTATAACCTTCAGTTTAATTTGTTAGTTAGATATGCCCCTATAATCGTGGCCGAAATGAGTGACCGGGTGAACCGATTTGTAAATAGTTTGGGACCACATCTGGTTAATTAATGTAATATGACATCCTTGAATGTGGGTATGGATATCTCCCGCATCCAGGCATACACTCAGAATCTGAAAGAATGAAAGCGACAACAACAGGAGGCGGGCGAAAAAATTCAACCTAAGAGGGATTGATCGGCCAACCAAGTGGAGCATGATTGGAATAACCCTAGGCCTTCAGTTGGTCCTATAGTTAGTACTCCTTCTCAGGCCTAGAGGTTGTAGTATGACAGACCTTCTTATTCAAGATCGAGTTAGAGTTCCCGCGCTTCAGGCTTTCAGTAGTGGAGAAGATATGCACAAATGAGACTACCCCATCCTCCATGTGATCAGTGTAGTAGATCCTATTTCAGCCGATGTCGTCATAACTCTAATGTTTGTTACACTTATGGGGATCCTAGTCACTTTATACAAAACTGTTCGATAAGGAACTGAAGTAGTATAACTCAACCAACTGAATCAGTAGCGGCTTCGTCATCCTCAGTGCATCCCTTAGAGCCGGGGCCTGACAATAGCTGGTAGAGGCTGAGGCAGAGGTGGGGCATCTGGCCCAGGTAGTGGGCAACACCGTAATTATGCCTTGGTAGAATGATCGGATCAGGAGGCACCTGATATTGTTGAAGGTATCCTAACGATGTTCCATTCATTCTTTATATAGAGTAGGTATTGACCGTTTCACATTCTAATTCTTTATGCATGCTATTCGATGTATAGGTGGAGTGTGAATCCTAGATTGTAAAATGGGCCTTAGAATGTAACCTCACCCGCGGTTTCTAAGGGAATAAAAAACATGAGCTCTCAGATGACCAAGTCTACTATGCCACGTTGATGGAGATATTGCAGCTAAAGCGGTAGGAGGAGTGACATGGGCAGTGGGCGTGGATATGATAGGATATGATAGAGGTCCCCCTCACTGTTGCATCTTGTAAGAAGTTTCCTCGTACATAAGTCCGTTATAGAAAAACCAAATGGATCAAAATTGATGGATACAGAATTATCGGTGACAAATTTTCTAACAGAGATTAGATTCTTGATAATATTAGGGGCATATAGGACATTTTTAAGGGAGAATTGGAGATGCGGTGGTGGGGTTAGTGTATGGTCAAACCCTTGTATTGGAATGCGATGACCATAATAGATTGAGAAGTATTTAAATTGCGCAGTTGAGGAAGATTATCAGAATTATTGGTGAGGTGAGACGTGACACCCGTATCCATATACCACGCATCAGCGGGCCGCTGCAATTTTAAAGAACCGAAAGTAAGGCTCAAATCCACTGGATGACTGCTGCTGGGCCGCTGTGTAGTGGGCCTAATGGCTTGGGCCTGCTTGGCAAGCCGTTGGATGGGGTGCCAGGATATTGAGCCTTGGTTTAGCCCACTGAGAGTGCTATTTTTGGGCCACTGAAGTGTTGCTGGAAAGGCAGTCCCAGTTCGAATTGTCCCATTATTGATGGAATACTGCCGGAACGCAATTGGGCTGCTATTGTTGGGCCACTATGCTGCTGGAAGGGTAGGCCCAGTTCGAATTGGCCCACTGTTGTTGGAATGTTGTTGGAATGTTGGGCCCGTTGTGAACAATACGTATTGTTGGCCCAATTTTCATGAGGAGGATTTTTTGACGTCGGGAGTTGAGGAAGCGGAAGCGAGAGAATCCATGAGGGTTACCGTAAATTTGTGGAAGAATATCGATTGAGAAGTTGTCGTATATCGACTGTATATCAGCTGTATACCGGGCTGCTTATGTGATAAGTGTATTGGACGGTGTATACTGCCTATATACTTGATGTATATGAGCTATAAAACAAGGAATATGAGGGTCGGTACTGAGTATATCGATGTATATTAGCGGTATACAGATTGGTATATCTGGAGTATACATGTTTATAGGTAGAGGAGAGGCAGTATATCACTGAGGAGTAGGGTATACAGATTGTATATCACGAAAGAGCAGTGGTATATGGGGCGGTATACTGTTGTTTATCCATCGGAAGAGGGAGGCGGGGGGGGGGGGGGTACGACGGCCAAAGTAGGGTTTAGGGTAGAGAGGGATTTTTGACTCTTGATACCGTGTATGATTGTATTAATCTCCCTTGGGGAGTCTTTCTCATTAATACAAATATATATAGTGTGCACAATGCTGAATCCTCATTGAATAAGGATCCTATTTTTACCATAATTATACACTACTATTAATTATAAAATATATGGTGAATATATTATAATATTCACTAATAATGACAAACAAGCAAATCGTTATAATTACAATAGTGTGTAATTACTAGACTGTGTAATTACTGCCCTAGTCATTACATCAATTTCAATTACCAGGCGGCTTTCCAAATAGACCCTTAATATGACAATCCTTATAGCATTAGGAAAGAGAATATTAATATTAGGCATCATAAATAAATCTATAATGTTACAAGGTAAATCCACCTCAATCTATATATCATGTATATATATCTAAGTTTGGAATGGTATTCTAAAAGTTAAAGATAATATCAGATCATCATAAATAGAACCTGGAATCGTCTATTCTGAAAATAGTTTAAACAAATGTTACATGATCAATTTTTGATCAGTACCCTGTACCCTTTAACTCTTCTTTCTGCTCTCCATCTTGTAGCAAATCCAATTGATGAATTAAAGTTTTAATCCCTTTTCACAATTTTTTTGTGTGGCTGTTTTTGCCCCTTGATATCCTAGGAATTGATGTAAAAAAACCCTATATGTTAATAGTTTCATTTTTTTGGCTAACCCCTTACGTAGTTTTCTTCGAGGTTTATTTTGACACTTCATCATATATAAATAAACAAAGCAGAGTATTAAAGCGTCTCTTTAACAAATGCTCAATAAATATAGTGGTTTTGGAACCCTTAATATAAACATGTTAATCCTAAAATTTGATGGAAAAAAGGTGTTGATCTTTTATTAATATAGAAGCTGAAAACCTTTTGACATATTTGGAAAAGAAAAGGTGGGAGAACTTTTGTTCCCAATTTGACAATTCTTTTTATAAGAATGAAAGAAAATATTAATATTAGGCACCATAAATAAATTTATAATGTTAGAAAGAGTAAATTTAACCTCTTTAATATTTTTTATAACATGTACATGGCAAATTTGCCTCAATCTCTACATCGTGTATATTCAAATCTGGAATGTCATCCCAAAAGAAATTAAAGTTAACATTTTTATCCCATGCCAATACATCAAGATCATCAGGAATAGGTTCTGGTATCTCGTATTCTGAAAGTGATTTAGGGTAACAAATGTTACACGGTTGAGCAGTCCCTTTTAAATCTTCGTTTCTTCTCTCCGTCTTGTAGCCGATCCAAGTAGTTGATGAATTAGACTTTTGATTCTTCTCACAATTATTTTTTATGATTGTTTTTGTCCTTGGTTTCCTAGGAATTGATGTAAAAGAAAACCCTAGATTTTCAGTAACAACTTTATCTTTTTTAGCTAGCTCCTTACGTAATTTTCCTCGAGATTTACTTTGGCCCTTCATCATGAATAAATCGAGTAGACTATTAAAGCTTCTCTCTAACAAATGTTTAATAATACGATTAGTGATCTTGGAATTCTTTTTATAAACATAATAATCCTAATATTAGATGGAGAAAGATTTTGATGTTTCATTCATTTAGAAGCCGGAATCCTTTTGGCTTAGGAAAAGAAAAGGTGGGAGATTTTGGTTTTTAATATGACAATCCTTATAAGATTAGGAAAGAGAATGTTAATATTAGGCACCATTAACATTACCATATTTTGGCAAACTCGGTTCCAGATTTTATAATATATGGAAATTGAATTATACTGTAGTTAATAGCATGTGAGGTGAACACTTCAAGTTAACGCAATGGCTTAGGGAGGAAGTGACCACGAGATTAAACTTAAATAGAGTACTTTGAGTTACAATAATAAACTAAAGGGAACTCATTATAATGAATAATCAATAACTACCTTTGCTTGTTGAAAAGGTCCATAATAGTTGCATGCATATAAGACTGATAAATGCTTGCAAAGAAGAGAAAAAAAAGAATAAAATTCTAAGTACTATGCCTTTTAGGTATTAAAGTCGACATTGACTAATGACTATTGATTGCTTCAAGAGAAACATCTTGCTAGGTATTCACAGCTCATGCATGTTTGCGATCTAAGGAATTAAGATTATTTTTTAGTACGCAAATTGGTAAATTGAAAATGTTTCAATATATAGTTAGTGGTGAAATTTTCAGATTTGAATTACAAATTGCTCTGGTAATTGAGAAAATCCAGTATATAATTATATATGAAGCATTTTCCCCTTTTAATGGACCATGGTAAGTCCAATTTGAATTAATCGAATGAACGAGTGTTCTGATTTACACTAATTACATATATATTTTTATATATATTCTTCGATAATGCACTCAAACCAACCAATAAAGAAAGGTGGTCTGAGTTGATATTTAAAAGGAGTTTGTCCATATGGACGAGAGGGGTCTATACATACATAATTGTTAGGGGTTGTTTGCTTTGTGGGATAAAGTAAGATATTCCAGGATTAAGTTTAAAATTAAATTTATATTTTGTTAGGTGGAAGGTATAAATTTAATTTCAAATTTAATTCTTAATATTCCACCTTATTTTATCAAACTAGGTGTTATTTTATTCAATCCCTCCCAAATAAGATAAATTAATAATTTAGAAATAACTTTATCCCCAAACCAAACAAGCCATTAAAGTTTCAATACTTTGGTAAAACCATTTTGATATCTCTTGAAAGTTTAAAACTCATGTTTGATAATTCTCACATGGAACTTGACTAATACTTTACTACAATTGTATCCTTTCGGTGCATAATTCAATCTCCTAGGACTTTCTCTTTTCCCTTCCACCTTGGCTCCCAAACCCAAAAACATATACTACTATACTCAGTCGGTTTTAATTTAAGTGGCTTTTTTCTTTTTAGTCAATAAAAAAAAAGAATGACATCTTTCTATATTTAGTAAATTTAATTTTAAAATATTAATTTTACTCTTAATGAAATGATCTACAGCCACACAAATATATATAACTCATTTTATTAGACCACAAATTTTAAAAGTATTTTTTTTAAAACTTCGTGTCAAGTCAAATACCTTCATATAAATTAGTACGGAGGGAGTAGTATATATTTGCACCCAATTTGAAGGCCCCTAATAAAACCTTATAGAGTATATATGATGTATATTAAGCAACCTGATCTTGAAATTCTTAAATTATAATGCTAAGGTTTAATTATCACATTACATGCATTTAAATTCTCAAACGTACTAATACTTCTACGGGAGCATAGTTTCTTTTTTTATTTTTTTTATTTTAACTGCCTCCATTGACCATTAATGAGCAAAAGTACATATTGAATTTGGTATCTCAAACTTTTTACAAGATCATTGAGAAGAGACTATCCTAGAAGGTTAGCAACTATTGTTAACACCAAAAATTGAGCTCACAGCTTGATATACATACAAAGATGTGACTAAAAGGCTAATCCTTAGTGGATCATATACAAAAAGAGCAGGTTTGACTGGTTTGGTTCTGAAACTAGAAGCATAGTTTCTTGAATACCAATTACAAAGGAATAATCAACCCATGTTTCTAACTTCTTACAAATAATATTCATCTTTGGTTTACTATATCTAAAATAGGGTGTGTAATTTTGGAATCTCACGGTACAAAGGCAGCTCGGTGCATTAAGCTCCCGCTATACGCGGGGTCCGGAGAAGGGCCGGACCACAAGAGTCTATTGTACGCAGTCTTACCTTGCATTTCTGCAAATTCTTGATATATAATACGAGTTTAAGACTTTACGCTTTTATATGTTGCCAGTGTAAACAAATATTTACACCATAACATCATTCAAAGTATATCTACAATTAAGCCCTCCTTAAGATGTGGGATTAATTTGAAGTCTTCAAAATAAAATCATGTGTTACCTGCTATATATACCATAGATAAAGATGACATGACGGTATGAATTTTATTTACACTAACATTATATATTACTTATTAAACTCTATTAAATACATGACTAGAGAATAATGGCATAGTTGTGTTCTAAGCGGACAACTGCAGTAAGAAATAGCTCTGAAATATGAAAGTCTTTCTAAAACATCACCAGAGGCTTTGGAATTTGAAATTTTACTTAAGCCAATTTGATATACAAGGTTCAAAATCTATTACTATATTTATACTTATTTCGTGCAAAGCCAGAGCTAAACTACTGTGCTCGGATGAATCCATAATTCTAACAATCCGCTCCTATTAGGACAAAATAAATCATTCAAATGTAGCTATTACTCCCTCCATCTAAATTTATGTGATACTCACTTTTCGAGAGTTAATTTAACTAAACTTTAAAGTTAAATTGTGTTACAGTAACTTAATATTTTAAGATTAAAATTTAAATATTTGAAAACTACATGAAAAGTACACTATAAGTTACTTACTATTTTTCTTATATCAATTGGGTAAAAAATACATCTTAAGATGTTTGTCAAAATTCATATCGTTTGAATCTCGAGAAGCGAAAAATATCACATAAATGGAGACAGAGATAATAAATATAAATACGTCAAACAAAAGATAGATAACAATCTTAGCAGTAGCAGCTTAAAATTTTTGAACGAATAAATTCACAAAGAATTTCTAGTTTTCAGCAAGACATTCTAAAATTGCTCAAATTGGCTCATCTGCACAAAAGAACCATTAACAAAAACAATACTATATCAGTACACACACTCTTATCGTAGCATCAATATCCTTGAAATTACTACATCAATATTTGGATGAATCATTAAGTAAATAATCGTGTATAATCATGTTCTTGAGGGTCAACCACTAATTAACCAAATGTGGTTGTTTATTCATAACATTAATAATATGAACTTATATTATAAATTGCCAAACCTTAGGCGTAATCACACAAGCCATAAAAACAGTATCCACCAGTCATGCACCTGTTGTTGCAGTATCCACAATGCCTCTTATCATAAGATAAATTCACACATTCACCTCTGCAACAAGTCTCAGTAAAAGCACACTTCTTCTTACACGCACCACAGTTCTTGTCATCGTACTTTAAATCGATACACTTGTTGTTGCAGCATGTTGTGTTCGTGCCCCCGATTTCAAGTGCCTGACAGATTTCATGGTCCTTGTGGCAGTGATCGGCTGCCCTAGGGTTCTTCGGTTTCTGTTGTTCCGCGAGAAAACGGCTCCTCTTCAACGGAGGCAAACTCGGAGTTGAGAGTGTTTTTCCTGCCTCCACGTTGACCGATTTTTCAACCGTTCGAGTGGTGCTGATTATGGAGATGGCGAGTGTCATGGCGATGGCGAGAGGGATCAAGATTTGCATCACCTTCATCTTTTGGAGAAGGTGAAATGTACGTTGAAGTTCTTTTGGTTATTGTTGTTGAGGGGTAGGAAAGAAGAATGAAGTGTTGAGATTGGTAATGAGGTTGGGAGACTTGCAGGGTTTTATATATATATATATATATATATATATATATATATATAGAGTCCCTCCCAGCTCATTTGATATTGAAATATATATTTGATGGGAAGTCATGGAGTATACAAAATAAAGAAATAATTTTAAAGGCATATTCAAGATTTTAACTTCAAGTTAATAGTAAGTACTAAGTAGTAATAACTAGGTTCATAATTAAATATTTAATAAATATTTTAGTATATATACACAATTCAGGCAGAAGGTATTGGGTTCTCCACATAAGTTACACTTTGGATCCAACGATGTCATTGGATCTTCCCAATGGTTCGTTTTATCATGATTTTTTGTGACTATAATTGCATGTCATTAAGAGTACATGAAAAGATAAACGTTACATCGATACCGAATATAGAAAATGTGATCTTTATCACGATAAATTAAAAATGAAAAAGTGATATAAAATAAAAATGTTTAACTTATCCTCTGCATAAAATAAATTTTATAATCTTAAAAATAAAACAAGTTACATATTATAACATCATACTAATAGATAAAGATGATGATATGATAAGTGTAAAATTATTTACCTAATATTAGTCAAACTCATAAGTAAAACTGAAGGAGTATACTTTAATTTATCGTGAAATAAGTTGGGGGTTGACCTTTGAAAGAGCTGGCGGAATGTGAATAAGCAGCAATGCAAACTTAGGAAGGAATTGAAGAAATAACTCATTGCAAACTTAGGAAGGAATTGAAGAAACAATTCATGATTAATTAATCAATAAATAGTACCTTTGCTTGCTACAAAAATTGCCGACTTGAAACAGCTCATGTGCATGCATGGTTTTGCATGTTTTAAAAATGAAGTTTAAAAATGAAGTTAAGTACAATTATAGAGTTATTATAGACAAATACAGGCATTGTTGTCTTTAATTTGAAGACTCTAGCTAGTTTACTTCTTAAAGTTGCTTGGATGGGTTCTAATTAAAGTGGTTTAGAGGAAAATTTACACGTCTAAATAAAGAGTGTACATTGTTTTCTACTGTTGCGAAATTGATTATTACAGAAGTAAAACAAAGTCATGTTTTTTTGGGGTTCTGATGCAATCCTAGTTGCCTCAAGATCGTCAATGTGGAGTTAAAACCATGAACTCCAAGCTTCACGAAGGTTGCACAAGAAGTTGGACGTTAGAAAGCATACTTTAGTGCAATTCCGAGAATTTCGAGTGTGGATGATTGCATGGGAAGGTGAAAAGGCCAAGAATGTCAAGGATGACACCATCTGTGAACCGCACATGATGCCACATATGGTGTTTGTGAACCGCAAACCAAACGCATAATCTGACAATCCAAAGAGGCAGAAGAGCACCAACTTCGATTCGCAGATGGTGCCACATATGATATATACGAATTGCGGGTCTTCCACAGATCATGACAACTCAGCGTTTTGGGCGACTTTTGCAATCCAAAGGTGTGACCTTTGGGACTTTGTGTAATAACCTAGCCTAAGACTATAAATAGGAAGCTTAGATCATTTCATTAGCTAGATTATTTTGACTATTGATATTGTGATACTCTATTGAGAGTTTGAGTGTTGAGGGCTTGTTGAAGCCATTGATTATTCCTTTATTTGAGAGGATTGGTTTCTAGGGACAATAGTTCCCTATTGGTCATCTTAAGAAATTTGGTTCTTGTTTGTATAATCAATTGTGTGTTTAGATAATCTAGAGCCTTAGTTCTCAATTGTTGGCTTTCTTGGGTCAATCTATCTATTCTTTACTTCCTTGTATTTCCTTTCTGCATTTTGGTATGTATCAATTGGTATCAGAGCTTGATTGAAGGGTTGTTCTAACAATCCTTGTCTTGAATATTATTAGTACAAAAAAATTGAAAATCAAAAATTATTTTGAATCCTTCTTTGTTTGTTGTTTTGACACTAGATTTGCATTTTCTGGTGTTATTTGAGTTTAGATCCAAAGTTTCAAGTTATTTGGAGTTGATTTGAGTCATCCACCATTGTTGAGTTGAAGAACTTGAAAAATTTGAAGTTGTGTCTTGAAGAATTCGTAGTTGTTTGAGCTTAAAAAGTATTAGGGTTTGTTTTCTAACTTGAGAGGAAGCCACATACAAAATTTAGGACCATTTCAAGTTATTTTGAAGGGTCCACTATTGTTGGGTTTGAAGGTTTGAAGAACTTGAAGAACAAGTTGGTGGGTCTTGGAGATTGAGTTAAAATTGAAGGCTCAAACCTATTGGGCTTTGTTTATCTAATAATGGAGGCTCAAGATTCGAAGTTTGAAGGAAGAAGGAATTGAATTGAAGCATCTAGAAATTTGAAATTTCAAGGTGTTCTTGAGGATATTCACATCTTCTTGGTGAAGAAGAAGAAAAAGTACAACTTTGATCCAAAAATCCTTGATGAAAACTTGGGCAAAAGTGTTATAAGACCCAAAATAAGAAGTTTCTAGGTTAAGTGACTGTGAGATTTATTTTCACTAATTTAATGTGTTTGCTTGCTTTGTTGATTTTCGACATAGGTAATCATGGATTACAATTTATGTGATGGTGACTTTAATGGTTGTAATAACGAGGAATATGGTTATAATGATGAGAGTTATGGCTACGATGAAGAGTGTGAAGCTTTTAATGAGGGTTGTGAATATGATTATGGTCACTACAATGAAGAACATGAGGCAATGAGTACTCATGGATCCTATGTGGAGGCTAATGACTCAGAAGAACCTTATGATAATCATTATGAGCTTAAAGGTACTTCAACGTACAACTCTTACCCTTTTTGTAATGAACGTAGTGATGAAGGTATTGGTCTTAAGTATGATGATAGTGAAGTGTCAAGTTCTTATGATGAAGGTGAATCTCAAGGTCAAGAGAAGCTGATTTATAGCCATGCTATAGTTGACTGTGGTAGTTTTACTTGCCCATCCTCAAGTGGTACCATCAAACGATCTTATTATGGAGGCGTGAGACCATACCTCACCAACAATCGTCAAAGTGTTGTGAGAAGAGCTCAACCCAAGGTTAAGATGAGAATTTAACATAACAAGAGATTCCATCGCATGTTGGTGAGAGTACGTGATGATTGGGGAGTTTGTCTTGAAATTAATGAACATCGTCGTGGTTGCTACATCTCTTCTCAAGCCGCACACTGGCTAGGGAAGAAGATCCTTACACTGGCAAAATGGGATATGTGGTTGATATGGTGGATGTATCCTTTTCTCATGGGGACTACCAAGAGGAAGTGTGGTGTATAGTACTTTCCGCGGGAACATATGACTTGTGTTTAGGATATTCTTAGTTCGAAGACCAGGGATTGCTTATAAGCGCGATTAGCATAGGTATGTCGTAGATGAAAGGGGAAACATTCTATTCCACCTATACCTCCTAAGATATTTCCAAGTGTGAGAGTTAGAGAGCCCAATGTGAAATGACCTACCTTGCATATGGCATCTAGCGACGAAGAATACGACAAATGAGAATTCATTATGGATAGCATCTTTGCTAACCACAACTACTCACAAGGAATGAAGTTGGACTTGGCTTTTAAGACCTTTGAAAGGAGGCTCGTAGATCATTGGTTGGACTATATCACAAGATAGAAGATGAGGAGAAGTCTAATTAATACTTGGGTGCATTGAATAGATGTTTGAGATACCATTATCCCGAACCACATGAAAAGGGGTATAAAACCAAATACAAGTCCCAAAAGAAGAAGCCAAATTAGAGGAAGCAAAATGGTCCTTGTGAGATTGGTCAGACCCTTCCACAAGAAGGGGAGATTACAATACCATTATATATGGTGAAGAAGAAAAAGACTCCTTGTGGAACCATGTAATCTAATGATCTTGAGAGAAAAAATATTGAGAGGAGCAAGGGAGTGCAAAATGGCAACTCAAGAGTGGAAAAAGGAGAGGATGTGTGGAGTGATGTGAGAGAGTTGCCACAAATTCAATCTAACCCTTCTACTTATTCATCTTGTGGAGATGATTCTTTTGTAGGTACTCAAGGAAACAAATTGCTAAATGAATCTTCTTGTGAAGAACTCTCGTGCTTGAAAGAGGAAATAGAGGATAAGACCATCTTTTTGATTTGTCAAGTGAGCTCTCCATTTGTAGCTCGTGGTAAAGAAGATTCTTCATGTGAACGTCAAGGTACAATGGCTAAACTTAATACTTCAAAGTCTTTAAATAAGCAGGTTTGTGATGTGAGTGTGAGTATTAGCTTGTTTTTATGTAAGCTTAATGATTCTTTGCCATCTAATGATGATGTCATTATTGAGAGTGATCATATACTAGTTGATCATATTGATGACCAAATTAATTCTTCTTGTAAGATCGATTTGTGTCCACCTAGTGTTGGAACTTGTGATTTGAATGCTAGTACATTATCATGTGATACAAATGATCTGTTTGAGTGTATTTATAATCCACTAGTCGAGGTATCTTGTGATATGCTTAATGAACCTCCAATTAGTGATGATGTAAATGTAGTTGATCATTTGAATGAGTGTGACACCCCACCCTTGTTTGATAAATGTGAAAATGTGTCTCTTGGTCTTGTGTTTGTGTTAAGTGATGAGTCCCAAGATTATGATGGTGATGTGTGTCGTATGGATAGTCATGGAGATCTTACATGTTTAAATTCTTCATCATTGATTGATTTCTTTGTCATTAAAGATAATATCTTATATGATGATGACATGACTATTAAGGAGGATGTGCATAGTGGCATGTTTTGTGAAGTTGAAAATATAGCTAATTTTGGGGGCTACAAGATCTATGGGAACCTACTATAGGAGATTGACACCCTTCCCTTAGATGGAAGCCTCGTCTTGATGGATTGTAATTCAATCGTAGGGGTGGAATATTTTGATGTTCTTAAAGAATCAAAAGAAGAGACATCTATATTTGAGTGGAAAATTGACTTGCTTGATTGTTTGAGGAACCCAACTAGTCATCACCTTTCCTCTAATGAACTTAATTATGAGCCTTTGTATGATTCTCCACCTATCTATGACTAGGGATGGCAACGGATCGGATCTGAACCGGATCCTACTAGATTCAGATCCAGATCCGTTTTTCATACCTGAATCCAGATCTGGATCCGGATTCATATCCATCGGGTCCATAAAAATCAGATCTAAATCCGGATCCATCGGATCCACCGGGTCCACGGAGAGGATCTGGATCCACATGTAAATAAAATTTGCCTTGCTAGGAATGTAACATTACTAAGATTTTTTTTTGAACTGACAAACGATTTTTACTTAGCTAACAATTTACTGTGTTTCAATTTTGAAATGTTCATATGAGATATTTTATTCGTTGTCTCATTTTGATTGTGAGCTATTAATTGAAATTGTTGGACAATGACAATAGTTGTGGAAAATGCTGACTAGTATTTTCACAATGCAGAACTTGCATGTGCTTGGAATCTTCACAAATGAAGTGAATATAATTTTAACTACTTGTCTATGGAGATGTTAGTCATTCACTAATATAACATTGATTTTATTATTGAAGTTACCTCTTTATTTTTTGGTTTTTGAGTTAACGCGGTGATAAATTAAATTTGTTTTGAGAATTAAACTTGCAAGGATGTGCTTAGCAATTTTAAGAAAATACTTATAAAATTACATTCTAGGTAATGAATATATTTAATAATAAATGGATCCACGGGTCGGATCTGGACCGGATACATATCTCAAATACAAGATCCATATCCAGATTCGATCCGTCAGAAATGGATCCGGGTCCGATCCGGATCCGTCGGGTCCAAATTTTGAAGATCCATATCCTATAAAATGGATCTGGATCCACCGGGTCCAAGATCCACTGCCATCTCTATCTATGACAGTAATATACATGCTAGGCTTGAATCAAGTGACCTTTATGGATTTGATTCGTACTTTGATAAAAATTCAAGCGAGGAGTGTTATATTGGTGATATTGCTTTGTTAGATACTTTCCTTACTAAATTATCTTCTTGTGAGATCACATATTTGAATATGGAGGCGTATGTGTTCCTTAAAGATTTTCTACTTGACTTTACATTAAGGGACACTTTCCTCTACTACTTGTTTTCTTATGATGACACTCATGCTTGCGTTAAGGGTGGTGCGTCTTATGTTGGCAAGGGTCTTCATAAGATATATGGGGGTGTTCTTGTCCAAGATGTGTGGGTGTTCTTTCTTTTTTACCCCAGTGGTGTTATAGATGGTATTACATTGATAAATCATTTCCATACCACATTGTTTTCTTATGGTGTTCCTTGTACATGTGATGAGGCTTTTGTGTCTAATGGGGATTTTAGACTTGAAGTTGAATTAAGAGACACTTTCCTCTACTATTTGTTTGCTTATGATGATTGTCATTATGAGATGATCCTCGCGGATCTCTCTTAATGAATCTTATAGTGGTGGCATTTTGTCTTCTTGGTTGATGTGTGTATGTGACCCTTTAAATTTGAGGAAAAAAAATCTTTCAAGAAGGGGAGAATGATACAATCCTAGTTGCCTCAAGATCATCTATGTGGAGTCAAGACCATGAGCTCCAAGCTTCACGAAGGTTGCACATGAGGATGGACTTTAGAAAGCATACTTTAGTGTAGTCCCGAGGATTTTTAGTGTGGATGGTTACATAGGAAGGTGAAAAGGCCAAGAGTGTTAAGGATGACACCATATGTGAACCGCACATGATGTCACATATAGTGTCGGCGAATAGCAAACCAAATGCAAAAGCTGACAACCCAAAGAGGTAGAAGAGCACCATATGCGATTCACAGATAGTGCCATGGATGATGCCTGTGAATCGCAGGTCTTCCACAGATCATGATAGATCAGCGTTTTGGGCTACTTTTGCAATTCAAAGGTATCACTTTTGGATCTTTTGTGTAATAACTTAGCTTAAGACTATAAATAGGAAGCTTAGGTCATTTCATTAGCTAGATTATTTTTACTATTGATATTGTGATATTCTATTTAGAGTTTGAGTATTGAGGGTTTGTTGAAGCCATGGATTATTCCTTTGTTTGAAAGGATTGGTTTCTTGGGACAATCGTTCCCTATTGGCCATCCTAAGACATTTGATTCTTGTTTGTTTAATCAATTGTGAGTTTTGACTAATCTAGAGCCTTAGTTCTTAATTGTTGGCTTTCTTGGGTCAATCTATCTATCATTTACTTTCTTGTATTTTCTTTCCGCAATTTGATATGTATCAGGTTCTATGAATGGAAGATGTTTGCATATTTTTATACGGTTCTTATATAAAAAATTACAAAAGAGAGAAGTTCATCATTTTGATTTGACGCGCGTAATTTGAAAAAAGGAGAGGACTTGGTTGCGAAGAGAATTGAAAGAAATAATCCCTTGATTATTTTCATTAATGAATGAGTATATATACAATTTACACTTTCCATAATATGGAAAATCCTATTTCTATTCTATTCCCAAAACCTTATTCTATTTGTACAAAAATACTATAATTATGATAAGTGTACAATGCTTAATTAATTACAACTAACATATTACAATTATGGGTATACATGGTTTATGGGTATACACGATTTAGCTTGTCAATCCGTGATTACACGGTATACACAAGACAATGTATATACCATGTATATCACATATATATTTATCACACCTCCGCAGTCATAATGGGCGGTCTTCGTATACTGAGACTGTCCCTAAAATCTTCAAAGAGAACTGAAGGAAGACCTTTAGTAAAGATGTCTGCAATTTGATATCTGAAAGGGACATGGCAGACGCGTACTTGTCCATGAGCTACCTTTTCTCGAACAAAGTGGATATCCATCTCGATGTGTTTAGTGCACTGATGTTGAACCGGATTACCAGAAAGATAGATGACACTAATATATCAAAATAAACTAATGTAGCTTTCTGAATGGGACAATGAAGTTCTAAGAGAAGATTACGTAACCAACATGATTCAGAGACCATATTGACTACCCTGCGATACTCGGCCTCTACACTAGAGCGTGACAACGTAGACTGTCGCGTCGCAGACCATGAGACAAAGTTATTTCCAAGAAATATGCAATAGCCAGACGTGGAGCGTCTGGTATCTGGACAACCACCCCAATCGACATCCGTATACTAGAAAAGTGTAGAAGCCGATGATGGATAAAGATGCAAGCCATAGTCAAGTGTTCCCTAGATGTAGCGGATAATGCGTTTGAGCGCATTCATGTGCTCAATCCTAGGATCATGCATAAACAAACATACCTGCTATACGGCATATGTAAAATCCGGTCTCGTGAAATTAAGATACTGAAGGGCTCATGCAAGACTGCATAGTGGGTAGGATCCTCGTAAGGTGAGCCAGCCGCAACACCCAACTTGGGTTTAGTATCAACATGAGTGGAAGTAGACTTACACGAGGACATACCAGCCCTCTCAATTATCTCAGCGGCATACTTCCATTGTGATAAGAATAACCCACCGACATGACGAGTGACAACAATCCCCAAGAAGTAACTCAAGGGCCCCAAGTCTTTCATAGCAAACTCAGAACTTAGCATGGTCATGATATACTTGCGCAAAACATCCGAAGAGGCAGCCAAGATAATATCATCAATATACAATAGAATATAAGCCGGGAAGAACCACGACGATATATGAACAATGAATTATCAGACCAGCTGTGAGAAAACCCAATAGATGAAACATAATCTGCAAATCTCTTATAGCAAGCCTGTGGGTCCTACTTAAGCCCATACAAGGACTTCTTCAATAAACAGACATGATGAGGATATTTGGGATCTCGAAAACCCAAGGGCTGATGCATGTAAACGGTCTCCTTAAGATCACCATGTAAGAAAGCATTCTTCACATCTAACTGATGAATGGGCCATGCTTTCGAAAGAGCCAGACTGAGAACAGTGCGAATGGTAGTCGGTTTGACCACCGGACTAAATGTCTCACCACAATCCACACCAACCTGCTGAGTTTTACCATTACATACAAGACGAGCTTTATGTCTCGAAAAAGAGCCATATGAATTATCTTTATGAGTAAAAATCCACATAGACCGAATAATATTAACACCAGAAGGACGGGGGACCAACTCCCACGTCTTATTTTTAATAAGAGCATTATATTCGTCGGTCATAGCCAATTTTCAATTCGGGTCATTTAAGGCAGACACGGGGTTACGCGGTAAATGGGATTTAGAGACATTAGAATTGGGATTAAAATGTTGTTTTGGTTTAAAAATACCCCTTTGACTATGAGTGACTGGCCCATGACCTAAGGAGAAAGTGAGTGGATTTTAGGCAGTGGGTGGGCTGGTGACGGACTGGCCAGCAAGTAGTGGGTCTGCTGGCCCAAAACTAGAAACAATAGTTGGGTCAGAAGCAGAACGTAAAGCGGCGGTTTGTATTGGGGTGAACAGCGGGCCAATAAGCCAGCTGGAACAGCGATGGAGTTCGTGAGCGATGGGCGCGATTGTGGATAGTGGGTGTGGGACAAATCCGATAAGGTAGATAATATACGAGGAGACCTTATCATCTAAAAAATTATATGAACTAGGCCCGGGACTACTCAATTTAGCAAATGGAAATTGGGTTTCATAAAAAATAACATGACGACTAATTATGATTTTATTGGATGATAAATCAAAATATTTGTAACCACGATGATTCGATGGTTAACCAAAAAACACACAAGGGGTAGAACAAACTTGAAGTTTGTTAATTGTAGTTGACGAAAATAGCGGATGACATAAGCACCCAAAGACCCTAAGATGTGAATACGAAGGAGTCTTATTATAGAGGAATGTAAGAGGGGATGAATATGCTAATTCTTTGGTAGGAAGTATGTTAAGAAGATAAGTAGTCATTTGTAGAACTTGATGCCAAAAGGAAGGGGGTACAGAAGCATGGACCAATAAAGTACGGAAAATATTATTAATGGTATGAATTTTTCGTTCGGCCTTCCCATTTTGTGATGTATGAGGACAAGAGAAACGAAAAACTATGCCATTAGCATCACAAAAATTCTGAAACAACCCATTATCATATTCTTTGCCATTATCACATTGAATATTTTTTATTTCCCGTTTGAATTGGGTACATATGAATGCTCTAAATTGTAAGAATGTGGAAAAAACTTGAGATTTTTCACTAACGGAAAGGTCCATAAAAGATTAGAATAATCATAAAAAAATAGAACATAATAACGATGACCTACAAAACTTAAAACGGGTGGTGTCCATAAATCGCTATCAATAATATCAAATGACATTAAAGTACGAGAAGTAGAAGCTACAAATGAAAATCTAACATGTTTCCTAAAGGACATGAATGACAAATTGGAGTACTATGCTACCCTTACAAGAAATAAAATTATTTTTATGCAAATAAGAAACAATGGACGACCCAGGGTGACCCAAACATGCATGTCATAAGGAATGAGCTAGAGCAGCAAAAGTAGATGGCAAGGCTTGACTCGAGAGACTGGATGCGGGCGTGATAGGATAAAGATCTCCCCTACTATTACATCTGATGAGAGGTATTCCCGTCTTGAAATCCTTCACAGAAAACCCAAAAGGATCAAAATTAATAGAAACCCAATTATCAGTGGTGAATTTACAGATATACACCAAATTTTTAATTAAGTTAGGGGCATGAAGGGCATTTTTCAAAACAAGAAGTGGATGTGGGGGAGACAAAGTTGTATGACCGTAACCGCGAATTGGAATATAGTTGCCATTAACAACAATTATGCAACGATTTTTGCTCAAATTGGAATAAGACGAGAGAGTACCTTGATCGGACGTCATGTAAGAAGTGGCGTCGATGTCCATGTACCAATTCGCGTCTGGAGGATTTAATCCAAGTGTATGCATGGAGGCCTCAATATCTGTCGGAGTCAGGATCAAATTCGGACCCGTAGCATGGAAAGCCTACGTGGGCCGAGGCCCAAGCAGGCCTTCCCACTGTCCAGGCTCAGTTCAGTAGTGTGTAAAAATCCATTGGGCTGTGAAATATTGGGCCTAAATGGCGGCTGAGAAGCCCACTACCCTTGGTATGCTGAAGCATGAAAATAGAGGTTGTTGGGCCATTGCCCACTAGCACAACCCCACTGTCAGGGGGCCTATGGTTGGGACCAGTTGGGCTGCGACCCAGTCCTACCGTGCCGAGTCCCACCGCCACTGTTTTGGCCACCTCCACCACCGCCGGTACTACCACGATTGCCACCGCAATTTTTGCCATTATTTTTCCGATTCTTCTTTCCGCCACCGTGAGTACGGTTTGGGCCCAAATTATCAACAAAACCTTGAGAACTATCGGAGGACGTCATCATCACCACGGGACTAGCGTCTGTAGCCGCTTTTTTTGTCAAGTCGGCTTCTTCTAACGTGAGCATTGAACGAGCTTAATAAAAAGGTGAAAGTGGATTACTTTGACGGAGGAGGGTCCCAACGCCATTATAGACCTCATGTAGTCCTGCAACCATTTGTAAAACAAGACGATTATTGGTAACAGGAGCTCCGACATTACGGAGTTGGTCTGCTAATTCCTTGAGTCGCTTAAAATAAGCCGAAACATTTGGAAAATCTTTCATGCTGACTTGAGAAAATTCCTGCTCAAGGGTGACAGTATGAGAGTGTTGGTTATCCTGGAATATATCACGCAATCTATTCCAGGTAGCCATAGCCATAGTGTCTGATTCAATGATCGTCTGTAAATGGTCGATAGAAATAGTGGAGTAAATTCACTGAAGAACGGTAGCATCAAGAGTAATCCATAACTGAGGATCCTCTACGGGGGAGGGATAGTGGGAGGAATTATGTGACTGATGGCTTGATGAGAGATTGCGTGAATTTTGAACAATTCCGCCCACGTCGCATATAGACCGTTTTCCATCTCAAGAACAATAGGGATGTGGTCTTGATATTGAAAACAGTAAGGGCATGATGAAGTACGTTCTTAGACATAACGAAATAACGAAGGGATTGAGATGAAAATTTGGGAAGAGAAGAGGTAAAAAAATGGCACGAAATTCGAGGAGGGGCACGGATTCCGATGCAGCTCGGCTGAGAAGGGAAGAGGGGGAAAATCGAGAGAAAATTACGGAAGTAATTTAGACCTAGACTTCTGATACCATGAAAGAAATAATCCCTTGATTATTTTCATTAATGAATGAGTATATATACAATTTACACTTTCCATAATATGGAAAATCCTATTCCTATTCTATTCCCAAAACCCTATTCTATCTGTACAAGAATACTATAATTATGGTAAGTGTACAATGCTTAATTAATTACAACTAACATATTACAATTATGGGTATACACGGTTTAGCTTGTCAATCCGTGATATACACGATATACACAAGACAGTGTATATCACGAATATATTTATCAAGAATATTATAGAACTTGTGTCCCGGAGTCACCTCTCCAATATATCGAATTTGTGAAGAATATGATTTAAGATATGGACGGATAAAAGTAGTTGTTTAGGTTGCATATATTAAGATGGAAATTTAATCCACAACTATTGATAAATAAATTCGATGTTCTAAAAAATATAAAAAAAATAAATGCATGAAGGAATATATATATATAGAAAGGACGGTTTCTTAACATGGCTGCTTATCAGTCAATTACTTTGAAATGAAGGGCAATTTAGAATTTTGAAGCGCACACTTATATTGCGTGTCTTTTAAGGAGAAAGGGAACAACCGCAGCGATAAAGCATTTCGTCTTCGTCTCTCTTTTTCTAGGTTCCACTGATGGTCTGTCTTATTATTGTCTGGTTCATCGCCTTCAAGTTCAAGGTACATAGTTGACTGGATAATTTGTAGGAAGCTTTTCGTCTGGACGATTCTAATCTAGTTCTTCCTTTTTGCACGATTCATTATTTGTGCTTTTATTCCACCTATCAGTTCATTTACATCTCAATTTTTCGGTCTCTCCACGGTATACAGTTTCGTTGGATTTCTTTCTTTTCTTTGAGCTTGTGCTCTGTAACAATTCTATTATTCTTTATTCGTTCTCTAAGTTTTGTTCGCACCTAATTCTTGATTCTGCATTTTTCTTCCCCGTTCTCTTATTTTCTTGCGAGGTTTAGCGTTTGTGTTTTTGTTTCACCCTTTTCCCTCTAGGTGTTTGAGTTGCAAGTGCTTCTGCTGGGTTCTCGCTTCTTCTTCCCCTTCAATGGTTGGTTGAGTCTTTAGCTTAGCAAGTGTTATTTTTCAGCTATCATGTGTGTTGCTCCCTTTTCTGTTTGCAGGTGTACACCCAAATATATGTGTGTTTATTCTGGTTTTACGAGTAGTTTTGTCTTTCATCTGTTGCAACAGAAAATAAATTCATCATATGAACATATTTTTTTGGTTGGAAGGAGTAATCTATTTGTAAAACAGCTTGCATACTTGAATGTGAAGTTAGTATTATATCAACATAGAAGATATGTATCAACATACAAGATATGTAAGAGTGTAGACAGATAAAGGTGATCAAAACTATATTTTGGCTGTCTTGATGATTATTTGTTTTTTGCAAATTTTGGTCCACACTTTCTTAACCAATCCATTATTATTCCATTTTGGAATAAACAGAGTCCAGTCAAAGTATTTAGAAGAATAGTAACTTTATTTTTCTATAGTGATTACTACAATGTATTTTCATGCGCTCATAATTCGTTATATACTGTTTTCGGAAAATAAGCCAATTGATGTTTTGTTATCTTTTGCAGGTTATTGATATATTTCAACTTAAAATTCCCTTATTCCAAAGTAAATATTTGTTTCTCTGATTCTGATTTTGATTCACTGCCATTTTGAGTAACAACATATTGAAACCACCTCTTTTCATATTATATATAATGAAATTTTTCACCAGCAGGTCTGATAATTTTTCATGGTTGGTGTGTTCAATGGATATGTTCTTCAACATAACCTTAGGAAGGCTTTGTTTGCACCATTTGTCCTATCTTTGTAGCATGCATTATCATCCGTGTCGCAATTGATTTGGTAAGCTACCACTAATTCTTTTACCCTTTTGTTTCTTTTACATGACCTGAGGGGAATTCAAAATATTGAGTGATCTTGAGGGGAATTCAAAATATTGAGTGTTTCTTTTACCCTTTTGTTTCTTTTACTTATATTTTTTTGTGTATGCACCATATATGCATCAGAATTGAGCTTCTAATACATGTATGTACCATTCCTTTTCCCCTCTTTTTGACAATTGTGGGCTTTAGACATTGATTTGTTACTTTATCATGAGATGTTTTAGTAAGTGCATCATTATTGATTGTTGATACACGAGTATAGTTGAACTCATCAATACAAGTATGTTTTTGATGGATGTACAATCGAACTTCTTTATAGTTGTCATTCGCTGTAACAACATTTCACTATAAGGCATGATTTTCTTCGGAATCGATTTTTCATGTTATATTTTACTTTTCTATAATAGCATTCTACCTAGAACAACATTGACATTCATTATAGTGGTACACTCTTTTTACCGTTTGCTTATTCTTAGATCCCTAGAACTACCTAATTGTTTCTTTCACTTTGTTATTGTATTATGTTGCTGCTATTACTGCTTATTATTATTTTTGCCTTTTCATCTCTCCTTGAGCCGAGTGTCTATCAGAAACAACCTCTCTACCTTCACTTGGTAGGGGTAAGGTTTGTGTATATTCTACCATCGGGATTATACTGGGTATATAGTAGTTGTTGTTGTTTGTGCCTTGCATTAGAGTAGTCAAATTAATCCGACATCTACAAAAGCTTCCTAACATTGTGGGGCTATGCATAGTTTAGGTTTAAGTTGTTGAGTGAGTCTACTTGTCACAATAAAAAGAAGTGCTTGAGTGAGTCAAAGCCACGCTCGGGAAGAGGTTGAAGCTAGGTCTATTATGAGACCGTATCTACCAGAGGGGGTATACTAGTTAGGTGCCTCAGATCTTAGATTCTATCAAGGTCTGTGATAACATGCTCTCCTTTGTGTTCTTCGAGCTAGGTTTCGGTTGGGGTGACGTAACTTCCCCTCAAGGTAAGGGGACTAAGAGTCTGTTTTGCTAGTGATTACGCGGTAATCAAATAAAAAGGTAAGTTTTGACCTCTGAAGTAAAGTTCACATTTCTTCAGTTTCACGTTGGTTGCTGTTAAGTTATATGGTGTCCCATATCTAGTATAAAAAACATCCAAAAGGATCTATAAATATCATTGGTCACTTCACCCATTATCTCAAGGTTTTAGAGCCAACCTCTGGTTGTCTCATTTTCACTCTTGTAAGTTGCCGTTGTAGTCCATGTGTTTAATCACATAATTGGGCTTTAAGTGAGGAAATGTGATGAGTCAAATATAGGTCTAATATCACCGGAAGATAACTTTGATTCGTCCAGCTAGCAGGTGGGTGGCATGCTCATTTTGGGTGACCAATGTTTAGGATGGCGAGAGACGAGGCGTGGCGACAAGGGCTTGCCTTACGCCTCATGGCGAGCGCCTTTTAGAAGCGAGGCGAGAATTAACACAAAAAATTAAAATATTAAATATGCATATGTAAATACCCAAAAACTCAAATACTCAACAAAATACTAGTAAAAATGATGACATGATTGAAATCTTTTTATATAAAAGGCAAATATTCATATAACTTAAATAAATAACAAAACTGAAAATGAAAAAAAAAATCTTCCGGAATTGGGTCATCGGAATTGCTGTCGGAAAAGTCAGATCTGCCTGAAAAAGGCTAATCTAACTGCCAGCGGCGCCGGAAAAGTGATGGCTGCCAGCGGTGCCGGAAAAGAAAGAAGAAAGAAAAGAAAGAAAGAAAGAAAGAAGAAGAAAGAAAAGGAAGGCACCGAATAACTTACCTGAATTACACCGGAAAAGAAATGGAATCGCAGCAGCAACGGTTGAAAACCCTAGCGGACGAGACAACTGAATATTTTGCTCTTTTTTTAGGTTAAGACTTAAGTTTACACAATTTTTTAAAAAAAATCAGAAGGCGTCGCCACAACTCGCATCACGCCATGATCGCCTTTCTCGCCTTACACTCGCCTTTTGAAAAAAGCCACGCCTAGGCTGTTTGTGGCGACGAAGGCCCGCCTTGCCACGCCTCGCGCCAAAAGGCGTAAGGCGGTCGCCTTTCAGAACACTGTGTGTGACTACACTGCATAGCGAGCTGTTCACTCCAAGAACACCCAAGGCGACACACAATAAGGAAGGGAAGATCACATATTCATATTTTTATGTTTTGCTATACCCGAGACATCACATTGTATATCCATAGTACGACCACATTTATATTTAATAGCAGCAACTCTTAATTAATTTCATATAGTTGTGATCTAAGGAGAGCCTTGGAGTAACTGGTAAAGTTGTTGTCATGTGACCAAGAGGTCATGGGTTTAAGCTGCGGAAACAACCTCTTGCTGAAATGCAAGTTAAGGCTGCATATAATAGACCCTTGTGGTCCGGCCCTTCCCCGGACCCCGCGCATAGCGGGAGCTTAGTGCACCGGGCTGCCCTTTTTATAGTTGTGATCTAAATTATTTTCTTCTATCCATGAATTAACCCAAGTGATTAGGAACTAAGAAGTTGAAGAAGGGGATCAGAGTGGAGTGTACCTTGGGATACTTTAAGTCATCAATTTCCATTCAGTTTTTCTCCCTTTCCTTTTTCGTACAGCTTTAGATCTCTCCACTACTTGCTGGTAGAACCTATTCTGGCCACCAGACTGTCCTAATGTCCCTATCATGCCTGCATTCCATCTTTATTTAGTTGTTTCAGCTTGGTTTATGTTGTTTTGCATTGAATCCCATTGGATTTAGAAGGAAAAATTCTGTATCAGACTCATGCTGTAGTTATTTTCATCCTTCGGTAAATGAGGGATCCTATATTTACTTAAAAGGCAATTGTTGACAAGAAGATTTGGAAAGAAGAGTTAGAGATATATGATATAGTAAGGGGGTGGATCTAATAAATGATATGTGGTATGAAAGGATTTGTGGGGAGAGAATTTATGATCCTTTGCTTCCTGTAATTTACTTACTGTTTTACTTTATCTTGTCAGATATATCATGTCTCATTCTAGGATCATTTTAATGTTGTCAAAGATTTGCTTCTATTGAAAATGTAGAGAATTTCTAGTATTAAACCACATAAGTAATTGAGTATTTAAATGACAGGGGTCCAAATGGTGATATCCAGAGTTGCAACAACTATAGGGTATCAAACTGTTGAGCCACACTATGAAAGTTTGGGAAAGGGTTGTGGAGATGAGGGTGAGGAAATGCGTGTCTATTTTCGAGAACTAGTTTGGATTTATGCCGGGGCGTTCGACTACTGAAGCCATTCATCTTATTAGGAGGTTGGTGGAGCAGTATAGGGAGAGAAAAAAAGACTTACATATGGTTTTCATCGTCATCGAGAAGGCATACGACAAAGCCCCTAGGGAGGTTCTATGGAGATGTTTGGAGGTTAGAGGTGTACCTGTGGCGTACACTAGAGCGATCAATGATATGTATTACGGAGCCAAGACTAGGGTACATACAGTAGAAGGAGATTCAGAGCACTTTCTAGTTATGATGGGACTGCACCAGGGATCAGCTCGTAGCCCATTCCTATTTGCCTTGGTGATGGACGGACTGACGCGACAAATCCAAGAGGAGGTACCATGGTGTATGTTATTCACAGATGACATAGTCTTGATTGATGAGACTCGCAGATGAGTGAACGCCGAGATGGAGGTTTGGAGACAGACTCTAGAGTTTAAAGGGTTTAGGTTGAATAGGATCAAGACAGAATATTTGGAGTGCAAGTTCAGCAACGGGAGCGACCTTGAGACATGCGTGGAGGTGAGGCTTGGTACTCAGGTCATTCCAAAGAAAGGAAGCTTCAAGTACCTAGGGTCTATTATCCAAGGGCATAGAGAGATTGATGACGATGTCACACATCGTATTGGGGCAGAGTGGATGAAATGAAGGCTCACATCTAGAGTTTTGTGGGACAAAAAGGTGCCACCAAAACTTAAAAGGCAAGTTTTATAGGGTGGTAGTTAGACCGACTATGTTGTATGGGGCAAAGTGTTGGCCAGTCAAGACTTTGCACATACAAAAGATGAAAGTTATGGAGACGAGAATGCTGAGATAGATGTGTGGGCATACAAGGAGAGATAGAATTAGAAATGATGATATCTAGGATAAAGTGGGAGTGGCCTCGGTGGAGGGTAATATGCGGGAAGCGAGGTTGAGATGGTTCGGGCATGTGCAGAGAAGAGACACGGATGCCCCATTGCGGGGGTGTGAGAGGTTGGCTATGGACGGGTTCAGGAGGGGTAGAGGTAGGCTGAAGAAGTATTGGGGAGAGGTGATTAGACGGGATATGACGTAGGTGTAACTTACTAAGGACATGGCCTTAGATATGGGGTTGTGGAGGACATGTATTAGGGTAGAAGGGTAGTAGGTAGTCGAGCGTAGTCCTACTTACGCTTACAAAATGATAGTTGTAGTGTTATTACTGTAGGCCCAATTAGCCTATCACACTTATAGGCACAGTATTGCTCTATAGTCCCCTGTAGTTTGATTTCTGCTGCTATGTGTTTTTTAGTGTACTTTGTTTATCTTATTTAGCTGTGTTAGCTATTGCTTCCTTTTGTTAGAATGCGCTACCATGACATTCGATTTTGTTATCAGTATGTTCATATTAAGGGTGGCCAACGGGGGCGATGCGGGTTCCGGCGGGATGAGGGGGTAGGGCGGGACCGGGTCTCCGGCGGGACCGGCGGGACTGGCAGGCCGGGACCGGCAGGATCCACCGATGTTCCGTCCCGTTCCCTGTCCCTTCGGAAAAGGGGACCGGTATTATCGAGTCGGGGCGGGACGGGATCGGGTTTTTCCATTTTTTTTGCACTTAATTTAAAAAAAATAATATATATAGAAACACTTTAATAATTTCACAAGATAGTGTAATAAAAATATCCCAAAGTTGTTTTTGTGCTTCTTATATTATTTAATAGAAATATAATTTTTTTTTGTAATACAATTGTCAAAATTGCAACTTTGTGGTGTTGAAGTTGCAAATAACATAGTAAAATTGCAATTAGAAAAATTACATATTTAAAAACACCTTTTCTAGTTTCTTTATAATTTCTTGTGGTTCTTCGGTTGATATTTGTTGGTCAAATTACTCGACGTCGCTTCCACCTCCGTCGGATAAGATGTAGTTTTCGTCTTCTTCTTCGTTGATCTCCAGTTGACCGCACCTTCTCTGCTCCGCTCTTATCCAATCTCTGAATAATACTGCAATTTCCAAGCTGTCTCCCGCTAATGAGTGTCTGTTCTCTCCTATTTGAAATCTGTCGGCAGAAAAAACGCTTTCAGATGCTGTTGATGGTGCTTGAATGTTCAACACATCTCGGACCATCTTTGACAGTGTCGGAAATATCTTCTCATTCTCCCTCCAATATTTCAGCAAGTATTCACGTCCTTATTCATTGAGAACTGCTTGGTACGGTACAACACCCTGCAAAACAAAAACATCAAACTCGCTAACTTGGTTAGTAGTGTTACCACTATACATTCTATGTCTAAGACTATCAATACTTGCCGCAGAAACGGCATGTCTTTTTGAGGTTGTATTGAAGAAGAAGAAGATGGTATGGAAGCCGGTTGGTTGCTAGCACATATATTTTTTTGCATTCATCTTGTATGCTAGACAACACTTCTTGTATAGTTTGTTCAATAGGTGGTGAGTCATTTGGATTTTTTGGAGTTGGAGGTGGAAGTACTGCTATACAATCATAAATAGTTTCAAGTAGTGCTTTACAACCGTCTATTTTAATAGTCGGATTTAATACAACACCAATAATATAAATAGGGGGAACAAGAATAAAATATTTTTTTAATTTGATAAACATTTTTTTAATAGGTGCCTTATAAGCTGATTTTTTCATATATTCACTAAGTAATAAAAATATTAGAGCTATATAAAACAACATAGTTGAAATAGTAGGATAATATATATCGGAAAATTCTTTTGTTGCTTGAAAAAATTTCTCTAGAAATACAATAAGTTCTGAAATTTTATCTCAATCGTTATCTACAACCATATCAGTTGGATTTCGATTATGGGCGTTAAAAAATAAAGTTATAGGTCTTCTATAATCATAAGCAACAAGTAGTTGTTCGTATAAAGAATTCCACCTAGTTGCTACTTCTTCGGGAATTTTTCTATTAGCTAGTCCACAATCGTGACAAGTTTTTTTATATTCTTTTTTTCGTTATATTCTATTACTTCTAAAAATAAAGTTTATAGCAAATTGTATTTTATTAAGAATGTCTTCAAAAAGTGATAGATCTTCCTTTACAACTAAGTTATAAATATGGCAAACACATTTTATATGAAAATGATTTGGAAAAGATGGAGTTAAAAGATCTTTTAAAATTCTAATAACATAATTATTAGAAGAAGCATTATAATCTATATATCTATACGCTAAAAACGTTTTTGTATAGACCATTTATAATCTATCAAATGACATGTTACCGTTAAATAATCATGGCCGTTAGTGCTACGGCCTATATTAGACGTGTTAGATACTTTATCAGAAAAATGATATAAGAAATAACGTAAATACTGTTGATATTCATGTGCAAATTTAAATATATCACTCCTAACATTTGATCTAGGAAAACCGTTAAAAGCAGGATTATACATATCTCTAATGTAAATGAATAAAATCAGGAGAGGATGGAAATGAAAAAGGCAAACCCTCAACAACAACTAATTTTGCTATTGCTTCCCTATCTCTATGCTTATCGTATTTAGGGCCTACAATTCCCCCTGTCATAGGGTTAATTTGACCATGTACTTGGTCCGGGACATTATGTGAACCTTGTCCCGACTGAGAGGGCACTGGCGCACTCGATTTTTCAGCCAGGTATTGGTCCCACCTAGCTTTGTGAAAATTTTGTACGTGTCTCAGTAAACCTCCTGTCCCACCATGACCTTTTTTCATTTTAAATTTATAAACATTTTTACAAATTTAACATCTAACTACTTGATTCTCTTCGTCCCTATAAAAAAATTTCATGCAACTGATTTAATTTTCGTTTTATTGGGCCTCGTCTCATACTAGGGGGAATAGGAGGCGTTCCAGTTGGAGGTGCACTAGTGGGTGTGTCATCTAGATTAGTGGGTGTGTCATCTAGATTATCTTCTAAATTAAAGTCTTCTTGAGTTGTAGAAAATATCTCCTCGTTTAATGGTATTTCAGGGAAAAAATCATTTTCAAGCAAATCATCATGTCTAGAAATAGGATGACTAGAAGAAGTACCCCTGCCCTTGTTACCCCTACTAGAAGAAGCCTTACCCTTACCCTTAAACATACCTCTAAATCCTTCCATTTTAATTATATGCTAATAAATAATTAAAGATAATGAAATTAAGTGCGCTAATTAAAATAAAGAAACAATAATAATTTAATGAAGGAACGAACGTACCAAACACCGACGTAACGTCGACGTGTAATCGAGAGGTTGAAAATTGAAACTTTGCTCGATGGATGATCCTCAAGCTAGTTGCCAACTTCACTCCCAAATAAATAAATAAAATTGAATATTTAGTAGACAATGTAGACTTGTAGAGAGATAGATTGAGAGATTAGAGAGATTGTAGGAATATTTGTGAGAAAGATGAAGAGAAAATAAAGTATTTATAGTTGAAAAATTGGGTTAAAGTGTAAAATATAATAACTTAGGGGTTAAAAATAAATATTAAGGGGGTAGGGGGTTGGAGGAGGCCAAAAATGGCCGTTGCACAATTTTAATAAATGATTGGCTACAACTGGGTTTTTTTTTTAGTGAACGTGTCACAAGCTTACTCCTATTTTTTTTTTTGTAAAGTTTTTGTAAAAATGAAGAATTAAATTAGATTTTCTCTCCTATTTACTACGGCGACGAAGAATCAAATTATCACTATATTTATTCCTTTTTCTACTTCTTCTTCCAAGTGCAGGATAACCCAAGGGGTTGTGGGTTTTTTCTACCAATTGGGCCGTTATGCAATGGTTATTTTGTGCAAAGGGGAGGGGGACCGGGGCTATCGGGATTGGGGCGGGACATGCCCGGGCGGGACGAGCCCGGGTCCTGTCCCAGTTCGAATTCCGTTACCGGTATTTTTTATAAGCGGGGTCGGGTCGGGACCAAGACGGGGTCGGGTCGGGACCAGGTCGACCCGCCCTGTTGGCCAGCCCTAGTTCATACTGCTTTAATTTCTTGTCCGAGTCTGACCGTTTCTCTTGCTTTGCTTTGCTTGTGATTATGCTTTGTCTTGAGCCGAGGGTTTCTCGTAAACAATCGCTTTACCTACCAAGGTAGAGGTAAGGTCTGCGTACACTTTACCCTTCCTAGACCCCACGTTGTGAGATTTCACTGGGTATGTTGTTGTTGGGTCCAGATGGAGTGAAATAGACAGTGAAGATCATATGGCAGACCCCAACTAGCTTCAGATTGAGGCATAATTGTTGTTGTACAATATTTATCCCATACAGAATAGCATTTTCAGAACTCACGTTCCTTATTGTTACTGTCATGCAACTAATTCTGTGCTGAATTCATCTATTTTTTGATTGTTTGATAAGTATTACACTGTTGAATCAGAAGCGGATCTAGGATTTAAGTTTTATGGGTTCAACCTTTAAAGTTCTTAGGATTGAACCCATTATATTCTTAAGGTTATCGATTCATATAAACTATTTGTTGTAATTTTAAGTGGATTTTACACATAAGTTTATGATCCGTGTCGAAAATATTGGGTTCAGATGAACCCGGTAACATCAAGCTACATCCGGCATGTGTTGAATTAAATAACCTTGTCTCAGGTTGGACAAATATGAAGTAAAGGCAATCATAAAATAGTGAAGATTGATTTCAATTATCAAGAAAGTGGAGAAAGCTAACCATGCTGGGCCACATATTGACATGTGCTATTAAAACTAGTTCTAGTTGGTGATTCTGAGACAAAACTGCGGAGTTAGCATGCTACTTTTATCTTACCATAAAAAAATGAATAAGTAATTTGAATGCTACTTCTGTCCTTTCCTTTCTGCTGGTTTCTACCTTTCTCATTCTATATAAACATTAGTAACAGTGGTCGCTTCTCGAAACCAGCCTATATGTTGGATTGCATTTGCTAATGATTGTTCATTCTTCATTTAACCACTGCGGTATGTGACTCTGTGGCAGCATTGGTACTTTTTTGTTTTTCTGAAGGGAGATAATGTGCATTTAATCCCTGAGTTGAATCATTATGCTGGTAGTTTCAGTAAATTTTCCCTTCTCTCGAGTAAAGTTGCTCATTTCATTTGTTGCACTACGTATATGGCTTATTACAGTTCAGTGTTGTTAAATAAGGCAATATACACACAATATACAAGTGTATATTGCCTTATTTAGGCTCTCAACTTTTGTCTTCCTTGTGGCCGAGACACCCCCTCGGGTTTCTCTTCCAAAATTCGTCTTCCGCTCTCACAAACACCTCTCTTAAATTTTCCTTCCTTCTTTGTTCTTCCAATATGTCTAAGAACAATTATCACCCTGCCCTCACGGTGTCCAATATCAAGAGCAGTATCCCTATTGTCCTTGAGATGGAAAACGTCCAATATGCGACGTGGACGGAGTTGTTTAAAATTCACGCTATCTCTTATTAAGTTCTTCATCACATCATTCCTCCCGCTAGACCCCTTCCTGCGGAGGATCCTGAGGTATGGATTACACTTGATGCTATCGTTCTCCGGTGGATCTACGCCACTATTTCAGTGGACCTTCTACAGACGATTATTGAGCCGGATACCACGGCTATGGCTGCATGGAATAGATTGCGTGACATATTCCAAGACAACCAACATTCACGTGTCGTCACACTCGGCAGAATTCTCTCTCGCTCGAATGGACGAATTTCCGAACGCTTTGACATACCGCAAGAAACCGGGCGAGTTGGCAGATCAACTCCGTAATGTTGGCGCACCAATAACAAATAATCGTCTAGTTCTACAGTTGGTTGCCGGCCTTTCGGAGGCCTATAATGGTGTTGGAACTCTCCTTCGCCAAAGCAACCCTCTTCCCGACTTCTATCAAGCCCGCTCCATGCTTACGTTGGAAGAAGCCGGTTTGGCCAAAAAGGCGGCTACCGGAGCAAGCCCAGTCGTCATGGTAGCATCCTCTCCTAGTTCTTCGGGTTTTGTGAATAATTCGGGCCAAAACCATAATAATGGTGGCGGCAAGAATAATCGCAAAAATAATAACAAAAACCGCGGGGGCAAACGCGGCGGTTCTGGTGGCGGTTCCGGTGGTCAACAAGCAGGCGGTGGGTCCCATCCAGGGTACAGTGGCCCACCACCGCCCTGGGCCCAGCAGTGGGGCCCATGGCAGTGGAACCCGTACCATCCAACAACGCTTCCGGTGGCTGGTCGCCAACGACCCAGTGCCCAACAACCAAGCGATGGCGGCCCATCGCCGCTGGGCCCATGTAGCAACAGCAGCTACGACCCATCTACACCACGGACAGTTCTTGGGCCCCGACCTCCGCAAGCCCATCATGCAGCAGGCCCCACTCAAACCGATATCGAGGCCGCAATGCACACACTGGGGTTATCTCAACCGGACCCAAATTGGTATATGGACACCGGTGCCACTACTCACATGACTTCCGAATCAGGTACTCTCTCATCTTATTCCAATTTGAGCACCCCTCGGGGGATAATTGTTGGTAATGGCAGTTCTATTCCAATTTTAGGGTATGGTCAGAAAACGTTGTCTCCACCCAATCCACCACTCCTCTTGAAAAATACTTTACATGCTCCTAAATTGATTAAAAATTTAGTGTCGGTCCGAAAATTCACAAATGACAATTCTGTTTCTGTTGAATTTGATCATTTCGGTTTCTCTGTGAAGGATTTTAAGACGGGGAGTCATCTCATGAGGTGTGATAGTAGGGGGGATCTGTATCCTATCATGCCCTTTCACCATCGAGTCCACCTTGCCGTCGCCTTTGCGACCATCTCTCCTTCCATGTGGCATGCTACTTTGGGTCATCCGGGATCTTCTATTTTATCGCTTTAGATAAAAATAGCTTTATTTCTTGTAAGTGGTACGAGTCGTACTCCAATTTGTCGATCTTGTTCATTAGGAAAAATTGTTAAGTTGCCATTTGTAGACTCCAATTCTCATACTTCTATGCCATTTGACATTATTCATAGCGACTTATGGACATCTCCTGCTCTTAGTTCATTGGGTCATCGCTATTATGTTCTCTTTTTAGATGATTATTCTAGATTTTTGTGGACGTTTCCAATTGCGACTAAATCATAAGTGTTTTCCGCCTTCATCAAATTTAGAGCGTTCATTCGTACTAATTCGAAAGAGAAATAAAAATATTCAATGTGATAATGGGAAAGAGTATGACAATAGGGAGTTTCGGGAATTTTGTGCTAATAATGGGATAGATTTTCATTTTTCGTGTCCTCATACGTCTTCACAAAATGGGAAAGCCGAACGTAAAATTCGTTTCATAAATAACATTGTCCGAACTCTCTTAATCCATGCCTCCATACCTCCATATTTTTGGCATCATGCTCTACAAATGGCCACATATCTTCTTAACATAATTCCTTCTAAAGAACCGACATATTCCTCCCCCCTCAAAATCCTATATAATAAGGACCCCTCGTATTCTCATCTTCGGATTTTTGGGTGCTTGTGTTATCCGTTATTCCCATCCACCACAATTAACAAACTTCAGGCTCGGTCTACCCCGTGTGTATTTTTGGGTTATCCGTCGAATCATCGTGGTTATAAGTGTTTTGATTTATCCTCCAAGAAAATCATAATTAATCGCCATGTCATTTTTGATGAAACTCAATTCCCTTTTACGAAAGTTCATACTCCCGAGCCTAAGTCGTATAATTTTTTGGATGACCAAATATCCCCGTATATTATTCGGAATTTTTCGGACATCTCCCGTACCCATAATCCTCCAATGACTCCATCGCTCACTGGACCCACAAGATCGCCAGCCCAAAGAAATCCAAAGTTGATCGAATGGCCCAAAGAATTGGGCTGGCCCAAACACCTCGAACCGCCAAGAGGCTTCCAAGAGCCGATTTGGGCCAAGAAAGCCCATCGCCACGCCACCCGCCCCGAGCCCTGTAAAATTCCCAAAATTCCTCAATTCCTCCTCGAGTCATAGACCGGTCACTCGAAGTCGGCCGGGTATTTTTACACCTAAAAGACATTTTAATTTACATTCGATGTCTCTAAATCCCCAATGCCCGCAATCCGTGTCCGCATTAAATGACCCTAATTGGAAAATTGCTATGATCGATGAATATAATGCTCTTATTGATAATAAGACGTGGGAGTTGGTGCCCGTCCATATGGTATTAATGTTATCGTGTCTATGTGGATTTTTGCTCATAAGGAGAATTCGGATGGGTCATTTGCTCGACATAAGGCGCGACTTGTTGGTGATGGTAAGACTCGGCGAGTTGGGATAGATTGTGGTGAGACGTTTAGTCCGGTGGTCAAACCGCTACTATTCGCATTGTCGCGTAGCTTGGCTCTTTCAAAGACTTGGCCAATTCATCAGTTGGATGTCAAGAATGCGTTCCTACGGTGATCTCAAGAAAACAGTCTATATGCATCACCTTTGGGTTTCAGGATCCCAACCGTCCTCATCATGTATGTTTGTTGAAGAAGTCCTTATATGGGCTTAAGCAGTCTCCAAGGGCCTGGTACACGAGGTTTGCTGACTTTGTTTCAACTATTGGGTTCACTCACAGCAGGTCAGATAATTCCTTATTCATCTATCGCCGTGGTTCGTCTTTGGCCTACATTCTGTTGTATGTGGATGATATCATCTTGACTGCCTCTTCCGATGCCTTGCGCTAGTCTATCATGACCAGGCTCAATTCTGAGTTTGCTATGAAAGACTTAGGGCTTTTGAGTTATTTTTTGGGGATTGCCGTCAAGCGTCATTCAGGTGGCTTGTTTTTGTCGCAACGAAAGTATGCTGCTGAGATCATAGAGAGGGCTGAGATGTCATCCTGTAAGTCCACTTCCACGCCGGTTGATGCAAACCCAAAGCTAAGTGCCGCAGCAGGTGCACCATACGAGGACCCGACCCGCTATCGCAGTCTGGTAGGGGCCCTCCAGTATCTTACCTTTACCAGACTTGATATTACATATGCGGTTCAGCAGATGTGTTTATTCATGCATGATCCCAGAGTTGAGCACATGAATGCAATCAAACGCATCATTCGGTATATTCAGGGGACACTAGACTATGGGTTGCACTTGTATCCTTCATCTACATCCACACTTGTCTCGTACACGGATCTTTGATTGGGGTGGTTGTCCCGATACCAGACGGTCGACTTAAGCTCGGTATGTTCATTGGCAACAACTTGGTCTCCTGGTCGGCAAAGCGTCAGGCAACTCTATCACGCTCAAGTGCAGAGGCAGAATATCGAGGGGTAGCGAATGTGGTCTCCGAATCATGTTGGCTACGTAATTTGCTTTTGGAGCTTCATTGTCCCATTCAGAAGGCAACCTTGGTATATTGCGATAACATTAGTGCCATCTACCTTTCAGGTAACCCAGTTCAACACCAACGTACTAAGCATATCGAAATGGACATTCACTTTGTCCGTGAAAAGGTTGCAAAGGGTCAAGTTCGCGTATGCCATGTCCCGTCGCGTTATCAAATTGCAGACATCTTTACAAAGGGTCTACCAGCGGTTCTCTTTGAAGATTTTAGGGACAATCTCAGCGTTCGAAGACCTCCCGCTATGACTGCGGGTGTGTTAAATAAGGCAATATACACACAATATACAAGTGTATATTGCCTTATTTAGGCTCTCGGTTTTGCTGCCTTATGGCTCTCGGTCAACAGGCCATATTTGGCTCTACTTCTTTTGGTAATTGTTAATATTAGACAAGGTAAGAATATTGTATATTAGGAAAATATATGTGTAATATATTGTAATGTATATATTACCATAATTAGGAATATACACTACCATAATTGTAGAGTTAGAATTATGGTAGAAGAAGGCTTTGTAACTTGTATATATATATCTATTCAATCAATGAAAATAATCAAGGGGATTATTTCTTTCAAGTGTGTTAATATCCAAGTTTACCTGAAAATAGCTGGATCCAAAGTTTTTCAAATAGGACTTTTGGATAAGTTTGGCGCCTTTTGAAGTTTCTGTGCTGCTGTATTTTGACTTTCAGAAGCTAATTGTTACAAATCATCTAGATTGAACAGTATCTTCCATTTTGTCTGAAGAAGGGAAAATTATTGTGACCAATATTTTTAGTCCTTGAGATTCTATTATGTGATAAATACGATGTTGATTTGCACTGATTTGATTGAGTCAGAAATTAAGCATAGTTCCAAAGAATGTTCATTTTTTTGGGTTGAGATCAATACATGCAGTAAAACTAATCCTTTCTCCAATTGCTGCAGCTGAAGACTGCAACACTGGCACTTGTTCTAGTTGGGCTGTTTATCATTGCTTTATCGTCGGTTGATTCTGCCTTGTCTTACATGTTGGCTCTATTTTTGCGGAGAACAGCATGATTCAGGAAACAATACTTATTTTCTGGCTTCAGGTGAAGCCAACTCATGCAAATGGTGCTCTATGTGCTTCTTGCTTCTGGCGTAAGTCTATGCGCGACACTACAAGATTGGCCAAACTTGAGCAGCATGAGACCTGCAGCTTTTTGAGCATCTGCTGAATATGTCACCACAGAGAAGACCATTAGGAGAACTACTGTATGGTGGTGTGACAAGAGTGTACATCTATGTCTATTTGCATTGATACAGTCAATGTTGATTACTCATTTGTACACTTAATTTGATTGTAGACATGTTGAACAGGTTAATGGTTCTCTTGATTGGTTCTTTGCATCATGTTTACTAGAATTGGCTTCTCTTCGTGAAATGAGAAGGTGGTCGTCTCGCATTACGTTATTTTACACAGAATTGGGATAATGATTCCATCTTGGATTGTATGTGCAGCCTTATAACATCAAGCGCGATCAACACTAATTAGGGCAACAAAGCTCACACTCATTCATATTGGTCATTGTCCTAGGTGGCAGAAGATGTAGTGTTGAAATGGTTCCTTGATTAAATAAAAAGGGAAGATATCAGCTGCTTCATTCCCATGCTATTGTTTATTCCATTGAAAAAATAACAGGGTGCAACTGATAAACTAATATTGGGAACTAGGAAAACACAACCTTGAATGAAAACAAACATTAGATATTCAATATAAATAAATGCAGTAGTAATTTTCAAGACATTCAAAATCTAAATATCTCAACTAAGGTCTCCACCTCGATTCCTTCCAACACAGTCTGAAGCTGGCCTTTGTCCATGACACAGCTGCAATCCCTTTGGACAAGTGAGACAGTTGTGCGCAAAACTTCCCTGAACTCCTTCGGATGTCCTGTTGACCTCCTTGGGCACAGATCCCTCCAGATAATTATATTCCAAGTTAAGACTTCTCCACAAAAACGCGAGTCTTGGCCAAAACTCTGCTGGAATTTCACCCGAAAACAGGTTATGTCTAAGGTTTATCTCCGTCAAGTTCGGGTAAGTAATCAAGTTCACAGGCAAATGACCACGAAGACGATTGCCATGTACGTCCAGCATGTGAAGCTGTGATCCTTTATCAGAAAATTCCACCACCTCCAACGTTGTGAACCGGTTGGCTGAAACGTTTACGTGACTTATGTCAGGTAACATGAAGATCCGCTTGTTGATTCCTCCTGAAAATCTGTTATCACTAAGGTCTAATGTTCTCAAATGTCTAAGTTTATTCACAGGTGTAATGTGGCCAGAGAGCAAGTTGTGACCAAGTGATAATGTTCTGATCTTCAATGGAAACTGTGGCAAATTTCCATAAATCTGGTTATTTGAAAGATCAAATGAACTAAGCTGCCATAATCCATTAAGTTGAGGAGTTTTCCCTGTTAACTCATTGTTAGACAGGTCTAATTGAGTCAAACTTCTAAGTGCTGTAAGTGATGTAGGGATTGAACCAGATAGCCTATTATTTGACACATCAAGAACTTCCAAGTTTTCTTAGCACACCAATGCCATTGATTAGACTGCCAGAGAAATAATTCTCACAAAGTTGAAGACTTGTGAGTTTCTTCAAATTAGTGATAGTTTCTGGCACTGGCCCTCTGAATTTGTTCCTGCCTAGATTTAGGGAAACAAGTTCTGTTAAGTTCCCGATTGACGGTGTCAAGAACCCCTCGAGTTCGTCTCCTTCTAGATCGATTTCCATTATGCGGCTCATGGTGTTAGTGTCCAGAGGAATTGTGCAAAGAATTCCCACGAAACTTGTCCCCGTCGTCTCACAAAGTTGAAATCCCAACTGCTGCGGAACTAATCCGTGGAGATTGAAACAGGGTCTATCGACGTCTTGATGACCTCTAGAACTTGAATATCAGATTGCAAAGTTGTTGCATTGACAGAAAGGGTGTATATGAAACTTATGTACAGGAAGGAGAAGAAAATGGGGTTAAGTAATCTGGCCATTTTGTTTACAGAGATTTGGAGTGACTGACTATATCTGGTTAACAGCTACTTATATGAAGTTCTAAAGTTAGAAATGGAAATTTTTAGGAAGGTCAGGGAAAATGGATTCTTGGAAGTAGGTCACAAGTTGAAGAGTGCTTCATTAGTCCTGTGACAAGCCTCAAGATGTATAAGTTGATCATTGAAAAGTTGTGAACATTAAGTATCTAAAGCAAGCATAAAGGGAACCAGATAAAGAAAGTGAATTAAAAGAGAGTTAGAGGACCTGAAGAACTTTCTTTCTTAGCTACTAAACATACATGTTGACAATCATGAGGTCGCTAATCATTAGGGGTCATTTGGTTGCGGGTTAGGAAGAGAGCTATTCATGTATTAAAACTAGCATAACTAATACCATGTTCGGTAGCTTTTTGGTAGATTTGTTTAAAATACAGCACAGTACGTTGTTCGGTTACCGGTTTACAATCCCGCGTAATTAATACATTTATAAGTTATGAGAGAAATTATGTATTATTTATGCAGGGTAGAAGATGGAATAACTAATACATGAATAATTACACCCTGCATAAGTCTAACCAACAACCCCTTAATACACACAAACACGTTTACATATTTTCACAAATTTTCCATAGTGAAACCAATGCTAACATATTGTAACATATACTAACTTCTTGATATTGGAGTTCAACCAAGATCTGGGACTGTAGAATACTCATCGTCATCTGGGATTTCTATTTTGGGCTTTTTATGAGGCGTGTAGAACTTGGTCGGCTTGTATGAATTTTCATTGCTTGATTGAGATATTGACAGCTCAGGTACTTCAGCTACTGGCCGTTCGCCAAAAAGAATAATGTATTTAAACCACTTAAGTTGTTGCTCCTTCTGTAGAGAATGAAACAATTTATCAATATTTGTCAAAATGCGTATCCAAAAGAACAATGAGATAGTTCTCTTGAATGATGGGAAGCCACAACAGTCAGACCTCTCTATAGCAGCCATCATCTATAACAACATTTCACTAGTTTTCTTTGGAACCGACTTTCATATTATGTTATATTATATGTTCTCTATATCAGCATCTCGCTATAACAGCCAAAAAGTATCCGAACAAACGACACCGTTACAAAGAGGTTTGACTGAACTTCATGGAAGTATGTCTCAAATTTGATGAACTGTTATACCATGGAGATCAACTAGTTTAGGCTTCTTGATGTAAAATGTCCTCTAGAAGGGAAGGGGCATAGCATAATGACAACAACTACACCTTAGTCCCAAACAAGTCCAGGTCGGCTATATGAATCCTCATTATTCCATTTAAGGTCAGCTCATGTCATCATCACACCAAATAAAAATAAAATCGAGCAAGTCTTTCTAACCTTGTGATTTGACTTGTATTCTGAAAGACCTACTAGGTCATCAAGAGTTCAAGAAGGCGATGTGATATTTGACGAAGGCTGCAGAGAAGTTTTCTAACTCGGATTTTTAGAGCATCATTATTGCAGCTTGAGGTCAAACCTACAAGAATTCCAGTGGCTAGGAAGCGTTGGTGCTTTGCAGATAAGCTGCTTGCTGAATGAATTGGCTTGTCGCATTTATTACAAAATAGAGCTCTATCCTCTACACAGAAAATGAAGGCTGTTTTCTCCTACATTCAAGAAATGCTTAACAAATACACTTTGTATTTATTCGGACTGCTAAACACCTCAGTTTTACTACTTTCAGGAAAATCATTACCTTCGAGTAGGAAATTCAACTTTTAGCAGCAGCTTTTATGTTAACATGTGTTACAGCGACACCAAGAGGGAAAATTTCAAAATTCGAAATACAGATCAGCACCTATATATGCATGGTGATTTAAGAGATATTCAACAACCACCCAAACAAAGATTTTTCCTTTCAATTCCAAACCTATTTGGCATTTCTTATTCGCTTCTCCACAATCTGAGAACCTTTCATTGGTCAGAATATCCAGATCGCGTTATTGTTTCTCTTATCTCTCATAACTCATTTCACTGCTAGCCTAAAAGACTCTTCAGCAAGTTGAAGGACACATTGCTCGCTTCTCCAATTTGTTACAGATCAGAACTTTACACTTAAACTTCCAAACTAACAATATTGGCAGGAATAGACTAATCAAGAACCTCTAGAAGTACAACAAGATATCTGTAGTAGGGGAAAATATGCCTTTTCTTTTGATATTCATAGCATTTCACTAATGATCAATGCAAAACAATGACAGCATCAAAAATCCATATGGTAATAAGGCAAAGCCATCAACTATTGTCCTCTCCATTCTACATGTTAGATCGTCCCACATTGGTTGAAAATGGGTTATGTCACCTTATATGATCTTGGAAATCCCCATCCCATAATTTGGTAAGTTAGGTCCAAGGTCTATTTTCTTAACACGGTATCAGAGTCAGACTCGTCCATGTTATTAGGTTTCCTAATGTCGTATATCATCCGTGCTCCAGTTAGCCTGAATGTGCTAAGGGGTGTTAAATTGTCCACATTGGTTGAGGCAATAACTATTGTTTCCTTATATGATCCTGGACAATTCTAAGCTTATAAGCTAAATTTGGATGAGTCAGGCTCAAAGTCCATTGGCTTAACATTACATAAGCCGACAATGAAAAAGATCAAGTAGCCCTTAGACATCAAACAAATGCTGCTAATCCCAATCTGACTAGTTTCTTTAACTAGAATAATTCTAAGCAGATATTTAATCAAGAAACAAGTTAAAATTCAAATAGTCAAACACCAATTAACAACATAATGATATAACAAGAAATTACTTAATTCCATCTAAGGAAAATTTGCTTACTTGGCAAATGTCGAGGAAGTTTGTTGGAGAGGGATTGAAGAAGAAGCCTTTGGTGTTTACTAGCCAATTTGTTGGCTGCATGCACTTCTATGTCACATTTTGTGCACAAAGCTGCCTCATCAGCACAGCATATCACACTAGCTCCAGCTTTCTCACACACATCACACTGTATCTTCATCTTAATTTGATCTCCTTTAGGTCTCAACTAATTCCCCTCTTAAATGTAAAAACTACCTTTTTGGACTTAAAAAACAGGAATATGGAAAGGGGGTTGTTGGGGTGGCCCTATGACATAGGTACACAAAATAGTGCTTGTATGAGCATTAAAGGTGTGTTTGGTATAAACGAAAAACATTTAAAAAATTTCATATTTAATTGGTTAAAATATTTTCTTCCCTAGTAAGAATGAGAAAAATAAGTTTTATAAGTGTTATTCCATATTGATTGTCTCCTCTTTACCCCAACACCCCACCAACGAACCCCACCCCAACCTTCACCCTCACCACCACCCTTACTCTTTCCATTCCTTACCCACCTCATAGTATTTGACTAGACTATATATAAATATTTAGATAATATTATTTGTTTACTTATAAATATTTGTTTATTTGGCGTAACTGGTAAAGTTGGTGCCATGTGACTAGGAGGTCATATGTTCGAGCTATGAAAACCGCCTCTTGCATAAATGTAGGGTAAGTACAATAGACCATTGTGGTCTGGTTCTTCTCCGGACCTCATGCGTGGAGCTTAGTGCATTTGACTGTCCTTTTATTTATCTTTCAGTAAAATATTTAAAAAAAAAAAACTTCACATATTTTCCCTAATACCAAACACACACTCTGAAGACTATGATCCAAGAAGACTATCCGAAACTTGAAAATGAGTTATTACAAGAAAAAGACATAAAACAGAGAGATTAAATGACTAGAGGAGAATTTAAGAGGATTTAAGACATGAGTAGAGATAAGAGTTTGGATTTGCGTATCAAAAACTACAACATGGTTGAGTCAGATCAGTACAGCCAATCCCCACCTACTGCATGTGTGGCTTTGTGCTGGCCGTTAGTATTTGTCATCTCCAAACATTTGGGGCCTTGTCCATTCACTCATAAATGTTGTGTTGATGACTTGTGTGCTTAGCTCATTCATTGCCTATACAAAAGTTTTGTGATGCTTCGGGCCCATTTCCACACTTTACAGATCACTCACTATGCTCCTGAATGCTATTAAGAATTTAAAATTTATGAATTTTTATAATAATTTTAAATAAATATATGATATAATTGAGTTTGTAATTACATATTTATAAATATTTAATAAAATTTTTAATATATACATACGAATTCAGTAGCTTTTGTTCAAACTAGATCAACAAGCTCGACTCACCCCTTCGGCCCACCCCTCTTCTTCTTTCATTATCTTGTTCTTCTTATCTATAACCAATATCCAGCTCCCATCCATTGACCCATATTGCTTCTTTAATCATGACCTAATGCAATTCTTCAGGAATTGAAAGATGAGACAAGCAATAGAAAAGGTACTCGCTCCGTTTTAATATAAGTGTCTTGATTTAATTGGGTACGAAGTTTAATAAAATAAAGAGAGAGTTTTTAATATTGTGGTTTTAAATTAAAGATGTATGTAGTCCTTTAAATCTTATGGTATTAAACTTATCAGGTAGAATATATTGAAATTGAAAAACTTACTAAATATAAAAGGAGACTTTTTTGAGACGGACAAAAAAAAACACTTAAATTAGAATGGAAGTAGTATTTTGCAGACCCTGTGAAGACTGAAGACTGCTGCAGTCACCAAGAACTTTAAGACCTTCCTTATGAACCTGCAGATCAGTGTCAACCTATGACTCATAATAAACTGCACCACATGATTATTGTTTGAAATATAGCATAATGCACTGCTGGTGTCTATGCCATCCCATGCAGAAAGTGTACCTGCAATAAAGAAAACCAAGTTAGTAGGCCTTACCACCATACTATCTTCCTTTAGGATTTGGGCATGATAATATGCAGCTCTCGACTTCCCAGCAATAGTCAGCATCAACCATGGTTGTACCACATCATTTCCATATTGAGTAGGATCAGTGATACAATCAGCAAACATCCTGCTGCCTTCTTGTTTAAGACCAATGCACTTTCTACTTATTTTCACTCTCTCAGCAGAATGAGCACTAGGTGCTAATACCACACACTGAGACCATGTCAATAAGTAGATCATGTAAGGTCTATCTCCACCTCCTAGAAACAGCAAACCAATTGCTTGTTTGAAAACACTGCAGTTGTGCACCACACATGCATCAGATTTCCAGATTTCCTATTCCTTCTGTATTGCACCATATACCTTATCCCCATATCATCTCCTATCTAAATAGGATCAATGGGACAGAAGATATATTCACTTTTGAAACAAGTCTGCATCAAGTCATATCCATAGAAGAATGGATCCTTGATACATTCAGCAAAAATCCCTGCAGGTCTGCTGATGTTGTTGTTTACTGCATTACAATCTCCATCTAGCATTAGGAAGTGACCTGCAAAAAAGAAAACTAAGTTAGTTAAAACATCTATCCTCACACTCTCCCCCAAGGGATCTGAGTATGAAGATAGTATAGTAGCACTACACAGCACCGAGATCCATAGCACTGTGCAGCATCCACCAACTTATTTCCTTTGCATTTCCTTGTTGCTGCAACTCTAGTTAAGTACCCTTGCTTCCACCTTCTTTTACAAGGTTCAAAATACTTCCCATATATTGTCACATTTCCAGTAGAATGAGCATAATATGCTAATACCACACACTGAAAACTAGTCAATAAACAGATCATAGCTTCCCTTGTATCAGGTATGAAGTTAAGCCAATTGCTTGCAGCAGTTGTATCTTGCATATGTACCAGACTCCCCTCCTTTAGGATCTGAGCATGGTGGGAAATTGTTCTCCTCTCCCCACCACCAATAGTCAGCATCCACCATATTTGCATCATAGCTCCTGATCTGGTATATTCTCCCTTTGGATCCATACACTTTCTATCAATTGTCCTTATCTCAGTGGAATGAGTACATAGTGCTAATACCACCCTCTGAGACAAAGACAATAAGTAGATCATGTAAGATCCCTTTCCTATTCTCAGTAGCAACACCTCATCTGCAGTACATGAATTGTACTGCACTATACTTACTGTTACCAAATCATCTCCTGTGCATATTTGAACCAAATCATTTCCAAAGTTATTAAGATCATTGGTACAAACAGTAACATTATTACTTGAAATCCTGGTAATCTTGATTTTCCATATAGCATGAGTTACATCCAGCACCATAATGAGAATGCAACCTACAAAACAGAAAGCAAGGTTAGTAGAATGATACCACCTTACTCTCCTCCCAAAAGACTTGAGTATGATGATTAACACCCCTCTTATTCACCACAAACACCAGTATCCTTTTCTTCTTTGACATCAATTTTTCTTGGATTTTGTAGACTTTGTTGATGTGGTAGGGCCTGCCACCTTTTGCTTTGCCTATCTCATTGGTATTTGTCTTGGAACAAATGGATCAACCACTTTATCATCCCAACTATGATTTCTACCATGAGATTTGTTTTTGTTTTTCCCTATAACTTTTTCAACCTGTTTAGGAGATAAATCCCCTTCCCTTGCAGCATTAAAGAAATTTTGTGCAGTTGACTCCTCATCCATGTCAATTTTACTTTCATCTGCAACTGGTATAGCCACTTGCATATTCCCAATGCTTTTCTGAATGCTTACAATTTGAGTCTGCTTTTTTGCATTAGAAGTAGACTCAAGTTGTTGATTTTGCTGCATTACTGCATTCTGGGTTGCCTAGATTAGCATCATGTTTCTTAGCACTACTCCTGATTTCCTGAACTGGCATAAGTGTATCAATTCTTTGTTGAACACTTATCCTTGGTGCATGCTCATGACTGCAGTGCTTTTATTCTTTAAGTGCTGATTATTCTGAGATTCTGCATTTCCTTTGCCACTTGAATTGTCCTGATTGGATACTTTACATTGCTTCCTAACACTGCTCCTAGACTTGGACTTCGGAGTCAAGAACTCCTCAGTAACATTTGCCAAAGGCAGTCCTACACCAGGACCTTTGTTAACCTCTTCACTGCATGCATACAGACTTGTGCTATCCTTAATTTGATCCTGCACTTTGGCATCAGCATCTGGTACCTTGATGACAGGATCTACATGATCAACACCTATGTTTGCCTGTATTGCATTAGTACCACCATCTGCAGATTCAACTATAGCATTGCTTATCACCTCTACATCATCTGCAGCATCTGCAGCCTTGGCAAACATATCCTGGACCTGCTGTGAAGATGTAACTGAGTCAAAGATGGTTCTTGATCATTTGCATTATCACCTCCATCCTCTTCCATCTGCTCACTCCACATTCTCCTATCACCCACCAATTCAGGACTAAAAGTATTGAAGGAACCTCCTTACAAGATTGATCTGTAGTTACCAACATCTCAGCATTTTTGGAGAAGGCCTTATCCGCCCACTGTTTAGTAGAAGTAGGTGATTTAGTCTTTTTCCCAGAGGTATAGACCTTAGCATTGGGATTCAAAGGCTTCTTAACAATAGGAATTGCAATTTCAATAAGTTGTCCACTAGCATCATCATTCACCTGCTGAACATCTCCCACTGTTGCATCCCCCTTCACAGCATCCGTGACAGCCTTAGGATCCTTAGGCACATCATCTACACCATCCTCAACTCTATATTCCTGACTTCCACTCCCCTCTCCTAATGAAGCAAATTGATTATGCAGAACACTAGGATTAGGAATAACTGTAGAATTAGGATTCACTGTTGCAGTAACATTAATTCCGTCCTTTTCACCATGCATTGTCAACTGTTTTTGGTTATTGACATTATCATTCCTTGGCTTCTTCCCTCTTTGAGTTTGCCACTTATAAATATCATCCACATTACCAACTACTTCCCACTTTGTAAAATTTTGATAGCACCATTATTAGGATTTGCATTACTGTTAGAGATAGGATTTGACTTCTTACCATTATTATTCCCACTGTTTTTGCCATGGAGCTTACCCTTGCCTGTTTCATGTGCCTTGTTAACGTCTGCATCTTGTTGACTACCTTCTCCATTGCTCTCATCATTGTTTTCCTTTGCAGGCAACAATTCTGGGTGTATATTCCAAGAACTATCTTCATCATGATCCTGTAAAGATCACTCTTTACAATACTTGGGCATATAATCGTATTGTATCTTGATCCATCTCGACTTTATATCACCAGTAACACTATCAACTTCTTGGATTTGTACTCGTTTAGGGTGCTCTGCCAAAAGATCAACCTCCACTTCACACGAGCATAACTAGGTCGCGTTTTGTTTTTAGTTGCTACATCCACTGTTAAGGGCTTCCCCACTGCCGACGCCATGGAAAATAATGCTGCTTAAACAAAATAATTTGACGCCAACGTCAGAAAGGATATCCATGCAATCGCAATACTTGTTTCTTCGTCGGGATTGAACCAAGGGTCCCATTTAAGGGTTCGCATTGAATAATATACCCCTTTTTCTTTAATCCAATGAGCTGGTTTCGATATAAGTGTAAGGTAATTCTCCAATAAGCTACACCTAATCAACACATGCCGATTACAAAGAAGACCAATGGTGCACTTACCCTTGAGCTTGCATTGTTTTGGAATTGACGTACGCAACTCATTAATCTCTGGCCAACCATAGCTGAACTTGCCAATAATTGTGTATTGTAAATTTTCAAGGATAATCATCCGTTCAATCTCAGCCATATCCCATTGCACCGTAGGTTCCACATGCAAATAAACGATAGACTTCATTGGAATAGGCAAAACAGTCGCAAGTGAAGAACTGTTGACTCATAGAAATAATATACATTTACCACATAATCGTAAATAAGCATGGGTCACGAGGGCCATCACGAGGTAACCTGCTGACTCATAGAAATAATAAGCTGAAAAGGTGCAAGACCGACAATGCATATATGTACATACATAGATGCTGGACATGATCGTACGAGCCGACAAGGCTACTGTAGATGACTATACAACAAAACATAGGCCGAGGAGGCCACATAACATCTGACTGCATCATAACTGTCTACAAGCCTCTACTGGAGTACGTGACATCATAAGGTCGGGACAGGCCCCGCCATACCCATATGCATATAAAAAATATCGTACCAAGACTAGACTGCAACTCTGAAAAAAGTAGAGTGGTCTAATATGAGCTGAATAGGAAACCTATTGGTGCGGTCCGTCGCCCTGTTTACCTGAACCTGCAGGCATTAAATGCAGCATCCCCCAACAAAAGGGACGTTAATACGAGTAATGTACCGAGTATGTAGGTCATGAAAATAACATGAGACAAGAGAGAATCAACATGTACTGAATACCTTTGAGGGCCATAATATGCATAAGTATCATACATGTGCGTATATAACGCATGATCATACATATATATGCGTATATAACACAATTAAGCCTCTGTGGGCCTCCCATCATATCATATCCGCCTCTGTGGACATAATCATCATCATATACCAGCTGATCAGGTGGTGGTGCGTATATAACACCTTCCCTTTCCCATACCCCATATACATATATATGCATATCATATAGTAATGTATATAATGCCTTTGAGGTCATGGTATATACATGTATATAATGTAGGAATGTTACTAAGACACTCTGAGTCTATCAGAGTGACGTATAGTCATTGCACATCCGATTAACATTATGGAACTAACATATAAACAGACCTTTCATTATGAGTCAATAAGACAATATATACATGAATCAATAAACTTCTTCAATAGAGTGAAGGACATATACATTTCTAGCTTTCAAGAGTAGAGTTACTTTGGACGGACATTCGTTTACGTTCGTTTACATATGGGTCATGCCAAAATAAGGAAGAGTTTAGCCTTTTCATACCTTGACGTGAATTTTTATCAATGATACTTGGGCCCAGCTTCCCATACACCTTAATCTCGAATCTAACTTTGAATTACCACAACGAGTCAATCACTCAAGTCGACGTCTGACCATAGATGCTCATATGAGCTCAAATAACTCAACGTAGAAGGTTTAGTACTCAAGTACTATACTAATTGATTCTCTCTCGCATAAGTCAGTTGTGTGTACATGTACGTTTCTATAGATCTATGGTATTTATTGTAAAATTTATTACTCTTTAGAAATGAAGTCCAAAATGGTCATCCATTGAATTGAAGACTAGTGCTGCCTATATTTTGCTCTTTCTTCAGAAACAAAATCAAAAAGACCTTAAACATATATCCTCTATATTCCACATGTCCAATCTAATTTTATAAATCAATCTTACCTACACGTTTCACTAACTGATTATATTAGTAAGTAATAGTCATGTATTGTCTTTCTTGCCATGATTCCACGTGGCCTTGTCCATCGTGACATTTGTCCCTTTGATCCTTGACTAAATACTTCGTCTTCTTGTACAATTGCTAATTAATTATTGATCTCAATTCACTCAAATAATAATTATTTTCAACACACTTTCTATACTCAATTTCGTAATCATGTGATATAACATTAGTCTATAGCCTCTTTTGACACACTCAATATTATTTCAAATTACTGCGGTCACACTTGTTAAATCTTAAATTATTTTGGGACTTTTCCCATTTATACACTGAGCACTTGATCCTATGACCCAAATTCTATTTGGTCTTTATAATCTTCTCCATATTTCGAATTTTGATGAAACTTATTTCTCTAATTTGTTTAACATCTAATTCCTGTGTAACCTCTTCAACATTGATATGAATCTTCTATAACTTCATGAATGACCTCAATCTCATTAAACTTATGTGTGTTTACCCCGATGTATCCTAAAGCTAAAGTACGAGGTGTTACAAAATACGCTAATTGTTGCTGGCTTTAAGATATGGATGTAGTCTAGTGGTGGTGTTTTGGGCTGAGAAATCTCAGGGGGAGGTTGACCAGCAACCGAAGCCGCCATTAATGGACGACAAAAGCTTTGGGATGAAGGAGTGTTGTTGATCGCCTATAACCAGAGATCTCTGGAGGCGTGTTATTTTTCAGTTTAGGGTTTCGGTTCAGGTTTTTTTTTGTGAATAGGATCAATGATACACCTATAAGTCCAGCTCCCTACATCACATACTTGTCCATATTGTAAAGAGTTGTCCTTTTTATTTTATATGATGAAATTTAAAGTACGAGAAACAAAATGCTTAATTCTAGTAGTTGATATAATAGATTGAGATTAAAATCTTGAACAAATTCAATATATCAAAGAGGATGCACATCAAAACATGGATATTCTTGTGTTGGTTCTAATTACACGTATACCAATAAATTAAACTAATTTTATATATTTAATTAAAAAGATTACATTTTTCACATCAGCTTACAAGAAGGGGCATAAATTTAATGTTAAGGGAAATATGATCCAATAGGTGAGAGGAGGATAGTTAATTTTAAATTATTTCCAATATGTTAGGGGCATTTATCACCCTTTTTCGTACTTCAAATAGGTATTTCTTGAATTATTTGATGTGTTATTGCCATTGCTTTAATTTAGGCTTCGAAATAGACAGAGGCCGAGCTAGATTAGGTTAGGCCTTTGATATTTATTTCCTTTTTCATATCTTCAACATTGTGATAAATGAAATAACAATTTTATAAACTTAATATACAAGGTTAACTTACTACATACTGAACTAGCTATAAGGTTACGTTGAGAAGTTTGCAGTTATGTGGTTTTATTTTGAAAGACACATGTGAGTACTTAAATTTCACTTCTTGTCAGTACCACCTTATTTTTTTAAAAGGAAAGATTGTCATATATATTTTTATTTAAAGTCTACTTTTCTAGTTTTTTTAGATGCGAAGTCATTAATTATTGTTTTATAATATATTTGTTCTAACAATTCCTTTTTAATGATAATAAAGTTAATCCATTCAATCTCTCTTGAGACATTGTTGATCTTAGATAAGATTTTATCAATTTTAATTATGAAAAACTTTGTTTGGCCGAGACAACAGTTATATATATATATATATATATATATATATATATATATATATAATACATCTTAAAAAAATAGGGCCCCAAAAAAATTGAGGCTCAAGCGATTGCTTTATTGGCCTTATAGTCGAGTTGCCCCTGCTTCTTGTGCATGAATATTTATTAAAATATTTACTTATAATAGTATTTCTCAAGAGCATAACAACAAAAGATCAAGATCTTGTCATAGATTGTAGAAAAGGAAACATTGCATTAGAGAATCCGATCCGTTAAAAATTTATGATCGTAACGTTTTTTTGTGAAATTGAAGGAATCATGAGTTTCACGAAGAAAGAGTATGAGTTCTTCAAGGAGATCAGAATTGTACCTAAAAATATTGGTTGTTATGTTAATGGCACATGGAAAGCTAGTGGCCTCGTCATCTCCACTGTTAATCCTGCGAACAATCAAATTTGATTTTGAAATTAAATGGTGTTTCGCTGGTGGTTTCAAAGTTATCCAATGACGGTAGTGGGTGGAACTATGATGGAAAGAGATCGGAGAATATCAATGCTCTCTTTTGACTATGGTCTTACAAGTAGCTATCTGGCGGTTTGATGGAAGAGCTAGGATGGTTTCGGTGGTGCTGAGTTTTTCCAAAGCATACAAATGCCCGGATTATCTTCATGTTGGATACAATATTGGTACAGTTGATTCCAAATGTAGATTTTAATCATCAAAACTAAAAGGACGATGATAAATTGGGAGAAGTAGATACACAATATGTGTATTGGGTGAAAAACGCGCTCGGAGGAGCTCGTGTGACTGGGTGCTCAGAGCATCTGGTGGATCTCAACAGCTGGCTCCCACTTCTACCAACCCGGATCACATCTGTCAGCTTTGATTAGAGCGTCGCATCATATATGCACGTTGGAGCCATAAAGAGGTTACATCACCCGTACTTTAGGGTTTGAAAAGTCCAACTTTGGCTTATATAATGATAACTTAAGATAGAAGGAAGGACATCTTGCTCACACTTTGTAACCCTAGCTTTCTTTTCTCTCTAAGTAATATACAGAAGAATATCCATTACTTTACATACACTTTATTGAATCATTTCTTGCTTTTTTATCTTACATTGTTTTTTAACCATACCAACTATTTATTAGTAAAATTGAACTCGTAAATGAGTTTTCAGGATCGGATACAACTCACTTGTCTTCAAACCCTGTTAAAACAAATCTCTAATTGATTTTCTGTTGTCCTAATTCGTCACTTGAGACTCTGAAACTTACACTTATTCAGAGCTATTCCGTTAAACAACACCAAGTCATGGCTGAACCAGCTAGCTGCATATTAGAGAGTAGTGTTCCAGTCGGAATAAGAGACCTATAAGGTTCGCGCCTCATGGATCGACATGACTCTAACAGGGAGAACAACCTGGAGTTAGATGGACGGGAAGAAAGAGAGGAGATAGCACCACCCCCAATGAAGGCTCACAACAAGATACCTAATGAGGAAAATTATCTTGATATAGAGTAGGGAAATGCTTCTTAAAGGGCGTTACTCCAGATAAAGGAAAAACGCCTTCACTCTAAGGTGTAGGGGATGTATAAAGAAGAAGAATCCCATTCGGAAGTAGCTTTGGCCGCGGTCCTTGCATCAAATAATGTGATGATGAAGCGTATGGAAAAACTCACAAACTCTCTATTTGGGGTAACATCGGTTAGTCGCTCGTCAAATAACCCAGAGGTTATCAAGGAACTTGGTACTTCTATAGTGGATGCAGAAAAGATTGGGGTGGAGCCAGCTGTGCAAATGTAGACTTAAAGAGGATTACCATGTTAGAAAAAGGAGCTCCATGGACGAATGAGTTAGATAACGAGGCCCCTATCTTGAATGGAGCAGGAGCAAGAAAGTATGGAAATATACCTTACAAACTAAGCGCGACTCCTGAACCCATCCTAACGAATTTCAAAATGCCAGGCATACCCAAATATGACGGTAGCACGAACCTAGAAGAACACATAACAACCTTTAAAAATCTGAAGTAACATGAGATTGAATCAGTCATGCTGAAGAAATTCAATCAGACGCTCATAAAGGGAGCACTTTCTTGGTATACTCTTTTACCCAAAAATTCTATCGACTCATTCGCAGATCTTGCAGATACATTTGTAAAGGCCCATGTAGGGAATCGAAGGGTCAAAACACACAAAGAAGATATATTTACCATAAAGCAAATGAAGGATGAGTCTCTTCGCAGCTACGTGGAGAGATTCCAGTAGGAGAAGATGATGTTGCCTACTATCCCTGGGGACTAGGATACTGCGGAATTTGTAGATGGTTTAAATGCCAATAATTGGATACATTAATAAAACTAAAGGAAAGCCTGAGGGAGTTCCCATCAAAGTCTTGAAATGAGGTGGAAAATAGGTACACTTCTAAAATGAGGATATAAGATGACCTCAGAGCTGATACCCGGATTGAGATAAGGGGTAGGCCATAGGAAAGATCTAGAAATGAACCCCCAACCAGGCAAAGGAAATCGAGGGATTGATATGAGCCATACTCAGCTCGCCTACCTCTAAAGAGCGAGATAAGGATAAGGTCACGATATGACCAAGGCCAACCCAGGAAAGACAAGGTGATGCCATAAAAGAACTCACCAAACAAGCCAGGCCCACTGAGCTTGGTGTATTGCAATTTCAAAGTAGAGATCATGGCAATAAAGAACATGAACGAAGCAAGGTTTTCGGTAGTCACACGATCTAATCTTGATAGAGGAGACATCGAATTTTGGTGTGAGTATCACCGCATCCCGGGATACTCAACCGAAAACTATAAACATTTATGATATGAGGTGGCAGACATATTTCAAAGAGGACACCTGAAGGAATTCTTTAACAGCCGATCCAAGCACGCCCGGAAGAAAGGGGTCGGGACTTCACATGAATAACCGTCACCTCCAAGAATGATCAACGTGATCTTTGAGGGAAAGATAGTTGAAGCAATATCTCAAGAACCACGAGACAGGTAGCCCCCCCCGCCTCCAGGAAAAAAAGGAGAGATTATCCAAAAGATCTCATCACATTCAATGATGTGGAATGGAGAAGCATCGAGGGATCACACGCCAATGTCATTGTAAATGTAGTGCAACTCCGAGTTCTCAAGGAGATTCAACTGACAGAACAAGTGATCCGGTGATCAAAATCTTGACCGAATTCAACCTATCCATTGAGACCACCTGGGGAAAATTGAGTTGACCACTCATGTGGAAGGGATCTCCTCGAAAGTCTTATTTGACATCCTCGAGAAAGAGATGCCCTTTAACTTGGTGATAGGGAGGCCTTGGTTGCATGCCATGAAGGCGGTCCCCTCTACCTTTCATCAGGTCATGAAATTTCCAACCCATGGGGAATCGCTAAAATTCGGGGAGACTCGGATTCTAGCCATGGGAATATGATTCTGATGGCCACTAAAGATGAACAAGAAGATGACGGCCGCTAGTAATTACAGAGGTCCAACCCAGGTACCAAACTAGTGGGCAGACACAAGGGAGAGCAGGTAAAACACTCATCCCCGTAGGATTTACAAGACTAGATACCAGAGGGATTTGTCACGCCGGAAGAGACAGACGCAGGGAGAACCATGACAGAGGATCTTGAGCTAACCGCTTGCTGTCCAGACCTTCCAAAGGAGAATGTATACTTGGCCTCGGGCTTGGACCTAGAGTTTCGGGGAAAACCACTTAAATTTTTAACAGATAACATTGATAGCTTTACTTGGTCAGGGTTGGATATTACAGGCGTCCCTTCGGAGTTGGCCACCCATAAGTTGAGCGTAAACCCGAACTGTCAGCCCATTAAGCAAAAATAGTGTACAGTATCGGTGGAATGCAGTTAGTTCGTTAAGAAGGAAGTAGCCCAACTCATCAAGCTAGGAGCGGTTCGAAAGGTGAAGTATTCTGACTGGCTAGCTAATGTAGTGTTACTACCTAAAAAGCCTAATAATTTTCTAATGTGTTTAGACTTAAAAGACCTAAATAAGGCATGCCTTAGGAGCTCGTACCCCATGCCTTGCTTAGATAAGACTGTCGATTTGGTGGCTGGGCATGAGTTGCTCAGCTTCCTGGACATTTTCTCAGGGTTCGACCAAATTTGATTAGATCCGGAGGATCAGGAAAGACTTCGTTCATCACAGAGCATGGGACCTAGTGCTATAATGCCATGCCTTATAACTTGAAGAATGCAGGGACCACCTTCCATCAATTGACTAATCAGATGATCCAACATCAGTAAGGTCAAAGTGTGGAGGTTTATTTGGATGACATAATTGTTAAGTCCATGGAAACAGAGGAACATACAAGACATTTACAGGAAACGTTTGATATTATTTACAAATACAATTTAAAGTTGAATCCGTAGAAGTGTGTTTTCGAAGTGGGCTCCGATTGTTTTTAGGGTTCATAGTGTCAGAGGCATTGAGGCTAACCCGGACCACATTCGAGCAATCGAGCAAATATCAGACATACTTGATAATGCCAGAGAGGTACAAAGAATGATTGGAAGAGTAACTTCTCTGGGGAGATTCATATCGAAGTCGTCTGAACGTTGCTAGAAGTTCTTCAGCATGCTGAAAAGAAAAAAGGACTCAAATGGACCTAAGCATTCCAGCAGGCACTGAAAGACTTGAAGAAGTACATATCAAACACGTTGCTGCTCTCCAAACTAGATGTGGGAGAGCCCTTGCTGATCTATTTGGCAGTTTAGAGACCGCGGTAAGTGCTGCGTTTGTTTGAGATAAAAAGGGTACGCAATTTCCTGTCTAGAATACAGTAAGGCCTTATCTGAGGCCGACGCTCATTATCCGCATCTTAAAAACTGGCCCTACTATAGTAGTGCGGCTCGAAAGGTGAGACCATATTTTCAATGACATCCGGTCTGTGTGGTAACAACGTTCCCTTTGAGGAATATCTTGCACAAACCTGAGCTTTCAGGCAGGTTAGCATCAAGTTGCAAGACTTAGCAGACATCGTGGAAGATTACAGTCCGGGCATGATGCCATGTGCTAAAACAAATCTGGGAATCCGAGGCTGCTTTCGGAGAATGTGTCATATATACGGACATAGATGCTAATGTAAATGGTACAGGGTTGGGGATTGTCTTGATTATCCTGTCAGGGGCAATAATTAGACAAGATATTAAATGTTTATCTTTAACTAACAATGAGGCCAATTATGAGGCCGCAATTACAGGTTTAGAGTTAGCTCGAGGGCTCGGGGCTGCAAATATAGAATTAAAAAATGGCTGTCAACTAATCATAAATCAGATCCTCGGCAAATATGAGACTAAAGATGGATGGATGCTGGAATATTTAAGAAGAATCATGACGTTGTTGTCTCATTTCAGACGATGCTAACCACTTAAATTCCTCGAGACATGAACACAGAAGTTGATGTCTTGGCGAACCTGGTTCTTCATCCGGGATAACTGGGGCGGGGTCAGATTCCATAGTCCATCTCTTGCATTATTCATGGATCCTAGATTACACGAGGTAAACTCCACCAGTTTGACATGGGACTGGCAGAATGACATCATGAATTATCTGCAAAATGGGACTCTCCCCGAGGATAACAAAGCTGCATGAGCCATGAAAATCAAAGTTGTATGATATTATATACATGAAGAAGAGTTGTATAGAAGGTCTTACCTCGGCCGACTAGAAAAATATCTAGGACCCACAGCGGTAGAATATGTAAGGAAGGAAATACACGAAAGTAGCTACGAGAACCATTCCAGGTATGATTCACTAGTCAAGAAGATAATTAGTGTTGGATATTATTGGTCCCCGGTAGAGGGAGATACGAAAGCCTTCGTTAAAAAATATGACAAGTGTCAAAAACATTCTCCTATAGTCTACCAACCTGCAAAATTACTCCACTCGATAGTAGCCCCATGTCCATTCTTAAAATAGAGAATGTATAATGTGGGACCGTTGCCAGGAGCCGTGGGGAATGTAAGATTCATGATGGTGCTAACAAACTATTTCTCAAAGTGGGTGGAGGCGAAAGCATACAAAAATATTTGGGAGAAGGAGGTGATAGACTTCATCTGGGATCACATTATATGTAGGTTCAGGGTGCCAAAGGAAATAACATGTGATAATGGTCCTTAGTTCGTTGAAGCAAAGGTCACCAAGCTTCTGGAAGGGTTGAAAATCAAGCGAATAACCTCTTCACCATACCATTAGTGTACAAATGTAAAAGCGGAGTCAACCAATAAATTTTTAATCCAGAACATCAATAAGAAGTTGGAAGACGCCAAAGAAAGATGGCAAGATGAATTGCTAGTGGTATTATGGGACTATAGAACTACAACTAAGACAAGCACCGGAGATACTTCATTTTCCCTCATGTATGGGGCCGAAGCCTTGATACCTTTGGAAATCAGGGAGCCTAGCCTCCGATACACCAAGACCACGGAAGAGTCCAACAAAGAGGAAATGGTGGTCGGGTTGGAGCTATTCCAAGAATGCAGAGAGATGGACCTCGTACGGATAGTGTCACAAAAGCAGAGGGTTGAAAGATATTTTAATAGAAAAATAAATTTGAGACATTTTTAGATTAGAGACTACGTTCTCCAGAAGGTTATGCTCACAACATGGGATGCCAGTACAGGCAAGTTGGGGGCTAACTAGGAAGGCCCATACCAGATAGTGAGGATCACATGCAAGGGATCTTACCGGGTCAAAGATGAACACGAAAATGAGCTAAAAATATCTAGAACGTTAGCCACATAAAGAGATTTTATCTTTGAAAGGGCAACATGTATGATTGCATTCAAGTACCGGGGGAGAGAAGAGGGTCCAGTGAAATTAGTGAGGCCGCCAATCATAAATCTTTTTGAAGACATACCCATGTGAGTTGGGACTGCTGACAATTGATGTTTGCGCCCGATTCTTTCTTTTGTACATCTCATCAAGATTTTGTAAAAGTCCCAAAAGGCCTATTTATCAACAGGATGAGTCGTCCCTTAAAACTTTAAGAATGAAATAAAAATCCTCATTTATTCCTCAATTATTGTCAACAAGACATCTTTTGAACTCAAAACGGTCGGGGCAAAACCGAACTCGGGAGCCACATGACCCCGTAAAACTGCTTCGAACACATGACATAGCCTCAAATCCTTAGAGCGTGCAGGTTCCATGAACCTTTGCACCATTAAATGAGGTCGAGACATCGTCCTCATCAGTACTAAAATCAAAATTCCATTTACTGCAAATTAGATGATTAATAAGAAGTTCCCAAATCGCAAAAAATATTTCTGGAAGTGACATGCCCGAATTGAGTTAAGGGTGACGACCTCAAATATAAAATGCAAATAAAAACAAAGTGTACACCGGTCAACATTTCCTAACTTAAACACCAACACCCAAATATGAATATAGTTCCAAAAGATAGGCATAGCGGTCGCGTCCTAACGGTTAAGTGTTAAAAATAAAAAGCCAACATGTTACTCATAACCATAATTGTTGCAAGCAAAATGCATGTCAAAGTGTAAAAATAAACACAAGACTGAAAATGAATAGACATATATCATTCATCATAAAATAAAAAGTGAAAGAGCACGAGGGCTCGGGAAGAAACATACAAAGGGTAGGCAGACCCCTATGCCCGGTAGGATGAGTAAAAGTAAATAAACATGAGCGGCACACAAGCCAAAACATTAAGAAAAAGCACGAAGGCTCGCAAAATATTGACATAATCTAAGTAGGGGGAGAAACATCTTCATCGCTCGAGGAGCTAGCAGAGGCATCGAAAGAAGAGGGTGTCTCATCACGAAGGTCGTCTAGATTCATTTCAGTAGTACCCAAGTCCACTTTGGTATCCATTAAAGCTGAAGGGACATCAATCCGACCTTCATCTGCCACCCAGAGAATTTTGACCAGGGTATGAAGGAAGACATAGTTCCAGAGCAACACGACCCTATCCTGATTAGATGCCCGGTGAAGCCTCAAACGATTATTATGAACCCTGAGTCGAACACGAGAGACCTCTAATGCTTGCACTCATCCCCGTGCGATGGCTCACTCCACCTCTACCTGAGCCAACTGATATGCTCAAATTACACCTATTAATTAGCATAAAGCGAACATTGTCAAATATAGTAATCCAACTAGGTTGTGATCGAATCCCACAGGAAATATGGTGTGAAAAGATTACTTTATGTAGTGTGATGCTTGACTCTAGTCGTAATCCTATTCCTATAAAGGGTGATGGAAATTGATACTAAAACTATTTCGATAAAATAATTAGCTATAATGATTTAAGATTGATAAAATTATAGAGAGAAACCAAGGTTGTGTTCCCTTTATGATAGAGTGTAATGCTATATGTGTTAATATGATATATTTCTAATGGGTTAATACGTTGTTTGCATATAATCTCTTAGTGACTCTCTAATATCTCCCAATAATTAGAGAGTATCTCCTCTTTATGATTTTTTCAATTACAAAAGAGTTAACATGGAAAATGATTAATTATGCCAAGTAAATTCCTCTTATCCCTAAGTGAGTTTATTAAATGAGGGTTAGCACCTCGAGTTATTGCTATGTATTTCTACCAAACCCTAGCTCACTTTTCCAAGTAAAGAAATGATTTATGGCATAGGTTAATGTTTGGAACCACAAACCCACTTTAAATCACAAGAAATAAATAGAAACTAACAACCCATTATACATATATTCAAAGTTAAACACTCATTTACATAACACTCATCATTTGGGTTCATAACCTTAGTATAAAACTTAGCTACTCATAATATTTGTTACAAAAGAAAGTAATAAAGCATTCATTAGAACTTACAATTAAATTAGGAAGATGAAATTTTTATCCTCCAAATCTTCCAAAAATGCTAAGTACTCAATACACTAAAATTTAGTCTAAAAACGGGTGAATAATAACTCACAAAACTCTAAAGAGTATTTATACAAGTCTAAAAACTCAGAATTAAAAGCTGACAAAATTGTCCCTATCGTTACAAAGTACGGACACTACAATTACATATGGTCCGTATAAACTTATACGGTCAAGTTTTACGCTAAGTTTGTATGGTCCGTACAAATAGGCATGGTCCCTACAAATCCACTGTAGGCATCTTCCTCAACTTCCCAACATTTTTCATCAGCTCTACCGATTACACTCCAATTGTATGGTCCATATAAATGTGTATGGTCTGTACAACTCTGAATCCAGGGGACTGATGAATTTCCTCGTTCTTGCCTTTTTGTTGTCATTTACCTGAAACATAAACAAATCACATCAAAATGACACAAACTTGCTTAAAAAACAAGTAAACCTTATTGTCAAAAGGTACCAAATGTGTCATAATTCTACAGCACATCAACACTCCCAATTTAAAGTATTTTCTTGTGCTCAAGCAAGTAACACAATACACAAACTAATACAAATGCTCAGATATCACAAAGTAAGAATGTCTATAGTGGTTTTCGCAAGTAACTACCAGCATATATCGCGTACAAGCATGACTCCCCCCATACCCTCATTATTGACCATGATGTATGACTCAAAATTGTTGCACTCACGATGAAGCTTCAATAAATGACATAAAGTTATTAGAGGAACCATTATGCATATGAATCTCAAATTCGGGGAAATCAATAAATTTACCAACCCTTATGCCCTTACATAGAGCAAAGAATGTCCCAACACATATATATGCAAACATGCTGGACAAGAGACTACAGAGAAGAGAAATACTCACACTCACAAAGAAGTTCTCAAATTACACATGCAAATACCATATGTTTGCCCTTATTTTCAATGCCTTTGACTTCGGACAGTTCGATTGTGATTACATTACGACTTTTTCTGGCTTGTAATGTAGGCTTATGGAAGGGTAGGATATATATTTGGATAATATTTAATTACCCTTCTTGAACAGTACACTTCATTCACCTTATATGACCTTTCTTCCCTTTCATTTTAATCTTGCTTCCTCGGTGTGGGTTATTCACTACTTTATTTATTTTTGTACAACATTTTTCTTATTTTGCTCATTATTTACAACAACCACACTGTCTTATTTACTAGGAAACTCGCATTTACCCAACTTTTAGGTTTATACCTCATTTTCCCACATTTCGCATAACAACCCCCCCCCCCCCAACTTAGGCTTATAGCCTCTTTTTCATCATTCTGAAGTATCAAGGAGGGGACAGGTGTAAAAATAGGGATATTTCGAACAAATGGTATAAGCTCATTAGCGGATAGTCAAAGAATAGTCTTACAAGTTCAAAATGGGAGACTAGGGATACTTTAAGTACACGTGTTAGGCTCATGAAAGGCAAAATGGTTCAAATTTAAACAAACAAGGCCTAAGATCATTTCACATCTCAATTATCCCTAGAAACAAAGCAAGACTAACCAGGCAAGTTCTAGATTGCACGTACATCAAGTGAACACATACTAACGTCTCACAACACACTTGCATAAGGATTGTTCCACGCACTGACTTCTCCATTAAGCAATCAACAAACAAGGTAACGCAATACTCTCAATATCATAAAAAGAATCATACATATTAATTAAGCAACATATTTCGAGTATACATCACAAAATTTGGAGGGGAGTATTTCAACTACCAAACATTGTATATGTCATAAGTTACTCAAACCACCACCACATAAGTCACAATTACTCTACTTTATCTAAATACGATCTAAACACACCATGTTTAGAAGAAATAAAAACCCTCAGGAAAAGAACCATGGAAAGGAAAAGCCGAGGGGGTCCTAGATATCTATATACAACGCAACATAAATACAAATCAAATAGACCCACTCCCAACAAAAAAATCATGCATTGTCCCCCAATGCATCAAAATAAGTACAAGAAGGTCAGAACTACCTGAGGTGCCCTAGGCATACTACTCACGTCGAGACTTTGCAGCCTCTGAGGTATTAGTTGTCGCATCTGTAATAGTAGGATTTGGAACTGGTAGGGGTAGCGGTTGAGGCAAGGTCACTCTGACCGGTAGGAAATGAGATGAGGCACCCACATGCTCGTTGGTGAGTGATGTGGGACAACTATCAAAGATGGACTTCTGCAAGGCTATTTGTACATTCTACTCCTCCTCTCGATGCAACCTAGTGCTAGTCATCTCTAATGTCCCATCACCCGATAGATCCAATACATCTCATTTCTTCTTGCCCTTGATATTTGTGAGAGAATCCTCATCATCTATCTCGACACGGATTAAAGAGGCTATGTCCTCCTATGTCGTAGGAGTGGGATCCTCCAAAACAATCTGATATCGAGCCTATACTACCTGAACTGCACCCCTCAACTATCGCAGCTCCTCTCTAAGAGACCCCACATCACCACCCAAACTAGAACTCTCAAGTGCGGCTAGACTGATCTCAAAACCATCCAGTCGGGTGTGGAGAAACTTATGAGACTCATTTGTGGACTTCTTCAAAGGCTCAATAGATGTACTAATCTCCTTTGACACGAACTTACGAATCTGCCCCATGATAATGGTTGTCTACTTATTAGCCCTTTCTTCTTTGATGGTAACCTATTTGAAATTTTCTTTAGTGAGGGCAAATGGATTAACCACCCTCGATGCAACCTATGGTTGAGTGGCCGGATGAGTATGACTCGTTAAAGGATTGGGTGCACTAGAAGGCGGTGGCACAGTAGTGGTGGCAGGTGCAGCCTCACTAATTGGGACAGTAGTACAAGTGATACCTCTGTGGTGGCATCATCTGCGGCCCCAGAAGTCGGATCGGCCTGAGTCGCCTCATGACTCTGAAGCATTGTTGGCAACACATCATTAACATCGTGGCTTTCCTTGAGGGTTTCATCCTTACTCTTCCTCAGGTCATGCACATGTACAGCTGGGATGTAGTGCTCTGTGTGAGGTATGGTCAGAACATTCGCTCACCTGCAGAGCTCAGTGATGATGCATGGAAAAATTAATGAAGTAGCCGGCTAGGGTGCTCTCAATTGAATCTCTCCAGCAATATGCTTCCCAAAGTTTACTGGATACCGAGACATAAGTGTTGCGACTAGCATAATTCGATCCAGTGTGAGTGCGTTATCAATTTGAGTAAGAAGTACCCTGAACTGCACAACACTCCACCGAAACTTAGCTTCAAGAGTCAAGGTACTTTTGAAGATCTTTTCCTTTGTATTCATTAACCAAATCGGTGGATTATTATTCGCTATCACCGTAGCCACCCACTAAAGCACAACTTGCAACTTAATCTGATTCAGTTTATCATCCAACTCTGCCTCCTGTGATGGTGAAACTTACTCATCTCTAAAGTAGACTCTATTTATGACATTACTAGATATATCCACTTTGACACCTCCGACCTCAATTTCATCAATTTGCTTAACATGTTGTACTTGTTGGTTTGGTTTTTTTTATTTTGTTTAACATGGCACTATATGCAACATAGAACTCCCGAACCATATCTGGGAAATACTCATAAAGAGGGTCATTGAGAAAGGCAATCTTGTACCAATCCAATATCTCAACCGTGTGAGGTCTGACTTGTAACCCAGAGAAGCTGATCCACCACTCCTCGTATATACACTGATGCGGGTTCTTCCCCCTTTTATTCAGTTGTATCCCCTGGTCAAATAATGTTTTGTCCCCTGCCACAGTAATCTGAAAGTTATATTCCTCCACTTTCTTACTTCTTATTTCACGAGTTGTCCCATCTTCATCACTATTCGGGTCTGGAAAGGTGGCATGAGATTTAGCAGCCGACTTCGTTGCCTGTTCAGTTTCCCCATCACTAGAGTGAGATGAAGATGATTCCTTCTCTTCAGACTGGGAGGAATCGGATGAAGATATGAGGTATGATTGTTGTGGAGGCTCTATTTTTTCTTTCAAGGAATAATTTCTTCTTCTTGGTCAGAGGCCTCATCACGCAACCATGTTTGGAATTCAGTTAGGCCTCTACTCCTGCCTTTCTCTGTTTGTTGGGACCCGACACCTCTCTTGTTAGTAATTTTTAGAGGCATACCTAAAGTGCAACAACTATTAGTCACCAAACAATAAGAGAAAAATCAAAACAAACATCATTTTCATGTTTGCAAGACTTTTGCAGTGATACAGGCCGTACAATTTTGTACGGGCCTTAAAAATTTATATGGTCCCATACTTGGGTGCTTATACATACCCGCATCAAACCAAACACAACACATTCACGATTTTCCAACTTTCAATTTTGCTTGATTTAGGGTGTCAGGGCTCGAGTGACTCAGACTTCACCCCTTTTCACATGATTACTCTCATATGCTATCCGACTGTTGGTGGGTATAACGATTTCAAACTTCAAGGTTGAAGTTGTCTATTGGAATTCCCTCCGACCTAGTAGAAGGTACTCAGACTTCACTCATATTTATCATCATTCTTCTCACAGTCAAGTTATCGAACAATTGGTGGGCATGATGATTCAACAAGATTATTGATCAAAATGCCCTCTGGCTCAATGGAGATACTATATTCTTGTTCCCATGAGCCCTAGTCTACATCAAACATATCAGATCCCCACCCCAACCAAACAATTCAATAGGTTTCAAATCAAAGCAACAGTCCTATCTCAATTTGTAAACCTTAGGTGCATTTTGTTCTACTCATTGTAAATAATCAACAACAACTCAACTCGTACTATTAGAATGAATCAAGATGGAGAGTGAAACATCAATATACCTGATTGAGGATGATTGTGATGAACTCCAATTCAAGACAAGTGAGATGAATCATTTTGGCAATGCTAGGTTCGACTTTGTGCGAGTACATAGAGCGTAGTGTGCATGGTGTTAGGATTAATGAAGGGTTTCTGGGGATTAAGGGACATTGATGGTGGTCGGTTATGGGAGACTTTCTAGGGAGATGTTTGAATTTGAGATGAAGTGGGGAAGTGGGGGTTGGGTGAAGGTTTTAACCCTTTTGCCTAACCCTTCGTGAAAAAAATATGCTCCGTACATTTTTATAAGTTGCATACAATTTTGATCGATTCCCCAATTTTAAAATGTACCTGAATTCATTAAATGAAGTGCCCAAAAAGTACGAACCATAGAAGTCACCGTACAATTTTATATAGTCCGTATAATTATGGCATCATTAATGCCTATCAAAATAATGATCTCTTTTTACCTCCTCACTTGTTACGGTAAAAAATGCGATCCGTAAAAAATTGTACGACCCATATTTTCTCTGCTGCACCTAATATTTTTCTCCCAGTAATTATCTTTCTTTGGGATATCGATATCCTAACACACCAGCTGTGACACCCCAACTTTAGGGGGTCTGGCCAGCACCTGCGGCCTGAGCGTACCACATGTATATCATAGCGTGAACATATAACTATCTGAGCCGACAAGGCCTCGAAAGGGCAATCACAAGAGAAACTAGAAATAGCAACCTGAACAAGTGACAATAAAATCAATATGTGTACATATCTTGTAAGGCCGACAAGGCCACAATTAACCTCAGAAGACCGGAAAGGTCATACAAATTGTACTATCATACTGACAAGAAGGCCAACCAGGCCATACAAAATAACAATACATAACCCACTAGTCTACAAGCCTGTAAGAGTCATATAACAAACTATCAGGTCTGGACAAGGCCCTGCCATACCCATAATATATACCTAAATGCATACCCAAACTCAGACAACAACTCCGGAATAACTGAAGATGAATAGTGATCCTACTGAGGAGGCTCATTACATCATCTATATGTACCTGCGGGCATGAACATATCATCACCTACAAAGGGACATCAATAGGAAAGATGTGAATATGTAAGATAGGTAAACATGTATACGAATGTAATATATGAGAAAGGTACAAAAATCTACTTGAAACTCAGAACTGCCACTGAGGACATACAACTGTCATAACCATGATTATATGTATAGTAGTAAAATTGGGCCACTCAATGGAGTCATATAATATAGTATCAAGCCACTATGTGAGAAAAATCTTATCATCACCAAGCCACTCTTTAGGGATATATAACTACCTAACTGCAGTAGTGTGCACATATAACTGCTTATCCGGCTGAATCAAACGTATCTGAAGGAATATCATAAGATGTGAATGAGAGTTCCGACAAGGAATATACTAGAATCATAAGCAATTATGGAAGGGAAACACAAAGTAACCAAACTACTAGGAATGGAATCGTTTGACGATATTTTCTTTTACTTTTGGGCTAAAACAAGATCATGTCAAAGAAGGGAAAAGTCCTACATACCTAGTCGCCTTATTTTAACGGGCACCACACGTTCTCATATGCTCTACGAACAATTATCTAAATTATGCGAGTGATTTGTATCAATATCAAATCCATTGCTTATGGAGAGGTTCACTTAGACATTTTCTCGAACAATTTGTATGTGTAACTTTATAAGATCATTTGTAGTTTCAATTCTATATGTCTCATCACAATAACCTGCATTAGCATTCCTACTCTTCACAACAACTCTACCTATATCTTTACAACTTCATTAATAACTTAAACCATATAAAAACAGCCCATACCACACAACTTAGCTTCAAGGTTCATGAACACAAAATTCTTCTAAATACATATTCCTTAGCTTTACAACAAACACCAAAAACCAAACAACAAGGTCACAATACATATTCTATAATCTCTACTACCACACCCTTCAATTTCTAGCCACGAACATCTCGAAATTTAATCAAGAACAATCCAAGAATCATAACAACTCCTTCATAGAGTTCACCTTATATTTTATGAATTTCTTCCACCAATTCAATCAACCAAGCTACGAGAAGCTAAATACCATTAAGAAGTATCAAAATCTTACCTCAATCCAACAAGGTTGACTTACACCAAAAACCTTGCTCCAAGCTTCAAGAAGATTCTCAACTTTACCTTGCTACTAAGAAGGTTTCCAAGATTAATTTGGCTCAAAGCACTTTTGATTCCCTCTAGGATTATAGGAATACATTGGGAGATTGTTTTGGGGGGTGTTTAGGGTCTGATTTTGAGAGAAAATGACTGAAGAAAATGAAGGTTCTCATTTTAAGAAAACCCAAAATTTCACTGTTCATCCCATAAAATTTATATGGTGGCATTGTTCATCCCGTAAAATTTATGCGGTCCGTATTTTCCTACCGTAAAGTAGCACCTCAAATACCAACATTCTGTTTTATCTCTTCCGGTTACGGTGTTACTGTTCATATGTACATTTTTGTATGATGGTACTATTCATCCATACAATTTTATACGGTATTACTGTTCATCTATATAAAATTGTACAGTCCGTAATTTATTTTACAGTCAACTCTGCAACACTTTCTTAAAACATACATAACTTCTTGTACAGAGCTCTATTTAATGAAGGGTTTGTTGAATTGGAATGTGGACTCGCTGAACTTGAATGTAGGTAATCTATGCACTCCATATCACCTTATATACGATAAGATATACCTCCCAAATATTGGGCCAAAAGTCTGTCCAGAATTATACCTAATTTTCCCTGAATTTCGATGAACTTAATTTCTTTGATTCGTTATCTCTGAACTCTTACAAGACATATATAATACCCATTCAAACCTTTATTAACATTGTGGAGGTATCTCAACCTCACCAAGCTTACGTTAGTTCACCTACAATGGAAATGACGTACAAAGTATGGGGTGCAACATCCTTCCCTCCTTAATAACATTCATCCTCGAATATTGAGGAAATATTCTAACTTTCAGGATTTCTAAAAAACTTTACAGAGTTTCCTCTATAAACAGGACTATCCAAAATGTGTCAAGCAGCCAAAAGAAATATCCAATGACAATATAGCATAATATCACCATATCGGCCATATACAACTGTCTATCTATCAAGAAATCAAAAGAGTTAGTCTTAACTCACCTTAACTGTCAAATGCCGAAGTCTACCTGCATATTCCACATCTATTTCCATAATATCACCTAATCAAGATATATAAAATAAGCTTGATAGATAGGATAGAAATAAAGAAGTCGTATCGCACGAGTGTCGGTATAAATATAAAGTCTAAAATGAATTGGGATATCAAGATTTCACGTTCTCCAAAACTTCCTATGCCATTTTTTCCACATTATTATTCCTTTATAACACTTTAACCAAAGCTACTTCTTTGGTTTGCAACTTACGAACCTGATGATCTAAGATGGAAATAGGAATTCTCATACGATAAGTCCTCTGTGATTTGGACATTCTCTACAGGGGTAACACGAGAGAGATTACTTATGCATTTCTGAGACATTTAACATATGAAATACTGGATGATCTGTTCTAAATTCTGGAGGTAATTTAAGTCTATAGTTCACCTGACCACTTCTCTGAATAATTTCATAAGGTTTGTCATAACTGAAGCTAATATTGCCTCTCTTTCTGATTCTCATCACGCCCTTCCGAGACCACACTTTCAAGAATCACTAACTTGGAATTTTAAATTCAGTTGCCATTAATTTGTACACAAATTACCAACGATCATTTGTAGTTAGCGTCTTCTGCCGTGAGACTTTATCTACTTTATAACCCAATACCTTAAATTAGATCTCATTGAATTTGGTTTACTTAATTCTAACAATCCGACAGGGGTTATACATCTTCGCACCTTCAGAGCTCATATAATACCATGCTGGTGCTCAATACGATAGCCGTCGTTGTATGCAACTTATTATGAGATAGGGGGTCATGCATACTTTCTCTAGGATCCGCTATGTAATTTCATAATATGTCATTGAGCGCCATAATCATATGCTTAACTTGCATATCTTCCTGAGAGTGGGGCTAACCGGAGTGCCCAAAACCCCTTTACAAAATGATGCTTCAGAACTTAATTATAATTCGAGTATCTTTATCTAGTATCATAAAACCAGAGACACCATGAAGGTGAACCTTCTTCTTAATTATGGAATCTTGCGTAGTCTTTAGTCGTATAGATAGTTCTGATCGGCGAGAAATAAATCGGCTAGCCAGCCTATTAGCAATCACTCAGACAATCAACTCATGATAACAGCGAAATAAATCCTTAGTAAGGTCTATATTACTTATCTCCCACTTACATCAAGCCCTTAATGTTTTGTATCTTCTTACTGGCTCCTGATGCTTAATCTTTACCTGCTATTAATTAATACACTTGTCACAACCTCTATAAGGCTCGTTTTCATGTCTTCCCATTAATACGTTCATGAAACGTCTTAATATATCATAGTACATTATCCATGGATATTGTGATCAGAGGATCTTTATCATGGCGTTCGTTTTCTTTGTGTACGCATGATCACTTTATTGAGTCCCGAATCATAAGAGTACTATCTTCTTAATTAATTAGTTAGACCTCTACTTGATTAACTGATACATTCTTTAGACTAATTCATTTTCTTAACCTTCACACTATTCAATGCGCTTGCGGGTAAATGACTGGTTGTACTGGTTACGATATTACTCAATTCCAATGATATAGGCTTATCGATACATGGAATCTTTAGAATACTTAAGCTATCGCTCTCTTCATAACATAGCCTCGTTATCAGTCAAAGTACTAGAGCTCTTATGGCTACAGTGCCTCCACCTTGAATACTTCATAGATCATATTATTGAAATTCTCATTTAGGATCTAAAAGAAAAACCCTTTTTCGTACTCCTATTTCTCGAGGTTGTAAGCAACTTTCTCCATCCTTCCTTATTTTAATACTTGTCCACTCATTCGTTTACGTACCATACCTCGTTTAGTATAAAACATTCGGGCCTACATTTGTTTTTGCAGTTTTAAACAATACGGTCGGTCCTTATCTTTTGATAGCACTTACCTTTCAATGAACTGGTGGTTGACTTGCTACCTTATAAGGTCCAAGCTAGATTCTAGAAGATTTAATATTACGTATCATTGTTCAGCTATATCAAAATCTGGTCGTCATACTTATCCGAGTTTTTTTAATGGCCTTATGGTTAAGACTTTCTGTTTATGGTGCTTTGGGAAAAGATTTCCTTAATGTTGTTGAATTGTAAGCCTGTTACTACACTTATCTTGTATAACCTTTAGTCGATTCAAGGATATTTGCAGTATATTTATTTGCTCGATATTTTATCTTCTCTATGAGGTCATTTTCCCTTGAAGTACCTTTGCAACGTCTACTTGGTTTTATTAAGCTCGTTGGCCCTTCCTCTCGCGTCTTTATATACTTGGCTCAAACATTTTACTCACCGTTACCTCCATTTACATACTTTCTGAGAATCATCACACATTCAGTCCAATTTGCTGCGTACAAGATCAAATTTTCAAATCTCTAAGTCTTGCCATAATCAGGTCTTCCATCGTCCAATTACTCAACCGTCTTACTCTTACTTTCCCGTTTCAGGTTATTGGGGGGAGGGGTCTTATCTTTGATATACTTCTCATACCGACCTTTTCAAACATTGAAGGTTTAACACCTCTAGTCGATGAAATTATTATTGCTCATTTCCCACATTGGGTTCTTACATTGTCTTAGTGTAATCTCATCTTAATGAAACCTATATAATCATAACTTCATTCACTTTTATCCTCCTCATTAAAGTCCGCCTTTCTGCTGATGGTATATGTACTTCTACTTCAACATTTCATCATGTCCTTCCATTCACACTAATTAAATTTTCTGCTTTTCTTTACTCATCCCTCGATTGTTACAAGGTTCGCACCATTTTTTTTTTCAATTATTCTTATCCCGAGGTATCTAGGATTATAACATGTCATCCGATAAATTTGAGGGTTCCTTCAGTCTATTGTCTATAACATGCTTTTGCTTACTAGCACCCCGATAAATAACTTTCAACAGTAAGCGATAAGACTTCTTTATAACAAAACAAAGGGTTTACACCGCCTCCTAGTATTACGGGTAACTAGACATTATATATCTTGGGGTCCTTATTTTGAGCACGTCATTCTATGCATTTCCCTCAAATGTATCCACATTCAATCTTAATGTAACCCATTCGAGACAATCCATTCACATTATTAACAACCTGGGTCATTTTCAAATCTCTTAAGAAAGGTGTGTCATTTGGGTCACGGATTTATAAAACACTTTCTTGTTTATGTTGACTAAAATTACCATGAAATATATGGGTTCTTATAACCTTCTTAAGTCTTACAACAATGCTCTTCACATCCCACTTTCATAACTTTATTGGCTCACCATTTAGCTCATAAAACTTGGGCTTTTGTAAGATTATCAGGGTAATGTAACTTCACAAATTCGGGATCTACCTAGCATAATTATCAGAAATGAAGGATCACATTACCCATTATGTCAGTGGGGTTTCATTTTCTCCCAGTCTACCAGTGCATATATGGGAATTTAACTAGCATCTCCCTTCTATAATCATAACCTATTCTCGTCGGAATATCTAATTCCCCAAGTGATGTCATACCACTAATTTCTTAAAATAAAGGTCAAATCATCATTTTTTTTCCAACAAGCACGGGTCAGTACTAAGTCCATAAAAGGTAAGAAAAAAAATGTCGACAACCATATAATAATAGCATACCTCAAATATCATCGGGCCTCGAGGCTCCATCCATTCCCTTTCCCTTACCATTATCAATCATCCATAGACACTCGCGTACCTTTTGGCCTTGCCTGCCACACTCATAACAAACTCATGCACCCTTACGGAACAGTCTCATGCATCCGACCACACTGCTTGCAAGTTGGACAGGATGGCCTCACTCGACCTGCACTTTTCTGACCTAAAGACGCTGGGGTTTGTAAACCCTGCCTCGGCCTTATCTGAGAACTCTTATTATACTCAATCTATCGCGAATGTCTAACATGCGGATCATACAACTGTAATTCATTTCCATACGGTCATCCACTATACTTTCCAACTATCCTGGCTCTCTCGTCACCTTCAGCTGGGTCAAATCCGGCAAACATCAACGGTCTATGATTGAATACCTCCCTAGGCTGAGAAATTCTTAAACCTTCAAGGGCCCTATCAATATGAGATGCTCTGGGATGGTTCCATGACTGGGAGGCAACCAACTGAGTCAGCACCTGCATCGCTCTCCTAATATCCTCATCAGATAGAGCCGACGGTGAAACTGGTAAGGTGGGAGCTTTCCTCAGCTCCTCTGGTACTATTGGATTAAAAAATACCTGAAAAGATGACTCACTCTCATCCTCTGATGGATCTATCTCAATAGGGGGTGTACTACTTGCATCCCCTCTCAATTCATCCTCAATCGCTCTGCTATCCATAGTTCTGCTGTAAGAAGACATCGTTGTATTCAAAAACACAATAAGGGTTACAGAAAGAACTCCTATGACTCATCTCTATAGCACAATTCTAGATCAAGAAGAAAAGCAACAATCCTAAATACCTTGTAGCCTCATGTTTATAAGTGTGGTGCACAACACACTATAAATAAGATTCTACGAGACACGACTTTTAGACTCCATAGGACAGACCTGCTCTGATACCAAGTTTGTCACACCCCATCTTTAGGGGTGTCACCGAGCATCCCACCTGTATAACATAGCGTGAACATATACGTATTTAGGCCGACAAGGCCTCAGAATGACATTCACAAGAGAAACGGGAATTAACAACCTAAACAAGTGACGACAAAATCAACATGTGTACATATCTTGTAAGGCCAACAAACCACATATAACCTTAGAAGACCGACAATGCCATATAAATAGTACTATCAGACTAATAAGAAGGCCGACCAGGCCATACAAAATGACAATACATAATCCACTATTCCACAAGCCTCTAAGAGTCATATAACAAACAACCAAGTTGGTATAGGGCCCGTCATACCCATAATATATACATAAATGCATACCCAAACTCAGACAGTAACTCCAAAAGAAGATGAGTGCTCCAACTCAAGTTGAATAGTGAACCCACTGAGGAGTCTCTTCACATCATCTATCTGCACCTCAGGCATGAACATATCATCACCAACAAAGAGACGTTAGTACGAAAGATGTACTGAATATACAAGACAAGTAAACATGTATAAGAATGTAATACATGAGAAGGGTATAGAAATCAACCTAAAACTCAAAACTGCCACTAAGAGCGTACAATTGTCATAACCATGATCATATGCAAAGTAGTAAAATCATGTCTCTATGAGGCCATATAATATAATATTAGTGTACTCGATGATTGAAGGACTTATTGACTTGTATTAACTTCCTGTGGCTAGTAAGGGGAACTTTAATGTAATTGCGGATCCATTAGAATAGTACTTTATGTGGGGAAATTATCATCATCAACAAGCCGCTCACTGGGCTATATAAGTGACTTTTTTATAGTCGAAATAAAGTGAATTTTTTTTATTATTATTTTTTTCTTAATTTATTTCATGAATTTCAATTTAATCAACACCGGGATACCGCGCAATCCATTTAGATCTATTTCAGTTGCCAATGAAATGGAATACGGGGAACTCTCCGTCTAAGTGGTTAATCTGATGAGTCAATTCTCAATGCGATGCATCTGTGAAATGGGACGGAGATCTTCCCGAACTTAGGCATAGCAAAACCACCATATTTCGGGTCTGGATATTATAGGAAATGGGGCACTATAACTTCCCAACTGTAGTGATGTGCACATATAAGTGCCTACCTGGCAGAATATAGTACGGCTCAGTAAGAAAATAGATACATATATATAGGTGCCATGCAAGACAGACCTCATGGGATATCGTGTACAGAGTCGGAGTGACCTATGGTCGTTATCCTCCGACTATCGTTATGGAATCATATACAACAAACGTTATAATCCAATCATAGCTCTCTAAATCAAACGTATCTCAAGGAATATCATAAGACGTGAATGAGACTTCCGACAAGGAACATACTAGAATCATAAGCAATAATGGAAGGGAATCATTTGACGATATTTCCTTTTAATTTTGGGCTAAAATAAGATCATGCCAAAGAAGGGAAAAGCCTTACATACCTTATCGCCTTAGTTTAATGGGTACCACACGTCCTCATATGCTATACGAATAATTATCTACATTATGCGAGTGATTTGTATCAATATCAAATCCATTTCTTATGGAGAGGTTCACTTAACATTTTGTTGAATAATTTGTATGCGTAACTTTATAATATCATTTGTAGTTTTAATTCTATGTGTCTCATCACAATAACCTCCATTAACATTCCTACTCTTCACCACAACTCTGCCTATATCTTTACAACTTCATTAACAACTTAAACCATATAAAAACAGCCCATACCACACAACTTAGCTTCAAGGTTCATGAACACAAAATTCTTCTAAATACATCTTCCTTAGAATTACAAACAAAAACCAACAACCAAACAACAAGGTCACAATACATATTCTATAATATCTACTACCAGACCCTTGAATTTCTAGTCGTGAACATCTTTAATCAAGAACAATCCAAGAATCATAACAACTCTTTCATAGAGTTCAACTTATATTTCATGAATTTATTCCACCAATTCAATCAACCAAGCTATGAGAAGCTAAAGACCATTAAGAAGTATCAAAATCTTACCTCAATCCAACAAGGATGACTTACACCAAAAACCTTGCTCCAAGCTTCAAGAAGATTCTCAACTTCACCTTGCTACTAAGAAGGTTTCCAAGCTTAGTTTGGCTCAGACCTCTTTGGATTCCTTCTATGATCATAGGATTCCCTCTTTGGGTGTTTTGGGTATGATTTTGGGAGAAAATGGTTGAAAAAAATGAAGCTTCTCATTTGAAGAAAACCTAAAATTTCACTATTCATGGCATTGTTCATCCAGTAAAATTTATACGGTGCCACTGTTCATCCCATAAAAATTATACGGTGCCACTGTTCATCCCATAAAAATTATACGGTGCCACTGTTCATCCCGTAAAAATTTATACGGTCAATATTATCCCACCATAAAGTAGCACCATAAATACCAACATTTTGTTTTAGCTCTTCCTATTCCGGTGTTATTGTTCATCCGTACATTTTTTTTATGATGGTACTGTTCATCCATACAATTTTATACGATGTTAGTGTTCATCCATTTAAAATTTTACGGTCCGTAATTTATTTTACAGTCAACTTTGCAACACTTTCTTAAAATGTACATAACTTCTTGTACAGATCTCTGATTAACGAAGTGTTTGTTATGTTGGAACATAGACTCACTGAACTTGAATGTAGGTAGTCTATGCAATCCATATCACCTTATATACAATAAGATATACCTCCCAAAAGTTGGGCCAAAAGTCTGTCCAAAATTATGCCTAATTTTCCAAAAATTTCGATGAAGTTAATTTCTTCAATTCGTTTAGCCTCCCCCCCCCCCCCGAACTCTTACAAGACATACATAACATCCATTCGAACCTGTATTAACCTTGTGGAGGTATCCCAATCTCACCAAACTTACGTTAGTTCACATACAATGGAAACTACGTATGGGGTGTAACATACTTCCCTCCTTAAGAACATTCATCATCGAATGTTGAGAAAATATTATAACTTTCAGGATTTCTAAAAACATTGGCTGAATTTCTTCTATAAGCAGGACTATCTAAAACCTGTCAAGCAACCAAAAAAGATATCCAATGCCACACAAGGTGACAAAATAGCATAATATCACCATATCGGCCCCACACGACCGTCTATCTATCCAGAAATCAAAAGAGTTAGCCATAACTCACCTCAACTTTCAACTGCCGAAGTTTGGTTGCATATGACACGTCTGTTTCCACAACATCACCTAAGCAAGATATATAAGATAAGCTTGATAGAGAGGATAGAAATAGAGAAGTCGTATCGCACGAGCGTTGGTATAAATCTGAAGTTTGAAATAAATTGGGATATCTGGATTTCATGTTCTTCTCAACTTCCCATGCCATTTCTTCCACATTATTATTCCTCTATAATACATTAACCGAAGCTACTTCCTTTGTCCGCAACTTACGAACCTGACGATCTAATATTGAAATAGGAATTTCGTCATACAATAAGTCCTTTGTGATCTAGACATTCTCTATAGGGGTAACTGATTTATGTACGAAGGGCTTTGAGTTGGTAAGTGGTTCGGGTCTTGGTGAGTTTCAGGTTGATCCAAAAATAGGCATGGAGGGTGGGATTTCTCGGGTTTTTGGTACGTCAAGATGTGTGGTGTTTGGCGACAGTTTCAGGTAGAAGTAAAAGGAGTTGGTCAAGGTGATTTGTGTGATGGTCACGGGTGGTATGAAGGTTAGGATGGTGGTCGGGGTTTGATATTTTAGTGGTGGTAGGGTCGCGGAAAAAAACCAAAATAGTGAGGTTCTGAGAAGTGGACTCGGTGGGGATGTAGGATGTTTGTTTGGATTGGCGGGTGTTTGTGGAAGGTTGCGGGCAGTGAGCTTTGGTGAGGGTGTTTGTGGAGTGTTGTAGAGGATTGGGGTGTAACCAAACAAGTAATTAGAACAAGGATTGTATACGGATTTTTGGAAGCAATCAGAGACACAAACCAAGTCTCAATTCGGTCTATATGCGGTTCTTGGATGGTAACACGAGGAGTTAATTGCTCGTGTGGTCTCCAAGGATGTTGTGGTAAATTGCACAAGGACTAGGTTGTGGTTTGCTGACCGCGAGGCTCAACACTAACCAAGCAAGATTGACCGAAACCTTATAAAATATAGGTGGTTCTACCGGAGAACCAAGCGACCCTCCCGGAGGATCAACTAAGAACTTACAATCCCGGATTTCAAAATGAGTAAACACTCAAGTTTTATATCAAACAACAACCGCCTCATACAATATCCTAAGGGCTCCTTTTATAGTTGAGCAAGGACCCTTCTAGAAGGAAAATATAAAGACACAAACTATATAATTAGTAAACTAGGTGGGAACAAGGGGGGAATGGGAAACGTCCTCGGCCGAGGGAGCTTCACGTCCAAATCCATTGTGCTTCTAGAACCTCTTTGATAGCTTCCATACACGGTTGGTTAGTACTTGAATGAGCTCCTTGGAGTGTGTTTGAGATATATGGCCCTTGGCCGATTGTGGAGATGGCAAGTCGAGCAACCCTTCGATTTCTCCAAACCGTGTATTGGTATTCTTCCTTTGATGAAATCTAAACACGGTTTATCCACTTTGAAGTTCCCATCTTATAGATGGTGTATTTATCCCTTGTAGCCGTGTACACGTCTAGCCATGTCACCATGTGATGAGGATTCTCTCGGCTTAGTCATCTTTCCCTCATTGAATGTGTCCCATGAGTAGCTAAGAGTTATTACATCCTTTTAATATGTCCTAAGTAACTAACACTTAACTAAGAATTTAAAGACAATAGCTAAATAAGGCCTCGGCCAAGACCAACATGTAAGACCGAATAAAGTACAACTCTCTTATATGATCAAGTGTTGTCACATACGCCATTCCATACTGCATACATCTTCATGATATGAGCCGTGTGTTGAAGGCTGACCTTGGGCAATTCCGGAGTCCTACTTCTTGTCTTGACGTGAGGGATTAGGTAAGGGGTTTGATTTACATCATTCTCTCTTTCTTTGGAAGAATTTGCCCTCAAATTCTTAGGGATCACGTATGCGAACAACTATTGACTGTACCATATTGTATTCATGTTTTCATTTGGACTTGGTTTCTTTCAAAAGTTTTCTTGGAACTCGACTAACCATTTGAAGGGACTATTCTTAAAATATGTTTCCCATTGGACCATGGAATCACATGTCCAATGATTATGATTTTCATCATTCAATGCAGCACCATAGGCATCCACAACTTGCGGTTCTTGGACTAGGTCGGCATCCATTCCTTGCTCCTTTTGAAAGAGTTCTCCTATGGTTGTGATAGGAGCATCAATCTGTCCGTGGACTCAGAATACCCGAGGGTAATGGACATCCGAACTATGGTCTCAGATAGTTTTTTTACTCTCGGACCAACCTATTTGGCCTCTTATGTCTCTCGGATAGCCCAAATAAAATACGTCCCAAGCGATCCCACAATCTATTTGGACTCATAAAGTTGCCCCTTGAGAACCATCGCTTGATCTTCTCTCAATGTTATATTGGAAAGAGCTTTAGTTCGACTCCAACATCCAACCGCTCTTGGTATTAGGGGGTCGTACCTCAAGACAAATTTGAAAATCTTATGATCGTAGACACTCATGAACTAAGTGTCACTTCCTTATCACACCATCTCAATCGGTATTGACATGTTCCAAGGTCTCCCCTTCTTTACTTCTTTCTATTTTCATTTCCCTTCCATTAAGAGAGCCTCATATTCAGCTCTACATTCTCTTGCGTTTTGAAGTTTCATCCTTCTTACTTGGCTAGGTGGCAGCGGTCGTAACCAGAAATCCCTACCATACTTATGGAATGAGTAGGTGTTGTCCTCCCTATCGTTTAATGTCCCTTGGTCGAATTGCCATGGCCTTACCAACAATATGTGACACGCATCCGTCGGAAGGACGTCGCACCACAATTCATCGACATATCTACCGATCTTGAAGTTGACACGGGCTTGAGTTGCTATGGTGACCCCATTTCCTTTATTGACCAATTGAAGATAGCGAGGTCTATGAAGCATACGAATTGATAATTTCAACTCGCTGATTATCCCGTTGGAGATCAAATTGGTAGTACTACCTCCGTCTATGATCATAGTGTATACCTTTTCATTTACTTTGCAACGGGTGTGGAATATCTGCTCCCGTTAGGATTTTTCATGCTCCCCCAGTTGACTTCTTAATATATGTTGGAGCATCAAGTTCACACCATCTTTCATAATGGCGTCACTCATTTTCTCCAAGTAGGAATCATAGACTTAATGGATAGGTGGTGAACTCTAGGGAGTTATTTCCTTGTTACATGTAGCATCTCCCGCGAATGGTGGCACGATAACATCCGTAACAATTCCTTCACGGGTTCTTTCAGGGCCACATCCTTAACCGTTTCACTTGCGATATCGTTCTTGCCTACCAATGAGTCTAGAAGACTCCCCTCTTGGCTTCTTCTTCTATTCCTTGCAGATTGACTAATAAAGCCTCGATTTTGCGCTTCATTTCGCTCTGGATTCTCATATCCCTTACTTCACTAAGGGACATCGGCACCAACCGGATCTTTTTATTGTTCTTCCGAAAGGAATATGTATTCCTTCCCTCATCATGTTGTTTGTTACAGTCAAGTTGCCATGGTTGACCCAATAGAATATGGCAAGCATCCATCGGTAGGATGTCACACCAAATGCTATCTTCATATCCTCCAATATGAAAACTTACAAGAGTTTGTCTTGTTACTCGTAGTTATTCATCTTGGGTTGGCCTTTGAAGAACATACGGCCGAGGATGGTTGCGGGAAGGTAGATCCAATTTATTTACCATCTCGATTGAAGTCGCATTGATATGACTTTTCCCATCAATGATCATGTTACACACACGATCTTTCACTTTACACTGAGTGTCAAAGAAATGTTCAATTTGCGTCTCCTCGTGTGCATCAAGTCGATCATTCGGTACATGTTGGTGTATTAATCCCTCATCCTCCCCCACAAGAGGAACATCGACTTCTAAGAACTCCTTGCTCATGGATTTCTCCATAACAACGGAATCCTCCTGTTCTTTTCCATACAAAGGGATTATTAAAGGATGTACCGTCCTCTCCCTCATTGTACAAGGGTTTAAGGAACAAGGTAGGACCTTTCTCATGCCTTTGATATTTTGGTAGAGGTTCGGTTTTGGTAGATCCGACAAGTTCCTTTTTCAAGGCTTGCAATCGGTCAGTCAAAACGTCATACATAATCCTCCGTAGTTCTTTTCTTGTGAGAGGCATAGCGTCAAAGCGTGGGATGGGATTGCCTCACTATGATATGAATTTGATGTAAGTACGGAGGGCTTTTAGTTAGTAAGTGGTTCGGGTATTGGTGAGATTCGGGATGATCAAAAAATAGGCAAGAAAGGTGGGGTTTCTCGGGTTTTTGGTAAGTCGAGATGTGGGATGTTTTGCGACGATTTCGGGTAGAACTAGAAGGAGTCGGGTCAAGTCGCTTTATGTGGTGGTCATAGGTGGTATGAGGGTTTGGATTGTGGTCGGGGTACGGTAGTTTAGTAGTGGTAGGATCGCGGCACAAAGCCAAAATAGTGAGGTTCTGAGAAGTGGACTCGGTGGGGATGTTAGGATATTTGTTTGGACTGGCGGGTGTTTGTGGAAGGTTGCGGGCAGTGAGCTTTGGTGGGGGTGTTTGTGGAGTGTTGTGTAGTATTAGGATGTAACCAAACAAGTAATTGGAACAAGGATTGTATACGGATTGTTGGAAATAATCCGAAACACAAACCAAGTCTCAATTCGGTCGATATGTGGTTCTTGGATAGTAACACGGGGAGTTAATTGCTCGTGTGGACTCCAAGGATGTTGTGGTCAATTGCACAAGGACTAGGTTGAGGTTTGCTGACCGCGAGGCTCAACACTAGCCAAGAAAGTGTGACCGAAACCTTATAAAAGATAGGTGGTTCTCCCGGAGAACCAAGCGACCCTCCCGGAGGATCAACTAAGAACTTACAATCCTGGATTGAAAGACTTAGCAAAATGATTAAACACTCAAGTTTTATATCAAACAACAACTGGCTCATACAATATCCTAAGGGCTCCTTTTATAGTTGAGCAACGACCCTTCTAGAAGGAAAACATAAAGACACAAACTATACAATTAATCGACTATGTGGGATCGGGGGGGAGGGGAAAGGTCCTCGGCCGAGGGAGCTTCACTTCCAAATCCATTGTGCTTCTATAACCTCTTTGATAGCTTCCATACATGTTTGGTTAGTACTTGAATGAGCTCCTTGGTGTGTGTTTGAGATAAATGGCCCTTGGCCGATTGTGGAGATGGCAAGTCAAGAAACCCTTCGGTTTCTCTAAACCGTGTATTGGTATTCTCCATTTGATGAAATCTAAACACGGTTTATCCACTTTGAAGTTCCCATCTTCTATATGGTGTATTCATCACATGTTGTTGTGTACACACCTAGCCATGTCACCATGTGATGAGGCTTCTCATGGCTTAGTCATCTTTTCCTCATTGAATGTGTCCCCATGAATAGCTAAGGGTTATTACATCCTTTTAATATGTCCTAAGTAACTAACACTTAACTAAGAATTTAAAGACAACATTTAAAGACATTAGCTAAACAAGGCCTCGGCCAAGACCAACATGTAAGGCCGAATAAAGTACAACTTTCTTATATGATCAAGTGTTGTCACCTACGCCATTTCATACTCCATACATCTTCATGCTATGAGTCATGTGTTGAAGGCTGACCTTGGGCAATTCCGGAGTCCTACTTCTTGTCTTGACTTGAGGGATTAGGTAAAGGGTTTGATTTACATCAGTAACACGGGAGAGATTCCTTATGCATTTCTGAGGCATTTAACATATGAAACACTGGACGATCTGTTCTAAATTTCAGAGGTAATTCAAGTTTATAGGCCACCTGACCACTTCTCTGAACAATCTCATATGGTCTGTTATAACGGAAGCTAATTTTGCCTCTCTTTCTGATTCTCATCACGCCTTTCGAGACCACACTTTCAAGAATCACTAACTTGGAATTTTAAATTCAGCCGCCATTAATTTGTATATAAATTACTGATGATCCTTGGTAGTCAGTGTCTTCTGCCGTTACACTTTATCTTCTTTATAACCCAATACCTTAAATCAGATCTCACTAAATTTGGTTTACTTACTTCTAACCATCCGACAGGGTTCTACGTCTTCGCACCTTCAGAGCTTCATATGACACCATGTTGGTGCTCAACACGATAGCCGGCATCATACGCAACTTACTATAAGATATGTGGTCATCCAGACTTTCTCTAGGATCTGCTACGTAATTTCGTAGTATGTTATCGAACTCCTGAATTATATGCTTAACTTGCATATCTTCCTGAGAGTGGCAACGTTTCGCTAGTTTCTCGCGTAGAGTTTGAAAAAGACGGATTCGTCCACTTCCTTGGCTCATACCATGGAGGTCCCGTAAAGTGGGGGACTATCTATATTGGGTGAAAATCACACCCGTAGGAGCTCGCGTGACCGGGTGCTCAGAGGATCCGGGGGATCTCTACAACTGGCTCCCACTTCTACCAACCCGGGTCATATCTGTCAACTTCGATTAGAGCGTCGCAGCATATACCCACATTGGAGCCACAGAGAGGTCGCATCACCCGTACTTTAGGGTTTGAAAAGTCCAACTTTGACTTATATAAGGATAGTTTAGGATAGAAGCAAGGGCATATTGCTCACACTTTGTACCCTAGCTCTCTTTTCTCTCTAAGCAATATAGGGAAGAATATTCATTACTTTGCATACACTTTCTTTAATCGTTTCTTGCTTTTTATCTTTCATTGTTTTTTAATCATACCCATTGTTTATTAGCAAAACCGAACACGTAAAGGAGTTTTCAGGATGGACATAACCCACTTGTCTTCAAACCATGTTAAAATAAATCTCTAATTAATTTTCTGATTGAATTCATTTTCCCCGGAAAACAATGTGGCAACAGATTCATCATTGATATATCAACTGAAAAATTCATAATGAAAAGAGAATAAACCTAGGAAGGAAGACGAACAAAAGAGAAGAAAGCTATCCAACAACCCTGAACAAAAGTTGCTGGAAATGGATTATCTTCCATAACGTGATTTTTTTCCAAATGTCGAAGGAGATTTAAAATTGTATGATAATTGTATGTTTAGTTTGTATCAAAATTGTATTTTGAGTTTTGCTACCAGTTATTTAGCGATAAGATTTATAGCTAATTTCAGATTATTATTTTTTTTGCCGAATAGCCTATTAGACCCTTGTATTTGTTCCTTTTTGTCATCCTGATCCATGTACTTCATGAATTTTAATCTAAACACCTGAACCTAGAATTGAATGCAATTTGATTCCTTCTCGAAAATATATTTTCTTGTTTTATTTATGTTAAATTTTAAGGACCTAAAATAATTTGATTCCTTTTTGAAAAAGGTAATTTCCTCTTATGTTTACATTAAAAAGGATTAGGATTAGTTTTTCTTTACCTTTTTTGTTTACGAAAGAACTATAGGAATAATCTTTTTTTTTAATCTGAATTTTGAACACAACTTAAATCTCTTTTTGTAACGTGTCAAGTTTATTTTAGTTTCATGTAGGAAGTTTGATTCCTTCTTGAAAAGGTATTTTTCATTTCTTTCAGTTACGGTTTTTAGGAAAAAATTCTTATCCTCCTTTTACTTACTTTATACATTTTAGGAAAATAATATTTTTATTTTGAACATAACGTATTGTATTTCAGGGATATTATGTTATATTTAATCCTCTTTTCTCTGATTTTTATCACTACCAGGCAAGAAAAAGCAAACCAGTAAGTAGTTGGAGAAAAACCTAGAATCTCTCCTTGTATTACTACGGCAGGAGGAAGGAGAAAGACCCTAAATGTATATGTTGGAATAATGATATTGGTTCGGATTCACTCATAAGGTGATAATTAGCAAGTCGTCCTCCTAAAATCCTACTTATAGATACACCTGTTGGATATTGTAAAGCAGTACGGAAAGTAAATAAATATTGCAAGTGTTCGAATCGAAAGGATAAACGAATAGCCAATATTCAGAACTGCCGCAAAGTTGTTGAGTCTTGAATCTTGATAACCTGAAATCAAGAAACACTAAATCTGGATGGTTACAACTGTGTGCTGAGTCGAGTGATGGAACTCTATCTTTAAGACAAGATTGCCCCGTATATATGTTTTTACGTTAACGGGCAATAGTCTCCCAAGATAAAACAACACATAATATCAACACTACAAAGCAAATAGGTTGATCCTGACGAAGAAAACAAATACGAAATGACTTGCTGAAGAATAGAAAAGGAATGAAGAGTTTTTGTTTGAGTCCCAACGTTTTGGACTGGATTTCAGTCTCTTCTGTTTGTCTCTGTGTATATAAATGTTGTCTCATTTTCTATATTCTGTTTGTGTGTTTTTCGTCACTGACAATTGAGTCAAAAGGCATCAATATATAGCACAAGGGAGGCTGCTTCAACTGCCCAAGACATGGTTGTTTAAGGCCATTGAAGGAGGGAGTAAAACTACCAAGTAATTGTTATTTATGGCCATTAAAGGAGGGTGTAATTCAGCCAAGTAATGGATGTTAATGGAGGGAGTTAATCAACCAAGTAATGGTTGGTTAATGCACAATAACGCCCCCAAAAATTAACTCTAATAGTAGGCAGAAAATTTCTGCCTTCCGTCGTTCCCAAATTCAACATTCCAGAAACTCCAGGGACCAAACTGTAAAAAATAATTTGGGGTCCAAAGAGATAATATCAAAAAGTCCCAAGACCCGAGCCCGAGCCCGGACCAGACTGGCGCGCGGCGGCGGCGCGCGTGTGGGCTTAGCCTTGAACCCAAGCACATCTAGGTCCTTCCTCCTTTAAACACATGGGTTACCCCTTGGGATCCCAAACCCTTAGCCAATTATGAGACTTATAAAGAGAGTAATTCTTCATTTTCCCACCTATGTGGTAGATTTGTCCCACACCATATTTTCATGCCTCAAACACCTTACTTCGTGGACCAATATCTCTTTTATTTCTCAACGAAATTTGTCGATTCTTGGCCCTAGGGTCATCTACTCACTTAGTAGATTATGCACGTGTGAAGAGGCAAAGCCTCCAACATGCGGAACACTAGTGTTTAATTCATTAAATATGGGTGGACGCACCTCCCCACCAAAGGCAAATTTCCAACAATCCCCTCTTGAAAGAGATTTTGGCGCACACACAAGGTGCCTACTTTCAGCAATCTTTCAGCGAAAAGATATTGCATCAGGAGAGGTAGCTTCTTCTTTGAATCTTCCCTAGTTGAATACCATCGGACTTACTTACTGCGCGGTGAACGTGATGTCTTGAACCGTCAGTGTTTAGTGTAAGCCAAGACAATGATACCAACACAATAACTCGCCTTATTCGTTTTCATTCTTATGGTTTTGTCCGTTGTGGCCGTGGACACACTTGAATTCTTAAGTGCGTTCATTTGAGACGGCATGTCCTCGCACCTAAATAGGTGATCTCCTACAAGGTATCCTGCTATACCCCACTTCACGAGTGTTAGGAATCATTAAAAGTTTCCCCAACCTTAACCTCAACCGTTTGAGGATCGTTAAAGGTTTGGAAGCTTAACCTTTACCCACCACGCAGGTAGCACTTTAATGTCTATCGCGGGAACAACTTTGGATTCATGTTTCCCTATAGAAATCACCATCCGAGGTGCTCTTGCTTCCACCGAAGCGCTCAACGGAACCTTTTGCAGCTTAGTTTTCCTATTGAACCAAATTCTTGGGATTTTCAGTCAGTATGGTTGGGTTACCACCGCAAAGGTTCGTATTATTTGGGTTTTAAGCCCATTCCCCTAGACAGGCAGAACACTTGATCATCGGGTAGTCCCTTAGTTAAAGGGTCTGCTATATCCTTTGATTAGTAATCAAAGAAGTGACACCCGTGATAATCAACTGTCATACGGTCTTATGTCTTCGACAGATCCTGACAGATATGTCCAGATGCCGTCATCTGTGTCCTTCCTGAAGCCGAACGGCTAGCCACAGTCTATAACTGTTGAAGGTACGGGTTTCTCCCAATAAGGGACGTCCTCTAAGGAGTCGTGAAGTTACTCAACTTCTTTCATGCTTTGTATAAAGCGATAAACTCTGATTCCATCATGAATCGGCCGATGCAAGTTTGCTTAGAGGATTTTCCAAAACCCACCATACACATTTACTTGTGGCATTGGTGTTCTTCATATCTGATGTCCAGTTTGCATCACTGTGTTCTCCTAGAACCGTTGGACATCCAGAATACCATAATCCATAGATAAGCGAATATTTCAGAGAACGTCATATCCGACTTAACACCTTCTATCGATTATTTCCAGAATCACGAATGAACCTTAGTTCAACTGATCTTGTCTGTAGGCCGATACTAGGTCGGTTGTAGTGTGTACAATACATTGAACTACACGTGACCTGTGCATATCACTTCTTGTCTATGGGTGCACCATGATTCCAATCAGTTCTATGATTCATATCCATTGGTGGATTCAAAGAGACTGTCAACTATCTTACCACTGAGTTTGGAGTTAGACCAGTCCGTTAGATATCTTAGAAATCCAATTCCTAAGATGTCATCTATGATACTCATATCTTTTGTTTTAATATAATTTCCACTCTCAGACTGTTGGTTTTCCAACTGTTGGCTTTCTAACTTCAGAGTCAATATTTCTGTGGTCAGATTCATTATTTTTATTTTATCTGAAATTTCCAGGACCAAAATGTAAACATTTCAGGGACCAAAATGAAAGTTCAGGAAGAAGCCCAATAGTCCAGCAAACTAACTCTGATCATCCCCTTCCAACTCTTTGGTTAGCAAGGTTGTTTCAACATCTATGCCATACAGGACTGCAATGGCCCTGGATGTTAAGCTATTCACAGGGGAGCACATATACAAGTAGCCGATGCCTTATACTTGTCAGTAGATCCATCTACTTTGTACTAACTTTTGAGTATCCTTTTTCACAACCCAAAGGTTCTTTTTCCGGAGGAAGGTCAACCATTACACAAGTATGGTTCCATATGATAGAATCTATTTCTCTCTCTGTAGCTTCTTTCCAAAGCAGCGCTTCTGAAGATGACAATTCTTTGTTAATTGTCCATGGTTCATTCTTAACTATACAAGCTAGAAAGACTGGAACAAGTCTTTGTCCCCTTCTTTGCTCCGTCTCAGTTCAACATCTAGAATCCTTGAGTTCTGCAGATCTGAAATATTGAGTTTCGGATAGCCAGCAACTTTCGAGTCCTGTAGATATGGAATGTCTAGTTTCGGATAGTCAGGCCATCGCGGGTTCTTGCTAACCTTGACCAATTACTTCTTTTTCCTTTTCAAGGAAAGTTATCTTCAAAGAATTCATCATTCTTTGACACCAATAGGCGATAAGCACTACTGTTATTTGCTGATCCAGTGGATATGCAATCTACAGTCTTAGGTCCAACTTGAACTATTTCGGTATTCCAACTTCTACCAAGCCACCCCACATCACAACATTTGTATGTGAGATCTTTTCCATGTTTCACACGGAGAGTTATCATTATCCTTATGTGTATTTCTGTTGAGAATCACATTAGCGGTAAGGATCACCTTGCCCCACATATTTTGGGCGTACGACTTTGCGCTTGGCTAACACCGTTGGACTAAGGTGAGTAATGAACAGTCGTTTGATGAACGATGCTTCACATCCTCCCCCTCTATCACTACGGATTTCTCAATCTGTAGGCTTAGTTGATTTTCAACTTCTGCTTTCTAGTGCTTATTCACTTCAACTACTTCATCTTTGCTTTTCAACAAACAAAGGATACAATACGTTGTACCATCATCAATGAAGGTCATAACGTACTTGTCTCCCCCCACTATTTTGTATAAACTTCAAATCACCCAAGTAGGTGTGACTAAGTTCTAGAGGAGCGGTGTATCTTTAGCTATTCCTTTGACGGAACTTAGAAAGGTGATTTTGCCTCTTCGTCTACCTCACATTCATTTTGAGAGTTTATGTCGAAAGAAGGCAACAATCTCAACTTCTCTATCTTTTGAATGACTTTCTATTTAACGTGTCTTAATCTATGATGGCATAGATGCACGGATTACAAATATATCATTCATTTGTCTACAGACATACTGTACCATTCTTAGTTATTACATACATGTTGGACTAGTCTTAAACCAGCTTGACCAACAGCGTCATTTAAACCAAGTTTGGGACATGTATCACCTCATTGTAGAGTGATCCCATTCCCTGAAGTCCTATTGAGGACAACCTCTCCAACCCCTTTGATTTTAGAGGTGGCGTTGCTTCACATAAACAACCTCTTGACCTTGGTTATGGCGTAACCGGATTATACGTGATCTCGATACTCTGGCCCACTCTAGTTGCTTTGGCAGACTGAGTGTCCAATTTCTTTTCTACCTTTCTTTAGGCCTTCAGATCATTTAAGACCTGGAAACTCTGGCCCACCTTACTAGATGTCCATTACTTTTCCTATGAAATGAATTCTAGCCCCACTCCAGTCGCCCGTAGGCTTTGTATGACTGAGTATCCAATATCATTCTATCAAAGGAATTTTAGCCCACTCCAGTCGCCGGTAGGCTTTGTATGACTGAGTGTCTAATATCATCCTATGAAGGATCTTCTGCCAAATAGTGTGACAGGCTCAACGTCTTTAGCTTTTAGTCTTCTTCCCTTATGATTGGTGCCCAACAATTCTTTGCGCTTACTTAAGAGTGGTAACAGTTTTCGCACAGTCAGTGGATCTTTCTCCCTCGTATGTGCAAACATACTTCACACATTTTTAATAATTACACTCAAAAGAACGGATCTTTTTAAGTCATTTACAAAATCCAATCTTTAAACGGGAAGGAAGATGAGATTAAACTTCTGATTTTAAAGCGTAAGGAATATAAATTATTTTAAAAACATTTTCATCTTCCTCCTTACTTTAAGCCCTTTATAATCAGACATCATTTAATCTTATTTTTGACAAGGAAGAAAAATTACTTATCCCAATTTCGGATTCTGGCCCACTTCAGTCACTTCATCGGACTGAGTGTCAATTTCCTCCTTACCATAATTCGGATCCTTTGTCTGGGACAGATATAGGCCTTCTGCTGCAAGATAGAACCACATCTTCAGCCTTCTCCTCTTGTCCCAGTTGACATCCTCAGCCTCTCGTGAGCGCTTGTTCCCACCACTCTTGGGAGCGATGACACCATGAACACGTTGACCTTCAATAGCATAATCATCACTCTCTTCAAGCAGAAAACCACAACCATATCCAGATTTGGTCACATAACTTTTGACCGACATCTTTTGAACACTAATACGATCTTGTCTTAAACTTGTTGGATATTGTAAAGCAGTACGGGAAGTAAATAAATATTACAAGTGTTCGAATCGAAAGGATAAACGAATAGCCAATATTCAGAACTGCCGGAAAGTTGTTGAGTCTTGAATCTTGATAACCTGAAATCAAGAAACACTAAATCTGGATGGTTACAACTGTGTGCTGAGTCGAGTGATGACACTCTGTCTTTAAGATAAGATTGTCCCGTATATATGCTTTTACGTTAACGGGCAATAGTCTCCCAAGATTAAACAACACCTAATATCAATACTACAAAGCAAATAGGTTGATCCTGACGAAGAAAACAAATACGAAATGACTTGGTGAATATTAAACAATTTGGGGTCCAAGTCCCAAGACCCGTGACCCGAGCCAGGACCGGGCGGACGGGCGGCGGCGGCGCGCGTGTGGGCTTAGCCTTGAACCCAAGCACATCTAGGTCCTCCCTCCTTTAAACACATGGGTTACCCCTTGGGGTCCCAAACCCTTAGCCAATTATGAGACTTATAAAGAGAGCAATTCTTCCTTTTTCCACCGATGTGGTAGATTTGTCCCACACCATATTTCCATGCCTCAAACACCTTACTTCTTGGACCAATATCTCTTTCATTTCTCAACGAAATTTGACGAATCTTGGCCCTACGGTCATCTACTCACTTAGTTGATTATGCACGTGTAAAGAGACAAAGCCTCCAACATGCGGAACACTAGTGTTTAATTCAGTAAATATGGGTGGACGCACCTCCCCACCAAAGGCAAATTTCCAACAACACCATTATAGGTGTAAGCAAGAAATTAATTTACCAAAGTTTATTGTGGCAGTTGCGAAGCTGCATGAAATAAAGGGGATAATTTCTTCGACGGAAAGCTATATTGTACGTACAATTGGGTAAAAATAATATTTAAAATTTGTACATGTATTATAAGTTTTTGAACCCTTTGAGATAAGTGAAATAAAGGATCAGGTGTGACAATTTATATTATTTTAAATCTTTTTGTTAGAATTCTTGACTGCACCATTAATTATGGGACGGCTAGGGTTTAACAATAGTGGAATATCTTAATCATTCTAGAAGAGTTTTTACCTTGTGGAAATAAGGAATTTAACCATTGGTAATTCAATTCGTGATCGAAAATTGATATGAAGTTTTTAATCTATTGGCTATTGGTACAAAAATTTGGATAATTGTGGAACTTTAATAAATGAAATACATACCCATGAAATCCCACCGTTTAGGGAGGGTAGTGTATTCCGGTAGATATTATTAATATGGGTTTTTTGTTCCTCCTTTCAACCTATTGATTCTGGAAAATTAGCTTTCTTAACATCCTATAATGAAATTTCAAGATTCATATGTATGATTTGAATCGATTCAGGTTATTCAAGAATGGTTTGGTGCGATTATTGTGCAAAATCCACTCAAACCGCCAATTGTGGTTCCAATGTGTAAGCTTTTATTCTCATGCAAAATTGTTTTTTTTTTCTTCATATGCATTGTACTCTTCATGTTTAATTCGAAGTGTTTTTTTTTTTGCTTCACATTTTTAGATGTTGTACTTTATGTGGGAAAGTCCTATATGAAGATTATTGTATAGCTGAACCCACTTTTGTCCGAAATATCACACTACAGGTTTGTCTTTGACGCAGATTGGTTCGATTGATTTTATAAAGTCCTGTGTTTTCAAATCCTTAGTTTATTTTGAAGATGTATTTAATAACCTTTGAATGTCATTGCTATTATTTGTTATTGTAGTTGGTTCATCGTCAAAGGTAGAGCTAGAATTTTGAGATTATGGATTTTAGATTCTAAAAATATGCCGCTAAGAGAGTTCTTGATAAATTTTAGAGTTAATAGTAAAAAATACAGTACACCTGAACTATCACAATTTTGCTAGTTTCACGCCTAAACTAGCTAATTAGGCCAACTATCAGTTGGTTCTTTTTCCTTTATGAACTATCAACTAGGTGTGTTTTAATACATAAATAGTGATAGTTTAGGTAGGAAAAGGTAACAACGAATAGTTTAGATGTGAAACTCGCGAAAAAGTTATAATTCAGGTGTGTTTTTTACCATTACCACTAAATTAATTTTACATATTAACAACAACAACAACAACATACCCAGTGAAATCCCACAACGTGGGGTCTGGGGAGGGTAGAGTGTACACAGACCTTACCTCCACCTTGATAGGTAGAGCGGCTGTTTTCGAGAGACCCTCGGCTCAAGACAAAGCATAATCACAGGCAAAGCAAAGAAAAGCAAGAGAAACGGTCAAACTCAAACGAGAAATTAAAGCATTATGAACATACAGATAATAAAATTGAATATGCCATTGTAGTGCATTCTAACAACAGGAAGCAGTAGTTAACACAACTAAATAAGATAAACAAATTACACTAAAGAACACATAGTAGCATGAATCAAATTACAGGGGACTATAAAGCACTAACGCGCCTATAAGTGTGATAGGCTAATCGAGCCTACAGTAATAACACTACACTGTCATTTTGTAAGCATAAGTAGGACTACGCTCGACTACTTACTACCCTTCTACCCTAATCCTTGTCCTCCACAACCCCCTATCTAAGGTCATGTCCTCAGTAAGTTGCACCTGCGCCATATCCCGTCCATAGCCAGCATCTCACACCTCTGCACTGGGGCATCCGTGTCTCTCCTCTACATATGCCCGAACCATCTCAACCTCACTTCCCGCATCCTATCCTTCACCGAAGCCACTCCCACTTTATCCTAGATATCATAATTTCTAATTTTATCTCTCCTTGTATGCCCACACATCCATCTCAGCATCCTCATCTCCACAACTCTCATTTTTTGTATGTGGGAAGTCTTTACTGGCCAACACTCCGCCCCATACAACATAGTCGGTCGAACCACCACCCTATAGAACTTGCCCTTTAAGTTTTGGTGGCACATTTTTATCGCACAAGACTCCAGATGCGAGCCTCTATTTCATCCACCTTGTCCCAATACGATGTGTGACATCATCATCAGTCTCTCCATTCCCTTGGATAATAGACACTAGGTACTTGAACCTTCCTTTCTTTGGAATGACCTGAGTACCAAGCCTCACATCCATGCCTGTCTCAAGGTCTCTCCCATTGAAGAACTTGCACTCTAAACATTCTGTCGTGGTCCTACTCAACCTAAACCCTTTAAGACTCCAGAGTATGTCTTCAAACCTCTAGCTTGTCGTTCACTCCTCTACGAGTCTCATCAATCATGACTATGTCATCTACAAATAACATACACCATGGTACCTCCCCTTGGATTTATCGCGTCAGTCCGTCCATCACCAAGGCAAATAGGAATGGGCTAAGAGATGATCCCTGGTGTAGTCTCATCGTCACTGGGAAGTGTTCTGAGTTTACATATTAAGTGGATTTTAAACACAATTATAGAGTTTGAGCCAAAGCTACTGAGTTCAATCTAACACGTAGTCGAACCTCTAGCTCCTCCACTATTCACATTAGATGCTAATATAAATTCACATAAGTTTAAGGTTTAAGAAAACCTCTGATGATTTGGAGTTATGATTTGAAAGGAAATGAGAATTTGGTCTACACAAATTATTCTCCACATATTCTTGTTGGAGATATATTAAGTAAATAAAAGTGTGACTTTTCTAACAACCTGAGTTTTTAGATGAGATGATCACGCAAGTTCGAGTCTCACCGCCACCTATTATCAAAAATGATTTTACATAATGTGAAAGCTTAGTAGCTTAATCAATTACACATATGTTGTTCAAACTTTCTAAAGACATTGTCGCACTCGTATCAGATCCTTCGGAAATGCATTATTTATCGAGGATCTTACACGCACCTATTTGTCGAAGATCTGACACGTACCCGCCGACATTTTTGAAGAGTCTTTCAACGATTTTTTTTGTTTCCCTTTTTCTAGATGATCACCAAGAAGCCTTCTTTCAAAACTTTCTCATGTTTTTCCTCATTCTTTATATTCTTTTTGTTGTCCATTCATTTGAAAAGAGGAGAAACCAAACGAGCGGTACAGGCAAGGAAAATATTGTTGGAAATTTTCCTTTGGTGGGAGTTGCGTCCAACCATCTTTAATGACTTAAACACTAAGGTTCTGTATATTGGAGACCTTGATTCTTCACACGTGCATAATCTACTAAGTGAGTAGATGACCGTAGGGCCAAGGATCATCAAATTTCATTGAGAAATGAAAGAGATATTGGTCCACGAAGTGAGGTATTTGAAGCATGAAAATGTGGTAGAGACCAATTCTCCCTCATCGGTGGGGGAAGGAAGATTTGTTTAGTTTATAAGTTTCAAAATTGGCTAAGGGCTTGGAACCCCAAAGGGTAACCTATGTGTTTGAAGGAGGTAGGACCTAGATGTGCATTGGTTCGAGGCTAAGCCCAGACGCGCGCCGCCGCTGCCCGCCCAGACCGGGTCTCGGGTCGCTGGTCGTGGGTCATGAGTCATGGGTCGTGGGTCGTGGGCCTTGGGCTTCTACTGATATTATCTTTTTGGACCTAAATTGTTTTATATTTACAGTTTGGTCCCTGAAGTTTCCAGTAAGATAAAACTGGACTCGTGTTTTTGCTGTTGGCTTTGGAACGTTAACCTCCTTTAATATGCATATCAATTCAGCCATTACTTGGCTGAATAACTCTCACTAATGGTCTAATCCGTTGCACATTAATTAAGATCATTTATTTGGCTTAATTACTACTCACTGATTGCCATTACTTGGCCAGTAACAGCAAATATATGGGCAGTTGATGAGTCCCCTCCATGCACTATATAAAGAAGCCTTTGGTTCACTTGTTGAGACTACACTACAAACAAACGAAAAAGCAGAGTGTTCTTCCTACATTCAGCATCATTTCATTACTCAAAGCTCTTCAAAGTAACACTTGAGTTTTCTTTGCTTATTTGTTGAGTTGTTGTTTTATCTTGGGAGACTATTGTCCAGAATGTAGAAAGGATATATACGGGGCAATCTTGTCTTAAAGACAGAGTGTCATCACTCGACCCAGCAAATCAAAGTTCTTGTTATCTCAGTTTCTTATTTTCAGTTCATTGAAATTTCAGTTGTTGTAATTTCATTTTGTTGTAATACTTAGCAGTTACTCATTTACCGTTTCCTGCAACCATTGTATCAACAATTTTAAGACAAGATTAGTTTGTTGTAACTGCTTGGAAATATGACTGGAAACATGAATGATTCTGCTGCTGCTGCTACTGTTCAAGGCAACTCCTCTGCCTTCCTCACTAATGCCCAAGGCACGTCTAATGCCTTCTCTGCTCCTCAAGGGAACGTGGCAGTTCCTCCACCTTCTGCCTTCCACCATGAACGCCCAGAAAATTTCATGGGCTCCAACTTTAAGAGATGGAAGCAGAAGATGATGTTCTACTTGACTGTTATGGGCATGGCCCGGTTTCTAAAGGAAGATCCTCCAAAGTCTGGAGATAAAATGGACCATTCGCCTACTGAAACAGCTGAAGGGAGCCTTGGTATCCATGTCATTAATGGCATGAAGATGGTTCTTGATGCATGGAATCATTGTGATTTCATGTGTAAGAATTACATATTGATCTGCTTGGCAGACCCTCTCTACACAGTGTATTGCACCGTGGCACTGCCAAAGAGTTGTGGGAAAAACTGCAAAAGAATTACAACGCACAAGATGCAGGTACTAAGAAATTCATCGTTGGGAAATTTCTGAAATTTCAAATGGTGGATAGTAAAACAGTGATGTCTCAAGTCCAGGAATTCCAAATGATTCTACATCACCTGGATTTGGAGGGCATGAAACCAAATTAGCAGTTTTTGGTTGCATCACTGATTGAGAAGTTACCTCATTCGTGGAATGAGTTACTTAAAACTCAAGACAAAGGAGATGAACTTTGAAGAACTTATTATCAAACTCCAAATTCAGGAAGATAATAAGAAGGCCTTGCATAGGGGTAAACAACCTTATGAGGCAAAGGCAAATCTGGTTGGGGCCAAAGGAAACTCAAACAAAAAGCGCAAGTTCCAGAAAGATGGCAAGACCCAAGCAGCGGAGAAGTTCAAAGGAAACTGTCACCACTGTGGAAAACCTGGTCATATGATCAAGGAATGCCACAAGCTCAATACTGAGCAACAACAAAAAGCCAAGGCTAATGGCAAGGCACATGCTAACGTCGTCAAGGACACGCCCCTAGATGACATGATTGAGGAGTTCTCGGTGGTGGTGCTTGAAGCAAACCTGGTTGAAAATCCCTTGCAGTGGTGGATGGACACAGGTGCTACCAGACACATCTGTTCCAACAGAAATATCTTCTCCACGTATACACCGGTCACCGACAAGAAGCTATTCATGGGTAACAATGTTTCCTCTGACGTGCTGGGGGTAGGAAAGGTGGTCCTAAAGATGACTTCCGAAAAGGAGCTCACTCTGAAGGAAGTGATGCATGTCCCTGATATTAGGAGGAATTTAATTTCAGGACCTTTATTGGTTAATGATGGTTTTAGGCTAGTATTTGAATCCAATAAATTTATAATCACTAAGAATGACACTTTTGTGGGGAGAGGCTTCGTCTGTGAAGGCCTCTTCAAAGTTAACGCCATGTCTGTAACGCGTCCAAGTAATAAAGTTGAAGCTTCTTCTTATTTACTTGAGTCTTCTAATTTATGGCATCATAGGTTAGGACATGTTAACTACAAGTCCATCCAAATGTTGGTAAAGTTGGAGTTGTTGCCGTTTATCGACGTAAACCCTCAACATAAGTGTGAGGTGTGCGTAGAGGCAAAACTCACAAAGCTTCCTTTTCGATCCGTCGAAAGGAATACCGCTCCTCTAGAACTTATTCACACAGATATATGTGATTTGAAGTTCGCACAAACTAGAGGGGGAACAAGTACTTTGTGACATTCATTGATGATAGCACAAGGTATTGTTACCTTTACTTGTTGAAAAGTAAAGATGAAGCCTTTGAAGCGTTCCGACGTTACAAAGCAGAAGTTGAGAACCAACTAAGCATGCGGATTAAATCCATTTATAGCGATAGAGGGGGAGAATATGTAGTGCCATTTGAGGAATATTGTGCCCAATCAGGAATTATTCATCAAACGACGGCTCCATACTCACCTCAATCAAACGGTGTGGCGGAACACAAGAACCGCACATTGAAGGAAATGATGAATGTCTTGCTCATTAATTCCGGTCTTCCCCAAAATATGTGGGGAGAAGCCGTCCTTACTGCTAATACGATTCTTAACAGAGTCCCACATAAGGGTAAGGACAAAACTCCATATGAATCATGAAAGGAAAGAAACCCACCTACAAATATTTAAAGGTATGGCGTTGTTTGGCAAAGGTCGAAGTGCCTAAGCCAAAGCAGGTCAAGATTGGGCCTAAGACTGTAGATTGCATTTTTATCGGATATACAAATAACAGTAGTGCTTATCGTTTCTTAGTGCATAAGTCAGATATTCCAGATATCCACATGGGTACAATTATGGAATCAAGGAATGCGCAATTCTTTGAGGATATTTTTCCTAGAAAGGAAAAAGACATAACCTTTCACAAACGAAGCTATGAACAAAGCTCTCAGGAATCGAGAGTCATTGATGGCCCGGATCTAGATGGTTCAGATCTAGTGGATCTCGAGCTGGCTGAATATCCGGAATCTAGTGTTCTATATGCTCAAAACTTGGAGACTCCAGAGATGGAACTAAGGAGAAGTAAAAGGGCCAGGAAGGATAAATCATTTGGTCCTAACTTTGTAGCTAATATGGTCCGCTGAAATATTACTGGAAATAGGCACCATGTGAGTGCGCCAAAATCTCTTTCAAGAGGGGATTGTTGGAAATTTGCCTTTGGTGGGAGTTGCGTTCAACCATCTTTAATGACTTAAACACTAGGGTTCCGCATGTTGGAGACATTGATTCTTCACACGTGCATAATCTACTAAGTGAGTAGATGACCGTAGAGCCAAGGATCGTCAAATTACGTTGAGAAATGAAAGAGATATTGGTCCACGAAGTGAGGTGTTTAAAGCATGAAAATATGGTAGAGATCAATTCTCCCTCATCGGTGGGGGAAGGAAGATTTGTTTAGTTTATAAGTCTCAAAATTGGCTAAGGGCTTGGGACCCCAAGAGGTAACCCATGTGTTTGAATGAGGGAGGACCTAGATGTGCTTTAGTTCGAGGCTAAGCCCACACGCGCGCCGTCATCGCCAGCCCATCCCGTCCGATCTGGGATCGGGTCTCAGGTCATGGGTCGTGGGTCGTGGGCCTTGGGCTTCTTCTGATATTATCTTTTTGGACCCAAATTGCTTCATATTTACAGTTTGGTCCTACAAGTTTTAAGTAAGATAAAATTGGACTTGTGCTTTTGCTGTCAATTCAGCCATTACTTGGCTGAATAACTCTCACTAATGGTCTGAACCGTTGCACATTAATTCAGGTCATTCATTTGGCTGAACTACTACTCACTAATTATCATTACTTGGCCAGTAACAGCAATTATGTGGGCAGTTGATGAGTCCCCTCCATACACTATATAAAGAAGCCTTTAGTTCACTTGTTGAGACTACACTACAAACAAATGAAAAAGCAGAATCTTCTTCCTACATTCAGCATCATTTCATTACTCAAAGCTCTTCAAAGTAACACCTGAGTTTCCTTTGCTCATTTGTTGAGTTGCTATTTTATCTTGGGAGACTATTGTTCAGAACGTAGAAAGGATATATATGGGGCAATTTTGTCTTAAAGACAGAGTGTCATCACTCGACCCAGCAAATCAAAGTTCTTGTTATCTCAGTTTCTTGTTTTCAGTTCATTGAAATTTCAGTTGTTGTAATTTTATTTTGTTGTAATACTTAGTAGTTACTCATTTACTGTTTTCTGCAACCATTGCAATCAACAAATTTAAGACAAGATTAGTTTGCTGTAACTGCTTGGAAACATGAATGATTCTGTTGCTGCTGCTACTATTCAAGGCAACTCATCTGCCTTCCCCACTGATGCCCAAGGCACGTCTAATGCCTTCTCTACCCATCAAGTGAACGTGGCAGTTCCTCCACCTTCTGCCTTCCACCATGAACGCCCAAAAAAATTCATGGGCTCCAACTTTAAGAGATGACAGAAGAAGATGATGTTTTACTTGACTGTTATGGCCATGGCTCGGTTCCTAACGGAAGATCCTCTAAAATTTAGAGATGAAATGGACCCTTCGCCTACTGAAACGGCTGAATGGGGCCTTGGTATCCATGTCATTAATGGCATGAAGATGGTTCTTGATGCATGGAGTCATAATGATTTCATGTGTAAGAATTACATATTGATCTTCTTGGCAGACCCTCTCTAAATTACTCTTGCCGGAACAATTCTTTTTCTTGTCGGAAACAAACTTAATCGCCTAATTCCCTTAACTTGAATGATCATACAAGTGACTTTACCAGGTAATTTCTATTTCTCTGACAAGTAGGATTTTACTTTGTGGTAATAAAATGTCTCTAACATTGTGAGGATTTTGTTATGCATTTGGTTCAATATATATATATATATATATATATATATATATATATATATATATATATATATATATATATATATAAGTTTTTCTTGGAGTAACTGGTAAAGTTGTTGTCATGTGATCAGGAGGTCATGGGTTCAAGAAGTGGAAACAACCATTTGCAAAAATATGAGGTAAGACTGCGTACAATAGATCCTTGTGGTCCGGCCTTTCCCCAGACCCCACGCATAGCGGGAGCTTAATGCACCGGGCTGTCCTTTTTAGTTTTTCTTATTGTTATCGGTGTAGCTTTTTAGTTGCTACAATCACTCCATTTTGCAACTATTTCATGAAATTGATCCTGAAATAATAGAGGATAACTACGAAGATGAAGCAGTTGAGGAAGACATGGAGTATGGTGAGGATTATACAGATTCCACGGAGGAAGAAGAATGTGAGTACGATCCAGTTTATGATTAGGATAGCTATTGAATTAAGAGAGAATGCAACTAGTTTCCAATTTGAAAAGAATTGTTCTTTCGGTACAATTGGATAGTTGTGGAACTTTAGTAAATGGAAAATGACTTCTCTGGTCAAAATTCGTACTTTCTTGACACCCTATTGAATTGATTTAGGCAGTTTATGATTAGGATGACTATTTAATTAAGCGACAATGCAACTAGTTTTCTATTTTTTCAAAAAATGTTCTTTCGGTACAATAATTATGGAAGTTTAGTAAACGGAAATGACTTCTCTGGTGGAAATTGGCTTTCTTGACATCCTGTTGAATTGATTCTCATGTTATTCAAGAAAAATTTGGTGCGCGTATTGTGAAAAATCAATCAGTCAACCCCAATTTTTCGCTAACAAAATGTAAGCCTTTATCTCATGCAACATTGTTTTTTTCTTCTGTATTGTAGTACTCTTTATATGAGCTTAAATGATGAGATTCATATAGCCGACCCAACTTATATGGGACTGACGCGTAGTTATTGTTGTTTATTGTACTAGTACTATTTATGTTCACTCTAAATGTTTTTTTTTGCTTCACAATCTAGATGTTGTTCGGACTGTGGGAAAGTCCTCCTTGAAGATAGTTTTGATTTTATCGAAGAATAGGTTTTTCTTTGATGCAAATCCGTATTTATTTTCAAATCCTAGTTAGTTCTGAAGATGTATCTAAAGGTGATCTCCAGAGTTGCAACAACTATAGGGGTATCAAGTTGTTGAGTCACACTATGAAAGTTTGGGAAAGGGTCATGGAGATAAGGGTGAGGAGAGGGGTGTCTATTTTCGAGAACCAATTTGGATTCATGCCGGGGTGTTCGACTACTGAAGTCATTCATCTTATTAGGAGGTTGGTGGAGCAGTATAGGGAGAGAAAGAGAGACTTGTATATGGTTTTCATTGACCTCAATAAGGCATACGACAACGTCCCTAGGGAGTTTCTATGAAGATGTTTAGAGGTTAGAGGTGTACCTGTGGCGTACACTAGGGCGATCAAGGAAATGTATAATGGAGCCAAGACTAGGGTACGGACAGTAGGAGGAGACTCGAAGCACTTTCCATTGATTATGAGACTGCACCAGGGATCAGCTCTTAGCCCATTCCTATTTACCTTGGTGATGGATGAACTGACACAACAAATCTTAGGGGAGGTGCCATGGTGTATGTTATTCGCAAACGACATAGTCCTGATTGATGAGACTCGTAACGGAGTGAACGCCAAGCTGGAGGTTTGGAGATAGACTCTAGAGTCTAAAGGGTTCAGGTTGAGTAGGACCAAGACAGAATATTTGGAGTGCAAGTTCAACAACGGGAGCAACCCGAAGACATGCGTGGAGGTGAGGCTTGGTACTCAGGTCATTCCAAAGAAATAAAGCTTCAAGTATCTCGGGTCTATTATCCAAGGGAATGGAGAGATTGATGATGATGTCACACATCATATTAGGGCAGGGTGGATGAAATTGTGCGACAAAAAGGTGTCACTAAAACTTAAAGGCAAATTCTATAGGGTGGTGGTTAGACGGACTATGTTGTATGGAGTGGAGTGTTGGCCAGTCAAGACTTTGCACATCCAAAATATAAAAGTTGCGGAGATGAGGATGTTGAGATGGACGTGTGGGCATCATAGGAGAGATATGATTAGAAATGAAGATATATAGGAAAAAGTGGGAGTGGCGTCGGTGGAGGATAAGATGTGGGAAGCGAGGTTGAGATGGTTCAAGCATGTACATTAGAGAGACACATATGCCAAAGTGCGGAGGTGTGAGAGATTTCCTATGGACGGGTTCATGAGGGGTGGAGGTAGGCCAAAGAAGTATTGGGGAGAGGTGATTAGATGGGATATGGCGTAGGTGCAACTTACTGAGGACATGACCTTAAATAGGAGGTTGTGGAGGACACGGATTAGGGTAGTAGGTAGTCGAGCGTAGTCCTACTTACGCTTACCAAATGATAGTTGTAGTGCTATTACCATAGGCCCGATTAGCATAGCACACTCATAGGAGCAGTATTGTTTTATAGTCCCCTGTAGTTTGATTTATGTTGCTATGTGTTCTTTAGTGTACTTTGTTTATCTTATTTATCTGCGTTAGCTATTACTTCCTTTTGTCATAATGCGCTATCATGGCGTATTCGATTTTGTCATCAGCATGTTCATACTACTTTAATTTCTTGTCTGGGTCTAACCGTTTCTATTGCTTTGCGTGTAATTATGCGTTGTCTTGAACCGATGGTTTTCCGAAAATAGCCGCTCTACCTACTAAGGTAGAGATAAGATTTGCGTACACTCTACCCTCCCCAGACCCATGTTAAGGGATTTCACTGGGTATGTTGTTGTTGTATGTATCTAATTAATCCTGAACGTCATTATTATTTGTTATAGTAGCAGCTAATTTTACAGAAGTTAATGAAGAGAAGTTTAAGAAAAACTCAAATAATTTTTTAATTATGATTAGAATAGAGGAATTAACAATTTGATTTACTCATATTATTCTCCACATATTCAACATAGCCTAATTGAAAACCTAAGACAGAAGGAGTTATGGTTAGAGAAGCATAGCCTAAATTTGCAGCAGCAGAGTGAACTTTTTTCCCAAGAATAAACGATGGTTGGAAATTTTTAAAGAGGTCAATTGTTTTGTGCTTTATAAATAATAGTTGTAAATTTATATCCTCACACTATTAGCATCAGTTGATGGGTTTTTGTTTGCAGCATGTTTTAGCTTTTCTTGTTGCTATGGGTGTATTTTTTTTTATGTTGCTCAGACTTTCCAAAAATGTTGCCACATCCGTGTCGGGTCTCTGACACGCACCCATTGACGTTTTTGAAGAGTCCGAGCAACATAGATTTTTTCTGTCTTATTTCTGGAAGTTTTTGGTGTCCCAAAAGCAAAAGAAAGTATGATTACTTAGTAGTTAAGGAATAAATAGAAAGAGACATAAAATTTGAGGGAAAGCTATAGCTTCTTCTGATCGACGTTAAACCTTTAGGGTGTGTTTGGTATGAAGGAAAATGTTTTTCACGTGAAAAATCATTTTCCGGAAAATAAGTTTCTTATTTAACTTTCTTGTATTTGATGAGCAAGTAGAAAATACTGTCCCGAGAGCATTTATATATGGTCTAGGCCAATATTATAGGTGGTGACGAGTAGAGGTGGGGGTGGCGGGGTGTGGTTGTGGATGTTGGAGGGTGCGAGGAGATAATCTGTTGGAAATTTGCCTTTGGCGGGAGTTGCGACCGACCAACTTTAACGGCTTAAACACTAGTGTTACGTATGTTGGAGAATTCAGTTCTTCACACATGCATGATCTACTAAGTACGTAGATAACCGTAGGGCCAAGAATCGTCAAATTTCATTGAGAAATGAAAGAGATATTGGTCCACGAAGTGAGGTGTTTGAAGCATGGAAAGTGTGGTGTTGTGTTCAATTCTCCCTCATCGGTAGAGGAAGAAAGAATTGTTGTGTATATAAGACTCGAAATTGGTTTGGGGTTTGGGACCCCAAGGGGTATCTCATGTGTTTAAAGGAGGGAGGACCTAGATGTGCTTCGGTTCGAGGAAAGACCACACGCGCGCCGCCGCCGCCCGTCCGTCCGGTTTCGAGTTCCGAGTTTCGGGTTCCGGGTTCACGGGTTCACGAGTCACGGGTCATGGGCTGTGGGCTGTGGGCCTTCTGATATTATCTTTTTGGGCCAGAGAACTTTGCCAGAAGTACAGTTTGATTCCTGAAGTTTCAAGATGTACAGTTTGGTCCCTTAAGTTTTCAGAAAGTCAGAATTTCGACGGTCAAAGAAGAAACGCCCAAGCACTCAATTCAGCCATTTATTTTGGCTGAATTACTCCTCCTATAATGGCCAAATCCGTTGGTCTTTCACCATTTATTTTGGTGGCTTTACTACCTCCATAATGGTCATTATTTAGCCAATAATGGTTGTTATGGGGGCAGTTAATCAGCCCTCCCTCACCTATATAAACACCCCCTTACACCATTGTTGAGCACTACAAATAACAGTGTATACAACTCATGAAAATACACAACCAAAACAGTTTTCTTCCTACAACTTCCAAGCATCATTTCGTTACTCAATATTCTTCACGGTAGCATTTGAGTTTCCTTTGCTCAAGTGTTCCATTGTTGTTTTATCTTGGGAGACAAATTGTCCAGGACGTATAAAGGATACATACGGGGCAATATTGTCTTAAGGACAGAGTGCCACACTCGACTCAGCAAAACCAGTTTCCATTTTTCCTTCTTCAACAAAATTGTAATTTCAGTTTTGTGGTTCTATTGTAATTTTCAGATTTCTAGATGAATTATTGAATCTTTGTTTATCCTTTCGAATACTTGTAATAGTTATATATTTCCCGTACTGCTTTATAAAGTATCATAGAGTAAAATCTCCCAACATAATCAACGTGGAATGCCACTTATGGTACATGTTTTCCCTATTCCCACCCAGAACTTCACTTATACTCTTATATTGCATGCTATCTCTTGCTTCTTTGCGATGATTATTATTTTTCTGTTTGCCATAAATACTTTAATGCATAGGAATCGGATTGTCGTTTATAAGCTGTCATAACTGGTGAATTTGTTAAACATGCAGAGCATGAAAATTGGTCATGAAACAGAGGAAATTTATGAAGAAGCAGTTGAGGATATGTCGAGGATGCATATCGCCGAGGTAGGAGGATGTGACTATTATCCAGTTTATGATTATGATTACTATTGAATTAAACTATGCACTAATTGTGATCAATTGAGGTTGCAACAAGTTTTCAAAAAAAAAAGTACTAATAATATTTTTGGAGGATGGAACAAGGTATTATCATTGGTATTTTCCATCACTAGATTATTCTTCCTGATTTTAATCCTTTTATTATTCTCCTTTGCATGCTATATAGAATGCTACTTCTTACTTCTTTCCCATGATTATTAGTTTTAAACCAAAATGTTTCCATACTCATCCATTGGTGCTTGAAAGTGGAAGAATATTACTCCCTCCGTCCCAATTTATATGAAACTTTTTCGCTTCTCAAGATTCAAACGGTGAACTTTGACCAATATTTTAAAATATATTTTTCTCTTTATTGAAAATTTGAAAATTTGGATAGAGGGAGTAAGAAATATTGAAAATACTCTTAAGTCATAGGTAGTAATCTGAACTAGAGAAGACATCTCCAGGCACTTTTAATTGATAAAACCACTGCATTCTTTTCACTTATCATCGTTGTTTAGAAAAAGTCGTAACTGTTAACTTTGTTATAATTGCAGGAGATACCCGCGAACCCAAAGAAAAGTGTGGTTGATGCACACGATAATATACTTGTTCAGAGTAGGAAAGTTGGTCATGAAATAGAGGAAATTTATGAAGAAGCAGTTGATAATATGACGAGGATGCATATCGTCGAGGTAGGATGATGTGACTATGATCCAGTTTATGATTATGATGACTACTGAATTAAGCTATGCACTAGTTGTGATCAATTGAGATTGCAACAAGTTTTCAATAAATAAAAAAGTAGGAGTATATTTTTTTGAGGATGCAACAAAGGCATAAGTCGTATTTTTCTGACACTAAATTACTGGAATCTTTTTAGGTCTAATTTTAGAATTACAGGAAATGAGGCCTTATGACTTCCAGGCATTATTGATAAATTTAGTTCTAATACTAACAATTTATTGGTTTTACTGATGAATTTCTTATTTCATCAGGAAGTGAGTGCCCAAAAAATAAACTGCTTTCTTAAACTATAGTCCAACCATTTCCCGAATTTCAAGGGTGGGATTTGTATTTTTTTTGGATATCTCCATTGGTGAATCGTGCTAAGTTATGAAATACGTCTTTTTGAGATGTGGATGAAAGTTTGATATCAATGTCTCCCACAAATGATTGTTGTGGTGTTACAAAGGCACACACTTATTTTGGAACTCAATAAATTATCTTTTCGTATCCTCATAAAAGTTAAATTGTTTCGTTTGATATATATAAACATCGGGAGCAAATAAGTATTTACCTTGCAATTCACGTTGCAAAATCTATGATCTTGTTTTACTTATGATGTATTCTTAAAGATGAAACAAAAATATACTGTCTAATGCTCATACTGAGAAACTATGTGCAGATCACTTTGGTTGGGCGGAAAGAACGTTGAAAAGTATCTGGCAAGCGAAATACTCTTGGAAAGATAGTTATTTTGGATTTTTTTTGGTAACTGTATATATTTTATTACCAGGCAAAATCTGTACAAGTGAAGAGCAAAAACCCCAAGAGGCCTAACAAGCTAGGTTTCAGTGAACAACAAAAGAACCACAACTATTAATGACCTCTCATCTAATCTACTGCCCACCCTATTACAATTGTTAATCAAATAGGATAGTAATCAAGCCTTCTCAGTAATCCTGCAATCTTGGCAAAGTGACTCCCTCTACTATGCACCTTCTGGACAATAGTCTTCATAATTGCCTCATAATACGTTTCTTTCCTTGGAACTGTCTGTGGTTCCAATTGTTGGGATCAAAATAATTAGGGCGTCATGCGGAAGCTTATAATTGCAAACCTTGAACGACGATAAATCAGACAACAAAGAAAAACTATAAAAAAGACTTTATAATATGATATGAATTTGGTCAATTGACCAACATTTTGAAAACTAATATAAAAAGTGAAAGACACGAGAATATACACGGGTGGGACCGTGTATATCACTTAAGTATTTTGTATATAATTTACCATATTTGTAGAATTCTTGTACAGGTGTAATTATGATAGTAATATTGTATTAGGAAAAGGTAGATTTATTTTCCATAATTAGATATTGTATATCATGTATATATATCTCTTCATTAATGAAAATAATCAAGAAATTTTATTCTTTCATGGTATCAGAAGTCTAGGGAAAATTTTCCTTCTCCCAAAAACACCTTTCGCCGCCCACTTCCCTTCTCGGAATCTGAGACTCCGACCACCGGCCGACGACTATTTTTTTCTAAATTTTCTTCTTAATCCCTAATTCTCCTATTGTTCTTTCATCATGTCTTACTCAAAGAACACGTTTCATCCTGCTCTTGCAGTCTCCAACATTAAGAACAACATACATATTGTTCTTGAGATAGAAAGCGTCCAATACGCAACGTGGGCAGAAATATTTAAAGTTCACGCACGCTCTCATCGAGTCCTTCATCACATCATCCCCTCGGAAATAAGCAATGAGAAGGTGCCTACCACCGATTATGACACTGAGTTATGGTTAACTCTTGATGCTACGGTACTCTAGTGGATTTATTCCACTATTTCTAAAGATCTCTTGCAGACTATTATTAAACCCGACGCTACGGCAATGGACACTTTGAATAGGTTGCGTGATATATTCTAAGATAACTAAAATTCCTATGTTGTGACCCTTGAGCAGAAATTCTCTCACATCAGCATGGAGGATTTTCCGAATGTCTCCGCTTATTGTAAAAGGCTCAAGAAATTGGCGGATCAACGTAAGAACGTTGGTGCGCCTGTCACGAATGATCGTCTTGTTCTTCAGATGGTTGCAGGACTATCCGAGGCTTATAATGGAGTTGGGACGCTTCTTCGTCAAAGTAATCATCTCTTGTCGTTCTGCCAAACACGTTTCTTGCTTACCTTAGAAGAAGCCGGCTTGGATAAAAAGGCAGCTACCGGAGCCACTTCCATTATGATGATGGCCACATCCGATGACCCTCACTCCTACTCGGACAATTCTAGCCACAACCGTAATAATGGTGGCGGCAAAAAGGCCAAAATCGAAAAAATGGCGGTAAACACTGCAATGGCCGCAGTGGCAATAACGGCGGCAATGGCGGAGATCGTGGTGGCGGTGGCGGCCGGTGAGCCACAGCACCATCGCGCCCGCGACAGGCGATGCACAATGGCCGCTGGGCGATGGCGATGGCCCAATTTCGGCAATGACCCGATAAATTGGGCGGCTATTCCCAATAGTTTCAGCGGCCCACTTCATAGCAGTTTCAGAATAGGCAGTCTGCTGGGCCTTGGCAGCAGGCTGGCCTGCTTGGGCCTCGGCCTCAGCAAGCTTTCGCTGTTATGGGCCCAGCAACAGTCTCGACACCTACGGATATCGAGGATGCGATGCATACACTTGGATTAAATCCCCGGATGCAAATTGATACATGGACATCGATGCCACTTCTCATATGACGTCTACGCCAGGTAATCTCTCATCTTATTTAAATTTGAGCAAAAATTATGGCATAATTGTTGGTAATGGTAATTCAATTCCAATTCGTGGTTATACTCACACACAGTTATATCCCCTGCATCCACCTCAAGTCTTGAAAAATGTCCTTCATGCCCCTTACTTAATTAAAAATTTGGTATTTGTCCGAAAATTCACAACTGATAATTAGGTGCCTGGTAACTTTGACCCTTTTGGATTTTCTATGAAGGATTTCACGACGGGGATACCTCTAATGAGATGTAATAGTCAAGGAGAGCTTTATTCAATCACCACCACCACCACTTCCTTTAGTCAAGCCACTCCATCAATGTTTGCCACTCCAGCACCTTCCTTATGGCATGTTCGGTTGGGTCATCGGGGGGCGGCTGTTATTTCTTCTCTTAAGAATAATAATTTTATTGATTGTAATAGTACATGTAGTACTAATATTTGTCCTTCTTATCCCCTCGGGAAACATGTTAGATTGTCGTTTGTAGCCTCTACTTCTAGTACTTTGATGCCTTTTGATATTATTCATAGTGATTTGTGGACATCTCCCGTTTTGAGCTAGTTGGGCCATCGTTATTATGTGTTATTTTTGGATGATTATTCTAATTTTTTGTGGACCTTTTCTTTGTCTAAAAAGTCTCAAGTTTTTTCCACATTCCTAAGTTTAGAGCATTCATCCGTACTCAATTTGAACGGAAAATTAAAAACATTCAACGTGATAATGGGAAGGAATTTGCTAATGGGCCGTTTCGAGAATTTTGTGACACTAATGGCATCATTTTTCAGTTTTCTTGCCCTCATACGTCCTCACAAAATGGGAAAGTATAACGAAAAATATATACCATTAATAATAGTCTGAACTTTACTTGTCCATGCTTCATTACCCCCTTTTTTGGCATCATGCATTACAAATGGTCACTTACCTCCTTAACATACTTCCTAGCAAAGGGTTAGCATATCAATCTCCCCAAAAAATTATTTATCATAAAGACCCTTCGTGTTCTCATCTAAGGGTGTTTGGGTGTTTGTGTTATCCACTTTTTCCGTCTACTACAATTAATAAACTTTAAGCATGTTCTACCGCTTGTGTGGTTTGGGTTATCCGTCTAATCATCGTGGTTACAAATATTTTTATTTATCTTCTAATAAAATTATAATTAGTCGTCATGTTATTTTTGATAAAACCCAATTTTCGTTTGCTAAATTGTATAATTATGTGTCTAGTTCTTATAATTTTTTGGATGATGAGCTCTCACCATATATTATCCACCATTTAACTGGGCTGTCCCGTGACCCATATCCGCCAGCAGGCCCACTGCCTGCTGGCCCAATAGTCCCCGATCCAGCGTCAGTTTCTCGGCCAACAGACCCACTGCCTGCTGGCCAAAATTTGTCCCTCCCGGTTCCTGAATCTCTGCCAGTAGGTCCACTGCCTGTTGGCCCAATTTCTCAATACCTGGCCCAAATTTTTCATCCATACGTCCTGCTACTGGGTCGGCAGGCCCACTGCCTGCTGGCCAGTCCCGAGCCAACCCAACACCTACCCAAAATATGTCCACTTCTATTTCGAGTCAAGGGCCCGTTACTCGTAGCCAACGAGGTATTTTTAAATCTAAAAGTCATTTTAATCTCAATTCTAATATCACTAAATCACCCTTGCACGCACCCTAGTGTATGTCCTTCATGACCCGAATTGGAAAATGGTCATGGATGATGAATTTAATGCTCTTATTGAAATTAAGACGTGGGAGTTGGTGCCCCGTCCCTTGGTGTTAATGTTATTTGTTCTATGTAATTTTTTACTCATAAGTAAAAATCTTATGGTTTTTTGAGATGCATAAGGCCCGTCTTGTAGGTGATGGTAAAACTTAGCATATTGGCGTGGATTGTGGTGAGACATTTAGTTCAGTGGTCAAACCGGCTACCATTCGCACTGTTCTCAGTCTAGCTCTCTCGAAAGCATGGCCCATTCATCAGCTGGATGTGAAAAATACTTTCTTACACGGTGATCTAAAGGAGACAGTATACATGCATCATCCCTTGGGTTTCTGGGACCCCAATTATCCTAATCATGTATGTTTTCTCAAGAAGTCCTTATATGGGCTTAAGCAGGCCCTACGGGCTTGGTATAAGATGTTTGCAGATTATGTGTCTACTATTGAGTTTTCTCACAGCATGTCTGATCATTCTCTGTTCATCTATCATTGTGGTACTTCTCTGGCATACATTATGTTATATGTGGATGATATTATATTGACTGTCTCTTCTGATAATATGCGCAAGTCTATCATGTCTCTTCTCAGTTCAGAATTTGCTATGAAAGACTTGAGGCCCTTGAGTTATTTTTTGGGTATAGTTGTCACACGTCATGCAGGTGGTCTGTTTTTATCACAGATGAAGTATGCGGTTGAGATTATTGAGAGAGCTGGCATGTCATCGTGTAAGTCCTCATCTACTCCGGTTGATACCAAGCCGAAGCTGAGCACTACTTCCAGCACACCTTACGAGGATCCCACCCACTATTACAGTCTTGCACGGGCTCTTCAGTAGCTTACTTTCACGAGGCCTGACATTACATATGCAGTGCAGCAAATGAGTTTATTTACGCATGATCTGAGGGACGAGCACATGCATACGCTCAAACACATTATACGATACATACAGGGTACACTTGATTATGGTATGCATTTATATCCATCATCTGTCTCTACTCTCGTGTCTTATACAAATGCTGATTTGGGTGGATGTTCAAATACCTGACGTTCGACATCTGGTTATTGTATGTTTCTTAGTCATAACTTGGTCTGTTGGTTGGCAAAATGCTAGGCTACTTTATTGCGATCCAGTGCGGAGGCCGAGTATCGATGGATAGCCAATGTGGTGTCTGAGTTATGTTGACTGTGTATTATTCTATTAGAGCTTCACTTTCCTATTCAGAAAGCTATCTTGGTCTATTGTGATAATGTTAGTACAGTCTATCTCTCTTGGAATCCGGTCCAACATCGGCGCACAAAACATATCAAGATGGATATTCATTTTGTTCACGAAAAGGTAGCTCGTGGACAAGTTCGTGTCTTGCATGTCCCTTCACTGTACCAAATTGATGACATCTTTACTGAGGGTCTTCCCTTAGTTCTGTTTGAAGATTTTAGGAACAGTCTCAGCGTACGACAACCACCCGTTATGACTGCGGGGTTGTGAAAGACACGAGAATATACACGGGTGGGACCGTGTATATCACTTAAGTATTTTGTATATAATTTACCATAGTTGTAGAATTCTTATATAAGTGTAATTATGGTAGTAGTATTATGTGTTAGTCACGTGATTATGATGAGTCGGTTAGAATAGTATAAGTTCCTCATGTATGAAGCCTTTTGGGTATAACTAAAAATGTGAAATAAAAGTCATCTTCTTCCTCTCTCAATTTTCTCTCTGTACGAAAATATCTCTTATCTTATTACTGCATTCCAATGCCTTTCAATTCTGCAACAATATGGTTGAAATTCATCATGGTATCAGAGCTTTGCGTTGATATCGGGAAGCATTAACTTCATTGAGATTGATAAAAACAAAGTAGAAGTTCAAAGTCACCATTGTTGAGCTCGCAAGCTTGCGATAATGGCGGGTTTACAAAATACACGTCAAATAACACAAACAAAGAGCACCGACAATAACGATCCACTACATTTACAGAATACTGATATTCCAAGTATTGCATTAGTTTCGATAAAGCTTACATGTCCGAAAAACTATAATTTGTGGAGTAGATCTATGCGATTAACATTTTTTATCAAAAATAAATTAAGTTTTGTGGATGGAACTTGTCTTAGAAGTACTTACAAAGGTAGTAAAGAAACACAGTGGGATAGGTGTGATGCGGTTGTTCTATCATGTATTAGTGCGACTGTAGCACCAGAATTGATAACTAGCATAGTTTATACATCTAGTTCTAGAATAATCTGGAAAGATTTCAAGGAAAGGTTTCATAAATCAAACTTGAATAGAATTTTTCATTAATGGAAGGAGATAGGTGCTCTTACTTAAGGTACTTATACAGTTATAGTTTATTATACCAAAATGAGAGACTTATGGGATGAGTTGGATGTGATGATACCTCCTGGATGTGATTGTGATGAGGCTAAACCATTCCTAGAGTATATGAGAAATTTAAGAATGCTACAGTTTCTAGTAGGCCTGAATGAGAGTTATGGACAAGTAAGGAGTGCTATATTGCTTAGGTCACCTACACCTAATATGAATAAGGCATATTCTATAGTGATCCAGGAAGAAAGTCAAAGGAAGCTAAGTGTGGCTGAATTTGGAGGAAGTTTTGACAATGATGGCAGGGAGAAATTAAGGTTTTCAAAAAAATCAACCATCAGTCATTTTCACAAGGAAGTTATCAAGGTGTGTGTGAACATTGTGGTTTTAAGGGGCATCCATCTAACATGTGTTATAGAGTGATAGAATATCCTTCAGATTTTCAAAGTAAGAGGGCATCAGATTATCAGAATAAGAAGAAGTCACCTGATGTAAATCAGAAGGAAAGAAGTAATAATGCAACTAGGCAAGCACAATATGGAGGATCTAGATCACAAAACAAGCCACAAACACACAATTCAACCTGGGAAACAAGTGGTACATCAGGACAACATTTCCATGGAGGAGGACACGTCTCAAATGATCAATACAACCAGATAGTGGAGATGATAAATAAAAATTAAACAGAGGAGTGTAAGTCTAATATAGCAGGTATGGTTACTACATTGCAAAGTAGTGCAGAGGAAGTAAAATGGATAATTATTTCAGGAGCAACACATCACATAACACACGCCAAGAAAATCGTAAATGACATTAGTTTAGTAAGTAATGAAAAGTTTAACAAAGTTTAAGTTCCAACATGCAACAAGATACAGATAGCACACACATGCTCTATAGACATACTAGGGAATTTTTCTTTGAAAATGTTTTGCATGTCCCATACTTCAAATTCAACTTGTTTTCAGTATCAAAATTTACTAGGGAGCTCAGATGTCCAGTACTTTTCTACCCTGACTTGTGTGTGCTGTAGGAACTTCTTACTGGGAAGATGATTGGGATTGGTAAAGTGTTTGAGGGGCTTTACATCCTAAAGAATCGTGCCACCCCAGTAGTTGGAGCAGTGTTGAAAAATAATGATGATTTGAGTACATGGCACATGAGACTTGGTCATACTTCCTTTAGGATCTTGAAACAAATTCCAGAATTGCAGAATAAAATGATTCAAGCAGGACACCAGCATGACTGCTTGATATGTCCCACGGCAAAACAGTGCAGATTGTCATTTCATGTTAGTAGTACTAAAACTTTTGATATTTTAGATCTCATTCATGTAGATGTGTGTGGTCCTCACAAGCATCCCACATATGATAGAAAACATTACTTTATGACAATAGTTGATGACTTTAGTAGGTACACTTGGGTATGTTTGTTGCAGTCTAAACTGGAAGTAATAGTTGTGTTGAAGAGTTTTATTCCCATGGTTTGTAATCGATTTGATAAGTCAATAAAAGTGTTGAGATCAGAAAATGGTACTGAGTTTTTTAATAACTAAGTGAATGAGTTGTTAAACAATCTTGGTATAATTCATCAAAGCAGATGTCCACCTCACAACAAAATGGGGTGGTGGAGAGGAAGCATAGACATATACTTGAAATGGGAAGAGCACTTAAGTTGCAATCAAATGTGTTTGCTAGATTTGGGGGAGAATGTATCAAAACTGCAGTTTACTTAATAAATAGATTTCCTAGTGTTACTTTAAAGGGGAAGAAACCTTATGAATTGATATATGGAAGGAGTCCTGAATTAAATCATCTAAGGGTGTTTGGTTGTCTGAGTTATGCAAATGTACTACCTAATGCGGACAAGTTTGCTATAAGATCAAAGGTTGTTGTATTGGTGGGATTCTCTTAAACTTAGAAAGGATACAATTTGTTTGACTTAAAACACAAGGTGTTCTTTATAAGTAGAGATGTGACCTTTAAGGGACATTTTTCCTTTTAAGGATAAGACTGGTCTGGAGGAGAGTACTGAATCTATTTTGAATCCATCACCTGTTGAGATGGACATGGCACAGGCTAATCATGATGTAGGGGATGTACCAACTTTTCCTGGTGATATTGTGTCATTTGATGAATAAGTAGTTAATGTTCCACCAAATGATGAACCATTAAATGGTAAAGATGTTCCACACTAGTTCCAGCACATGTGTCTATACCTAATGTTTCTCCTGCACAAATAAGAAAAATTGGTAGAGTTGTGAAGCCTCCCATATGGACCAAAGACTACATAATACCAGCCAAGTCCAACTTATACTCAACATCTGATCATGTTTCTTATGATCACCTATCTGCTAATTAGCAGGCCTACTTGAGTGTTTTTTCAGCCTTGCTTGAGCCTCAGTCTTACAAGGAAGCAACACAAGATTCAAAGTGGATAGAAGTTATGCAGAAGAAAATTCAGGCTCTAGAAGAAAATAAAACTTAGGAGGTGGTGGATCTACCTGATGGAAAGAAGCCAACAGATTCCAAATAGGTGTACAAAATAAAGTATAAGGCCTCAGGAAAAGTAGAGAGATATAAGGCTAAGTTGGTGGCCAAAGGATATAATTAGAAAGAGGGGTTAGACTACCATGAAATATTCTCACCAATTGCAAAAATGGTAACTGTGAGAACTATTATCAGTGTAGTAGCCTCTCAAGGTTGGAATCTAGTGTAGATGGATGTCAATAATGATTTTTTGCAAGGTGATTTGTTTGAGGAAGTGTTCATGGAGTTGCCTCAAGCTTTCAATAGACAGGGGGAGAACAAAATATGCAGGCTGCTCAAATCACTATATGGGCTTAAGCAAGCCTCAAGATAGTGGAAGATCAAGCTCATAAATGCATTGGTTAGTGCTTGGTACAAGCAGAGTGTATATGACAATTCTCTATTCACAAAGAAGGACAATGGTGCTTTAGTGGTTATTCTAGTGTATGTTGATGATCTCCTCATCACTGGAGATAATGTGCATCTGATTGATAAAGCAAAGGACATATTTAATCAACATTTTAAGATGAAAGATTTGGGCAACCATAGGTACTTTCTTGGCATATAGATACTTAAATCCAAGGAGGGGATATTGTTAAATTAGAGGAAATATGCCCTGCAATTGACTTTTGATGTGGGGTTGAATGGTGCTAAATTAGTTAGTACTCCCTTGGAGCTTAATCTCAAACTCAGAACACTAGAATATGATCAACATGTGGATGTTGTAGATGTTGCATCAAAGGAGGGTCATCCTAAGGTGGATAACTCAATATCAGATCTTGAGTTAGAAGACATCACTAGCTATCAAAAATTGGTTGGTAAGTTGCTTTACTTGACTATCACTAGGCCTAATATTTGTTTTGGGGTACAAGTGTTAAGCTAGTTCATGCAACATCCCAAAGTTTCACATTTGAAAGTTGCTTTGAGAATGGTTAGATATATAAAAAAATGTCCATGCTTGGGAATTATGGGTAAGAGGGGAAATGCAACATAATAAATAGGCTATTGTGACTCAGATTGAGCTGCTTGCCCAAACACAAGGAGGTGTGTTACCGGATATGTTGTTAAACTAGGTGACTCTCTCATATCATGAAAGTCTAAAAAGCAAGCTACTGTTAGTAGAAGTTCAACTGAAGCTAAATAGAGGAGCATGGATGCAGTTGTTTCTTGGATTCTTTAGCTTATTGGCTTGATACAAGAACTTGGTGTTCAAGTGGAAAGGCCTATAAGTTTGTTTTCTGATAGCAAGTCTGCCATTCAGATTGTTAGTAATCCTATGTTCCATGAGAGGACTAAGCACATTGAAATATATTATCACTTTATTAGAGAAAAGGTGAAATCATGATTAATCAAGCCACAATATCTCAATACCAATTTGCAGCTGGCAGATATCTTAATCAAAGGCCTTGGAGTAGGTCAGCATCATCATTTGTTGTCTAAGGTAGGAGTTTTTTATGTCTACCACCCTCCTGCTTGAGGGGGGGTAATGAAGTTAGCACTAAGCATTATTAATGGTTGGTTGATTAGGCTGTTAGTTGGTTGATTAGGCTATTGATTAGTTGAAGTTGTTAGTGAAATCATGTGCTAGTCATGTGACTATGATGAGTCGATTATAACAATATAAGTTCCTCATGTATGAATCCTTTTGGATATAACTAAAAGTGTGAAATAAATGTCATCTTCTTCCTCTCTCAATTTTCTCTCTGTACAAAAATATCTCTTAGCTTGTTACTGTATTTCAATGCCTTTCAATTCCGCAATAGTATGGTTGAAATTCATCAAAACAAGACTTCGTTTGAAGACTACATTGTGGATGGCATTATGTGTTAGTTGTGGGAATGATGTCTTCAATTTATAGATGTCTAAAACTTTTCCTCCAAGAAAAAAGTTACTCAAATACGGAAGATTTATATTTTTCTTTTGAAAAAAGTAAAATCAATTATGGTAAACTATTTGTCATTCCTTCAAAAAAGGTAAAATCCAAATATGATAAAAAAAAAAATTATGGCAAAACCCTAACATATATGATAGACACTAGCACCTAGTATCAGTCTATAGAGATCACATTTTGCCCATTAGCATAAGCGATTTCCCAGTTCACCTCATCCCGTTACTACTCTTTGAATCCCCAACCAGCCAAGCATTGTTGTCCATAGCACTTTAGAGAATGCACAATCAAAAAACAAGTGCTCGATGGACTCATCCTCTCATCATCTATCCTCATCCTCACACATTGGGCACATCTTATTCTGTACCAATCTCCATTTGGCCAACCTGTCTTTGGTATAAATTATCCTCAAGATAACCAAATGTAGTATGAATATCCATTTTGGACACCCAAAAATGTTACAAGTCAGCCTCCTCCATGTCACCTTGACAAACACTCCCCTCAATTTGTTATATATTTGCTTAATGGAGAACTGGTCTCATCATGTGAGTACCCTGCATTTGCAAACGTATCCCCGGCCTTGAATATCTTTCTTACCACTCATGATGCTTGTTTAGGATTAAGATCCCATATATTTTTCCCCTTGACATAGTAGATATGGATCCATAGCCTATCGTTTTTCCTACAAATATTCCAGAAATGTTTGCAGAATGCTACTTTATTCCAGGTCTCTATACACATCACATTGAACCCCTTTGTTGATCATGGTGGGAAAACATTCTCCCATGCTAATAGGGCCTTCTTACTCACATCAATTTATCTAGTCCATAAATATGTTCTACAGATATCACTTGCTTAATAATCTTCTTGGGTAAAATGAATATTAGGCACCAAAATGTTTGTAATGTAAATAAGATGCTCTTGACAAGTTGTTCTCTACCAGCAAAGAATAGAAATTTAACTGTACAAGATTTGATTCTCTCCACCATCCTCTCCACAAAGGGTTGACATTGCATCACAGAAATCCTTTTAGTGTTGAGTGGTACTCTCAAGAATCTAACTAGAAGTGAACCCTGAGAAATACCAAGTAATCAAGTGTCGCACCCCAATCTAGGTGAGGCGTGGCTGGCATACGCTACCTTGCTAGGTCTGAGCATACCAAACTAAACCCATAATCGGAGCCTTAAAGGCGAACTGGGCCATAAAGGCCCTACTGTAAAAGCAATCTCGACTTAGGCCTACAAGGCCGTATACTAAAATGTCTGTAAATATGAATCAACTTGACTAAAACGGGACTATCCCCACTCACATATATACATGATTGGGCGGCCGACAAGTCCTACCCTAGTTCGTACATATAGCAAAATCCAAAACATACTATATATAAGGGCCGATTAGGCCACATACTGACACTACTATATATACAACACGTCTAAAAACCTCTAACGAGTCATAACTGTATCATGACCGGAATAGGGCCCCGACCTACCCATGTTCTATAATATATCAAAAGTTAGACCTGGCAACTCCGAATGATCTAGAGCTTACCACAAAATATGATACTCGGTGGGTCATACTGGTGTGATCCTTCTTGCAACCTATCTGAACCTGTGACATGAACATAGTGTCCCCAGGCAAAGGGGCATAAGTACGAGATAATGTACCGAGTATGTAAGGCGACTGAAACTAAACCGAATTGAAATGTAAAGTAATCTGAAAATATATAAACTACAGAACTGTTAAAGGAAAATTGGCTAGGCTTACCTGTATTTGTAGTATATTAACTACACAGCCTAGATTCATTACTTCGCCTCCTATAAGGCATGTAGATATAAATAAATAGCTCCGAAGGCAAGCTGTGTATGTATAGCCCCGAAGGCAAGCGCGCAACTGTATAGCCTCGAAGGCAACCTATATCTGTGTAGCCCAATAGGCAATTTGTATGGACAATAGCCCCAGAGGCAATCTATCATAGCCCCGAAGACAAATATCATAGCCCCAAAAGAAACTCTACCTCTTTATAGTCTATAGTCATGCTTTCTATTGTTTTAAGTACTTGGGAAAACATTGCTAAGTATAACTCATTCTCGATAAGGAAGAACTACTAAGATAGGTTCATGGTAACCCAATTACGACTCCTGTAACTAGCACATCTTTGTGTGATAGAGTCGGAACTAGCTCGTTAAGAAAATCATGCCAAAAATAAAAAAGAGGGATAACATTCACATACTTTGGCATATCTGTCCCGATCAAAGCAACGAAACCATCCTGTAACGCACCTCAATCTTTTCCAAAACAAGTACACAACATCACTCTCATAGCTAACGGCAACTACAATCGTCGACAAGTTTGATTCATAATTAAACTTAGCTTTCTTCCTCCTTTCTTTAACTCTCACCTCCATCAACAACCCAATACATGGAAAATCATGATAACCACCATATAAACATCATACTCAATTTATTTTTAACAATCTCTAGCCACAAGGGCAACAATAACTCCTTTATTTTATCGCAACACCCTCATATGGCTTTCAACATTAGTTCTTTATCAATACTCAAGAATTTGTACTCTTTATAACGTAATTATAACTCTCAAAAACTCAAGAATATAAAGGAGGTGAGATTTCTTACCTTCAATCTCAAGAACAACTACTAACCCGGGCTTACTTTCTCGTGAAGGATCCTCCAATTCGAGCACAAAAGAGAGAAACATGATCTACCAAGCTTTACGACTTCTTCGACACTTGAATCATTTTCTAATTCTTGAATTTCACTCTAGAACGCTATTATAACCTTGGGAGAACCCTAGGATAGCTTTAGGATTTGTCTAGGGTTTGATCTAGTGAGAAATGAAATAACAAATGAAGTCACCGCTCAAGGCTATTTATAGAAGTTTCCCACCGCCTCTGATATGCGGTGGGTTTCAAAATGCAAACCACCATATGAGGATGCATATGCCACCGCATATGGTGGAAAAAACTCCACAAAATGGTCAGGTCAAAACACAGCCAAGTTCTGTGAGGCAAAATGGATATGCGAAGTGAAACACTCAGTGTATCACCCGATCTTCGCCAAAACTTTGTCGAAATATGATTCCTTTGGTCCAAATGGTATATAACAATCCATAAACCTTTTAAAAATCCATTCATGTCGTAAATGACCCTCAAAATGGGGCTCGGGTCATCAGAGCTCGATTCGATTAATCATACACTTAAACATGCACAAAACGATGGGGGTAACTTAGAGTCCTCTAGCTATCCTTCCAATCTTAGACCAAGGCCTTCCTTAACCTTTTATGGCCAATGTAAATCTTCTCATCTCACCCTAATTCAACAAGATTGTACGTGCGAAGGGATTCGCAGCTCCTACTCTCACCACTTCTTTGGTTTTCAACTCGATCATTCCCCAATCTTCCCAAGGGAACCCTCATCCTTAGTTTAGGCTCTCTACCTTAAGGTATACTTGACATATGAAATTACGGGGTGTAACATCCTTCCCCCTTAGAAATATTCATCCCCAAATGTTAACCCTTAAGGACTTTATGAAGAATTCTTTTGTTGGAATACCTTACCATGCATATAACTCCTAAATGGGACCTCCCATTGCAGTGTGCTAATTTCTCTTATAAACTCATTTTTAGTTCTAACGTTTCTGGTTTGGTATATTCTAGTCTCATTCTATAAATGTATGTCGCCTTTTCTTATACCTTAATGAACTCTCTATCGTATCTCCCATTGAAAAAGATCGTGATTTATCTTAGTAGGTCTACAACCATCGTTTCCCCTGAATTTCTTTTGTATAAGACATACAGCCCTTTTCTAACATATGTTCTTCTTCAGAAGTTAAAAGGTTCATGATCTCTTCTTAGGTTTGTCCTCTCATCTAGTCCCTATATCTTCACATCTAAAGCGGTTAGGTTCAATTTTATAGAATCGACTAGGGGTGTCCAATAAGGCGGGTTCGGGGTAGGGTGGGCGGGTCTCGGCGGGATGGGACCCGATGGGACTGGCAGGACTGGCCAATGTCTCGCCCCTTCCCGTCCCATCCCGTCCCATCCCTCATCCCTTCAGAAAGGGGGACCGGTCTTGGCGGGGTCGGGTCGGGATAGGGATTTTTTTTGGCACTCAATTTTAGAAATATATATATATATATATATATATATATATATATATATATATATATATATATATAAATACTTCAATAATTGAACAAGATAGTGTAATAAAAACATCTCAATGTGTTTTTGTGCCTCTTATATTATTTAATAGAAATATGACATTTTTTGTAATACAATTTCAAAATTGCAACTTTGTGGTGTTGAAAGTTGCAAATCACATAGTAAAATTGCAATTAAAAAAATTACATATTTATAAACATCTTTTCTAATTTCTTCACAATGTCTTGTGGTTCTTCGGTTGGAATTGGAATTTGTTGGTCAAATTGGTCGACGTCGCTTCCAGTTCCGTCGGACAAGATTTAATTGTAGTTTTCGTCGTCTTCTTCGTTGATCTCAGGTTGACCGAACCTTCTACGCTCCGCTCGTATCTAATCTCTGAATAAAACTACAATCTCCAACTTATCTCCCGCTAATGAGTGTCTGTGCTCTCTTAGTTGAAATCTTTTGGCAGAAAAAATGCTTTCAGACGTTGTTGATGACGCTTGAATGTTCAACACATCTCGGGCCATCTTTGCTAGTGTCGAAAATGTCTTCTTATTTTCCCTCCAGTGTTTAAGCAAGTCTTCATGTCCTTCTTCATTGAGAACTGCTTGGTACGTTACAACACCCTGCAAAACAAAACTCGCTAACTTGATTAGTAATGGAACCACTAAACATTCTATTTCTAAGGCTTTCAATACTAGCCGCAGAAACAAGTCTTTTATAAGGTTGTATTGAAGAAGAAGCTGGTATAGAAGCCGGTTGGTTGCTAGCACTTTCTTGGTGGTAATGCGTATATATTTTTTTGAATTAATCGTGTATGCTAGACAAAACTTCTTCTTTAGTTGGTTCCTTAGGTGGTTGTTCATTTGGATTTTTTGAAGTTGGAGGTGGAAGTACTGCTATACGATCATAAATAGTTTCAATAAGTGATTTACAACGTAAATATTGTAATGCCATGTTACAGTTAAATAATCATGGTCGTTAGTACTACGGCCTATATCAAAAGTGATAGATACTTTGCCAGGAAAATGATATAATGCATAACGTAAATACTGTTGATATTCATGTGCAAATTTAAAAACGTCCCTCCTAACAATTGATCTAGGAAAACCGTTAAAAGCATGATTATACATATCTCTTACGTAATGAATAAAATCAGGAGGGGAAGGAAATGCAAAAGGCAAACCCTCCACCTCAACTAATTTTGCTATTGATTCCCTATCTCTGTATTTATTGTATTTAGGACCTACAATTTCCTTCGCCGTCGGCTTAAATTGACCTTGTACTTGGTCCGGGACACTATTGGAACATTATCCCGACTCAGAGCGCATTGGCACACCCGATTTTGTAGCCTGATGTTCATTCCACCTAGCTTTGTGGAAATTTTGTAGATGTCTTAATAAACCTTCTGTCCTACCCTGACCTTTTTCCATTTTAAATTGATAAACATTTTTACAAAATTTACATCTAACTACTTGATTCTCTTGGTCCCTATCAAAAAAATCTCATGCAGCTTATTTTAATTTTCGTTGTGTGTGGCCTCGTCTCATACTAGGGGGAATAGGAGGCATTCCAATTTCAGTTTAAGGTGCACTAGTGGGTCTGTCATCTAGATTAGTGGGTGTGTCATCTAGATTAGTGGGTGTGTCATCTAGATTATCTTCTAAATTAAAGTCAGGTTCAGTTGCAGAATATATTTCATCATCTAATGGTTTATCATTAAAAAAAATTAGTTTCATCTATATGAGTGTAATCAATCAAATCATCATGTCTAGGAATAGGATGACTAGAAGAAGTATCACTGCCCTTGTTACCCCTACTAAAAGAAGCATCATTACCCTTAAACATACCTCTTAATCCTTCCATTTTAATTATGCAACTATATAATTAAAGATAATGAAATTAAGTGTGATAATTAAAATTAAGTAACAATAATAATTTAAAGAAGGAACGAAAGTACCAAACGCCGATGTAACGTCGACTTGTAATCGAGGTTGAAAATTGAAATTTTGTTCGATGGATGATCCTCAAGCTAGTTGCCAACTTCAGTCCCATATTTTTAACTTTGATACAATTATACAAATGAGCAAATAAAATAAAATATTTAGTAGGCAATGTAATTGTAGACTTGTAGAGAGATAGTTTGAGAGATTAGGAAGATTTGTGAGATAACATGAAGAGAAAATGAGGTATTTATAGTTGGGTGTAAATATAGTAACTTAGGGGTTAAAAATAAATATTAAGGGGGTAGGGGGTTTATGGGGTAGTGGGCCAAAAATGGTCGTTGCACAATGGCCAAAATATAAATTGGTCATTGTGCAATGGTCATTTTTGCAAAGAGGGGGTCGAGATCGGGATGGGGTCAGGTCGGAGCGGGATCTGGGCGGGGCGGGTCTGGGATGGGACGGGCCTGGGCGGGACGAGCCCAGGTCCCGTCCCGATTTCGAGCCCCGACATCGATTTTTTTTTTTGGGGATCGGGGCTAGACCGGTTCGGCCCACTGGCCAACCTTAGAATCAACTGAGATCTATTGGTTATGCATCAGTTCTACAAAACTATCTAGCAATAGTTAACTTAACCCTTGGCTTGTATACTACAAATGACTTAGTTCACAACTCCTATAATATATACTAAGCACTATGGAGAAAGTAAATCTGAATCGTGTCTAAGTATATTTACTAGGTGGTGCGAGTTTACTATACATGCGGTATCATCTGGAGGAAACTCAGATTCCCGTCGACCGGCTAAATCGTAGATACGGTTCTGACTACCGCCTGAACTAGAGGTTCCACCTCGACATCGACTCGCGGAAGTTTGGGACCCTCGACTTGAGGGGCATACTGAAGCAGATAATCTTGTTACTGAGTCCATTGGCTGGGCCATGCTACCTTGACCTCTGTCCGGACAGTCCCTCATCATGTGACCACGACCACACGTATAAAGAGCGGTCGATCCTAGCATGCATCTTCCATAATGCCATCTGCCGCAAGTACCACAACACGGAGGGGAATATCCCATCTGATTTAAACTATGCTGCCTCTACAAGCCTGATACTCGTGAGCTCTGACCTGGTCCCAACAGAATATAACCCTGTGACTGAGAGCATTGCGGTCTAGGTGGGAGTGTGAACTATCATGGCCTGGAACTGACCTGGGGCTCCTTTGAGGCCCATTAATTCTTGTCCTTTTATGTTGCTCTCTTTCCATCCATTCAGTAATCGATTGCTGAAGGAGACAATCTTCCAAATTCTGAGTGAAGGTTTGTATGTGAGAGATATCCATACTTTCATACACAACAGTTGTATTACATGCCTCAACATACTTCGGTGCTAGACTTGATATGAATTAGTGAATCTGAGCATGCATAGTATCAACAAAAGTTGGGGCATACCTTGCCAAGAAATCAAATCGGAGACTATACTCCCAAACGCTCATATTCCCCTGCTGAAGAGTCAAAAATTAGTCGACTCGAGCCTCTCAGATCTCCAAAGGCAGAAAATGGTCCAGAAAGGCATCTACAAACTCTTCCCAAATATCCAACGGGGCATCCTCTCCCCTACACCGCTCTCATGCCTCATACCAGAGGACAACAATATCTCACAACCTAAAGGTCGTTAACTCTAATGCTTCCTTCTCTGTAGCATGCATAACTCTGAAAACCCGGTGAAGATAGTCCGTGAAATTCTATTGATCCTCATTCGCATTTGACCCTGTGAACTCTGGAGGGTTCAATAGTATGAACTCCCTAACCCTTGAACTCCCGGGCCCTTCTAGAGCTCTAGTGCTAGCTAGCACTCCGAACTGTCTTTGTGTCGCTACTATCTGAGCTAGCAAGTGCACCACACTCATGATATCTTGATCCGGGGGTACATGAAGAGGGACTGGAGGCTGAACTGGTGGCACTGCATCTCCAAGAAGCTCCTACGGGAGTGGAGGAGGTGTGGGTGGTTGATGAGATGTCTCTCCCTAGAACTTAAGTCGGTTGTCATTGTCAGGCGGTGCCCGACTCGTACTATCTCCTACCTCTACACCAATTCTTTGAGTAGCTGAAGCTCACTTAGTATTAGTCATCTTTGAACGATCTGTATCGAAAAAATATATTAGACTTGACTTGCTTATACTAAGCTCTATAGCACGATCTGAGATCATAAAGAAAGGTAATCAACTTCTAAATTCCTTGTAGTCTCTTGTCTATAAATATGGTGCACAACACATGTATAAACAAGACTCTACTAGACACGGTTGTAAACTCCCTAAGACTGACCTGCTCTGATACCAATTTGTCACACCCCAACCAAGGTCAGGTGTGGCTGGCACCCGGTACCTTGCTAGGTCCGAGTGTACCGAACTGAACCATAATCTGAGCCTTAAAGACGGACTGGGCCATGGAGGCCCTACTGTAAAAGCAATCTCGACTTAGGCTGACAAGGTCGTATACTGAAATATCTATAAATAGGAATCAACTTGACTAAGGGATTGTCCCCGCTCACATATATACATGACTGGGCAGCCAACAAGGCCTACCCTAGTCCCTGCACGCAGCAAAATCCAAAATAGACTATATACAAGGGCCGACTAGGCCACATACTGACACTACTATATATACAACACGTCTACAAGCCTCTAACGAGTCATAACTGTATTATGATCGGGACAGTGCCCCAACCTACCCCTGATCTGTAATATATCAAAAGCTAGACCTAGCAACACCGAATGATCTAAAGCTTACCACAAAAGTTGTTACTCGGTAGGTCCTACTAATGTGATCCTTCTTGCAACTTGTCTAAACTTGTGACATGAACACAGTGTCCCCAGGAAAAGGGACATCAGTACGAGATAATGTACTGAGTATGTAAAGTGACTGAAACTAAACCGAATTAAAATGTAATATAATCTGAAAATATATAAACTACAGAACTGTTAAAGGAAAACTGGCTAGGCTTACATGTATTTGTAGTTTATTAACTACACATCCTATATTCATTACTTAGCCTTCTATAAGGCATTTAGATATAAATAAATAGCCCCGAAGGCAAGTTGTGTTTGTATAGCCCCGAAGGCAAGCTGTATTTGTATAGCCCCAAAGGCAAGCGCACGACTATATAGCCCTAAAGGAAACTTGTATATGTGTAGCCCCATAGGCAATCTGTATGGCCAATAGCCCCAGAGGCAATCTGTCATAGCCCCGAAGGCAAACACCATAGCCCCGAAGGCAACTTTACTTCTCTATAGTCTATAGTCATGCTTTCTATTATTTTACGTACTTGGCTAAATGTGGCTAACTATAACTCGTTCTCAATAAGGAAGGACTACTAGGATAGGGTCATGGTAACCCAATTATGACTTCTGTAACTAGCACATCATTGTGCGATGGAGTCGGAACTATCTCGTTGAGAAAATTATGCCAAAAAAAAAGAGGGATCGCATTCACATACCTTGGAATATTTTTCCCGATCAAAGCGATGAAACCAGCCTGCAACGCACCTCAATCTATGCCAAAACAAGTACACAACATCACTATCATAGCTAGCGGCAACTACAATCGTCGACAAGTTCGATTCATAATTAAACTTAGTTTTTTTCCTCCTTTCTTTAACTCCTACCTCCATCACCAACCCAATAATGGAAAATCATGATAACCACCATATAAACATCATACTCAACTTATTTTTAACAATCTCTAGCCACAAGGGCAACAACAACTCTTTTATTTTGCCGCAACACCCTCTTATGGCTTTCAACATGAGTTCTTTATCAATACTCAAGAATTTGTACTCTTTATGACTTAATTATAACTCCCAAAATCTCAAGAATATAAAGGAGGTGGGATTCCTTACCTTCAAGCTCAAGACCAGCTTATAACCTGGGCATACTTCCTCGCGAATGATCCTCCAATTCGAGCACAAAAGAGAGGAACATGATCTACCGAGCTTTACAACTTCTTCGACACTTGAATCACTTGCTAAGCCTTGAATTTCACTCTAGAACCCTATGATAACCTTGGAAGAACCCTAGGAGAGCTTAAGGACTTGTCTAGGGTTTGATCTAGTGAGAAATGAAATAACAAATGAAGTCACCGCTTAAGGCTATTTATAGAAGTTTCCTACCGCATATGGTGGCAGAAACTCCATAAAATGGTCAGGCTTAAAATGTGTCCATGTTCTGCGAGGCAGAATGGATATGCAATGTGAAACACTTAGCGTATCACCCGATCTTCGCCAAACTTCATCAAAATGTGATTAATTTGATTCCAATGGTATATAACAATCCATAAACCTTCTAAGCATCCATTCATATTGTAAATGACCCCGGAATGGCGGTTGGTTCATCGGAGCTCGATTCTATTAATCATACGCTTAAACGTGCACAAAATGATGGGGGTAACTTAGAGTCTTTTAGCTATCCTTCCAATCTCTGCCCTAGGCTTTCCTTGACCATTTACGGCCAACGTAACTTTTCTCATCTCACATCAGTTCAACACGATGTACACCATGTAAATATTGCAAGTACGAAGGGCTTTACCCTAGCTTAGATTAGAGTAACTGCCCCCAGAAGGTCAGTGAGGTTCCTGCTATGGTGAAGTGAAAGATCTTTCACTATAGTGGGAAGAAGACATGTGGGAGTGAGCGGAGCGAGAGCAAAGCAAGCTCTAGTGGTGGGTGTTTTCGCAGTCCTATTTCATCGACATAGTCATAAGTAATGGATGTTGTAAACACACAAGTGAAAGACAAACGAATAAGATACGTAGAGCGTGAACCAAGGTTCATAGGCGGATCAAAGTCGAAAGGAAAAACAACTCATACTCTCACGACTTCTTTGGTTTTCAACTCGACCTTCCTCAATCTTTCCAAGGGAACCATCTTCCTTAGTTTAGGCTCCCTACCTTAAGGTATACTTGACATATGAAATTACGGGGTGTAACATCAAGTATCGTGGTCTGCAGGAACACCTCCAAAAAAGATTGAGTTTTTTTGCTTGTTTAATGCCAGACTAGAGGTATAAGAGAAATGTTGAAAACAAGCAAATAGTAGGTTCACTGATCCCAAATCACCTCTACAAAACAAAAGAAGATCATCAGCAAATCCTAGTTGGACCAGTTCCAATTTCTCACATCTGGTTAGGTAATTAAAATATGGGATGAGGCTCAAGTTGTTGACCATTCTAGTGAGGTATTCCATAGCAAGCACAAATGGTAATGGATAGAGGATCCACCTACCTAAGTCCCCTCTTTGCAGGAAATGGTTCGGTAGGATCTCTCTGTCTAAATCCCCAATCAAAAATTATTTTTAATAAAGATCTATGTGTTTCTTTTACTAAAACCTTTTAAGTTGTTTTTATTAGTAACAAATTTCGTTTTTAAAAAGCAATCAAGATAGCTTTTTTCTGGAGAAATTTATCATTCCAAATGCTAAAATATGAGATTTAGATGGCATTATGGTCTGTAATTTGAAACATGCTTCTTTTTTACAACATTGACACATGATATAATGCACTAGTGGAAATGAGTTGTATATATGGAGATTTTAACAACTCCACATTTCCAGCTAACATCTCTTGTTACTTTGAGCTAGTTGAAATTGCATGCCCATTTTCAAGAACTAAATTTGTTTCCATAAAATGTGTTAACAAAGATTATAAAATATTATGAGGCCGAGTTGATTATTCACAAGGTCACTCGACTAATAGAAATTGCATGCCTTCTGAGTAATTTAATTACTCCTACGAGACCATGTATGATAGTCCTCTCCGTGGATAAGGTCTCCCTCATGTGACAATAACACCCAAGTTCAATTTTATGTTGTTGAATTATTGTTTTGAAATTGATCCAAGAGAATAAATCTCAAATTATCATTTTTCACTTAGACTAATTGGGATTCATCCTATGAACTAATGAATGAATGTCCCAAATCGAACTAATGAACTAATGAATGAATGTCCCAGATCTCCATGAGATGATTTGGATCTCAAATATGTGTACTTCCATAAATAGGGCAAATGGTTTACACATTTTAGTCCATGTATCATGTATGCCTAAACATTTATGTCAAGCACTGCAGTAGCACTTTTCATGTTCGAATTTAAGGTAAGTGAAGATCTTCCTTAAATGCTTGTTCCCTAAAATTGGAGTGGAGCGTGATTGTCATCTGACACTAACTAACCGTTGAGCGAACGCTATCTGATTTAAGGAGAAATGCCAACTTAATAAGTGATAACTAATAAATCAATCATGAAATTGAATACTAAAATTGAGACTGCAATCCATAATACTCACTAGGCTAAGTCATGAGCTTATAAGAATATGAAACACATAATCATTCTCGCGACATTTCCCAAGTTACTGAAAAGTGTAAGACAAATAGTAAAGATTGAACACCGTAGTAGATGACGGAGCTAAACTGAGATGAGGTTTGAATCTAGCTAGTTGTTTCAGTAACGTAATCAACCATGTCTGCATCCAAGAATATGTAAGCAAGTCCCCACCGGATAAATACCACTGATATGATATTTCATTAAGTCTCGTAGACTACCTCCTAAAAGGTGAAGCAACACTTTCTGAGGTAAAATATAATTAAACAGGAATGTACAATTCACAAGTAAGCATATAAATCATTCAATATTTGAAAAATGATGTAAGCTGATAACTTAGACTAAAAGTTGATAGTTAATAGTTGAAGTTGAAGTTGGAGATTATGTTACCTTAAAAAGTATATCTTTTCTGAAAAAGAGTTACACACATTAACCCTGCATACGTGAGATCTAGTGATACATGCGGAGAAGTGTCAGTCTATATATCTTCCCAACAAAAAATAGCCCCTACAAGCGTGAGGTAGCTAACCTTGACCCTCATGGCACTCAAGCAAAGGCAGATCGGCTAACTCTCCCTTCTGAGGCTGGATGTGATCACATTATTAGTTGAACATGAACTGAGCATAAATATTACAAGCAATTGCACATAACAAGCAGTGAAGCACATGAGCATATATATTTTTAAAAACTAAGCCAAATAACACACGAGTTACGTAAGACGATATATATCACATGTATTTATGTTATTTTCTTGCTTTAAATCTCAATTGAGTAAAAACATGATGAACTAAGCACTCGTTTGCTCCCATAAATACACAAGATACAAAAATGGTGTATCTTTGACACGTTTTTTACAAACATTGGAGTGTAAAGGCTGACGCATAAATGATGGATATATAAAAAGGAGTTGATAACAAGCTCATAACGTAAACTATTAAGTAACTTGTTTGGCCAAGCTTTTGAGAAGCCGAATGTGTTAACATTTTTCTTTTTAAAAAGTATTTATTTTAGAAAATTGAGGTATTTGATCAAAAAAATTAGGAATTAAATAAGTGTTCTTGAGTAGAAGCTGAAAATAAATAGCTTTTTCTCGAAAGCACTTTGAATCTTGATAAAATATAAATTATTGCTCTAGTATTAATAAAAATATATTTTTTTAAATTGATTAACTAAACATAAAATGCTATTACCGAAAAACATTTCTTTAACTTCTTTTTTTCAAAATAAATTAAGTTTTAAAAGTTTGTCCAAAATCAAGAAGCTCTTGTGTATAACTATTAAGCCAAGGAAAAATCAAAGAAAAAACAAGGAGGAGAAAGAAAGCAAAAGATCTAACAATAACAAAACCAAAACAAAGCTCGTTGTCCTCTTCTTCTACCACTTTCCCCTTTCTCTCAACCGCCGAAACCCTAATTATCTTCCTCTACCCGACCCGCACATATTCCTTTCACTTCTCTCTCTAAATCCACATATTTCTAATTTCAAACCTATATGCACATATAGATATAGTAGCAACGTCGATATATAATTATATACTTACATGTATAGAGATCGAGGAGGTGGTGGTGGTGGTGGTGGTTCATGGAATTCAGAGATGGTAGGTGGACCGTTCGATCGGAAACGAATCAACGAGGCGTTGGATAAGCATTTAGAGAAGTTATCGCCATCTACATCTAGGTCGTTGAAGGATAAGGCTGTTCCTTCCACGTCAGCTGGTGGTGGTGGTGGTGCTGGCAAATTGCATTTCGATCATCGAAACACTAATAAAAGCAAGTGCTCCGATGGTTAGGATCTATTTAAACATTTTACATTTTTAGAAGCATTGGATTTTGCTTTTATATTGGGTAAAAGTTGTAGTCTTTAGGTGTCGTTTGGTTGTTGGTTAAAGTTATGCAGGGATTAGTTATAACAACTAAAATGCTAACAAACATCGTACTAGTTATGCTGATTTTAATACATGAATACTTCATTTCCTAACCAGCAAATGTGAAATCGTATTTTGATCATCGAAATACCAATAAAAGCAAGTGCTTCGATAGTTAGGATCTATTTATGGGAAAAAGAAAATTCATTTTACATTATTAGAAAGCACTGCATTTGCTTTTAGTGGGTAAAAGTTGTAGTCTTTATGTGTCATTTGGTTGCTGGTTAGATTTATGCAAAATAGTAAGCCGGTAAACAAACACCGTACTTCATGTGCTGAATTTTATACATAGCAACTAAAATGCTACCAAACATGGTACTAGTTAGGTTGATTTTAGGATCTATTTATGGGGAAACAAATTTCCTTTTTCCGCGATTATAACATTTTACGTTATTAGAAATCGTTGCATTTTGCTTTTATTTGGTAAAAGATTACTCCGTCCGTCCTAATTTAAGTGTCTTAGTTTGACTTGACACGGAGTTTAAGAAATATAGAGTCTTTTTAATCTTGTGGTTCTAAATTAAAGATGTGTAATGTATTAAAATAAATCCTTTTGATTTTGTGGTTTTAAACTTTCCATGTAAACTTACTAAATATAGAAAGAGACATTCTTTTTGGGACAGACCAAAAATAAAAGTAAGACACTTAAATTGGGACGCAAGAAGTAGTATTTAGGACTTAACTATATATGATAATTCATTTCCTGACCAGCAACCAAACGACCCTTAGTGGTTAACTATTCATATCATTTTCTGTTGATGGATTAGAGGATTCCAGCTGTTTTGCTTTAGCATGTTTTAATAGACATGTGATTTTGGGAGTAATTGGTGTAAATGAGTTTTTTACCTTTGAACTCAAAACTAGGGAGAAGGGTCAAATTTGCCCTCCATTTTAAAAAAAAATTCCTTAATTGCGTGACACACGGTATCACCGGGTGCTAAGCTTCCACCGTTTAAAAATAAGGGCAAATTTGTTCCATTTCGCGTAGTTCGGGGCAAATTTGACCCTTTTCCCTAGATAGAATAAGAGTTAATGAGTTTTATCTGCTAAATTTGGCTAAATTTGGGTAAAAGTTGTGGTCTATAGGGGGCGTTTGGTTGCTGGTTAGAATTGTGCAGAATTATAAGCCGGTAACCAAAACACCGTACTTTATGTGCTGGATTTTATACATAGCAACTAAAACGCTACCAAACATGATACTACTAGTTATGCTGATTTTAATACACGAGTAATTCATTTCCTAACCAGCAAATGTGCTGGAAAATCGCATTTCGTTCATCACAATACCACTAAAAGCAAGTGCTCCGATGGTTAGGATCTATTTATTGGAAAAAAGTTTCCTTTTCCGCGATCAAACATTTTACATTTTTAGCGAGCATTGGATTTTTTTTTTGTTGGGTAAAAGCTGTAGTATTTAGTGCTTAAATATTCATATCATCTATGCTGATAGATTAGAGCCTAGTTGATCCAGCTGTTTTGCTTTAACATGTGTGATTTTGGGAGTTACTGCTGGGAATGAACTTTTTAGGCTTTAGTTATGATTTAATACCATGTTTTTATCTAGTTCCTTCTCTCTTTTTTTCTTTAAATAATGGTTTTGATTGTTGTTGGTCATGCTTAGAAGCAGGAAAGATATACCATTTTCTTTTTTATTGCGGCTTTGGCTGTAAAGTGTTTTTTTTTGGGAGCTTAATCCGTTTTTACCTTTGCATTGATATGAAATTAGTAATAGAACTGATCAAGATCCACTTTTTGCATAGATATGTATAGGGGCATCTTTGGTGCGTTTTAGTCGTTCTTGTAGAAAAATTGCTTCCGTTCCCCTTTCTTTGATATAATATAGTACTTGTTTGGAAGTAATAGATGTATTCCTTTTATCCAAAAAGCATCATGGAATGAATTCAGATAAAGCTTTATCAAGTGACAAAGGGTGAACACTGAACATGGATGAAATGAGTGTGACCCAAAAATCTACTTTGGTTGTGGTTCTTTGTGGATGTTTCCGAATTGTATTTCCGATGTTATTAGATTCTCCACATGACGATAGAAAGATTATCCTTGTGGTTTCATATGTAATTTTCTGGTTGCACAGAGTCGATCCTTATTGATGGCTTATAAAGTTGAGTTCTTTTCTAAAGATCTTTTGTGACTTTGTGTTGTGATATGCAATCATAAGTTTAGGCTAGACTTCTATGGTATTTTTATGCTAGTATTAGTGAACATAAATAGCTTCAGTATCAATCACTTGTAATCTTGATACTTCATATGGTGTATTTCCATAACTTATTACTATAAGATTATGTATATTTTTTCTGTCTTGAATTATTTATCCTGTTTAACCTTGGCCTTTTATGTTTGGATTAAAAAAACTTCAGCCTTTTAAGTAGAAATATTTCTGTTTTACTTATAGTTCGTTCTTGATGTTAAGTTGTGGAAAGCTTGTAGCAAACATTTTCCTGAACAAAATACATATTTAAGTTTCTCGAAACGCACTCCTTTTTGTTTTGTATAGTATGACATACTATGCAGACCCATAACTCACTATGACACTATCATTGCATTTAAAAAGCGATGGGAGTACATTCTCATGTTTATGTACTTTGTAGAGGAATCTGAAACGGACAGTGAAGAGTCTGGTGTTAGTGGTTCTGATGGGGATGATACTTCATGGATTTCTTGGTTTTGTAACCTGCGTGGTAATGAGTTCTTCTGTGAAGTTGATGATGATTACATTCAAGATGATTTTAACCTCTGTGGATTAAACAGTCAAGTTCCCTACTACGACTATGCACTTGACCTCATCCTTGATGTTGAGTCCTCCCATGGTAGGTATTTTCTCTCTTGTTTATATTACTTCATATTTTATTATGAATTTCCAGAGAAATGATTTTGGGTCTTATCTTTTCAATTGAAGGATATATTTTTTTGTTCTTCTGAATCTATTGGGTTCATTTTTTTTGTTTCCTTTGGACTATCTCCACAAATTAGTATCTGTAGTTAAGTGAAATGTGGAGAACTACTCAGGTTTACTTGATATGCTTTAGGTTGATTGGGACAACTTTATATAAAGGCTGACAGAAATAAGTGAGTTAAAATTGAGTCACGGTCCCATTCTGAAAAAAATAAATAGATAAATAAATTTTTGAGTCACGCTATACCAGGTTCATCCAACTGGTGTAGGCTATATCCATCTTATTATGACATGTAGAAATGCTCATATATAGATATTTGTATAAATTTAATTGTTAAGTAAGGTTTTGGAGGAATGTTTTTTTGTCATTGCCCATGTTTGATGTGACATTCATGCCACATATGTAGCAATTTTAAGTTAAAGTCAGTGAACGTTTACTTGATAGATAGAAATAGTCATGCCCTATGTCTCAGCAAGTCTTGTATTCTATCTCCCATCTCATTGGAAAGTAAAAAAAAAAAAAAAAAGCAACACCCTTCCCTCCCAAACCCCCAAAAAAAAGATGGGAAGGGGGGGGGGGGGGTCCTGTTTACCTTCGCTAACTGCTGATAGAACTTACAATGAGCTGCTTCTTTTCAATTAGGAAATCAAAATTTCCTCTGGTATTATGGCATGTTTTGCAATGAAAGTTTGTTATATACTTTTTATCTGTTCTCGTTTTACCCCCTTCTCTTTTGTGTATTTTCTTGTTTGATGGTGCCAAAAGTTGAAGGGAATCCCTTTTCTTTGTTTTAATTTATGTTTAGTCTCTTCTGTGGATGGACAGATTTAATTTCTCTGTCAGTTTTCTAGCTTATCAGTTCCAGTTCTTAATGACTTGCACTAGAAAAACAATACTCCTTCCACTCCCAATGTACATTACTTGTAATTTTCAGACATCCAAAATTGTTTTGACGCCTATTTATTTTAATACTGCAGTTATAAAATACAAGAACACATTCATGAAATTGTTCACATTTTAACATTTGATGTGATACCTTTGCAAACTAACTTCTCAACATCTATATTAATATTTTCTTTTCACCAACTCCAATGTAATATTTATATCATATTAGTATCTTAAACTATCTGTCCAGTCAAATACCATCACATGAAACGGAATGGGGAGTAACTAAAACTACAAGTTGATTACAACACCCCCTTTTTGTGTATTCTGATGATCCAATTTGAGCTATCAGCAGAAACAAATTAATTTAGATTATCCAAAACAAAAATAGTGGTATTTGCTAGCAACAACTTGCTCCAATCACACTGGGGAATTTTGTGGTGTTCTCGGTTGTTTTCAAAACTCGATCTTCAATGGGCGGTGTGGAGCTCAATGTGTTTAAAGGAATCCAGTTGGTGATCGACTAATAGCACCTGAAACAGTAAACATAAATCCGTTACAGTTCTCAATAAATGCATTAGAAAACTGACCTGTATTTATCTTAAAACTCACGAATAAGTATCAAACATGTAATGCTGCGTATGTATGGGTGGTGACATTGCTAGTTGGGGCCTAGGGTTTGAAATAGTTGGCCTACAATTGGGATAGGCCAAGAAAAGCTGGATCAGATTAGAAGAAATTTTCTTTGGGAAGGCAATAGCAAGGATCATAAATTCCACCTGGTTAAATGGCCCAAAGTCATAAGTTTAGGGGGTGTCACCATTCACAACAGGTGCATGTTGCTTAAGTACCACTGGAGATTCAATATGGTGAATCCTGGAATATGGAGAGAGGTGATCATACCTAGCATGGCATGCTTAATCACTAGTGTACTAAGCAGTCAAGAAGTCCTCATGGTACAGGCCCATGGAAAAACATTTCTCAGCTTGGAAGGATTTTGCCCCCAACATTCACTTCAAAGTAGGGAATGCAGCCATAAACTTCTAGCATAACAACTGGCTGGGCAATCCCCTAAAGAATGAGTTCCCACATCTCTCCCTAATCGCAAGAAATCCTAATTCAACAGTGGCTGAAAACAGAGAAGGAAATGCCTGGAATCTACAACTAAGAAGAAAACCTCAAGACTGGGAAATAGAGAGTTTCATGGAGCTACTATCAAGGTTGGAAAATTGCAGTCCGAACCCTCAGGTGAGGGACTCAATAGCCTGGAACAACTCAAATGATAAAGTGTATTCATGCAAGTCAGGTTACACTCACTTCATTTCTAGGAATAATTGACTCATGGCCATGGAAGTTTATCTGGAAAACTGAACTCCCCCCTAAAGTAATCTGCTTTAGTTGGACAGTTTTTTGGCAGGAAGAGTTCCAGCCTTTGTTGCCCCTCGGTAGAGTGAGTTACATGAAGCATGTTTGACCCAAGACAATCTGAGAAGAAGTAAATTACAATTGGCAAATAGATGTTACATGTGTCATTCCAGTAGGGTTCGGACTGCAATTTTCCAACCTTGATAGTAGGTACTTCCAAAGTCGTAGTTTTTGTACTTCCCTGTCTCTATTTTATGCGACCAAGAATATTGTCATATATCCAAAATGCAACATCATCTTTCATTATTAAGACAGTTGCAGTTTGTCAATTTTTGCCTGCTTTGAATAGGTGATATGTTCACAGAGGAGCAGAATGAATTGGTTGAATCGGCGGCAGAGATGTTGTATGGTTTGATTCATGTTCGGTACATTTTGAGTAGCAAGGGAATAGCCGCAATGGTAATTTCTTGTCCATATTTCTCTAGTTTACTTTAATGTTTTCCTCTTGGTCTTTCATTTTTTCCTCTAGTTTACCGTGTAACATGTCCATGAAATGGTAGTACCTAATATGCCAAACCTTTCAGTTGGAGAAGTACAAAAACTACGACTTTGGAAGATGCCCGCAAGTTTATTGCAGTGGACAGCCTTGTCTTCCTGTTGGTCAATCGGATATTCCGCGAGGAAGTACTGTAAAAATATACTGTCCGAAGTGTGAAGACATTTATTACCCTCGATCAAAGTACCAAGGCAGTATCCTTTTCTGCTGCCACTTTTTGATGCGCTCTTTCTCTCTACACACAAACCTAAATTGCATATCAATTTTGAGATAGGTCTGCTCATGAAATGCATATTGGTGTTTGTTTGCTTGCTTGAGTAGCATATTTCTATTTTGGATACGATTTCCTCAACTGTTCAAGATATTGATGGAGCTTACTTTGGGACAACATTTCCTCATCTCTTCTTGATGACTTGCGGACACCTCAAGCCGCAAAAACCAACACAAAATTATATCCCCAGAGTGTTTGGTTTCAAGCTCCACAAGACTTGACAGTAAAGCCCGTTATGATGTTGTGAACAGATCAAACTTTCTGCCAGTAATGATTCTTGCCAGGTGACATTTGATGTACAATTCGTTGCGGTAAAGACAGGTGAAGCAGAAGACTTCTTGATAATTATGAAACGTTCATTGATGAAAAGGCAGCTTGAGCAATCTGTCGGGTGAAATTTGTTCCTTAAATATCATCATGGAATTTTTTACAAGAGCATGTGTAAGCTTGTTTCATTACTAGTTTGAGAATTGATTTATAATTCCTCATCGACCACTTTTCGTGGCCCTGCGATGATCCTTTCATCCCCCTTCAGTACTTACCTCTACCATTTTCCAACAGAGGGTATTCATCAGGATTATAGACTAGGGCCTCCTTTCTTTCTAGGACAATTTCCAGTTGTAATGATGTGATGGTATTAAAAAGGTTGTCCAAGCTGAAGAAGATGTATTCCAAGACATAAATTATGGGACTTTTAGTGAAGCTACAACCAACCTCTTCATCCAAAAAAAAAAGAAAGAAAAACAACCTGGAAATTGCTATTATAACTAGGGATTACTACTTTCTATTACATTGAACGGGTCAATAATGAATACATTAAATTATTGGTAGTTCTAAATTCTAATTCACATTAAAAGTGTCTATATGGTTCGGTTTGAGTAAATTCTTCTCAAAAAAACATTAAACCAACTATGCTAGTTTGCTAAATTTATAAACTAATCAAACGAACATAAAAGTCGGTTTTTACGATTGTGATTTTTTTGGTTTTCTTTTCCATCACATTAATAATAGGTGCATGTCAACTGGAAGTTACTAATACAAATTAAAATTAAAAATATTCCCACTTTTTGTATATAGTTGAGCTAATGAATTCAATATCTCAATGTAGATGTTCTACACTGTCGACTCAGCATTTTTTCGTCTAACACCAAATTGAATCAAATGACTTCTCTTTAATAGTCATCCTTTATATCAACATTTTACTATAACAACTAATTTTCTTTTATATGTTAATATTTCACTATATATTCGGACAAACGACGAAGGCTTGATTGTATTTTAATTTTTATATAAACAAAAATTAGCACCAAATCAAGCCAAGTCGGTTCCAGGTTGAATTTTTAGTAGGGTTTAACTTAATTTTTCACTTCAATTTTTTGTTCTTTTGGTTTATCTTGTACACAATATATAAAGGTTGAATCCATCGCGGGCCCTTGTGGTTGATAAAAAATTTCACTTAAACACATCAAGTAAGCTTTGTTCTATTTAGACACTTTAGGTGGGTTCTTACTGTTCCATTTAGACACTTTGTTGACTCAACCAAAGATGTAAAGAGTGTGTAACATATTTGCCGATGACGTGACAAGTAGCCAATTAATTGATTTCATTTGGCATTTTGTGTCCGAAATAATAGTTAAAATAAATTATGAGAAAAAATATTTCTTTCAGCAAAGACTAAAAAATAAGAATATTTTCTTTAAAAACTCCACATTTTTCGACGGAAAGTGGATGGCTTTATTTTTTTCGGTGAACTTTTCTAAAATTTTCAGATCTATTTTTAGGCTGATTTATTAGGCCCGTCTGCCACTTTTATTTTTTCACTCTTTATTTTTTTTTTATTTAATTAAAGTATATGTCCATGAAAGAGAAAAGATGAAATATTTTCTGAAAAGTATTATTATTTGAGATTATTAACATCTTGTGGGGTGATTTTTTTTCTTTTTCTTGGCAACATTTTTTTTTAAAAAAACTAAAAATTCATTTTTGATATTGATTTTATACAGAGAATAGTGACGATCTTCATTTTTTCGGTGAGCAAACTAGCAATGGTGGAAGATTTGTTAATAGTAGAATATGAAGTGGAGAAGAAAGAAAAATAACAACAACATACCCAGTGTAATCCCACAAAGTGGGGTCTGGGAGGGTAGGATGTACGCAGACCTTACATCCACCTTTGTAGGGCAAAGAGGTTTTTCCGATAGACCCTCGACTCAAAAAGAATGTAGTCAATGCAAGATTGCAAGAAAATAAGACAACAGAAAATATCAAGATATAGAACAAATGAAGTAGTAATCACATAGAACTAATGATCTGCGCAATACCTAAATACTATTACTAAGAAAATGAGGAGATGGAAAGGCTAGCCCCTCACATACAAACTCAACTACCTACTAACTTTCTATCATAATCTTCGACCTCTATAACTTCCTATATATGGTCATGTCCTCAATCAGCTGGAGTTGCGCCATGTCCTATCTAATCCCCCTCCCCCCCCCCCATTTTTCTTCAACCTACATCTACCTCTACTAGTCCCTACGACCGCCAATCTCTCACACCTCCTAACTGGCGCATCCACACCCCTTCTCTTCACTGCCCGAACCATCTCAGTCGCGCTTCTCTCATCTTGTCGGCCACGGAGGCAACTCCAACCTTATCCCGTATAACTTCATTTCTAATCATATCTCTCCTGGAATGACCACATCTAATCATCCTCATTTTCTACCTTCATCTTCGGAACGTGTGCGTTCTTAACTAGCCAATATTCTTCCCCATACAACACTGATGGTCTAACCACCACTCTGTAGAACTTACCTTTCATCCTATGCGATATTTTCTTATCGCAAAGCACATGCAAGCCTCCATTTCATCCACCCTGCTTCAATACGGTGTATGACATCATCGTAATATCACCGTACCTTTTATTATGGATCCTAAATACTTGAAGCTCCCTTTTTTCGGTATAGCTTATCCCTCTATCTTCACTTTCACGTCTTTCTCGTGTGTCACTTCACTAAACATGCACTCCATGTACTCAGTCTTAGTCCAACTCAACCTAAAATCTTTAGACTCTAAAGTCGTTCTCCGAACTTTCAGCCTATCGTTAACGCCACTACGCATCTCATAGATCAAAATTATGACATCTGCAAATAGCATACACCACGGCACCTCATCTTGAATATATCGCGTTAATTCATCAATCACTAAGGCAAATAAAAACGGGCTAAGGGATTATCTCTGATGCAACACTATCACGACCGAAAAGTGTTCTGAATCACTTTCCACTGTCCTAACCCGGGTCTTGGCACCCTCGTACAAGTCCTTAATTGCCCTGATGTAGGCCACATGCACGCCCCTAGACTCTAAGCATCTCCAAAGGACCTCCCGAGGGACTTTATCATATGCATTCTCTAGATCAATGAACATGTGTAAGTCTCTCTTTTTGTCCCGATACTGCTCTAACAATCTCCTGACAAGATGAATAGATTTTGTAGTCGACCGCCTTGCATGAATCAGAACCTTTTTTCGGATATCGTCACATCCCTCCTCATCCTCATCTCGACCACTCTCTCCCAGACTTTCATAGTATAGCTTAGCAGCTTAATACCCCTATAGTTATTGTAGCTCTTAACATCACCCTTGTTCTTGTACAGCGGGATCATTGTACTCCACCTCCAATCCTCTGGCATCTTAGTTGTCCTAAGTATGACATTAAACAACCTAGTCAACCACCTTATACATGTCTCCCCTACACATTTCCAGAAGTCTACCGAAATCTCATATGGCCCAGTCGCTCTTCCCTTCTTCATCTTGCAGATAACCCCCTAACCTCTGTAGCCTTTATACGCCTACAATACCCAAAATCTCTATGACTCTCGGACTGCTCTAACTCCCATAACATGATATCCTTGTTCCCTTCTTCATTCAAGAGCTTATGGAAGTACGTATACCATCTCCGCCTAATGTGTGCCTCAACTATAAATACCTCACCATTCTCGTCCTTGATGCACTTCACTTGGTCTAGGTCACGATACTTTCTCTCTCATCTTTGCAAGCCTATATAGCTTACTATCCCCGCCTTTGCACTCGAGTTCTTTATAGAAGTGCTCAAAAGTTGTTGTTTTAGCCGCCGTGACCGCTAGTTTCGCTTCTTTATTCGCTGCCTTATACTACTCCTTATTCCTCCTCATTGACGCTTTCCACTAACGCCACATACGCAACCTTCTTGGCTTCTACTTTTCTTTGGACCTCCTCATTCCACCACCAGGCCCCTTCACGTCCACCTAATTTGTCCGTCGAGACCCCTAGCACCTCTCTAGCTGCTTTCCTAATCCATTTGGATGTCCTAGACCACATATTATCAGCGTCCCCACTACTCCCCAAATCCCCCATAGCCTCCAACTTCTCCCTCATCTCCTGATATTTGACCTTAGTCAGGCCTCCCCATCTAATCTGTGGTCGATCATCAGCAACCCTCTTCCTCTTCTTTATCTTGATCTCTAAGTCCATAACTATGAGCTTATGATGGGTTGTAAGATTCTCACTCGAGATAACCTTGCAGTCCTTGCAAACACTTCTATCACCCTTCTTATGGAGCATGTAATCTATTTGGGTCTTAGCTACCGCACTACGATAGGTCACCAGGTGATCCTCCATCTTTTGGAAGCTCGGATTAGCAATGACCAACTCAAAAGCATTCACGAAGTCTAAAAGGGAGACTCATCCCTCATTCTTATCCCCAAAACCGAACTCGCCATGCACATCATCATATCCTCCAGAGGTAGACCCTATGTGACCATTAAAATCTCCTTCTATTACTAGTTTCTCGGACTACGGGATACCCCTCACAACCTCGTCCAACTCCTCCCAAAAATGTCTTTTGTACTCCCCCGCCAAACCCGTCTGAGGATCATATGCATTAATTATGTTAAAAGTTATCCCTCCCAAAACTAGCTTAATGGACATCATCCTATCATTCACCCTCATAACCCCGACTACGTGATCCCTGAGATCCTTGTCCACTAAAATACCTACTCCATTCTCACCACTCGAGCGCCCTGAGTACCACAACTGAAAAGTGTCTCCTCCAAAGCTTTAGTTCCTACCCATTTGGTTTCTTGGACACAAGCTATATTGATCTTCCTCTTCTTAAGAATCTTCACTAATTCTAACAACTTGCCCGTCAAAGTCCCTATGTTCCAAGACCCTACTCTCAACCCATATGCTCATCTGGTCCTATTACCACTTCTGGCCCCTCCCCCGCCCCTGACCGAGAACACGACCTCAAACTACCATCATATTCGGAAGGCACTAATGTCGTATATAAAAGTAAAAGTAAAAATGGTAATCACCACGCCTAGAGAATAAGAAAAGATACATCAAAATAGGCAGGAAACAAAAATTGAGAATACAGGGGTAGGCAAACACTGAAATTCAAACAACGCAGCAAAACAATAAAGCAAAACTATCTAATATCAAGAGATGCATAACTATGTAATGCAATAGATACTATCAAATATGTTTCTCCAAATATTATGGTGCACTTACTAACAGAAAAAGAGCAAGCAGTAACCAGAGAACAAGAAATAGAGGAACACACAACGAAGAGATGAACACTTAACAAAGCAGATTACCCTAAAATCACTAACTAGAACAAGAAATATAGAGGAAACAAGAAAGGTACAGAGATGAAACAGGAATACGTTGATTTAAAAAACAGTCACACGAAAAGGATTTTAGAAATAAGTAGCAAGAACAAGAAATAAGAAGGAAAGGAGTGATAGAACGTGGTAGACGGCGTGACGGTGATGCAAGTGGGTTTGTCCCTTCGAACTGGAGATTCCATCCGATGAGACAGAGAAATTGCAGCGAGCAATTGTAGTGGGTACTATCCGGTGTGTTCTAGGGTTCCGTCTCCGGCTAGGGTCACTAGAGATAATACCCGCCGAAAAGGAAAAAGGAAAAAAAGGTGTTATGCCTCATAATTTCACGTCTAGTCGTGTCGTCGATTGACACCGGCATCCCGAGATGATATGTGACTTTACAGAAGGGTAATGAGGATTCACAACTTGTTTATAGAAGTATCGGGATGAATAGAAGTTAAACGGATCGAAAAGAATATGTTTCGACGAAATCAACAAGTTTCCCAAAATTACGGCCTAAAGGTACGGACCGTATAATATTTTTACGGACTGTACAAATTGGAATTTCCACCGTAATTTCTCTACAGAAATTCATGCTTCAGTTCTTATTATACGGTCCAAATATACAATTCGTACAAAAATGTACGGACCGTATATTTGCACTGTATAAAAGGGCGATGCATATTTCTTTTCTTGTATATAAATTATGTCCTCGACTTTGGGTCCTCATTTAACATCCATCCAGACCCTAGAACACCCATAACATTCTCCTAAGGACTCTCCATCAACTTGAAGCTAAATCCAAAGATAAACCACGCAAGTTCGACGTAAAGAATCATGTGGCTACCGCTAACTTTCTTTCTTACTTGTTGTGATGACTTAAGAGGTGTCTTGGTGTTGAAGTAAGCTAAGGAATAGAGGTTTATTCATATATTAGAGGTAAGTCTTATCTTCTATATTCTAATCTTAAGTTTATACAAGTGCTGGATTGAATTTTGTTGGAGGATTCTTGACGAAATTAGTAACTATTAAACTTGAACTTAAGCTATGTTGTGTGGGCTGTTTTTACATGATGTAAGCTACCAAACGGAATTGTTAAAGCATGGACAAGATTGTGGTGATGAGTAGGGTGGTAATGAAGGTTGTTGTTCTTGGATATGTTAAATTTGAACTATAAACGACCCTATGAAGTTATGCACACAAGTTGTTCGATAAAATGTCTAAATGAATTTCTCTATAAAATATGAAGTCGATATTGTACCAACCCTTTGTCTAATATAGATAATCGTCCGTAGAAGGTGTGAGGGCTTGTGTAACGTAAATAGCTTCATGGTGTGAGGACTTGTGGAACGTAAATAGCTTCGTGGATAAGGTATGTAAGGCTTACCTTTCTTTCTACCGGCATGATCATAAAGAAAATGTCAAAGGATAATAGTTCCGTATTCAAATTCAATTATTGATCAAATTGAGGTATAAGAAGCACGTCCATTCTTAGTATAAAGAATCATATGAATCTTATTCGTTCTTTTATTGTGATGAAATTCCCATACTCTATAAAGTCACTCTTATTTTGATGTATTATGATTGCTTGTAGGTTCCTGAAAGCTAAAGAAAATGGTAAGTGTTATTCCTTTGTATTAACTCATATAGAAAGGTACAATGATACGTTATCCGCATAAGGATAGTCGGAGGTGCAACGACTGTACGTCACTTTGACAGGCTTACAGAGTAGTCCATATTCCTCAAATGGTTCTCACATATATAGATATGATATTGATGATATTGCCCACAGAGGCCTATGGTGTTATTTACGCAGCTTATATAGATATGATATTGATAATATTGCCCAAAGAGGCCTATGACATTATTTTTGCAATATATATATATATATATATAATATTGATGATATTGCCCACGGAGGCCTATGACATTATTTACACAACTTATATAGATATAATACTAAAGATATTTCCCACAGAGGCCTACAGTGTTATAAATACGCGATTATATCCCATTTATGTACAGTATGGTTCTTAGCGACACTTCTAAGTTACAGGTTGTTGCTTTCAGTTTCCTTTTCACATTGATGCCTTTACTTACATCTATTTATGCCTTACATATTCAGTATATTCTTTCATACTGATGTCCCCTTTTTGGGGCGCTGCGTTTCATGCTCGCAGGTACAAATAGCTGGACGATGCTCATTTCTAGTAAGATCTTAGCTCGGCGGTAATATAAGAACTATCCACTTGTTTTGGATATGTTAGTCAGAGTTGGTATGTTTATATATATATACATTTACGGGTATGGCGCGTCCTTGTCCCGATTCTTAGAGGCTTGTAGACTAGTGGGTTATGTATTGTCGTTCTATATGGCATGGCCGGCCTTCTTATCAGTCTGGTAGTACTATTGTTATGGCCTTGCCGGTGTTCTTAGATTAGTTGTGGCGTTGTCAACCTTACGATATATGTACACATATTGGTTTTACTGTCATTTGTTCAAGTTGTTATTTCCAGTTTCTCTTATGATTGTCATTCTGAAGTCTTGTCGACCCAGACAGTTATATGTTCACGCTATGATATACATGTGGTACGCTCGGGCCGTTCAAGCACCGGGTGCCGACCACACCCAATTCCTACGGTAATGAATATGAGCGCAATTGAAATTCCTGGGGAGATTCCTTTCTTGTACGATAAAAAATGAATTTCACTCAATTACATTACTCTTAGAGAAACCCCAGCTACTCCAGGGAAGCGGGGGTGTGACAAACTTGGTATCAGAGAAGATCTGTCCTAAGGAGTCTGCAAGCCGTGTCTAGTAGAGTCTTATTTATGGGTGTGTTGTGCACCACACTTACAAACATGAGGCTACAAGGCATTTAGGGATGGTTTCTATTCTTTCATCTCATTGATCGTGCAGTAGAGCTGAGTTGTAAGGATTCGAATCTAACTCGTGCTTTATACATTTTTGGTACTTTCGGCTACCAGAAATACTCCGACCAGTTCGTATTCATGGCAAGTAAATGAAAGCCCCCCCCCCCCAAACGGGCTATTGATATGCCAGATGTGCGAGTGTTATACTATAGTCTTGGGGAATGGACATTTGAGATACATAGGAGATGATAAATACTTGGAAGGGTAAGGAGTTGGTTTTAGGATGCAAGAGAAGTAAGGTAAAGGAGGTGCAGAGTACCTGCATACAGGAGGTTATAAGGAAATTGTCATTCCTATAGGATAATGTAAGTATTGTTACCCCACTTCGCATAAGGGCAGAACCGCAATGAGAAGAACATATAGATATTGGGACTTAGTAGAGGTTAGAATAGTCCTTAATATGGACAGAATGGGGAAGATAACTACAGTTATGTCAAAGTCACTCATTTGGGCCATGTATACCCGACGTATCCAGAAATTGTGAGACGAAAATGACTTTTAAATAATCTTGATGCTCCAAGAGCCAAGAATTGACTCCATTGTATATAACGTAAATGTTTTCCTCACAAAAGTTTTTGCCTGGGGTAGGCAGAAACATTAAGTGCCTAGGAGATAAGGCTAATTAAAGAAGAGAAAGTTATAAGAAAGGGAATGTTTATTTGAACTAAGATAATAAATGAGATGGATAGCAAAGGAATGATATCAATATAAGTGGGACACTTTAGCAAATATGAAGAGCGATTGAGAGTCATACAATAAAGGTATGGTAAAATGACATAGTTCGTAGTCGAGTAAAATAGAAGACAATGATGAGTAAATGCTAAGTTGTGAAGATGGGTGCGTTATGAGACTAAGTGCCTATGATGAGACTCGGATAAATGAATATTAACTGAATATACCGATCATCTGATCTAACCTCATGAATTAGGAAATATCAACATCGGAAAAGTTTATGTTGGTTAGTCACCCTTCTAAATGACTATGCTAGGTGAATCTTGAATTTATGATATTATGTTACTCTGATGACTTTACTAAAGTCCAAGTTTGGTGGGAAACATGATGCAATGAAAATAAGTTATGAAGTTGGATGAAGGAAGTTTTGTTGGAGGATTAAAGAAGGTTATGAGAACCTACCGTCTCACGGTGAACCTCGTTGACATAAACAAGAAAGTATCTTATAAACACTCAACCCAAATGGTTACACTTTGCTCAAAAGAGTGGGCATGACCCCATAACGTTGCTAATAAGGATGGATCATTTCAAATAAGTCGTATTAAAGTTGGTTATGGAAACATTTAACGAGAATGCGTAGAACGATGCGCCTAGAATAATGACCTCGAGTTACAAGGGCGAGTACCCGAAGTAATAAAAGGCGGCATAAGTCATTTTCCTAGTTATCAATAAATTATATTGCTTACCGTTGAAAGTTACTTATCGAGATGTTAATAAGCTAAGCATGGATAAATGATGAAGTAAAAAGACCTTCAAATTTATTGAAAGATGTGTCATAATTCTAGAGACCTCGAGATAAGAGTAGTTGTTGAAACCAAAGATGGCAAGGACCTAAAGACAACTGAAGAGTGAGTAAAGAAAAGCGGAATATTTAATTAGTGTAAATGGAGTGATGTGATGAAATGCTGAGACAAGGGTAGGTATGCTAACGATAGAAAAATGAGCTATAACAAAAAAGATAAAAGTGAACGGAGTTATGACTATAAAGGTCTCGTTAAGGTGTGATTACGCCAAGGAAATATAATAACCCAATGTGGGAAAGGGACAGTAATGATTTCATTGACCAGAGGTGTTAGACTATCAACGTTTGAAAGGATCAGTATAAGACTGGTATTAAGGACAAGAACCCCCCTGCTGAGCTAAAGTGGGGAAATAAGAATAAGACGGTTGAATGATTGGATGATGAAAGGCCCGATTATGGCAGGACGAGATGATTTAGAAGAATTTTTGGATTATGTAAAGCTGCAAATCGAACTAAATTGTACGACGACTCGCAGGACGTATGTAGATAGGAATAATTATGGGTAAGGTGCAAGATATTTATACAAGAAAACCATAAAATGGGCTGATAAGTCTAAGAGTATTAGGAAGACGTGAAAAGGGTACATTAAGGGGTAGCGACCCTATGAAAAAGGTAAAATGTCATGCAAGGAAGGATAACTGCAAGCATCTTTGAATTGACAAAAATATATTTTGCATAATATAGATGGAGTAGGAGCCTATGGCTCAAAATGATTAATAAGTTCCTTCATAAGTGCTATTGACGAAAAATAGATGTAACCCCGGACTGGAAATGCCAATTGAAGGCAAGTGTAACTGAACATTTGAGACTCAGAACACTAGTATGAGGCATGAATAAACACAAGAGGACAAAGGCCCCAAGGGAAGTTACTCGAAGCTAAAGTGTAAAAGAGGAATCGATTGAGGCAACTAGTAATAGGCCATGTATGTGCACTAGGGTGTTTCAGAATGAATAACATATAGTGAGTAAGCAGAGGAAAAAGGGCAAGTGTTAACAACAGTAAGAAAAGGAATTCGTTTCTAGTTGTGAGTAATGAGAAAGTACGATAAGGTTTTGTTTCCAAATCCTAAATAAAAGTTTCAATGATGACAACTATGGGATATTCATGGTTGGGATAATATAAACTATAAGAATCCAATACTTTGAACGTTGAGTAAGGCTAAGTTTATGGAAGAAATGAGGGCTTAATGGATTTTGAAAGGGTCTTATGTATCGATAATCTTATCATTATGAATAGATAGTATGGAACCAGTCATATAACCGTAAGCAGATTGACAAGTGCGGAAGTCAAAAGGACAGGAATTAGTCTCGGAAATGTATCAATAAATAAGATAAATGCCTGACTAATAATTTGGAAGACAGTGGTCTTAAGATTCACAACCTGATAGAGTGACCCTTTGGATTGAACAATAAGGGATGTTAGGGTCAAGATCCCAATTTTAAAGGATTGTTAGAAACCATAACCATTGGTGTATTCTGAGGTGGCAGAGCCACGAAGCAAGACTTCGATCGCAATACTCTATCTACTTGGAATATACCAAGATATATTAAGGGGTTGAATGGATATACTAAGGAAATGACGTGAGAAAGGACCTTATAAAGGATGTAGCATGTGTGCTAATTACCAGCAAGTATGGTCGAAATACACAAGCTCGTAGCATCTCCTTGAGTGTCTGGATCGTACGCTCAGCCTGCCCGTCTGTCTGAGGGTGGAAAACTGTGCTAAGATTAAATTGGGTGCCTAAACCTTTTTGAAATGACTTTCAGAAGTTAGTTGTAAACTGAGCACCTCGGTCAGATATAATAGAAATAGGCATACCATGAAGGCGAACAATCTCCTTAACGTATTACTTCGCGTAGTCCTCGACTGTGTAGGTAGTTTTGAACGGCAGAAAATGAGCTGATTTGGTCAGTCTGTCGACAATTACCCAGATAGAATCAAACTTATATAAGAGTGAGGTAAACCCGTAACAAAATCCATATTAATCATTTTCCATTTCCACATCGGAATCTCAATGTTCTGAGTCAGATCACTGAGCTTTGGTGCTCTATTTTTACTTGCTGATAATTAGGACACTGAGCTACAAACTCAGCAATGCTTCTCTTCATGTTGTTCCACCAATAAATGCCCTTAAGATCATGATACATCTTAGTAGATCCAGGGTGAATGGAATATCGTGAGCAATGGACCTCCGTCATAATTCTATCTCGTAATCCCGCTACTTTTGGAACACATAAATGGCCCTAGTGCTTGAGAACCCTATGTTCGCCAATCTCAAATGTTGTGGTCTTCTTCTGTTGAATGCCTTCTCTCAGTTTTCTCAAACTGGGGTCTTCCCACTGCCGTTCCTTAACTTCCGACGTGAGGGACGACTCTAACATATTTCGAATCACAAAACCACAATTCCCCGTATCCATTAGTCGGACTCCCAAACTAGCTAGTTAATGGAGCTCTCTTACCAACTCCTTCCTTTCGACCTGCACCGGAGTTGAGGACTTACGACTGAACGTGTCTACTACAACATTAGCTTTACCGGGATGATATAAGATGTCCACATCATAATCCTTCAACAATTCAAGCCATCTTCTCTGTCTCAAGTTCAACTTTTTCTATTTAAATATGTTTTGCAGACTTTTATGATCCGTAAAAATATCTACATGAACACCATACAAGTAGTGCCGCCAAATCTTCAGTGCATAAATCACTACGGCCAACTCCAAATCGTGTGTCAGATAGTTTTTCTCATGTTTCCTCAATTGCCTTGAAGCATAGGCAGTCACTTTACCATGTTGCATTAGCACGCATCCTAAACCTACTCCTAAGGCATCATAATACACAACATAGCCTTCTGGACCCTCGGGGAGAGTAAGGACTGGTGTCGATGTTAGTTTTTCTTTTAACTCTTGGAAGCTCTACTCACAGGTATCAAACCACTGGAACTTTATGGCCTTTTGTGTCAACTTTGTTAATGGTGCTAATATAGTAGAAAACCCTTCTACAAACCTCCTATAATAGCCGACTAAGCCCAGAAAATTGCGAACCTCTGATTGAGTCGTGGGTCTCGGCCAATTCTTCACTGCTTCAATCTTCTGAGTGTCAACTCTTATGCCTTTATCTGACACTATATGACCAAGGAAAGCCACTGAATTTAACCAAAATTCACACTTGGAGAGCTTTGTATACAACTTATGATCCTAGAGCATCTGTAATACTATCCGCAAATGATCCACATGCTCTGCTTTCGGGTGAAAGTAAACCAGAATATCATCTATACATACTATCACAAATACATCCAGAAATGGGTGAAACACGTTCATTAGATCCATAAATGTTGTTGGTGCATTTGTAAGCCCAAATGACATCACTAAGAACTTGAAGTGCCCATACCTTGTTCTGAAAGCAGTTTTCGGAATGTCCTTCCCTTTGACCCTTAGTTGATGGTACCCCGACCTTAGGTCGATCTTTGAGAAGCATTTTGCACCTTGTAGCTGGTCAAACAAATCGTCAGTTCAGGGAAGAGGGTACTTGTTCTTGATAGTGACTTTGTTCAACTGTCGATAGTCGATACACATATGTAACGAACCATCTTTCTTTCGTACAAACAATATCGGCGCACCCCAAGAAGATATGATGGGCCTAATAAAGCCTTTCTTAAGCAGATCTTTTAGTTGCTCCTTTAATTATTTCAATATAGCTGGAGCCATTCTATAAGGAGGAATAGATATCGACTGAGTGTCCGGCAACACGTCTATACCGAACTTAATTTCCCTTTCGGGAGGAAGGCCTGGAAGTTCGTCTGGAAATACATCAAGAAACTCATTAACCACCGGAATTGATTGAGAAGTAGGTGGTTCGGCTTCAACATCCCTAGCCCGAACGATATGGTATATACAACCTTTGGAGATCATCTTCCTTGCCTTAAGGTATGAAATAAATCTACCTTTTGGCGACGCCGTATTACCCTTCCATTCAAGGAATGGCTCGCCTGGAAACTGGAATTTAACAATCTTTGTTCGACAATCAACATTAGTGTAGCACGATGTCAGCTAATCCATGCCCATAATAACATCGAAATCAATCATTTCTAATTCTATCAAATTTGCTACGGTCTGATGGTTACAAATTAATATTGCACAATTTCGATAGACCCGTCTAGCAACTACCGATTCACAAACTTGTGTAGATATCACAAATGGATCTTTTATCAACTCGGGCTCCATACCAAATTTATAGGCAATGAAAAGGGTGATATACGATAAATTAGAGCCTGGATCTAACAGCGCATACACATTAGATGAAAATACTAACAATATACCTATAATGACATCAAGTGATGACTCTTGATCCTGTCATCCTATCAATGCATAGATGCGATTCTGGCCCCTGCCTCTGCCTCGACCGGATGATGTCTGATGATTTTGCCCTGACGAGCATACTGAATGTGATGAAACTGCTGCAGATCCGACTGGCTGAGCCCTAATACCTTCGTCTCCTATCGGACATTCTCACCTAATATGACTAGATTCACCACAAGAATAACACACATTTGGTCCTTGTTGGCACGACCCTTGATGGGTTCTACCACACTGCTCGCATCGAGCCAACGGTGGCCTCATCTGAATAGAATCCCCACTATAATAAGACCCTAATGCTTGTGAACTCTGACCTGGTCCCGATTGAACATACCGATCATCCCTCGACCTTGAAAATGGTAATGATACGCTAGCTGATGGGTAGGATGGGCGTCTATTAAGCTGTGGTCTGGGCCCACCTCTTAACTCTTTTATGTCACCTACGGATCGAGCCTTCTTATGCTAGCCCTTTTCACGCTCTCGATCTACCCGTTGTTGTCTCGTACGATCCTCCAGATTCTGTGCATAAGCCTGAATTCGAGCAATATCTATATTCGAATTCAGAGAAGTCATAGTACACTCGTCGACTAAATGCGGCCCCTAAGCCAGTAACAAACCTATGTACATGGTCACTCATCTCAGTTATACTTGTAGGAGCATATCTGGCCAGTGAATTAAACTGCAAGCTATATTCTCGAACGCTTATATTGCCCTGCTCAAGACGTAGTAATCTATCATGCATGGCCCGTCGAAGCTCGACCAACAGAAAATGTTATAAGAAAGTCTCTGAAAACTCTCTCTATCCTGCTGGTGGAGCACGAGGTCCCCTAGATTGCTCTCATGTCTCATACCAGGTCACCGCGATGGCCCGCAGTCTACAAGAAGCAAATTTTACTGACTCAATATCGGTAGCATCCATTACCCGCAAGGTACGATGTACCTGATCCAGAAAACTTTATGGGTCTGCGTTCAAGTCCGATCCTGTGAATACCGGAGGGTCTAGATTGATGAAATCTCGGGCTCTCGCACTAGCAGCTCTATCAGAATGACTGGGAACCTGACGTTGGGCCTGAGCAGCCACTAATCGCGTCAATAACTATACAACACTTCGCATATTAAGATCCACATCTGGAGTATCAAGTAGAGGAACTGGGGGTATTGCAGCTCCACTAATTTCCTCTGAAGGTGGTGAAGTCAGGAAATCATACGAAGGAGTCGCACTGTGGGTCTCACTCTGGCCCTCGCTAGCGGGTGGCAATCGGCTAGTACCTTCGCCTGCAGCCGTATCCAACGCCCTCATACTCTTGAACTTCTTCCTTGCTGTAGGCATTGCTGGGATCATAAACATGAGACATATTAGGAATGAAATGCTTATAACTCAGTTTTACCGCACGATTCATGAGATGAAATAATGGAAATCATCCCTAAATGTCAGGTAGCCTCCTGCTTATAAGTGTGGTGCACAACACACCCATAAACAAGACTCTACTAGACACGACTTGTAGACTCCCTAGGACAGACATGCTATGATACCAAGTTTGTCACGATCCAAACCAGAGGGTCATGACGGGCATCCGGACCTAAACTGCCGAGTACCTCAAATCCTACATTTAACATCTAATCATAATTATCCGCGGCCACAAGGACCGTCACCCAGTAGAAAAAATAGGATTTAGGAACTTTTCCTAGAATCTGATACCATGTAAGAACTATTATTCCTTGATTATTTCATTCTAAAAGTGGTAGTAAATATATTATAATACAAACATAATCCTAGGCTACAATTACGGTAAGTAATGACTAAATATACATTTACCATATACAAATATACATAATTATGACCGAATATCTTATAAGAGGTAAACCAAATATAACTGCAAAGAGTATAATCTTGTAATTCAGGAAAATCAGAAAAAGGAAAAAAGTATAAAATATGAAGCAATCCGGAAGAATATCATTAAGGAATTATAAACAAAATAGAACATGGCATGAAAAGAATGTCATTGGCTTTTCTAGGAATGAAACTGTCATGTGCCCTGTGAGGTTTCGGAGTTAAAGAGTTCCTGAAGATATTGAAAAATAATTCTCAAGAAAGATGGCCAAACAGAAAGGAAAGGAATAATCCCTAAACTCAAACAAAGCAAAGATTTCTCCGTCAATTTTTTGGGTCTCAAAACTGGATAGTCATGATAAATATTAGCTATACTCTTTTCGAACAAATTAGAAAAAAATGCAAGCAATAGAAGAAAAAAAAGTTGAAAATCTACCTGTTCAAAACAACACAGAAATAATTACACTGAGGCCGACCTTCTTAAGTGGAATTGAACCAAATTGTGGAACGCCAAGAAGTAGCAACTAATAATCAAAGAACAAAGGTAAAAGTTTTAAAAAAAAATTGAAGAATAAAAGAAGTGAAGTGGTTAGAAATTAGAATACGAAAGGTTTGATTTGAATATATAAATCCCTTCACTTTGGCAGTTTATGTTACGGGATTCCGAAGGACCACATCCCTTTAATTCTTTGAAGGAGTAGATATTCGTACTGAAGCGACGTTTTAAGACTCTATGCGGCAGTTTTCTTTTCAATAAATAGGGTAATTAGATTTTTAAGTTAATAGGAGTATTATGGTAATTTGACTTTTATGTTTAGTAGTTCGTGCTTTTAATATACTATAGATAGATAGATACATTTACGGGTATGGCTGGGCTCTGTCTCGACCTAGTTGTTTGTTATATGACTCTTAGAGGCTTGTACACTAGTGAGTTATGTACTGTCGTTCTGTATGACCTGATCGACCTTTTTGTCAGTCTGCTAGTACTATTGTTATGGCCTTGCCGGCCTTCTGAGATTAGTTGTGGCCTTGTCGAACTTACGATATATATACATATGTTGGTTTTGATGTCATTTGTTCAAGTTGTTATTTCCAGTTTTTATTGTGATTGTCATTCTGAGGTCTTGTCGGCCCAGACAGTTATATGTTCACGCTATGATATACAGGTGGTACGCTCGGGCCGTTCAGGCGTCGGGTGCCGACCACCCCCTCCACCCCTCCTCCCGAAGCTGGGGTGTGACAGAAGGAGTGGAAGAGACGGGAAAAACATAGGGGAAAGGAGGAAAGATAGAGAGAGAAGAGACAGACCTTACCTGGACGCCGAAAACGGGGAGAATCGTCATTGCCGGTGGTGGGCAGATGAATGTTGTTGTGTGAAAATCACACAACTTGCCAAGTCTATAAAAAAGTGTCTAAATGGAACAGTAGGAGCCCACCTGAGGTATCTAAATGAAACTAAGGTTGTCCGAGGGGGCGGGTCCCGGTGGGACGGGACCCGGCGGGGCTGGGAAAAAGGTCGGGACCGATAGATGTCCCGTCCCCAGTCCCGCCGAAAAAGGGGATCGGTGTTGGCGGGGCGTGGTCGGGTCAGGTCCGAGATTCCATTTTTTAGACACTTAATTTTAAAAAAGCTGTGAATATAAACACTTAATAATTGAACAAGATAGTGTAATAAAAATATCCCAAGGCTGGTTTTGTGCCTCTTAAATTATTTAATAGAAATATAATTTTTTTGTAATACAATTTCAAAATTACAACTTTGTGGTGTTGTTCAAAAGTTGCAAATCACATAGTAAAATTGCAACTAAAAAAATTATATAGTTATAAACATTTTTTCTAATTTCTTCACAATGTCTTGTGGTTCTTCGGTTGGAAGTGGAATTTGTTAGTCAAATTAGTCGACGTCGCTTCCAGTTCCGTCGGACAAGATTGTGTTATAGTTTTCATCGTCTTCTTCGTTGATCTCTGGTTGACCGCACCTTCTACGCTCCACTCGTATCCAATCTCTGAATAAAACTGTAATCTCCAAGTTGTCTCCCGCTATTAAGTGTTTATGCTCTCCTATTTGAAATCTTCTGACAGAAAAAGTGCTTTCATACGTTGTTGATGACATTTGAATGTTCAACACATCTCGAGCCATCTTTGCTAATATCGAAAATGTCTTCTCATTTTTCCTCCACTATTTAAGCAAGTCTCCACGTCCTTCTTCATTGAGAACTGCTTGGTACGGTATAACACTCTGCAAAACAAAAAACATCAAACTTGCTAACTTGATTAGCAGTGGAACCACTAAACATTCTATTTCTAAGGCTTTCAATACTAGTCGCAGAAACAGCATGAAGAAGAAGAAGAAGAAGAAACAGCATGAAGAAGAATAAATGCAAAACAAAAAACATCAAACTTGCTAACTTGATTAGCAGTGGAACCACTAAACATTCTATTTCTAAGGCTTTCAATACTAGCCGCAGAAACAACATGAAGAAGAAGATCAAACTTGCTAACTTGATTAGCAGTGGAACCACTAAACATTTTATTTCTAAGGCTTTCAATACTAGCCGTAGAAACAACATGAATAAGAAGAAGAAGAAGAAGAATAATAATAAGAAGAAGAATAATAATAAGAAGAAGAAGCATGAAGAAGAAGAAACAGCATGAAGAAGAAGAAACAACATGAAGAAGAAGAAGAAGATTAGGATAATATATACCAGAAAATTCTTTAGTTGCTTGAAAAAATTTCTCTAAAAATCCAATAAGTTCTAAAAAAAATTCTCAATCATTATCTACAAGCATATCAGTTGGATTTCAATTATGGACGTTAAAAATAAAGGTATATGTCTTCTATAATCGTAAGCAACAAGTAGTTGTTCATATAGAGATTTTCACCTAGTCGCTACTTCTTCAGGATTTCGTGACAATTTTTTTATATTCTTTTTTTCTTTGTATTTTATTACTTCTAAAAATAAAGTTTATAGCAAATTGTACTTTATTAAGAATGTCTTCAAAAAGTGATAGACCATCCTTTACAACTAAGTTATAAATATGACACGCACATTTTATATGAAAATGATTAGAAAAAGATGGAATTAATAGATTTTTTAAAAGTCTCACAACATAATTATTAGAAGAAGCATTATCTAACGTAACAGTCAAAATTTTGTCAGTTATACCATAATTACTGCAAACTTCATGAATATTTTGTGCAATATAAATTCCAGTGTGCCTATCATCAATATATCTATATGCTAAAATACGTTTTTGCATAGACCGATTATGATATATCCAATGACATGTTACAGTTAAATAATCATTGTCGTTAGTACTACGGCCTATATCATAAGTGATAAGGCCAGGAAAATGATATAATGCATAACGTAAATACTGTTGATATTCATGTGCAAATTTAAAAATGTCTCTCCTAACAGTTGATCTAGGAAAATCGTTAAAAGCAGGATTATACATATCTCTTACGTAATGAATAAAACCAGGAGAGGAAGAAAATGCAAAAGGCAAACCCTCCACCGCAACTAATTTTGCTATTGATTCCCTATCTCTGTGTTTATCGTATTTAGGACCTACAATTCCCCCGTCGTCGGGTTAATTTGACCTTGCACTTGGTCCGGAACACTATGTGAACCTTGTTCCGACTCAGAGCGCATTGGCACACCCGATTTCATTCCACCTATCTTTGTGAAAGTTTTGTACATGTCTTAATAAACCTTCCGTCCCACTCTGACCTTTTCGATTTTAAATTGATAAATATTTTTACAAAATTTACATCTAACTACTTGATTCTCTTGGTCCCTATAAAAAAAATCATGCATCTGATTTTAATTTTCGTTGTGTAGGGCTTCGACTCATACTAGGTGGAATAGAAGGCATTCCAGTTGCAGTTTCAGGCTGAGACTCAGTTTGAGCCTGAGGTTGAGGTGCACTATTGGGTGTGTCATCTAGATTATCGTCTAAATTAAAGTCTGATTCAGTTGCATAATATATCTCATCATCTAATGGTATATAATTAAAAAAAACAAGTTTCATCTATATGAGTGTAATCAATCAAATCATCCTAACTAGGAATAGGATGACTAGAAGAAGTACCATTGCCCTTGTTACCCCTACTAGAAGAAGCACAATTTCCCTTACCCTTAATCATAAGTCTAAATTCTTTCATTTTAATTATTCAAATAATTAATTAAAGATAATAAAATTAAGTGCGATAATTAAAATAAAGTATCAATAATAATTTAAAGAAGGAACGAAGGTACCAAACGCCGACGTGTAATCGAGGTTGAAAATTGAAACGTTGCTCGATGGATGATCCTCAAGCTAGTTGTCAACTTCAGTCCTAATTTTTGAATTTCAATACAATTATACAAATGAGCAAATAAAATAAAATATTTAGTAGGTAATGTAGACGTGTAGAGAGATAGATTGTAGGAACATTTGTGAGAAAAATGAAGAGAAAATAAGGTATATTTACAGTTGAAAATTGGGTTAAAGTGTAAATATACTAACTTAGGGGTTAATAATAAATATTAAGGGAGTAGTGGGGTTTATGGGGTGGGGGCCAAAAATGGTCGTTGGAACCGTTGCACAATGGCCAAAATCTAAATTCGGTCATTGTTGTAACGGTTAGTTTTGCAAAGGGGGATTGGGGATCGAAATCGGGACGGGGTCGGAGCGGGGCGGGTATGGGGCGGATCAAAGCGGGACAGGCCCGGGCGGGACGAGCCCAGGTCCCGTCCCGGGTTCGAACCCCGACTCCGTAATTTTTGAGTAAAGTTCAGTTACTTTAATGTGACAAAAAATAGTTTTGTAATTTTACTGTTATGATGGGTAATATGGAAGGTTGAAAAGTGAGAAAAAAAATTAAAAGGAAAAAGTAAAAAAGTAATAATATAATTAAAAAATAATAGAGAATTTAAGTCCCGTTTGCGCCTGTGTTCCAGCTACTTACCTGAATTCAACTCTCCTAGCCTAGTTTTTTACCCTTATTTGTTCACGGTGTGATATTTTTTTTTGGCACCATATATATCTTAGCACTGATATGGCAGAATTAAATTCTTCACCCATACCCGTCCATAATGTGCAATCTCTTCACAGAGCCTGTTTAAATTGACTTATTTTAGGTGTTTTTAATTCAAAATAGCTTTTAAGTACTTTTATAGTGTTTGAGCAAAATAAAAAAATATTTTTAAACACTTGTTTTTAAGTCAAAATAATAAAAATAAGTCAAAATCATAAGTTAGAATTCTTAACTTATGACTTTTGACATTCAAACGAGTTCATATTTGGCACCATATCCAAGTGTCAATGTGGCAGAGCTAATTAGGGCTGACCAATGGGACGGGATTAGGAGGACGGGAATTTAGGAGATGGTGGAGTGGGTCGGGATCGGGATTAGGGGCGTAGGGGGACGGGATTAGGGGATAGGAAGTGGTCCCATCCCGTCCTACATCCCACTATCAGAGGGAACGGGATTTGGGGGGACGATAGGGGAATTTGGGGGGACTTTTAAAAACTTTTTTCTTGACACTTAATTTAAAAAAAAATATTTAAACACTTAATTAATTGAACAAGATAGTGAAAAAATATATCAAGGATAATTGCCTCTTATACTATTTAATAGAAATAAATTTTTTTTCTAATACAATTTTAAAATTGCAACTTTGTTTCGTAGTTCAAAAGTTGCAAATAACATAGTAAAATTGGCATTAAAAATTACATATGCAACCATACTTTTTCTAATTTCTGACAATCTCTTCAAGATCTTCTGTTGGAATTGGAATTTGTTGGTCAAAATTGTTCAACGTCGCTTCCTGATCCCTCGGATAAGATTTCCTTGTAATTGTAGTCGTCTTCTTCATTGATCTCTGGTTGACCGCACCTTCTACGCTCCGTTCTAATCCAATCTCTAAATAAAATTACAATCTCTAAACTGTCTCCCTTCAATGAGTGTCTGAGCTCTCCCATTTAAAACCTTCCAGAACAAAAAGCGCTTTCAGAAGCTGTAGATGACGCTTGAACATTCAACACACCTCGGCCCATCTTTGATAGAGTCGAAAATATTTTTTCATTCTCCCTCCAGTATTTCAGCAAGTCTTCACGTCCATTTTCATATTAATTCGAACGGTACAACACCTTGCAAAACATAAACATCAAACTCGTTAATTTGTGAAGCACTTGAACCACTATACATTCTATTTCGAAGGCCTTTGAATACTTGAAGCAGAAACCACATTTTTATAAGGTTGAAGTGAAGTAGAAGAAGATGGTACAAAAGTCAGTTGATTATTTGCACTTTTCTCTTGGTAATACATATACATAGTTTTGCATTGTGTTTGTATACTAGAGATAACATCTTCTTTAGTTGGTTCTGTTTCAAGTATTTTTAGGCATTCATAAATCGTTTCAGTAACGGCATTACAACCGTCTACTTTAATAGTAGGATTTAATACATCACCAATAAAATAAATAGTGGGAAGAGAAAAAAATATTTTTAAAAATTTACAATCATCTTTGTAATAGCTGGAGCATAAGTTGTTTTTTCTTATATTCATTAAATAACAAAAAAAATATAGCTATGTAAAATAACATAGATAAATAGTAGGATAATAAATACCAAAAAATTCTTAGTAGCTAGAAAATTTCTCTAAGAATACAATAAGTTCCCAAAATTTATCTCAATCATCATCTACAAGCATATCTGAAGGATATTGATTATGTGCGTTAAATACTAAAGTTATAGGTCTTCTATACTCGTGAGCAACAACTAATTGTTCAATAAAAAAATTCCACCTAGTTGCAACTTCTTCTGAAATTTTTCTATAAGGTAATTCACAATCATGACATATTTTATTAAACTCTTTGCGTCTTTGTATTTTATTACCCTTAAAAATAAAGTTGATAACAAATTGTACTTTATCAAGAATAGAGCTAAAAAGTTTTAGGTCATCCTTTACAACTAAGTTATAAATATGACATGCACATCTAACATGAAAAATATCAAAATCCGCCAGTAGCAGTTCCTATCCCAGTTCCCATTCAACATTCATTCAAAGTATTCTCCCATTGCCATGCTTCAACCAGCTGCTTTGCAGACTTCTCTTGCTCTTACTGCTCTTTTCTATGCTTCCTGCTTCTGACTACTTGCCTTTCCCTCGGAAAAAGATGGAGTCCATCGAGTTTTTAAAATGTTTAGAGAATAATCATTACAAGAAGCATTATCTAACGTAATAGTCATAATTTTATCAGTAATACCATAATATTCACTAATATCATAAATATTTCTTGAAATAAAAATTTCCAGTGTGCCTTTCATCAATATATCAATATGCTAATATACGTTTTTGCATAGAACAATTGTGATCTATCCAATGACATGTAACTGTTAAATAATCATTAAATTAGTACTACGGCCTATGTCAGAAGTGATATCCACTTTGCCCTTAAAATGATACAACGCATAACATAAAAATTGTTGATATTCATGCACAAATTTAAAAATATCTCTTCTAATAGTTGATCTAGAAAAATTGTTAAAAGCAGGATTATATATTTCTCGAATGTAATGAATAAAATCAGGAGAGGAAGGAAATGAAAAAGGCAAACCCTCCATAACAACTAATTTTGCTAAATTTTCCCGATCTTTGTGTTTATCATATTTCGGAGCTATAACCTCCCCCGTCATCAGGTTAATTCGACCCTGTACATGGTCGGGGACACTATGTGAACCTTGTCCCGAATTAGAAGGTATTTGCACGCTCGTTTTTTCAGCCAAGTATTGGTTCTACCTTGCTTTGTGATCCTTTTCCACATGTCTCATTAAACCTCCTGTCCCACATTGACCTTTTCTAGTTTTAAATTTATAAGTTTCGCGACAAATTTACAAATAGCTAGTTGATTAGGAATGTCCCTTTCAAAAAAATTTCATGCAGGTGATTTTAATTTTCGTTGTTTTTGGCCTCTTCTCATACTAGGGGGAATAAGAGGGGTTTCAGTTTCAGCATGAGACTCAGTCTGAGCCTGAGACGGAGATGCACTAGTGGGTGTGTTATTCAAATTATCTTTTAATTCATTTTCTAAATCATAGTTTGGTTCAGTAGTTGGAGATGCAGAATACACCTCATGATCTAATGATTGCACATTTGCATTAATATCAACATTAAAAAGTTCAGTTTCATCTACATGAGTGAAGTTATCATAATTAGTATTACTAGAAGATGCACCCTTACCCGTGTTACCCCTAATACCTCTACCAGAAAAACGTCCACCTCGTTCCATTATAATTATGCAAATAAAGAATTAAAGTTAAGAAAATTAAGTACGATAATTAAAATTAAACAATAATAATTTAAATAAAAAAAGGAACGAGTGTACCAAATGTCGACGTGTAATCGAGGTTGAAAATTGAAACTTTGCTCGATGATCCTCAAGCTAATTGCCAACTTCACTCCCATTTTTTGAACTTTGATAGAAATTAGCAAATACAATATAATATTTAGTGTGCAATTTAGACTTGTAAAGGGAGATTAGAGAGATCGTAGGAAGATTTGTGAGAAAAGTGAAGAGAAAAATGAGGTATTTATAATTGAGAAATAAGGTTAATGTGTAAATATACTAACTTAGAGGTTAAAAATAAATATTAAAGGGGTAGGGGTTTATGAGGTGTTGGGGGGCCAAAATGGCGGTTTGTAGCCGTTGCCAACGGCTAGAATTGCAAATAGTCGTTTGTGCAGCGGCTACTCTCCGGAGCGAGATCAGGATGGGGCCGGGGCGGGATCGGGACGGGATGGGCGGAATCGGGACAGGGCGTGACCGGGATAGGCGGGACATGCACTTGTCCCATCCCAATTTCGAACCCGACTAGAGTCAATCCCTATATCCTAATTTAGGTGTTGGGGGGCCAAAATGGCGGTTTGTCCCGGTCCACTAACTAGCCCTAGAACTAACTTCTTTATCCATATTAATTCATCATGATGTAGGAACCCTTGCTCATACTCCCTCACACCGGGGCGGCTATGTGATGGAATTTACTGTTCATTTTTCATCACATTCGAGTGGCGGCACATATGTCTAGGTGGACATGTCCTAAATATTTGTATTATGAGAATTTATCATGAATTAATATATTTTATATTGAGTGTTAGCCTACATAAACCCTCCTTTTCTACTTGGACTTGAGGTCAATGTACAATGCAATATTATTTTTTAATCTATCTAGAACATAATCTAGATATAGAATTATTGAAAACAACAACAATATTTTCAATATAATTCTATAAGTGGGGTGTCTAAAAAGGGTAAAGTGTAAGCAAATTTTACTTTTACTTAAGAGGTAGAAAAATTGTCTCTGATAGACCCCGACTTAGGATAAAATTGTTAAAAATAAATATAAATCATAATTCTATTGTCAAACTCTCATAAGCACTAATCAAAATTCAATCAGACAAAATATTCTTTTTACCAAAATACAAAAAGAAAAAAAATACATTTTAAATACAAAAGCATTATTTAAAAGCAAAAAAAATTAAAAGAAAAAAGAAGTATAAAATAATGATATAATTACAAAAATTAAAAATTCACTTTACAATAATATTATTTACTGACCATTAATTCTCATATTTTGCTTGCGAATTAATTTTTTAAATCATATCTAATTTTATACTATTAATGAAATAATTACATTACACCCAAAGCCAAATCCAGTATGTCTTTGCAAACAGATCCAGCGTTCGATTTTGTGCAACACTACAGCATAGCACAAAATGTTGCTTTCCCGGCACCTCCTCCGCAAAACCCTAAAACTCCATCTCCGATCCATTTCCACCACCACCGCCGCCATAAAATCGCATCAGAACAACCACGAGTTCCTTCCACCAAGCGACTACTTGAATTCATGGACAACACATAAGGATCCTAAGGAAGCGGAAGCTAAACTCGCTCGATTACGGCGTGAATATGCGAAGAAAGTGAAGGAAGTGAGGAAAGAGTACATACATGAAATGGAGCTTCAAAGGATTGAGAAGATGAGAAAATATGAAGCTAAAAAGGAAGCACAAAGGATTGCTAATGAAGAGAGGAAAGCTACTAAGGCTGCTGAGAAGAAGGCGAAGGCGAAGGAACGAGAAGCTGCTGAACAGGAGTTCCGCAAAACCTTGGTATGTGATTAAAAGAAAATTAATTATTTTTTTCAGTATTTGTACTTGCATTGTTTCGATATTACTTGAGTATACTGATTTTCGTTGTTAATATTGTTCTCTGCGTTTTGTATGGAGGAGAATGTTGTCTATTTGACACTAACTAGTAGTACATGTCTATTAAGTAGTTATTATTCTTAGAGATAAACACACTAAGTATCACTTTTTTGTGAGTTTTCTACATGAACTATCATGGTTTCCTACTAAACTATCAACAACTATTTATTAAAACACACATCGACTAGTATCTTATAGTGTGTGGTGTACACTTCACGCGGATAATTAAAGGAATTCATTGAAATTTTTAAAAAACATTAAGAGATAATGGGCAAAAATCCGTCTGAAGTATCAACTTTTTGTGAGTTTTGAATCTGAACTATCAATTATTTGTGTTTTCTACCTGAACTATCACTTTATCGAAACACACATGAAGTATCACTTTTTTGCGAGTTTCCGTGAACAATAAGATGCAAGATGCAGGGTTCAGGAAAGTGGGCGCGAAGCAAAGCGGGGTCCGACGCTTCAGATAGTTGAAGCGAGAGAGGTGAACAGAAGCGGGCGCTTCAACCCCTGAAGCGCGAAGCGGAGGAAGCGAAGCGTACGCTTCAACTCATTTTTGAAGAAAAAGATACCAACTAGGTTATTTGGTGCGACTTCTTCAGCGACACAGACTAGGGCTCTTCTTTCTTCAGATTTGTCTTCTTCTCTTCTTCTTCTTTTCTTCTCCTCTTATCTTCGTCAATGGCACACTACTGGGGAGGTGCTGGCCATTTTTTTTTCCATTCTTGATCCTAGTTGCTGGAGTCGCTGGGAGGGGCTCTGTTTTTTTGCTTCCTTTGTTTTTCTTTCAGTTGGAGAAGGGAGACAGTAACTGGTGGTCTGGATTGTTCCTCTTATTTTTTTGCCATTATTTCTTTCTTTCTGTCTTGTTTTAGTTTTTCCAATTTATTAATTTAATTGTACAAGTATAAGTACCTGGCAGTTCATTAGTTGGACAGTGCAGTTTTTAGTTTCCTTCTGTATTGTGAATTAGATTAGTTACATTTTTCCTGATATTTTATTTATTTTAAGCAGTTCATTAGGTAGTTTTCTGATTTTTATCTATTAAGAAGTTCATTAGGTAGTTTTGCTTTGTACTTTTTTAGTTTTAAAATTGAAACATTTGCTTATATATAAAGTCTTTGGGAAAGGTTTATTTTGGTCTGTTTTTAAAAATTGTGCTTCACTTGCTTCGCTTAACTTAAAGCGTGAAGCGGGACCTTGTCGCTTTTTTCCGCTTCGCGCTTTCCTGAACGTTGATCAGGCGTTTGTATTTTCTACCTGAACTATCACTAACTAATTATCAGAACACAGCTCGAAATTAATGAGTCAGCTACCATGTGGACGAAATTTTATGGGCAAATAAGATGTCACACGCCTTTTGGCGATTGTATTCAAACACTTGGCCTAATCAGCTTTGAGGTATGTTTTGATAAATAGTTGGTGAGAGTTCAGGTAGGAAACACAAACATCTAATAGTTCAGGTAGGAAACTCATAAAAAAGTAATACTTCAGGTGTGTTTTTGACCATTATCTCTTATTCTTATTATATTAAATTCTTTGGTCAGATTGTCAGTTCCAGGTTCAAGTTAGGAGGAGATTTATGGTTGGTTGATGGTCACCGTAGAACTAGTCGTCTTATGGAAAATCCTTGATATGTCTTATTTTATAAGGTAATGTGCCAATTTGCAAGCAGCTTTACTAGGTACCTAGGTACCTGTTACCTCTTACCAACAAAGGTATTAGCTACTGTACCCACCAAGATTGTTTAGGCTAATGGGATGAATTCAACTAGTCTTGTTGATACTATGATTTAGAGTTTGATTCCCATGGTTATTATTCACACTCTTCGACCAAGTGGCTAATTCAAAATTTAGATGTTGTAGGTTTTGAGTTGGGGATATAGATATCTAACTCTATCTATATTTTTTGTTCATTCTCTCTCACAAACACATAGTGTTTCTGTTGGGAACTGTTGGTGCTGTCGAACCCGCAAAACTCATGTTGAATCTCCCAGAGCTTCCTCCGCTGGCAATCCTCACAATATTATAGGGCCAAAATCAATGGACCGAAATAGATGTAAAGGATTCATTTAGCCAAACTAACTAGTTAAGATTGAGGTATATAGTAGTAGTAGTTATTGTGATTTTTACTGCTCGAAGTAGCTCATAGGTGATGGTAGTTTTTATGAAGAGATGATAATTTCCATCAGTGAGGAGACTCTATGCAAGTATTGGAAGTTCCAAACAGTTGTTTAGGATGCAAGTGTAAATGAAAAGGAATAAGGTAATGTACTAATAGTCAACATTTTCTGTATGTTACTCAATTGTTGGATATGGATAGATTTTGGGCTTTTCTTTACTATTGTGTTACTAAGAAGTGTCACACGACACTTCCATTTAGGTTAAAGGATTTATATGGATACCATTGCTAAAAGCACCAAAGAGGCGGAGAATAATAATGTGGACTTGTTCTTGTGGCTGATAAATACAGATAAGCGAAGTCGATTGATGCATCTAGGTATCCTCTGTTTTGAGCTTTGATTGTCTTCAAATAAGTTTTGTTTCATAAATATAACTAGAAATACGAGTTTTGGTTATGCATTTAAAGGCATAGAGTTGCAGAAAATATTAACACAGCAAGGAATGAGAAAGAGATACGAAGTTATGCCTTAGAATTCTATAATGACATGTGGACAAAGATCTCAGATAGCTTATTGCCTGTGCGCTTCGTTGCTTAAAGCAAGGAAGCGATGCGAAGTGAGGGGCTCTCACTTCAGAAAAGTGTGCTTCAAATAATGATGTGTTGTCAGTTCTTTGAATATCAACTTTTGAGGAATTTGATAATATCGGTACCATTGTATATTGGGTGCTGAAAGTAGTTATTTTAATTACAATTTGATTAGTATAGTACTAAATTCACACACACACACACACACATATATATTTGGTATTTTTAGTTTTCCATAAAGTTGGCGCTTCACTTAAAAAAAAATGTGTTTCAGTTCACACCTTTTGTTTCAAGCTACATTGACCTTGTCGCTTCTTTGCGCTTATTGCTCTGAAAAACACTGTTTTTTACAATTTTTGCCATGACTTGATAACATATGAACTGAGGCATGGTTAAAAAATCTTTTTCACTGAGCTGTTGGGTTTAGAGCAGACATTATTTAGTCTGAAGGACCTCTAGATTTGTGCTCAGGTGTTCCTTGAACCAAAGCCACCCTCTTGCGGTTTATCAAACCCTAAGCTTAACTTGCCGGACAAAAAAATGCAAATGCAAACTTGGCAATCAACTTGTGTGCCTAGCTATTTATAAGACCTCTCAAATATCACGAGTTTACTAGAATTTCCGGGTACCTGCAAATTTCATTAGTCATGAAAATTATGGGGCTATATCGAGACTGAAATACCTTGGACTTATTGATTCTGAAAATACCTGGCTACAATCAAAGAATGCTGGAGATGAATGTCAAAAGATGCTAAAGCATAAGCAGAGTGATTGTGAAGTTCACCAATAGCTTCTTGTTTATGCAAGTTTTCACTCATGGTTCTTAGTTTATTCACACAACCAGAAGATGCTTATATTGGCTTGCCTCTGTAGAGCTATCTCAGCTGAATTAGTTGAATAGAAGCTGTCTGTAAAGGATCATGCATGATGCTAAATTAGTAAGCATGGTAAATGTTGAAGCGCACCAGTCACTTCTGCTTAATGAATTCTTCCCAAACCGACCTTTTATGAGAGAGAAACTTGCAATTCCTGCAACTAGAGCCATCACTAGACTAAGTACCAGAATTGACACAGAGAGAAATGAACTTTAGAGAATGCTAGGACTGTAAGCATATTGCTTAATGAAATTCACCCATAAGCTCTTTTACTGAATCAAGAAGACGACTTTCTTTTTTTTTGAAACTGGTAAAGTTGTATTCCTCAGCATTAAGGGCATTAAGGGTATGCTGGCAACCCTCCAAAAAGTTGTATCCTAGTTGCTAGTTACAGAGAGCCTAACAAATCTACTAATTGACACAAAGAGAAATGAACTTTAGAGAATGCTAGGACTGTAAGCATATTGCTTGATGAAATTCACCCGTAAGCTCTTTTACTGAATCAAGAAGAGGACTTTTTTTTTTTTGAAACTGGTGAAGTTGTATTCCTCAGCATTAAGAGCATTAAGGGTATGCTGGCAACCTCCAAAAAGTTGTATCCTAGTTGCTAGTTACAGAGAGCCTAACAAATCTACTAATTGAATTGCATCATTTACAAGATCTTCACCAAAGATAAATGGTACTGATACAGTTCCCTTTGAATTCTGAATGGGACTAAATCTATCTTCAAAACATCTCTCATTTCTCTCTCTCCTTATTGTCCACCATATGCAAGCTGGGATTATTCTCCACCAATTCTTTTGACTTTTGCTTCCTCCTCTCCTGATCCAGCAACTCAGAAGGTCTGCAGTATGTTCAGGCATTGACCATTGAATTTGATTGAGGCTAAGAAAAATGGACCATTGTTGAGATGTGACTTTGCAATGTAAAAAGAGGTGGTTGTTTGTCTCCTCTGCTTCATTACACAGGAAGCATCTGTATGCTATTTCCATCCCCCTTCTTTTTAGCCTTTCATGGGTCAAACAAGCTTTCCTTACCACCAGCCAGGAAAAGCATTTGATTTTTGTTGGAGTCTGATTTTTCCAGATCTTCCTCCATGGCCCTTTCTTTCTACCTGGCTGCTCCAATATCTCTTTCTTGTATAGCTTGTTTACAGAGAACTTGCCATCAGTGTCATGCTTCCAGATGATGGTATCAGGGGTTGCATTGATGCCCTTGAAGTTATTAAGATCTTGAAGCATACTTGCCACCATCTCTACCTCCCAGTCATGTAGATGTCTTCTGAAGCAAATATTTCAGCCTTGAGGGGACCAATTGTCAGCCACAGTTGCTTCAGTAGTTCTGCGTAGAGAGTACATAGCTGGGTAGGTGTTCATTAAGGTCTCCTGACCAATCCAGACATCTTTCCAAACAGAGACTTTGCTGCCATTGCCGACTTTGTAACAGAAGTGGTCTGAAAAGTTGGACCATAAGGCTCTAATAGACCGCCATGCTGAGACACCATAGGTGGTAGTTACTTCGTTGGAGCACCAATGACTATCTTGGCCATATTTAGTCCGGATAACATTCTTCCAAAGTGCTTGCTCCTCATCAACAAATCTACATAGCCATTTCATCATAAGACACCTGTTTTGTAGTGCAAGGTTCCTAATACCTAGTCCACCAGAGTCTTTGCTTAGTTGAACAATCTCCCATTTGACTAGATGTTGGAAACCTTTATTCTCCTTGTTGCCCAGCCACAAAAAATCCCTTCTTAATTTATCTAACCTCTCTTCCACTTTAGATGGAATTGGGGAGAGAGACATCACATAGGTCGGTAAAGAATCCAGAACTGAGTTTATCAAAATCACTCTTCCTCCAAGTGATAAGTATTGTGACTTCCATTTTGATAGCTTCTTCTCTGTTTTTTCCGCTATCCCATCCCAAATTTTTACTTCCTTATGCTTGTTACCCAGGGGCATGCCCAAGTATGTTGTAGGCAGATGTTCTATCCTACAACCCAGAATGTTGGCGAATCCCTCCATATGTGTCACCTCATTGATGGGAAATAGTTGCTCTTGCTCCACTTAGCCCAGAAGTAGCCTCAAATGTTAAGAGGATCATCCTGATGTAGCAGCAGATTTGTTCAAATTCAACATCACAAAATATGACAGTATCATCAGTATAGAGTAAGTGACAAATTCCCGTGTCTTCACCCAACCTGCTGCCTATCTTGAAACCATTCAACCACCTATTCTGGATTGCAATTCTCATCATGCTGTTGAAACCTTCCATGACAATAATAAAAAGGAAAGGTGAAAGAGGATCACCTTGTCTAATTCCTCTTTCAGAAGGAAAAACCCACAGGTTCTCCATTTACCAGAATTGAGAACCTGACAGTTTTTATGCAAAAACCAATCCATTTCAACCATCTCACTTTAAAACACATCTGTTTGAGAATGTTAAGTAGGAAGTCCCAGTTGACATGGTCAAAAACCTTCTCTATGTCTAGTTTACACATGACACCAGGGTCATTGCTTCTAGGTCTTGAGTCCACACATTCACTGGCTATAAGAGCAGCATCCATGATCTGCCTTCCTTTTATGAAAGCCATCTGATGTTTGTTGACCAGCTTGTTCACAACCTTTTATGAAAGCCATCTGATCTTTGCTATGATCTTGTAGATTCCACTTATGAGGCTAATAGGTCTGAAATCCCTGAGCTCAGAAGCTCCTAACTTCTTTGGTATGAGGCAATATAAGTAGCATTGAAGCTCCTTTCAAAGACCTGATAGGAGTGAAAGTGCTGCAAAGTATTCATGATGTCTGCTTTGATCAGATCCCAAAAGGATTAATAGAAGCTCATAGGAAAACCATCAGGGCCAGGTGCCTTGTCACTGACACATAGTCTGATGCAATTAATCATCTCCTCCTCTTCAAACTTTCTCTGTAACCATTCTTGCTCTCCATTGTTGATACCTGTAAATCCATGTAACTGGAAGGCAGGTCTCCACCCCTCAGTTTCTTTGTAGAGTTTCTGGTAAAAATTCTGAATAGCTTCTTTGATACAGTCTGGTTCAGTAATGGTAGAGCCCTCGACCTCAAGAGAGTCAATTGTGTTGAATCTCCTATGGGATGTTGCAATTCTGTGGAAGTATTTAGCATTCTTGTCACCACTTTTCAGCCATTGAACCCTAGATCTCTGTCTCCAAGCAACTTCCTCATTTCTGATTACCTCGTCAAAGTCCATTTCGAGATGCATTTTTTGGAGTACTTCATCTTCAGTGAGGGTTCTATGCTCCTGAATGTTATCCAAAGTGGAGATTTGACTCAGGATATCCTCTCTTCTTTGTCTCCAGTTATTTCTGTGATCCTTAGACCATTCCTTCAACTTTTCTCTAAGCAGTTTCAGTTTAGATGCTAGAACAAAAGCAGGTGTCCCGGTCACAACAATAGAGAGCCACCATAATTGAACTGTCTTTGAAACCCTCCACTCATAGCCACCATTGCTCAAATTTGAAATATGACTTTCTGAACTCCCAATCACCACAAGAAAGAATAATAGGGCAGTGATCTGACCCTATCTTTGGAAGGAGAGACTGCTTGATCTGAAGGAACTGCTCCTCCCATTGGGAAGAGAAGAGGAACCTGTCAATTCTGGAGGCAGTCATGTGATTTAACCCCCTTCTCCAAGTGAATGATCCTCCAAATAAAGGAGGATCACAGAGTTCTAAATCTTCTATCCATTCTGAGAATTCAGACATAGCCCCCATAATTCTGTGCCCGTTAGATCTTTCAGAGGGATATTTGGTGATATTAAAATCTCCACATATTACCCATGGCCCCTCACATAAGCTCCTTACAGCAGAAAGTTCCCACCATAACTCCCTTCTTTTTACTCTGTCGCATTCAGCATATACTGCACTCAAGAACCATGTCAAGTCTTGGGTGATCCCTACAAATTTGCAGGTGATATCTGATCTCCACGCTCTATTAGATTCCCCTTCCAGTGCCTTTTATCCCACATCACCACTATGCCTCCACTTCTACCTATGGCATCCATGTGAAATTCCCCCAACCATCTGTTGTGCCGTAGGTTGTGGAATAAGATTTGAAAAAGAGCTCCCCAGTTTAGTTTCTACAAGGACATTTATATCAGCACCTCATTGTTGTATTAAATTCCTAACCGATTTCCTTTTGTTGTCATTGTTCAACCCCCTCACATTCCAAGATAAATTTTTTGTCTTCATAAGCTTTTCTGGGATAAGATCGTCCCTCTGTTTCTAGGTTCACCGTCCTTAAATTTGATGTCAACAGACAAATTCCTAACCTCCTTGGAGATTGTACCTTTGATGTTGTAATGTTTTCTTTTTTGATCAATCTTCATGAGCAAATCATAAGCGATATGTCCATACCCTTCGAAGGAAGCCCCAATCCTGCCATATATTTATATAACGGAAAAGGGCCAAATATACCCCTCTACTTTGTTTTATTGTTGAACTTTGTCCCCCGTTATACTTTTTGGCTAAATATACCCTTACCGTTAAGCAAAGTTCTAAATATGCCCCTATTTTAAACGGCTAGACACGTGGAGACTTGAAATCGTTTGACCCAACTTAAAATTAAAAAGAACCGGCAGGTTGGGTTTAACCCACGACCCAACTTAAAGACCCACCCCCAATTAAACCCCTAAACCTAATTATCTCTCACTTTAGAAAGAGAAAGAAGACATTGTCGTCAAACTACCATAACTCCCTCACGTAGAATCACTACCACCATCATTCTCCTCCATTTCTCATCTTTTGATTTCAAGAAAACTCACTATAAAGAGCTACTGTAATGAGAGAACCAACATAGTGAGTGAGCAACAATAAAATAAATCCGACCAGCAGAGAACACCGGAAAAACATCGAGCTTATTGGAAAATTTATTTTCCGGCGACTCTACACAGTAACCTCCGACCCTCCGTCTCCTTTTCTTCTATTCTTCTTTCTTCATTTCAGAAACACCTTAAAAATTTCATGCACATTCAAAAATCAAATTAGACATACACCAAGTTCGATCGAAAATTTTGCCGGCAATTCCAGTTCTGTCAATGATGGGAGATTTGACGGCGCCGACAACGAAGAAGATTTTGAAAGTAATTTAAAAGAGATTTTGATGAATGACTCTTTTGTAATTGTTCTTCTGGGTCTTGTGTGAAAAAATGAAGTTGATAATAAAGGATTGTGAAATTGGTCTCAAAACAAAATCATCGAAAGTTGGTGTTGGTGTTGGTGGTTCTCCTGTGCATATGGTTTCTTCTGGTAATGATGAGAATGGCTTAAAAATTGTGACTATATTTTACTTCAATGTCCAAAAGTTGTGGCATGATGTAACCCAACTATATTTTCTTGAAGATGAAGGCGGTGATTCTTCTTTCAGGTTTAAACTAATGGGTATAATGCAGGGGAGGGTGAGATTAATTTGTGGGATGGGACGTATCGGGTTATGGGGCTGAGTTTTTAATTTAAGTTATCTCAATCGTCCACGTGGCGTTTCTGTCAAAGTAAGGGTATATTTAGCCAAAAAGCGAGGGACAAAGTTCAACAATAAAACAAAGTAGAGGGGTGTATTTGGCCCTTTTCCGTATTTATTATATGGGTGGATACTAATTATGGAAATTAAATGTGCCTTTGTCATCTGTCTTTTCTTTTACTCCGTATTTTACCTTGAACTAAGCGCTTGATGAATAAATTTGATTAGCCATTGATATATGAGGAGGTCGTTTATCCTTTATCTTTATTTGACTTCAATGTGAGTTTGAATAGAGCGAATCAACCATAATGTGTATTTCATTACGGCAAGGTATATTTTTCATCATAGCTTAGTCCTTGGCTATCTTGAACTCCGTCAGTCCTATCAGAAACAACCTCTCTACCTCCCAAGATAGGATAAGGTCTGCGTACACTCTACTACCCTCCCCAGTTCCCACTTGTGGGATTACACTGGATATGTTGTTGATTTCCTTTTTCTATCCATTCTGAAACAGTGTCCTTTCTTATTAGCCTGATATTGGAAGTTGTAAATCATGTTATACACAAGTATTGAGATGCGATTTTTTTTTTTTTTACTTAATCCTACTTTTCTTTATTTTAAATCCAACCAAATCAAATGTTACTTCTGGATCTCGTGTTCGTCCAATTTATATTAAAACTGTACACATTCTCATCTTAATAGGCACTCAAGCTTAGACATTCAATGGTTAGCGAGGGGGATTGTTTTCCCTCTAGCAACTGTTTTCAAATGCTTAATATCTTTTGATGTGTGGATGGTTTATGTAGAACCTCAACTCATGTATATATTCATAACGATTCCTTAATAATTAATATATCACATTGTGAGCGATATTAATTGTATAGTGTCGCCTCTTCAAGACAGATCCATGCACGATGAGGTACATGCATTGGAGCCTTTTTTTTTTTACTGAAACACTCCCTAAGTGAGGCGAAGAGCCTAGGGCTGTGTCTTGTTTAAGGGCTTTAACCCACTCAAGCCAGCTTTTATGGATGTTAGTAGTCTTGTTTGGAGCCTTTTTTTTTTTACTGAAACACCCCCTAAGCGAGGCGAAGAGCCTAGGGCTGTCTTGTTTTAGGGCTTTAACCCACTCAAGCCAGTTTTATGGACGTTAGTAGTCTTTTTTCCTCCCTTTTTTGGAGACTATACATACAGTTCAAATAGCAGGTTCAATTGTAAAGTAGGTGCAAGAGTGTAGTAGTCTGTTACATGTTGAGTATGTCTGAAATGCATATAGCTTTGCTTGCAAATATTCTCAATAAAGTATAACTAACCTATCCCATGCGTGTTTAATTATTATGTTTGCAGCTTAAAGAAAGACAGGGAAAGCTTGAATACTGGAGGATGAGGGAAAAGAACTTCACGGAGAAGAAGAAAGAGAAAAGCGATCTTCTACGACGGCAGAGTTCCATGTGGATTGATGAGAAAGAGTTGGAGAAAAAGACACTTGAGGCTATTGTTGACACTATTCAACTCTGAATTGTTTTGTTTCTCAAACGATTTTGATCCAAGTGTTGTGTAACTGGTAGGACTGTTTTGAATAAATTCGAAAATGTAATTTGATTACTTGGATATATCATTATCTAGCTTATATTTTATAGTTCATGTACACCCTTGCGGACTCTCCCCCTCCCTGCTGGGAATATTTTTCTTCGCAGGAAATCTACTGTAAAAGACTTGGGTCAGTTCGTAGTGGAAGTGTATTCATTTTCCTTTCGTCACCAAGAAAATTGACTGCCATTTCTACCGCAGGAACAAATTTCCTTTTTACTTCCCTTTTCATTTTGTTGTATCCTACCAACTCAGAGTTTTGACTTTCTAGAATTGATATGGATAACATCTCCAATTGATATTCAAACATTACAGATAAATTCCAACTTGTAATTCTTTGAGAAGATAGCATTTCGGCAACATAATAGAGTTGGGTGTTGATATCGATTTTACCATTCTAGAAATTCCTTTCCAGATGTGTAATGCTTCTACATAAATAAAAATGGTCGCTAGTGTTTGAGATAAGTTCAAAATAGTCCTTTAAATATATTCCTCATTAATTTTGGTCTTCATCAATTTGTTTCACTATCGTCTTTAATCTTGACAAACAGTGTGTCAATTTAACGGAAGCCAAGAATACTCACTTTTAGCAAAAAAACTATTCAGGAGTACATGGACTACTCTCAACCTACCCTCAAATATAAGGGAGCATTTTCGTCAATTTCTCAAATTATCAACCAAAAGCCAATTCCAACATCGGCCGTTAGCCATCACACAGACGAGGGCATGTTGCAAATTCTTTCCTTTCATAGGACTGGGGAAAGTGTGGGGTGTTAAATGGAAGCACCAAACAGAACCTAAATATTTCCTTTTGACTATCCAGACGTTCTATGCCACATAATGAGCTTCAAAATCTAAAACCACTTTTCCACACACTTGCATAATAGCAAAATAAACCCCATGTTATAACAGTTCCTAAAATGTAAAAGCAAAAACATTTCAGAAAAGACTACTAGTTAGTCGTGTCAACCTTCTGTAGGAGTATAAATATATGCTACACCAGGAGACCACTAATTTTACAGTAAAAAAATTGATCACTACCCAAACATCTACATATCTGCAAAATGGAGAAGACAAAATCAGTAGAGCTGGCACTTGCTCCTTGGTGCCATTTCATGTGCCGCTTCTTTTCTTACAGGCTGAGTTCGGAGTAATAACTTGTGCTACTGAGCTTTTGGTTTATGGATCTTTACGTATGGAAAAAATCCGAGGCAGTGTTTGATTTTTGGATTCCATTCTCTTTGCTGAGCACGGCAGTACATCAAGAAAATATTTGCGAAGTATGCATTAAAACCCATAAGGACATGCCATAGTGCATGACCCTGTGGATTGAAGTACCAGCGTGAAATGTCCTTGCAGAATAGACGATCACACAGCCAGCAGACAGCTCCAACTAATAAAGTGGCCACATATAACTTTGCAAGCTGCTTTGCGGATCTGTCTTCTGTATGAATGTAATACTTATATGTGCGAGGAATGCAAAGAAGGCACAATAGTGCATAATGTAGCATGAAACCAATACCAAAGCGAATCTGGGAATGCAGAATGGCAAATGCTGCACCATAAAGGAACAAAAATGTGGGCATCGTACTCTTGTAATGCCAATCTGGTGAATAAATGATGTAAATATAGAGAAGCATTTCCCAGACCATGGGTGTCTCGTCACCTTGCTGTTGCCTATCAATTTATAGCATGGATCATAATGCATTAGAATAATCATCAAATTCAAACACATCAGCACCAGCAAGTATTATCCATGACAATTATTTTCCTTACAAGTTACATTGTATGCACAAGGCAAAAACTAATGAAGTGCTTTTATTCAACAAGAAACTTCAATATCAAGCATACACCATTGACAAACAAGCAAGAGGGATACTAACGAAGGTCAACTTGGTATCTAGTTCATAGTCAGCTTTATCCTGTTATGCAGCAAATTGACAAACATGAGATTGTGGGCATTCTTTTATGCAATATTTAATATCCAATGGAGCTACACGGTTCCAGTGCTGAAACATGAGCAACTTGGAGGTTGAGCAAGTGGAACTTGTAGAGGAAAAGTTGTGGAGACTAGTCCTTTCTTAATTTTTTTGGATATTATGGAGAGGAAAAAATAGGAGACATTTTGAAGGGACCAAGAGTCCTATGTCAATGGCTAAAATGGAAACGCTAAGTAGATAGGTAGCCATATTTTAGAAGGTTTAATTAATTTGTAAATTAAGACCATCTTGACATAGCCTCCCTTTTAGTGTATGTGTTCAACCTATACACTAAGGCAAGCCCAGCCCAAATTGACTCAACTTGGAGCTACTCCAATTAAAAATAGCGAGAACATATATCCCATCTATCCAAGCCTTGGTGACAAAGTTACCCGGTACCTGTTTGTGTTAGTGAGACATAGCAGGTACCCAGTGAAATAAGTCGAGGTGCGCGCAAGCTGGGGCCAAACACCACGGTTATCAAAAAAATAGTGAGAACACATAATTTGTTCTCGTCTGGTTAAAAGTTCTCTTAATTAGTTTTGTGTACTTATAAAATGGTAACAGCTATTTGAGTATATCGGTAGCTAGATTTTTAGAAGGTTTCATTAATTTGTAAATTAAGACTATCTTGACATAGCCTCCTTTTTAGTGTATATGTACAACTTATACACTAAGGCAAGCCAAGACCCAAATTGACTCAACTTGGTGCTCAGCTCTAATTAAAAATAGTGAGAAGCAGAATACATAATTTGTTCTCATTAGGGAAGACAAATGCCAAACAATCAAAGAAGTCCGTGAAAAGATAACAGATTGTGTCACTCAAATATTGAAAGATAATACAAGTATTAGAAAATGCCTGAATACTATCAGATTGGAGCTACGCATGTCGTCTGAAAGAGGTCCAGCCAACAAAAATAGCACCATATAGTTCCTAAAGATACAAAATTATAAATACATCCAACGGAACGAAGAAGATGGCCAAAAAGAATCAGAATCATATACAGATATAGATTCCTTCCAACACAAGATGCGACAAAAAGAAAAAGAGAAAAGCTCATCCTAATAATACTATCAAGTTTATTTACCAAAAAGGATAGAAAATGATCTTCTGTCAAGGTTAAACCAATAACTAGGTAGCATAAGCTGCCCGTAAGTACTAAGGTCAAGTTCCTTTTACCAAGCTTTAGGCTTTCAACAATTCCGGTATTCTATTAGCTTCTTCAAAAGTTCAATGTAGTGAATGACACAGTTATTTTCTCATGCATTTAACAATTTTTTTTTTTGACAAGGTAAAGTTTTATTAACATAAGTACCAAGCTGGTACAAAAGATACATCAGAAGCAGACAAAGCCTACAGAAATAACCATCCAGTTACATCTTTCCTAGCAAATCTAGAAAATCCATGAACTGATCTATACTCTCCTCCAAGGACCTCTTACACCAATAAAACAGATTTTGAAGACAACTATTTTTTAATCTAGAAATGTGAATCTTTTTGTTCTCAAAGCAAGCATCATTCCTTTCTTTCCAGATGGTCCAAAATATGCATAAAGGAATGGTCCTCCATATTTGTTTCTGATTCCTTGCTTGCTATCTTTTGACCTTGCCAGCTGATAGAAGACTTCTTATATCTGAAGGCATGACCCAAGTAACCCTACACAGGTTCAGGAACAACTCCCGGCATTGCTTAGCAATTATACAGTGAATAAACAAGTGATTCACAGTTTCCATCCCATTCTCAAATAAATAGCACCTGTTGCTTAAAGTGAAACCTTCCTTTGTAGATTATCTTGGGTTAAACAAGATTCTCTGGTGACGATCCACCCAAAACAGGCCACTTTGGTAGGCGCTTTGGTACCCCATACCATTTTACATGGCCAATTTGCTTCATAATAATCAGCTTGTTTCTGAAGAATATTATAGCAGCTTTTGACAGAATATTGCAGATCATTGCTTGCTGTCCAAGCTATGCAGTCCTCTTTATCTTCTTCGACCATTGATGTATCCAATAACTGAAGTAGTTGCGCTACTTCTTCCACTTCCCAATCATTAAAATTCCTCCTAAAATTCAGTTGCCACCCATTTGAAGAGTAAAACTCTGCAACGCTTCCTTCTTTGTTAAGTGAGCAATTGTACAACCGCGGAAATCTGTTTTTCAAACTCACATCCCCCACCCAGACTTCAGACCAGAATTTGATTTTTGCGCCATTACCCAACTTCAACTTAGTATAATGATGAAACTCATTCCACAACCTACTAATGTTGCTCCAGATACTGCCAATTGCAGAACTATGAATAATTGTAGGTCTCCACGTATCCATCCTCATATATTTGGCATCTATAAGCTTCTTCCAAGTTCTCTCCTTTCCATCATTATACCTCCATAACCATTTGTATAGTAAACTCTGCCATTTGGCTAAGTGGAATTTCCTTTTATCCGCATTACCTTCCCACAAAAATTTACTACTCATGGAGTTCAATTTTTTCTCCACATTCACAGGTAACTGAAACAAGGACATAAAAAGGTTGGAATTCCGTCCAGCACACGGCTTACCAAAGTAAGTCTGCCTCCAAAGGATAAGTATTGCTTTCTCCATGGGGTCAGTTTACTGGAGCATCTGTCCAATACCCGTGCCACATCCTTTGTTCTTTCTTCTTAGCACCCAGAGGGAGCTCCAAATAACTTGTAGGTAGGTGCTCCACCTTACAGCCCATTACTTTTGCCATTTCTTCTACACAGTAATCTGCATTAATGCTAAACAAACTGCTCTTCGTCGGATTCACCCTTAAACCTGTCACAGCTTCAAAGGCTAATAGGATCCCCCTTAAGTACAATAATTGTCCTTTCTCTGCTTAATAAATCAACAAGGTATCGTCTGCATATAAAATGTGGGAAATAGTACAACATACACCACCCCTTCTACCAACATACAAACCTCTAATCCAGCCCAATTGCTCAGATTTCTTCAACATTGTGCTAAGAATTTCCATAACCAACACAAAAATTATGGGACAAGGGATCACCCTGCCTTATCCCCCTAGAGGATTTGAAGAAACTTTGAGGATTCCATTAATAAGGACTGAGAACCTTACTGTGGAAAGACAATATTTGATCCAACTCAACCATTTTTCACCAAAGTCCATTTGTCTCATGATATCCAGTAAACATTTTCAATTAACATGGTCATATGCTTTTTCAAGGTCTAATTTACACAAGAACCCGTCTTTTATTCTTAACCATATGATATCCAGTAAACAAATTATAGGTATTCATGTTAATAATATAGAGCTATAGGTACTCATGTCAATAATATGGATTACCTTCTTCATGCTCTGGCAATGTAGGTATTAAATAACAAAACACCAACTTTATAGATAAAACAAAAATGGGAAATAAGGGAGAAAGTGCTTACATCTGCCGCAATGTGGCATGGTATATCATGCTCCCTATGGCAAGTATTATATTTGACATATGAAGGATGCTGAACCTTTTCTCAAACCGCTGTCTGAGGGCATTCACAAGACCAATCAAAGACAAAATAATGCATGGGACATTTGATATGGTATTAAAGAACTCCGCAATATAAGAGGAGCGGACATAATTTAGCTCACACCACTCTTTGGTAGATGTTACAGGACCCCAAAAGTTTGAAATGTCATCTGCCATTTCTCAAGATATATATGTACCTGAAATGAAATACTCAGCTAGTGAGCAGTTGCAATATTTCTTTAATAAAAGTGCGATTTCAATAATTTGTGTAATGATAATAGCTAAAGCATGTCTCATTAGTTACTGTCATATAAAGAAATCCGATTCTAAGAACTTATCTACAGGAGGAGGAAGAGGATTCACAATACCAAATATAGAGACAGTTGGGCATTTGTGATTGAGTTTTTGAACAATTAATATATGAACAAAAACTATTAAGGAATCACCTAATAAAATAACAGAACAATGAGATTATATTTGCTACGCCAAATAGGTGAAAGGTTTTTCTGGTCCTCTCAAGTAACATCAAGAACTAAAAGTTTTTCCAATTTCGGTTTTACAAAATTTAATAAAACTAATTTAGTACGTGATAATAATATGCACATATCTTGGATTCAATTAGTGAACTTCACAGCAATCTAGCCTATGTTTATGCCAATCAACAAAGGGCAGATGCAAGAGACTGAAAGACAGAATCATCAAACAGTTTTTCACAACAAAGAAGAATGTGTATCAGCATTCTCCATGCTTAAACCAATTCCCAGCAGAGGCATTTCATATTATACTCATAGTTTATTTTTTTCTTTAAGAACAGAATTCTTATGTACCTTTCGTCTGAAGATTCTCAATCAAACTATCCCATTTTGGCACAACTTCTTATATCCCTTTCTAAGAGTAGACACCAAATTAACGAAAGCCATTTTTGAGGATTAAAGATGCACAAACCCTTGAATCACCATAAAAATGCAACTCACAGTTATAGCAAACAATTCCATGATATCCTGCTAAAACAAAAACTTCCCAACCATGAACCAGCCAGGGGCATTCGACAAGGGTGGAAAGAGCATCTGAAGGGTTACTAGGTGTTATATCATATATGTGTCAGCTGAAATTTTTTTATGAAGAATGTGTACTGAACTATGAAAGCGTGTACAGTTGCAGAAGATCTCTTGGAGTATGTTTTTCTCAATTTTTCGACTAGTCTGGACCATGCCTCACAACATCAAGGAAGCTTATGCGAGCTGGTGTTCATCGAAAGTTGATAAAGCCATCAAGAAAATCTGGTTAATGGTGTCTGCCAGTATTTTTTTGGTGTACCTGGAAAAAAAGAAACCATAGATGTTTTGATGGAATCTTAACTTCAAATCACTCTAAAAGCCAAATGTTTACTACATCTGCTTAGCTGACTCAATCTCTCTTTTGTAATTTTTGCTCTTGCATCTGCTTGATGCTATTAATGAAATCTACTTACTCATCAAAAAGAGTATCCGAAGGATTACTTAACCAAATATGATCAAAAGTGACACATCGACCTGGGAAATCACACATAATAAATATCACTAGTTTTATGTACAACAAAAACCACAACGCCCCAATCTCAAGCAAGTTAAGGTTGGTGTATCCACTAATTTTATGCCTCAATGTTTTTTGGCAACACAAGCGCCATACAACTCTACGTTTGCTCCCAAATCCATCTCGGCTAGCATCTTCCTCTCAAGGGTAAGGGGTTTCTTTCCTTGAAAGAGAGGGGCTCATGGGGCTTAATTATTAAAAGAAAATATTTTTTGCCCACCAATATTTCTATCTTAAAATAGATAATGACATTTCAAAGAACTAGTCTCTGAGCATTCCTACAATATTAGTCAATTCCTCTCACATGTATACTTGGTGTATAATCTCATCTCTGCACTATCTTTCATCAAAATCCAAAATTGGCAAAAAATGCATCCTTGCTTTGCCTGAAATGGCTGAACTCGTAGAAAACCAACACGTATCGCTTCATAAAAAACCCAGCATACATCAACTTCTTCACCTAAAGATAATTTGTCATCCATACAACTCATGCACACAAGCACTCTATGTCAGATTCAATATCTTGCTTTGCGCCCTAACTAATAATGCATTATGTTATGGCAATTGCCTTTAAACCTAACTTGTAATTCACTCTCCACTAATTCACAATTCGACACTAATTTAGATAGTCAAAATTGATAATAATTAGCAAATATCAACTCAAATATCTGTTTATTTCACCTAATATAAACCTCATTGCCAACTTATCACAAAAAAATCCAGTTCCTACCGAAAATAAACCTTAAGATCACCGTGAGCAAAATGTTCCACTAATTCACGTATTCGACATTAATTGAAATAGTCAAAATCGATACTCCCTCTGTCTTTATGTGATACTTTTCGCTTTCCGAGATTCAAACAACATAAACTTTGATCAACATTTTAAGATAGTATTTTTTCACCAAATTGATATGAGAAAAGTTGCAACTTATAGTTACTTTTCATGTAGTTTTCAAATATATAAATTTTAATCTTAAAATATTAAGTTAATCTAATCCAATTTTGCTTCAAAGTTTAGTCAAATTGACTCTCGAAAAATGAAAAAGTATGACATAAATTGGGACGCAGGGAGTAATAATTGGCAAAAATCGACTCCAAACATGTGTTTATTTCACATAATATAAACCTCAATCCCAACTTATCACGAAAAGATCTCATTCCTACCGAAATTAAACTTTAAGATCACCGCCGAACAAAATTTAACAAATAATAGAATCCAATAGCATCACATGAAATGTGTGTGTGTGTATATATATATATATATATATGCATTCATATGAGTGATTTATTAGGTACATAAAATCCATGCAAATAAAGTACAAAACTAACCTTTCAAATCAGATGCAATCTAACCGTGAGTTTGCTGTAATCCATAGAGATTTGCTCCCCGCAATATATATAGATATATGTATATGTTTGTATATAATATACATACACAGCGATCTCTCTCTCTCTCTTTGCTAGGGTTAGGAAAAAGCATAAAAATAATTATATTTGTAAGAATTAAATTATGGAGTTCCTAATTAAAGAAGATGCTAATATAACGGGGCGAATTCGGATTCGGACAATTTTGAGGCGCGTTTAAATGTCACGCGTGTGCTTGAATAACTTCGTGTCAAGGAGTATGAAACATGTCCAAATTTGCTTCAATATTACTCGAAAGTTACTACAAGGTTCACTTTTAGTTGTCCATTATATTGAAATTAAATTTTTTACTTTTAGTTGTCCAATATAATATATTAAGATAAAAATAAATTTTTTTTATTTTACTCTTAATATTAATTACTCATTTTCAAATTATTTTCTAAATCTATTGAATTGAGATTATACCCTAGTTAATATGAGTATTATAGTAAAATATATATTTTATTTATTAATTTTTAAAAGGCGTGCAAAATTAAAAATGGACAAGTAAAAGTGAACGGAATGATATTAATTTTATGGTAAAGGGTCAACTATGCCCTTAAACATTAATTTTATGGTAAAGGGTCAACTATGCCCTTAAACTATGTGAAATTAAATAAAAATGTCTTCCGTTCCGTTGATAGTTTAATCTAAAATTGCGTCTGTTGTTAATAATTTGGCTAAAAAATGCCCCTATTGTTAATTGAGTCAAAAATGCTCTTTTCTTAATAAATATGTTGTTTCTTTTTTTAAAACACATTCTTTTCCTAATAAAAATATTATTTTAACGAACTCTTTTCTCATACATGTTTTTATTATTAATTTCACTATGAAATGGGCCTTAATTATTAATCGATTTCAATATGAAATGGATGTATTCCATGTGTCGCAATTCTCAAAAAACAAAACTCCCACAACTTTTAATTATAATTTAAAATTATTTTTAGATTGGAGTTTTATTAGAGCTCAAAGAACCAAAAAAAAAAAAATTTTGTCCAAAAGTCGAGAGTATTATCAGATCAAAATAAATTTGACCATTTTTCCTTTTTCTTATATTCTTACTTTTAACATAGACTTGTAAAAGACTTTCACTTTTAATGTGGTGAAAGTCAGCCTAATTATTTCTAAGCTCAATATGAGTATGGATTGAAAATTTTATATAAAGAAGGGGATTCAAATATAATAGGGAAACTTTCATAAATACAATTTTTCTAAAAGTAAATTATATAAACTACAATCACTTTCAATATTACATATTGTACCATCAAAGTAACTTATGACTATTCCTAAAATCTGACATAAATAAATGGTAATGTATTAAACATAATTACTCCTTCCTAAAATCTCTATCTCCCTCCTAGGATTTCGTGGGTCACACTGTGTAGGAAAGAAAAGCCAAATTTTTGTTAATATATGTTTTTTAATTTAGAAATGACCTTTATTATAAATAAATTCTTTTCAAACTAAACATTGTAGACATATAGGGAATATTTGCAAATGAATATCTAATATAAATCCTACTTGAAAAAAATGGTTTTTCCAAAAAAAAGTCAGATGCACAGGGTTGTTAGCTCGTTTCGAATTTATTTTTTCCCTCTTTTTTATTATTTTACTTTTCACTTTGATGCAATTATCTTTTTGTGAGTAAGAGAAATTGTTGGAATTATTTGAATATATTAATATAGAGAAAAGTGTATGAATAAATATTCATATTAATTAGTAATTATTATTCGCACTTCAACATGAAAAAAAACTATTTTTGTAACTTTATATCATTAAAAATAATATATCAAATATATTGTAATATTATATACGATATAAAATATTAAGTATATTGTTCTATTGTATACGTTATATGATATTAAGTATACTATATACAACATATATCATTGGTATAATATTAAGTATATTGTGCTATTATATACATTGTATAATATTAAATATACTATATACAACATATAACACTTATCAACTATTTTAATGATATAAAATACATATATAAAAAACACATATGTACAATAATAATGTTAATTCATAAAAATTGCATCAAGTGAAAAGTAAAAGAATAAATACAAATAGGATTAATTGCATCATGTGAAAAATATTTTTTAAATAATTGCTTGGTAAATTATATTGTCTCTCATGCTCTTTTCATTGATTTCGGATGGGATGATTTTGAAAGAAAGAGAAAGTAAAAAGTGGATATGTATTAATGGTAGTAATTTCTAAAATTAAGTATTATTGATATTTTAGGAATGTAAAGAGTTTGTATTTTTGTAATTATAAAGTTAAAATTTTGAATAAGTTGTATTTATCTAATTTTTAGAAAGTAGAGAATAAGGGCTGCCCTAACGTAATTTGCTACTCTCTCCGTTCCATTTTATGTGAAGATATTATTGTTTGCGGAGTCAAACAATTTATTCTTTAACTATAATTTTCATTTGTTAATTTGTAGAACTTTTCGTGCAGTTTTCAAATATGTAATTTTATTTTAAAAATTTTAAAGAACTTATACCCGAGTTTATAGTCAAAATTAAGTATATTGACCCTCGTATTCTTAACTCCTTCACATAAATTGGAACAGATGGAGTATTAGTCCTTTAAAAACTTCTTAACATTAACATTCCCTTAGAATGATAAAGAATTAGCTATAATGAATTATATATAATTAGTCATTGTTAACAACAAAAGATTAGCGTAAATTGATAATAGTACACATATATCCTTTAGTTGTAAAAAGACAGGAAGCTGATAGAAAAGAGAAGTTTTTGTCAATACCATTTCTTGGAATTAACATCATACATACCTTTTTCTGTTTTTGGCACTTCCAACTATTATATAAAGGGAAACAGATAGAATTTTAGCATTAAGAAAACTCAAAGTTGCTATAGATATGGGTTTAATGAGAAAATTAATTACAACAAGTTTTGTAGTAGTTATTTTCTTTGTATCCACAGTTTTTGCAAGGAACATACTACAAATATTGAGTGAAAATGAAGATGGTATTTGTACATCTATGGTGGAAACTCAAGGTTATGGTTGTGAAGAACATAAAGTATGTTCAATTAAAATCTTAGAATACTTATTTAATTGGTGATTATATTAGACATTTGGGCATTTGTTGAATTTTTTTTGGGTTTTTAGGTGATAACAGATGATGGTTATATTCTGAGCTTACAGAGGATTCCTAAGGGAATATCTGGGAAGGCAACAACAAAGCCACCTGTTCTTCTACAACATGGACTATTGATGGTTAATTAATTCTTCACATTAATTTTAACCATGCTCACTATATCTGATTTTTTGCTTGACATAAATTAATTTATAGGAAATTTTAAATATTCTTTTTTTAACTTAACTTCAAATATTACTTTTTTTTTTATTTAATGGAAAAGGGAAATTTAATACATAGGGCGCCACTAAAATGTTACTTTCCATTGTAACCAAAAGATCGCCACTAAAACTATCACTTTGTTAAAGTGAATTAACTTTTTTATTTTTGAGCCGCCATGAAAAGCTTTACTTGTTAAGGTACTAGTGTCTACTTTTTATGGCGACCATAAAGATTGCCACTAAACTAACACTTTGTTTAGCAAGCTTTTTCATTTTGAGTCACCGTGAAAAGCCTTATTTGTTGAGGCGCTAGCTACTACTTTCCATGGCGAGCATAAAAATCCCCACTAAAACTATCACTTTTTCAGGCGAACCTTTTCATTTTTGAATATGCACGACGTGATGAAGTCAGAAATTTTGTCAGGATATTAAAGATTTAATATGTATGTAAAAAAAAGTAATTTTGACCTATAAAACGTAGTAGTATAATTTTTTATAGACATTAAACTTTTCGAGAAATGATGTTCAATTGACCACCCTTCAATATAGCTTCGACACTAGCCATGAAAAGCCTTACTTGTTGAGGCACTCACGTACCTAAAAGTCGCCACGAAAAATCTCATTTCTTGAAGTGAATTTAATGCAAGCTCAGTGGTTAATTTGTTACAATCGAAGTTTAACTTTTTACTATTAATTACAGGACGGAATTACATGGCTGCTAAATCCTCCAGATCAATCATTAGCTTTCATTCTAGCAGATGATGGTTACGATGTTTGGATTGCAAATACAAGAGGAACTAATTATAGCCAAGGACACACATCACTTAGTCCTCAAGATCCAGTTCAGTTTTCATTAATCTTTAATTTGCACTACTATCTCACATATATATTAAACTTTTTCCCAGAATTACTACAAGCACTTGTAGAGAAAGGTGGGTTAACTAAAGAAAGAAATGCCCTATTTCTTGAGTCACCGGAACCGCTGACCCAACTTACAAGAACCTACGTACTTCTTATGAGCCGGGATCGATCATATTCGCATTTCCACCATGTTTCAGCCCCGAGCAGCCATCGAAAGCAAAGAGATCAGGTCGTTATATTCTACCAAATAGATGCCAATGCTCCCGAACTGCTATAGGAGTCTAATTATCATTCCCTTCCCACATCACTAGAAAGATAAAGCGATCGAGGAGCGAAGTTATGAGCCGACATGAGTGGAATCGAAGCAACTAGTCCTGTCCAAAGAGTCCCAACCCCAGGGAAAGTCTTTTGTCAGGGGCGAAAGCCGGCTCAACAAAGGACTTTTTTCAAGGAATCGTCGACAAGAACTACTCATGAAGACCCAAAACCTCAGTATGTGGAAAATTCTTCCTTGAATCAAGCTACTACGCGCAACGTGCCCTTGCTTGGTGGGTCGGAAAGAAGGGTGGTGCCTTAGCTCATGGGTCTAAAAACTTTTGGTCATGTGCTATCTGCTTGTCCAAAAGGCCAAGCCAATGTAACGGAAAGGAAGAGTTTGATCCTGGCTCAGTAGTAGGACCAGTTCCTCCCTCAACTGCTTATTGATCTGTTGGTAAACCCCCTCCCTTTCGGTCTACTAGCTGGTTACCTCCTTTCCTTCAAAGTCTTTGTCGAGCTTATCCCCCTTTCCAGCTAGAGCTGTTTGTATATAGTTCAACTGCAACCTTTGTTAGCCGAGCTGTTTTCTTCCGCCTAAAACCTCTCCTTATTCGAAGTAACAGAAAGAAAAGCAACGACTGGAGTGGGAGAGTCAGAGTCGAAAAGAGGATTCCTCACTTCTTTCTCTCATTCAAAACTGTGCATGAGACTTTCATCTCACACGGCTCCTAAGTGATAAAAGAAAGAAGAACCCATTTTCTTTCTTTTTTGATTACCTTCCTCGCGTATGTGTAAGACCGAATCCATTCGATTTCTAAAAAGGATTACTAATCCTTAACTTTTCGAGGAATCCTTCATCAGTGGTTGTAAATGACTGATTTTTTCAATCTTTTCGACCTTGATTTCGTAGGAGCAAGTCAGAAAGATTGAGAAATAAAACCATCTGATTTAATTCGTTCTCAATAGCCAGGCATAATATTGAGAATGCTCATTCAATGAGCATTCTCAATAAGAGAGCTCGGATCGAATCGGTTTTGGGGCTAGACCTCAGCTCAGATCATCCTTGGATGCTAGCGATCCTTTCACCAAAGAACTCTTCAAAGAGGACACTGGCTTTCTATCTTTGAAGGGTTTACTAGCAAATACCACTATTTTTGGTTTTGGATCTTCCAAATCATTCCCGCAGGAGATCCTAAATTAGCCAAACAACAATTTTTGTAATTTAATCTGTGCGTTTATAATGAACAGGCATATTGGGAATGGTCATGGGATGAATTGGTGGATTTCGATTTACCTGCTACTCTTAAGTACGTTCATGATCAAACAGGCCAAAAGTTACACTATGTTGGTCATTCTCTGGTAATTTTTTGCCTCTTTTTTTTTTTAAATAGCGTTTTACACATATTTCTTTTCTTGATCCATGGAAATGGGGTTCAATTTTTTGATTTTTGTTTGCACTAAAATTACAAAACTAATTTATATCGTCCACTAGCCATTTTTCAATTCTGCCTTAAAAAATAGCCAATTGTCATAGAGTTTTACCTGTAGTTTTTAAAATTTATGATAATTGCTATTTTTTCAATTATAGAGGCTGAGAAATAACTCGTGAATTATATCCCTTAAAATTCCTACTTTGCTTAGAAAATCAAATGTCTGAAAACCCATCAGTCGAAATTGAAAATCCAGATTAAAGTGGCATGCTATTTGGTATCTGGTATAGGCTGATGGATTTATGGGCATTTAGATTTTCTTTTTAGTAATATAGTAAACGTTCACTGATTTTTAAGTGACAAAATTAGTGTTATGACTTTGATGCAATAAACTGAAAATATATGACGATCGTGTAGTTAACCCCCTCAAAATGTGAACAGAATAGTATGTTGGGGAGATAACTAAATTAATTAAGTTGAAGATGTAACCTAAATAGTTGATTGTTTGCACAACTGCTTAAATTAAAAATAGCCGACGGATGTATTATGTATGTATAATCTATGTGTAAAATGTGTATAATATGTGTAATGTATGTCCAACATGTGTATAATCAGTGTATAACAGCCGGTTATTTGGGTAAAGATCCTTTTTTATTTTTTATTTTTTTGGTCTCAGGGGACGCTGATTGCATTTGCTGCCATTTCAGAGAATAAGCTAGTAGACATGTTGAGATCAGCAGCTTTATTAAGCCCTATTGCTTATTTGGGGCAGCTCAGATCCCCTCTTGCTAAAAGTGCCTCTGAAAATTTTATAGCTGAAGTAAAGAGCTATTTTTCTTCCACTTATATGTGATTTTGGTTACACTTCAATATAAAGTTGGTAAATATTTCCTATTTATATTTGTTTACAGGGTTTGTATTGGTTGGGAATCCATGAATTTGATCCAAGAGGGTAAGATATTCCACCCAATTCATTTGACTAATGCTTGTTTTATTTACAAGTCTAGAAAGGGAAGAAAAAATAAGGGAGGGATAATTTCGTATATGGTCATTCAACTTTTAGTTTATGGTATTAAAGTCATAAAACTACTTTTTGTAATGGAAAATAACTCAACTATGCTAATATAACATAGAAATTAAGAAAAAAGCTCCGGAAAATACTAATATATAGGCGTTTGAACATGATTTGGTTGATACAGTATATGAAGTAATATTTGAAGTTGATATTGAAAAAGAGTATCTGAAAGTTGAAAATTGTGTTTGAACATGAAAACAAATGATGTTTTGTGAGTTAAAACTTGAAAAACTTATACAACCTATTTTCAAACTTCAAGGTCTAAATTTCTAGTTAGAAGTTGAAATAACGGACCAATTTGATAACATTTGAGATAATCTCTAAATATTATTTTAAAATTTGAAACTAAAATCTATGGCCAAACGGGGCCTTAAATCCAATCACGAAAGATACAAGGTTGTTACAATGTATAAAATTGTCATGTAAGTGTAATCATGTCACCAATTTTTACCTTACATAATATCCACCTCGCACCATTTAAATAAACAAATAACATTGTTATTGGATATCTCACATCAAAAAAATAATTTCATGATTGTTAAGTCCATTTGGAATTTGCACTTATGGCTGAGTGAATTAAACAGAAAGGATGTTGTCAAACTTTTGGAAAAAATCTGCAAAGATCCAGGCAACAATTGCAGTGACTTGATGTCTTCTTTTACTGGTATCTCAACTCTTCACCTAACTCATTCTTTTCCATTTTCTTTGGATTATTTTTTGTAATTTGTACTATTTGTGATGGTAGGTCCAAATTGTTGTGTGAACTCTTCAAGAACCGATATTTTTCTTGAGCATGAGCCCCAGGCAACAGCAACAAAAAACATGGTCCATATAGCCCAAAGTAAGTTTGCTAATGCAATGCAGATGAATAAATAAAATTTTGAAAATTTGGGCTAATTTCACGTATGATCGTTGAACTTTACTACTATAACGATCGTCACAATTATTTTTTTATCGAATTAAAGTAACTGAACCATGTGTGAATTATTTTTCAGCAAAAATGCAAATGACCTGAAGGTTAAAGTAACTTTCAACACCAGGTTATAACATGTCACTCGCCATGTTACCGCCTTGTCACTCTGTAATAAATTCCATCTAATATAAATAAAAGAAATTTTCACAATGCAAACTTTTGAATATCCATGTTTTAAAAATAAGACAAAAAAATATATTTTTTAAAATATGGATAGTTTAAAAATTTTACATTGTGGAATTCTTTTTCATATTCTATGACGTGGAATTTACAGAGTGACAGAGCCCTTACAGTGTGGAGAGTAGTGATGCGTATAACCCAACGTAAATTTTTTAACTTTCCGATCATTTGTATATTATGAGCAATTCACTCATAGTTCAGGAAGCATACGTAAAATAACCCTTAAAATTTTATGAGTAGTTCATTTTCATATATGTCTTTGATTGAAGTTGCAATCGGTGGCAGAGTTACATAGAGTGAAGAGTGGTCAATCGACCACCTTTCATCAGAAAAATACTACTTATATCAATCAAAAATTACTTTTTATTTAAACATATCAAATCTTGAACTCCCTTAGCTAGATTTCTGACTTCGTCTGACCGCAACATATTAATTAATGGTTTTTGAACAGTGACAAGAAAAGGGACCATAGAAAAATTTGATTATGGAAGTGATGAAGAAAACAACAAGCACTATGGTCAGCCAACTCCTCCACAATACATAATGGCAAATATCCCAAATAATATCCCTCTTTTTTTAGCCTATGGAGGTGCAGATTATCTTTCTGATGTAAATGATGTGAAGACTCTACTAGATAAGTTGCAAGATCATGATCCAGACAAACTTGTGGTGCAATACATAGAAGATTATGCACATGCTGACTTTGTTTTCGGTATAAATGCTAAAGAGGTTGTATATAATCCTATAATGGCCTTTTTCAAGCTTAATTGAGACGAGATTATAAGTTTGATGTAGAATTCGTTGATGTTGTTGTTATTAATTCATTAAGTAGCAAAGTTGAGTAAGTAGTATGCACATTATGTATATGTTAGGTCATAGGTGGCATTATTAACCTTTTGTTGGTAATGCAAAAATAAAGGATTTGCTTATGTGATAGATGAAAGTCTCATATGAAAAATGGGCAAAGGTGTAAATATACCCCTCAATTTTGCGATTTAGAGCAGATATATCCCTATTTAAAAAAATGGTGGATATATACTCCTGCCGTTAAAAAATGGTGCAAATATATCCCTACCGTTACACAAATAGTGCAAATATACCCTTTTCGATGACGAAAATTTTCTAAAAAATCGTTTAGCATATTTTAACTAAAAAAAGTATCTCGTTGCTTTTTAAAAAAAAGTTTACCCATTTTTTTAGTAGACATATTTTTCTAAAGCCACATGGTAATTTTTTTCTGATGAATCGGGTCTGATTTGTTTAAAAAATATCTCCGTGGCTTAAAAAAATAAGTCTATCTATTTTTTTAAACGAACCAGACCCGACCCACCAGGAATCAAAATTACCATATGGCTTTAGAAAAATATGTCTACCCAAAAAAAATGGGTAGACTATTTTTTAAAGCTCCGTGGCAAAAATAAGATAAATAATTTTTTTTAAAAAAACCCGGCAGCAAAAAGGATATATTTGCACCATTTTGTAACGACGGATATATATGTCCACCAGTTTTTTAACGGGGGTATATCTATTCTAAATCATAAAATTAAAGGATATATTTGCACCTTTATCCTTAAAATATTAAAGTCATTTTGAACACTTAATATACAAACTTCTTTTTTATGGAATTTGTTGAGTTTCCTCCATACTTGAGTTGAAATTTGACAATTACTATCACCACCATTCATTTGGCTCGTGTCACGTTGCAGTTAACACGTTTGAGGTCAAATACTGTAACAATCGAGTTTAAATTCTAATCATTTCTGTAACAACTCTGGCAGCTTGACAGACTCCAAACTTATATCCAAACATTTGGAAGTGTGGTGGAACCTTGAAGAGCAACCAGTCTTAACAATTTGCAATCTAATCAAATCGAAATCACTTTCAAAGGCAATAATTCAATTCGCCACAACACAATATTTTATTTTATTCAATAAGTTACTTTCGTTTATTATTAATATTGGGGAAAATGTGCAAATATATCCCTTAACTTTGCGATTTAGAGCAGATATACCCCCGTTATAAAAGTGGTGAATATATACTTCTGCCATTACAAAATGGCGCAAAGATTCCCTTTTTGGTAACATAATTTTTTAAAAAAAATCAATTTATCTTATTTTTGAATTAAAAAATACCACGAGGCTTAAAAAAAAAACTCTATTTTTTTTAGTAGACATATTTCTCTAAAGTCACATGGTAATTTTTTTTCCTGATGAGTCGGGTCTGGTTCATTTAAAAAAATGGGTAGATTTATTTTTTTAAAGCCACAAAGTTATTTTTTAAACAAATCAGACCCGATCCATTAGAAAAAATTTAACATGTGGCTTTAGAAAAATATGTCTACTAAAAAAATGGGTATACTTTTTTTAAAGCGACGAGACATCTATTTTAATTAAAAAATAAGCTAAACGATTTTTTCAAAAATTTTCGTCAGCGAAAAGGGTATATTTGCATCATTTGTGTAATGTCGGGGTATATTTGCACCATTTTTAACGACATGTGTATATATTCACCACTTTTATAACGGAAATATATCTGCTTTAAATCGCAAAGTTGATGGATATATTTACACATTTTCCCTTAATATTGTAATACTTTTCCAACAAATGTAAAATAAAGGGAAAAAGGTCAAATATACCCCTCTACTTTATTTTATTAGCTAATTTTATCATCTGTTAGCGATTGTGAACAAAAATACCATTGCACTTACCAAACTTCACACTTATACCCCTATTTGGATGAAAACACCAAATTCTCTTAAATTACCCGATTTTAAAAAATCACCCACTTCTTTTATTGACCCGACCAGCCAATTAAACACAACCCTCACCCCTCCCCCCCTCAAAAAAAAATAGCAGCTTCAGGTCAATGTTGCTGTCCATTCTCAGTTATTATTTGAAGGGAATGAAGAGATAGTTTATCCTCAATATTAATCAACAAACAAGCAACCATACTTATTGAAGGATCTTTTAAATTTTGGTGACTTTGAAGAAAGAAAAAGCAATTCTACTGAAAGTCAGTGTGTCAACAACCTATATGTTACGGGGGTCCTTCATTTATCTTGATGTACCTTCATCGAACGGGTCTAACTTAATATGACATTTTACGGAATTCACAGCCACAGATTTGCACTTCATCTTGCAATATCAACGGAACTTAATTGTTCTCCAAGAACATATGCCATAAAAAGAAAGATATATACAAAAGGCACTATTCATCACTGGTCATTCTTTACTAGAGAAGTGGGTGATTGGCGGGTCGGGGCGGATCAATAAAGGAAGTGGATAATTTTTTAAAATCGGGTAATTTAAGAGGATTTGAGGGTTTCATTCAAATAGGGGTACAAGTGTGAAATTTGGTAACGACAGGAGTATTTTTGTTCACAATCGCTAATGAATGATAAAATTAGCTAATAAAAGAAAATAGTGGGGTATATTTGATCCTTTACCCTAAAATAAATCATTGGGACTGTGTTAAAAAAATTACTTATCAAATTTGGACGTTGTTATAGAGATCTACTTTTTGAATGTGGTAAAAGAATTGCATAAAGAAAGAAACGGGCATTAACGTTTAGGTTATTTATGATTAAAAAGAAAAGAAACGTAACTTTGAACTTAATGGGAAACTCAAGATTTTTCCTTTATAATTTTCCCACTCATCGCCAAAAGGGTACAAGGAAAAAGGGCAAGAACAACAAGAACAAGACGTTAAATCTCTATTAAATTACTAGGGGTTAATTAAAATTACAAATTATGAATCACCAAGATATGTTAAATTAAAAAGAAAAAAGAAAATAAACGCTGATAATTTCTCAAAACCTTTCAGGAGTGTACCATGAGAAGCAAGGAGGTCAACCTCTTTCAAATATACAACATGAATTCTGGCAATGTAAGTGATCGATAGACTAATCATGACAAATGCTTAAATTGTTAAAAAAAGTGTTAAACGACGCAATATACATGTGATATACACTGAATATACATCAGGGTATATCACATGTATATTGAAGGACTAAAAGCAGTCTGGTGGGCCACTCACCAGTCGACCAATGACTCATTATCGGCCAAAGCAAGGCCCAAAGAAGGGCAAAGATGGAAGAAGCCCATTCTCGGCTGTGGCTGGCTGCATTCTCGGCCAGATTGGAATAATACAATAAGTGTATCTATGTTATATATATTTGTAGTATATTGTAATGAAAAGGATACCTTAATTAGTATTATACACCTACCATAATTGTAGAGTTAGAATTATGGTAGAATAAGGATTTAGAAGTAGAATAGGAAAATGATTTTTCCTATTATAGAAATATGTAACTTGTATATATAGTCTTTCAATTAATGAAAATAATCAAGGGGATTATTTCTTTCATGGTATCAAGAGACTAGGTCTAAACAAAAGTTTTCTTCTCTCAAACTTTTGCCTCTTTGGCCGAGAACCCCCCCCCCTCCCTCGGGTTTTTCTCTCCAAATATCTCGTCTTCCGCTCTCAAAAACCCCTCTTAAATTTATCCTCCTTCTTTGTTCTTTCAAATATGTCTAAGAACAATTTTCACCCTGCCCTCACGGTTTCCAATATCAAGCTCAGTGTCCCTATTGTCCTTGAGATGGAAAACGTTCAATATGCAACGTTGGCGGAGTTGTTTAAAATTCACGCTATCTCTTATCAAGTTCTTCACCACATAATTCCTCCCGCTAGACCCCTTCCTGCGGATGATCCTGAGGTATGGATTACACTTGATGCTACCGTTCTTCGGTGGATATACGCCACTATTTCAGTGGACCTTCTACAGACGATTATGGAGCCCAATACCACGGTTATGGCTGCATGGAATAGATTGCGTGACATATTCCAAGACAACCAACATTCCCGTATCGTCACACTCGAGCAGGATTTCTCTCTTGTTCGAATGGACGTATTTCCGAACGTTTCTGCATATTGCACGAAACTAAAGGAATTGGCGGATCAACTTCGTAATGTTGGCGCACCAGTGACAAATAATCGTCTAGTTCTACAATTGGTTGCCGGACTTTCGGAGGCCTATAATGGTGTTGGAACTCTCCTTCGCCAAAGCAACCCTCTTCCCGACTTTCATCAAGCCCGCTCCATGCTGACGTTGGAAGAAGCCGGTTTGGCTAAAAAGGCGACTCTGAGCAAGCCCGGTTGTCATGGTGGCATCCTCTCCTAGTTCTTCGGTTTTGTTAATCATTCGGGCCAAAACCATAATAATGGTGGCGGCAAGAATAATCGCAAAATAACAAAAACGCGAGGGCAAACGAGGTAGTTCTAGTGGCGATTCGGTGAGCAACAAGCGGCGGTGGGTCCCATTCGGTACAAGAGCCCACCACCACCGCTGGCCCAAAGAATGGGGCGGCGCGGCACCCGCACCTCCAACGCCGCCAATGCCGCTGGCCGCCAATGCAGTGCCCAATACCCAAAGATTAGCGGCCCATCGCCAGCCGCCCAAAGAACGGCCCCCACAATGCAGAATACCCGCCCAAAGACGGCCGTAAGTCCTCGGGCCCCGCCCTCCGCAAGCCCATCATGCAGAGCCCCACTCGCCGAGCATCGAGGCCGCGATGCACACATTGGGATTATCCCAATCGGACCCAAATTGGTACATGGACACCGGCCACTACTCACATGACTTCCGAATCGTGTACTCTCTCATCTTATTCCAATTTGAGCACCCTCGGGATAATTGTTAGTAATAGCAGTTCTATTCCAATTCTAGGGTATGGTCAGAAAACATTGTCACCTCCTAATCCACCACTCCTCTTGAAAAATACTTTACATGCTCCTAAATTGATTAAAAATTTAGTGTCTGTCCGAAAATTCACAAATGACAATTCTGTTTCTGTTGAATTTGATCCTTTCGGTTTCTCTGTGAAGGATTTCAAGACGGGGAGTCATCTCATGAGGTGTGATAGTAGGGGAGATCTGTATCCTATCATGCCCGGTTTTAGTCCATCGATTCCAGCCTTGCCATCAGCTTTTGCAGCCATCTCTCCTTCCATGTGGCATGCTCGTCTAGGTCACCCGGGATCTTCTATTTTATCAGCTTTAGATAAAAATAGCTTTATTTCTTGTAAGGGTACAAATCGTACTCCAATTTGTCAGTCTTGTTCATTAGGAAAAATTGTTAAGTTGCCATTTGTAGACTCCAATTCTCATACTTCTATGCCATTTGACATTATTCATAGCGACTTATGGACATCTCCTGTTCTTAGTTCAATGGGTCATCGTTATTATGTTCTCTTTTTAGATGATTATTCTAGATTTTTGTGGACGTTTCCAATTGCGAATAAATCACAAGTGTTTTCCGTCTTCATAAAATTTAGAGTGTTCATTCGTACTCAATTCGAAAGAGAAATAAAAAAATATTCAATGTGATAATAGGAAAGAATATGACAATAGGGAGTTTCGAGAGTTTTGTGCTACTCATGGGATAAATTTTCATTTTTCATGTCCTCATACATCTTCACAAAATGGGAAAGCCGAACGCAAAATTCGTTCCATAAATAACATTGTCCGAACTCTCCTTATACATGTCTCCATACCTCCATATTTTTGGCATCATGCTCTACAAATGGCCACATATCTTCTTAACATAATTCCTTCTAAGGGTCTGACATATTCTTCCCCCCTAAAAATACTATATAATAAGAACCCATCTTATTCTCATCTTCGGATTTTTGGGTGCTTGTGTTATCCGTTATTCCCATCCACCACAATTAACAAACTTCAGGCTCGGTCTACTCCGTGTGTATTTTTGGGTTATCCGTCAAATCATCGTGGTTATAAGTGTTTTGATTTATCCTCCAAGAAAATCATAATCAATCGCCATGTCATTTTCGATGAAACTCAATTTCCATTTACGAAAGTTCATACTCCCGAACCTAAGTCGTATAATTTTTTGGATGACCAAATATCCCCGTATATTATTCGGAATTTTTCGGACATCTCCCGTACCCAAAATCCTCCAACGCCCATCGCCGGCCGCCCAACAAGATCGCCACACTCACTTTCTTCCAGCCATCGAACAGTTCCAAAGAATCGGGCCGGTCCAGCCCAGTTCTGGAACTGGTCCAGCGAGTCCACCATTTCGATTTGGGCGGCGGGCCCATCGCTTCTTGGCGATCCGTCCCGAGCCCAGAAAATTCCCTAAATTCTATTAATTCTTCCTCGAGTCATAGACCGGTCACTCGTAGTCAGCGGGGTATTTTTACACCTAAAAGACATTTTAATTTACATTATGATGTCTCTAAATCCCTCTTGCCCCGCAATCCGGTGTCCGCATTAAATGACCCTAATTGGAAAATTGCTATGACTGATGAATATAATGCTCTTATTGATAATAAGACGTGGGAGTTGGTGCCCCGTCCATATGGTATTAATATTATCAGGTCTATGTGGATTTTTGCTCATAAGGAGAATTCAGATGAGTCCTTTGCTCAGCATAAGGCGCGACTTGTTGGGGATGGTAAGACTCAGCAGGTTGGTATTGATTGTGGTGAGACGTTTAGTCCGGTGGTCAAACCGGCTACCATTCGCACGGTACTTAGCTTGGCCCTTTCAAAGACTTGGCCGATTCATCAGTTAGATGTCAAGAATGCTTTTCTACATGGAGATCTCAAGGAAACAGTCTATATGCATCAGCCGTTGGGTTTCAGGGATCCCAACCACCCTCATCATGTCTGTTTGTTGAAAAAGTTCTTATATGGGCTTAAGCAGTCTCCACGTGCCTGGTATACACGATTTGCGGATTTTGTTTCGACTATTGGGTTCATACACAGCAGGTCAGATAATTCTTTGTTCATCTACCGCCGTGGTTCGTCATTGGCCTATATTCTGTTGTATGTGGATGATATCATATTGACTGCCTCCTCCGATGCTTTGCGTCAGTTTATCATGGCCATGCTCAGTTCTGAATTTGCTATGAAGAACTTGGGGCCGTTGAGTTATTTTTTGGGGATTGCTGTCAAACGTCATTCAGGTGGCTTGTTTCTGTCTCAACGGAAGTATGCTGCTGAGATCATAGAGAGGGCTGGGATGTCATCCTGTAAATCCACTTCCACACCGGTTGATGCAAACCCAAAGCTGAGTGCCGCAGCAGGTGCACCATACGAGGACCCGACCCGCTATCGCAGTCTTGCAGGGGCCCTCCAGTATCTTACCTTTACCAGACCGGATATTATATATGCGGTTCAGCAGGTGTGTTTATTCATGCATGATCCCAGGGTTGAGCACATGAATGCAATCAAACGCATCATTCGGTATATTCAGGGGACACTGGACTATGGGTTGCACTTGTATCCTTCGTCTACATCCACACTTGTCTCTTACACGGATGTTGATTGGGGTGGTTGTCCCGACACCAGACGGTCGACTTCTGGCTACTGTATGTTCCTTGGCAACAACTTGGTCTCATGGTCGGCAAAATGTCAAGCAACTCATCACGCTCGGTCTGAGGCGAGAATATCGAGGGTAGCGAATGTGGTCTCCGAGTCATGTTGGCTACGTAATTTGCTTTTGGAGCTTCATTGTCCCATTCAGAAGGCAACCTTGGTATATTGCGATAACATTAGTGCCATCTACCTTTCAGGTAACCCAGTTCAACACCAGCGCACCAAGCATATCGAAATGGACATTCACTTTGTCCGTGAAAAGGTTGCAAAAGGTCAAGTTCGTGTATGTCATGTCCCGTCTCGTTATCAAATTGCAGACATCTTTACAAAGGGTCTACCAGCGGTTCTCTTTGAAGATTTTAGGGACAGTCTCAGCATTCGAAAACCGCCCGCTATGACTGCGGGGGTGTGTTAAACGACGCAATATACATGTGATATACACTGAATATACATCAGGGTATATCACATGTATATTGAAGGATTAAAAGAAGTGCAGCAGCTGGGCCACCACCAAAGGCAAACAATGACTCATTATCGGCCAAAGCAAGGCCCAAGATGGCGGCGATGGAAGAAGCCCATTCTCTACTGTGTGGGTCGGGTCATTCTCGGCCAGATTGGAATAATACAATAAGTGTATATATGGTATATATATTTGTAGTATATTGTAATGAAAAGGATACCTTAATTAGTATTATACACCTACCATAATTGTAGAGTTAGAATTATGGTAGAATAAGGATTTAGAAGTAGAATAGGAAAATGATTTTTCCTATTATAGAAATATGTAACTTGTATATATAGCCTTTCAATTAATGAAAATAATCAAGGGGATTATTTCTTTCAAAAAGAAAAAGAAAAATCGGTTCTAAATTTCACAAAATACATAATCTAAGATTCCAAGAGTCGAAAATCATAAATCAAAGAACAAAAAATAAAAGAAACAGATAGAAGTGTACCTTCGTGACTTCATGGAGAGGCGGAGTCAGTTGAAGTTTATGGGTTTGAAATTCTAATCATTTTAAGTTATTGAATTCTAATAGGGGCAGCTCAATGAATTTGATGATCTAAAGCCAAAATATATTAGAAGGCCTTAATTTTTTTTATAAAACTCATATAATAAAGAAATACGACAAAGCCCACATAACCTCTATCTAGTGGCAAAAACACAAAGTGCGATGTGTGAATTAGGCATACGCCACATTTTCAAATTCTCCCATATACAAAAGCATCGTATTTAAGTGGAAAAGAGCATATAGGTGGGCCTATAATTCACCAAATGTCAAACTTTGCGCCACTTTCCCTCAGGGATCCTTAGTAATTAAAAATATGAGACATAAAATAACTTATTTTCTGATGTATGAATCAATCCAATATTGACAAAAAGAAATACCTAATTCAGAGAACTAAGTTGAAATTAGAAAGTGAAATTATCAAAAACATGAAAAATAAGAGTATATAAAGTAAAATATTAGAATTGATGAGAAAGTAACTATTTAATTTAATGAGAGAGAAAATTTATCATCATTTACTCGTTCAACCATACAACATCGACCCAATTAAGATATATTAAAATTTAAAATCTTTTATTAATAACAAATATATAAATTATATATTATAATTTAATAATATAGTAATTTCTATTAGGGGTTGGGGGGGGGCTTTAATAATTGGGGGCATAAGGCAGAGGCTTTAGTTGCCTTAGCTTAGAGCCGGCCTTGGATTCTAAATTAATTATTTATACATACACAATGAATTTTTTAAGACAAATATAAAATTTAAATCAAGACTATTAAATTTAACCAAATTCGTAACCCATATTCTAACTCTGCTCTAATTTCATGTATGCATAGAATATAGTGTTGTTACATTGATGAAAATATTGGGGTCGAAATAATTAGGATGTTATGCGTAAGCTTATAATTGCAAACCTTGAACAACGACACGTAAACTATACTAAAAGAAGTATAATATTTAAATATCATTTGGTCAAGGACCTACATATTGAAAACTAATATGAACAAGCATAAAAACTAATAGGGAACAATCTCTCCCTAAACAAAACTCTCTAAATAACTACATTGTGGATGCTATTGTGTTATTGAATGAGAAGAAAAGATCTTATATTTATAGAAGTTTAAAACTTCTCCTCCAAAAAAAGGATAAATATGGTAGTCATTTTCTACAAAGAAAAACTTTTCCACCAATAAATTCTTTTTGAAGTAAACAATTATGGTAAAATTCAGATAAGGTAAGAAATTTAGGACAAACCCTAACAAATCTCCCATTGGCCTGGATTTTCTGGCAAAATAATCTTGATTCTTCTTATTCACATAATCTTCATCATTGTTGTTTGTCATGGTTAAAAACAAGGTTAAAAATCAGTTTAAAAAGTATTTTGCATTATTTTTAAAGATGCAACAGCAGAGATGTTGAAAATATGGTTGAAAATTCATATCCACATGTAGTACTCCGGACAAAATCTTCATTGTCATGAAATCGGTTGCAACTTATTTGAACCGGCCGCCTTGAACATGTCTTCAATCCCTTGAACCATTGGCTCTGATACAACTTATTGAGATCAAAATAATCAGGGCGTCCTGCGGAAGCTTATAATTGGAAATCTTGAACGACGACACATAAACTATACTAAAAGAAGCATAATATTTAAATATGATTTGGTCAACGACCTACATATTGAAAACTAATATGAAAAAACATAAAAACTAATAGGGAAAAATCTCTCCCTAAACAAAACTCTCTAGACGACTACATTGTGGATGCTATTGTGTTATTGAATGAGAAGAAAATATCTTATATTTATAGAAGTCTAAAACTTCTCCAAGAAAAGGAAAAGGTAGAGTTTTTTCTACAAAGAAAACCTTTTCCACTAATAAATCATTTTTGAAGTAAAATACAAATATGATGAAATTCATATAAGGTAGGAAATTCAGGGCAAACCCTAACAAATTTTCCCTTGACCTGAATTTTCTAACAAAATATCTTGATTCATCTTCTTCACATAATCTTTATCACTGTTGTTTGTCATGGTTAAAAATAAGGTTAAAAATATTATGATTAAAAATTGATTTAAAAAATATTTTACTTTATTTTTAAAGATGCAGCAGCAGGGATGTTGAAAATATAGTTAAAAATTCATCTCCACATGTAGTGCTCCGGACAAAATCTTCATTGTCGTGAAATCTGTTGCAACTTGGTTTGAACCAGCCGCCTTAAACCTGTCTTCAACCCTTGAACCATTGTCTCTGATACCACTATTGGGATCAAAATAATCAGGGAGTCATACAGAAGCTTATAATTGCAAACCTTGAACGACGACACCTAAACTATACTAAAAGAAGCATAATAATTAAATATGATTTGGTCTAGGACCTACTTATTGAATACTAATATGAAAAAACATAAAATTAATAGGGAAAAATCTCTCCCTAAATAAAACTCTATATACGACTACATTGTGGATGTTATTGTGTTATTGGATGAGAAGAAAAGATCTTATATTTGTAGAAGTCTAAAATTTCTCCTCCAAGAAAATGATAAATATGGTAGAGTCATTTTCTTATAAAGAAAACATTTTCCACCAATAAATTATTTTTGAAGTAAAACACAATTATGATAAAATTCAAATAAGATAGGAAATTCAGGACAAATTCTAACTGAAAATAGTGGGAGAAAAGGCATTGACAAGCATGTTGTTACTCATTAGTACAAAATCATATAGAATACACTAAGGAGCAGCAAAATGCTTGTCAAATTCTTTTCCCCACTATGCATATTGATATTGTTGATGAAACAAAGGTTTTAGAGTTTTAATAGTTAGTAGCTATATATATAAGCAACAAAGAAGCAAAAGCACCGCCATGCAAAAGGCAATATAAGGAAAGTTATTTAATTAGTACAAATTAAACCAACTTCTAATTGATTTCGTTTTGTTATGACTTATGAAATATGGAAACTTCTATAATTAAGGAAAAATCAGAGCAAGAAAAAGGAAACTTGCCAAATAGTACTCGTGTCTTTTATTTATTTTAAATGCCTATTGTTTACTGTGCACATAATGGAGGAAGAAGTAGGAAGGAATATAAAAATAGTCAAAATATTTCTTAAATATATGAATTAATATTTTAATTAATTGAAAGTTAAATGTGCATATCACAACAATTAAAATTAAAAATTTCCAATAATTGAGGACTATATAGCATTATAGTATGATACAAAAAAAAGAGGGGTGGGGGTGGGGGTGGGGTTGGGGGGTTGTGGGTAACATTGAATTTAATAGGAAACTCAAGATTTTCCTTTAATTTTCTCTCATCTCTGAAAGGGTAAAAGGAAAAATAGCAAGAACAAGACGCTAAATCGCTATTAAATGGGAGTTTAATTGAAATTACAAATTATTGGAATCACCAAGATATGTAAAATTAAAAAAATGAATAAGAAACTAAACGCTGATAATTTCAGAAAATATTTCAATCAATTGATCGAATCATGACAAATGGTTAAATAGTTAAAAAAAAGCCAAAAGACATAATCCAAGATTCGAAGAGTCAAATATCATAATTAAATTGAAAAACAAAAAACAAATCGAAATATACCTTCGTGATTTCATGCAATGGCGGAGTCAGAATTTAAAGTTTATCGATTCGAGAGTATTCTAAATTAATTATTTATAAATACTCAATAAATTTCTTAATAAAAATATAAGATTTGAACCAAAACTATTAAATTTAACAAAACTCGTAACCCATATTCTAACTCCGTCCCTAACTTCATGTATGGTGTAAAACATAGAATATAGTGTTGATACGTTGATGAAAATAGTGGGAGAAAAGGCATTGACAAGCATGTTGCTGCTCATTAGTACAAAATCATACTATTAGAATAATACTAAGGAGCAGCAGAATGCTTGTCGATTTTTTTTCCACACTATACATAATAATATTATTGATGGAACAAAAGCTTTAGGGTTCTATCTATTTATAAGCAACAAAAATAAGCAAAAGTATCGCCATGCAGAAGACAATATAAAGAAAGTTATTAAGTACAAATTAAACCAACTTCTAATTGGTTTCGTTCTGTCACTAAATATGGGAACTTTTATATTAAAGAAAAAATTGAGCAAGAAAAGGGAACTTACCAAGAATGCTCAAAGTGCACATTGTTTCTTTTCTTCTTCTTCTTTTTATTTATTTTTAAATTTCTGCAGTATTGTATTTCGTTTTCTTTGAATTGTTTACTTTGCATATTTTCGGAAACTTGAAAGAAAATCAAGATTCTGACTTGTTCTGAAATTCCACCACAATTTAGAGAAAAAGGCCTTTGGGTGTTGATACACATCTTGCAGAAGAAAATATAAAAACAGAACTCCAAAAATTCATGGTTATAAAATCTGGAATTTTAAAACGTAGATACAACATAATATTTTATCCCAAAAAGGTACATTTGAATTTGTAAGTGATTTTAAGGACACGTGAATAGATTTGCAAATAAGTTCGATAAACAATTAACAATAAATAAGTAACTAAAAACAATAAGCAAGTAATTAGCCTGGATTGCCACAATCTTGATTGAAATTGAACTGAGAGTTTGGTCCGATCCTTAGCTAAATATATTCGGGTCCGAGCAAATAACAAGAGCACTTTGAATGTAATTATGCAAGTATCAACAATGAGAATGAGATGCCCTTCCAACATGAAGGTTGGAATCATTTTATAGCTAACAATATAAGACATTTATGCCCAAGAATCACTCCCTCATTAAATACAATTAAATGACAAAAACGGTCACTTAATGAACAAATAGTAATGGCTGACGCCATATCCGTAATGGGTAGGCGCTAACCTCCTTTGTTCTTCTACCCGATGTCACCAGGTCCGATCTCTATTCGGTGTCATCTGGCTCGGTCGTCAATCGATCTTGCTATGACACCCGAACTCTCCACTGATACAAATTGCTACTTCCTTCAATTTCAATTCCCAAACCATGACACATGTCGTGTTAATTTTCACCGTATATATATAGTCCCCACACTTCCCGGATCAAAGTTTACCGAAGTGATGGGAAATGGAAATGATTTTTTCGATATCTTTTCTTGCGAGCTTCCTTTAAAATTACTTTGAAACAGGCGAAAAAACGAAACGCTTCCTATTCCCAAAATCTGACTCACGTCTTATCACACTGCAACTTCAGACACGTGTCACCCTCTGATTAAACCATCATTTCAGTTTATGAACCGCAGCATTTCATAATGATGACCAAGCCCCTATAAAACCCCATCTTCTTTCTTTTCTCAACTTTTACCTATTGCTAAATTTTCTTAATCCTTCGAGCAATCTCCAAACCTCCCTCAAATCTTCAAATCCTCAAATCCTCAAAGCCTCAAATCTTCATACCTTTAAACCTTCATACCTTCAAATCTTCAGACCGTCATACCTTCAAAGCTTCATATCTTCAAAACGATGGCCCAAACTATCCGTTCCTCTTCAAGAAACTCCTCTCCAGCTCCTTCACCTCCGCCGGTCGCTGATGACATCATCGACGCTGGTGAATCTTCCAATGCTCAGGCTGCTGCTGAACCCAGATCCTTCGATATGCTCCCATTTTCACTTTGACACTGAGTTCTCCGTTCAAATGGCCTCCAAAAAATCTGACAGTGGGGAAGAAGCTAGAAACTGACCATCTTCTATCAAAACCTCCGACCTTAAGAGAGTCCGAGATGACTGTGGTTGGACAGATCTCTCTGGGATCATTATTCCTGGCCCAGACGAAGACATCACCATTTATAGGTCCGGGTATTCCAATGTATACACCTACTCCTTCACTTTCAAACTCGACCCTCTAATTGACAACGTGATCCTTGAGATGTGCAGGACTTACAATCTGTGTCTTGCACAAATTGGTCCGTCCATCTGGAGGATCATAACCTGCCTCCGTTTCTTGGCCAATTTGGTCAACGAGTGTTTCATTTTGGACCATTTAATCCATTTATATGTTCCTCGATTCTTTTGTGGAGGGATCGTCCAACTGTCCAAATGGGGGAAACTTCCCATCCTTTGCAATGTCGATGAGAATTGAGACAAGGGTCGGATGGAACATTTTGTCGCGGTCCCTACCGCAGAAGTTATCCTGACTAGGTACATGCCTTTCCTGGAGGAATTGAACATGCACCGTACGTACTCAAACTCTTCTTCTTTCAACTTAAATATCTTACCTTTTAATCTTCCATTTTCCTATCTTTTCAGCCATCCAATGGATTCCGGCTCACGTGGACAATCTTCATTCATGGGTTGAGAAAATAATCAACACTTATCCGCATAAGAAGCGGACAAGAAAAGAACTTTCTGATAAACGATGGGTTGTCCGAAATCACGGTTAGTATTCGCCTAACTCTTTTTTTTAACTTTAATAACAACCTTATGCACTTTTTCACTTTTTCCATTTTTTGAACTTGCAAGTTTACCGAAGGGCTCCTCGACCACGAGGTCCAACACTTCAACTACTCCAGTTGTCCCTGATCCGGTTTTTTATCCGGCCGCATCATTTCAGCGCATCACCAAAGTACCAAAGAAAAAGAAATCCTCCAAACCTAAATCCTCGAAGCCTCTGAAATCACCTTCGGTTGGCTCAAAGAGAAAAAGAGCTTCAGAAGCGGGTGGCCCTTCCAGAAGTCAAGACACTGGCATCTTACCAGAAGATGTTTGGGTGAGAAAGGCTACCACCACCACTACTTCGGCGAAAGACACTCATGTCAAAGTTAGAGAAGAGCATGTTGCCACTGAACTAGCCGAACTGATTCTGCTGCCAACCGATGCCGCAACTACACTTACCACCACGCCATCGGCCACCGGCCACCGAGCCATTCATCATCGAGGATGACTATGAAGCTACAGACGAGGAGCCATTGGCTAAGAAAACTAAATTTTCCATTTCAACTCCTCCCTCATCATCACAACCGGCCTAAAGCTTTAGGCAAGCAGATCTTGAGCGCTTATTTGAGGAAGCTGAAACCTCGGTTAATTCGATCGAGAAGGCGAACACCTCCGGGTTTGCTCACCTGGTCATACCACATAAATTGATCAAGTCTACCCGAACCCCGAAGAACCATGCCAGCTTCCAGTCCAAACTCGTGAGTGTCTTCCTGATCCCAAGTGCGGACCCAAGGAAAGTGCGATTTATCACTATTTCCTTCCCCGAGGGCACCAACTTCTTATACCGATTGGTTGGGGTTGCCAACTACTTGAGGCCTCTAATATCGAAGTCCAATAGGGAAAAAATGAAGAACATTTCTTGGCAGTGTCTCTTTAATGAGCGTATGCATGCCTCCAACCGGGTATGCATATTTCCTGCTTTATTTAAGCTTATACTTGTTGTTATTTTTCATTTCTAACCTTCATCCGGTTTCCCATTCTGTAGTCATCTATTCTAGTCGGTGAGGGCTTCATCCATTGCATGGATGAAAATGAGCACCTCAAAAGGCAACTGGATGCCCAAGATGAAGAGATCTAGCACCTCAAAGGGCTTTTGCAACAAAAGGAGGCTCAGCTGCAGCAAACCAATGAGCTTCCTGCTATCAAGGAAGAATTGGACCGCGTCAAAGGCGACTACCTTCATGCTGTAAATGACCTCGAGCTTGCCAACGAAGAAAAGAATGCCTTGGACGAAGAAAATGATGAACTCTACGACAATGTATAATCCTTAACCTTAGAGCTCGAAGATCGAAAGGATTTCCTTAACTCCAAAATTGATCGCCTCAACATCGAGCTTGTTGAGGTTAATGCATAGCACACTGACGAACAAGCTGCTTTGAAGGTGGCTCAGGATCATACCAACCAACTGTCACGACCCCAAACCACGAAGTCGTGAGGGCACCTACCATTTCCCACCTCGGTAGGAGAACCCTTCCATTAAATAATAATTTAATCAATAATTAAATTAATCAAACGGAATATTAGAAAGTCTAACTCATATCATAATATAAAAGATGCGAAAATATCAAAATCATACAACCTCGAGGAATAATGGTATGAATCGTACAAGAGCGACTACTATAATCTATAAGTCTGAATAATACAAAGGATCAACTAAAAATACTATCTAAGAACCAAAATAAAGACAATAGTAGGAAGGAGTCTCTGGGCAGCAGATCGTCCATCATGCTCACCCTAACTGACTCTACAGGTATTCTCAGAATCAGTCGCGAGGAGAAGAAGTGGTACCAGTCTTGTACTTTGCACTCAAAAGAATGCAACAAGGTAGTATCAGTAAAAACACTATGTACTGGTAGATATCATATGCCGTCAACAGTTAGCTTACATATGCATAAGAAAAAAACTGAAAGATAAACATGCTCACATTCAAGTACAAGTAATATCACAGTCCAAGAATAACTAGCCAAGTATAACAAGTCAATTCAGGATCCAAATATATGGATGAATAATGAATAAATATGCATATGCATTGCAATGCAGTGGCCATATGATCAATCCATACATACATGCTCTGGGCGGTATAAATCATCGTCCCAGTAGTCATGACCCATTGGGGACCCGCAATGTCTATGTACAAGTCATTCCGTATCACACAACTTAGAATGACTCTTCCATCCAAACTCCCCTCGAGCCATCCTATATCACTTAGCATAGAGATGGCTACGCGATATAGTAATGTCATATGAGTCATAAATACTCTCCTTCTCATTTATCACCGTCACGCCAATAGCAAGATCACAATCAATATATCATGAAATTAGAGTATATACAATGCAATGATAATATCAGGTATATCATATCAACTCCCAGTCATGTCACACAAGGACACTTATTATAATGTCAGTATCACATTAATTTCCTTCCTTATACATGAGCATACCATGATAGGTGAGATACAACTACATCATAATACCACATGGTATATCATATACGTCCAATAACCATAAGAAGCATCAAATCATACTTAGTCACAATAACCGACCTAAGTATTCCATCCCAACTCCATACTCGAAGGCTTACATGCTTTCTCCAATAGAATCTAACTACACATACGCTTCACTAACCGAAGTCTAACCAGAAGGTAAGCCATAACCTACTTGGAAAATCAAGCGGGAGTTGCATAATCACATTTGCGCCTTGCCCTTCCGTGGATCACGATCGTATTCAAATTCTAATATTATTGAAATCTAAGTTAGAGCATGAAATTAACAACACCCATAAATTAAACTATCCTTCAAGCCGAACCCAATAATGGGAGAAAGGTGAAACTAACTTCTAGGAGTAAAACAATCATTTCGAAAGTGGAATATGAAATTGAACGTTCTAGGTGTTCAATACTACTCATCAATAGCTAAATTAACTTAAGACTAGGCCAATTTTATCATACAAGCAAAATCCCCAAATTTAGGTATGAACCCTAGTTTTCCAACCCTCAATTTCATCACATAAATGGAAGATTCGGGCTTAACAACTACTAATTAGTGGAATTCATACTTAGATTAACAAAACATATCATTTATCAGAAAAAGTGAAAAAATGCACAAAGCTGTAATTAAAGTTTAAAAAGGGGATAGGCGAATACTAACCGTCGTTTATCAGAAGAAGTGGTACCGGTCTCGTACTTTGCACTGAAAAGAATACAACAAGGTAGTATTAGTATAATGACTATGCACTGGTAGATATCATACGCCATCTACAGTTAGTTAACATATGCGTAAGAAAGAAACTGAAAAATAGACATGCTCACATTCAAGTATAAGTAATATCACAGTCTACGAATAACCAGCCAAGTATAACAAGTCAAGTCAGGATCCAGATATATGAATGAATGATTAATAAATATGCATGTGCAATGCATTGCAGTGGCCACATGATCAATCCGTACATACATACTCCGGGCGGTATAACTCATCGTCCCAATAGTCATGACCCATGGGGGATCCGCGACATCTATGTACCCGTCATTTTATATCACACAGCCTAGAATGACTCTTCTACCCAAACTCCCTGCTAGCTACTCCGTATCACTCAGCATAGAGATGGCTACGCGATGTAGTAATGTCATATGAATCATAAATATTCCCCTTCTCATTTATCACCGTCACACCAATAGCAAGATCACAATCAATATATCATGAAATGAGAGTATATGCAATGAAATGATAATATCAGGTATATCATATCAACTCCCAGTCGTGCCACACAAGGACACTTATCATAATATCAGTATCACATCAATTTACTTCCTTATACATGAGCATGCCATGATAGGTGAGATACAACTACAACACAAAACAACATGGTATATCATAAAAGTTCGATAACCATAAGAAACATCAAATCATACTTAGTCACAGTAACCGACCTAAGTATTCCATCCCAACTCCATACCCAAAGGCTTACATGCTTTCTCCAAAAGAATCTAAGTACACATACGCTTCGCTAACTGAAGTCTAACGAGAAGGTAAGCCATAACCTACTTGGAAAATCGAGCGAGAGTCGCACTATCACACTTGCGCCTTGCCCTTTCGCGGATCACAATCGTACCCGAAGTCTAATATTATCAAAATCTAAGTTAGAGCATGAAATTAACAACACTCATAACATTAAACTATCCTTCCAACGGAATCCAACTATGGGAGAAAGGGGGAAACTGGCTTCTAGGAGTAAAACAATCATTTCAAAAGTGGAATATAAAATTCAACGTTCTAGGTGTTCAATATTACTCATCATCGCTAAATTAACTCAAGACTAGGCCAATTTTATCATACAAGCAAAAAGCCCAAATTTGGGTATGAACCCTAGTTTTTCAACCCTCAATTTTATCACATAAATGAAAGATTCAAGCTTAACAATTACTAATTAATGGAATTCATACTTAGATTAACAAAACCCATCGATTTATTCTCACTTTTAATCTTAAAAATTAAGCAAACCCTAACTAGGTTGAACTCATCTTCCCCGACTAGATTCTAGGTTAATTACATCATTAAATCAATATAAGGAAGCTAAGTGAAGGTAGTACAAGGTTAACAAAGCATACCACAAGAAGAAATCACTTAAATATGCTTGGAATTGCCTCATCGGTGCTTTGGAGAAGTGTTTTTGAAATGGAGGAAGTGTAGGTTTTTTAACCCACTTAAAAACATTTTGGAATCCTATCGTCTGCTGCATAGGACTGCTACAGCGAACCCATACCCGCGCTCGTGAAGCCTACCCAAAATCCCAACCTTTCGCTGTAGCGGATTGCCGTCCGCTGCATCGTTCTCGGTCCGCTGGGGCACACTGAGGCTCGCCCCAACGAGAACACCAAAAACCAAAAATTCCTATTCTTTTACAATTTCAACCTGAAATCCGATAATCACATGAGACCTCCATGATACAAACCAGATATGTGCACATATGTAAAAACACGTTATGGACTCACTCGCAGTCTCAAAATTTCCAGCGACGGTCTAATTATTCGGGTCAACACCCAACGACCTACACTAGCTTTTCAACCAATAACTAAAACACTCCCGAGGGCCTCAGGATCTGAACCAACTATCCCACCAAGTCATAAACGACCCTCCAGACCTCACGGAATCGACGGAATTTTGAAGAAGGTCCGTTTACACAATAGTCAACTATAGGTCAACACTTTCACTCCTTAAGGTTCTAATTCTCAACTTCTACTACAATTGTCTAATAACTTTGGGATTTGAGTTAACGGGGGTAAAATAGTCAAAGTACATATAACGATGGAACATGTCATTACATCATATATCAATTAAACAAGCGTTCATCCCCCAATGAAGAAAGAGAGTATGAAAGTTGACGGTAACCAAGGAATCTTTAATATAACAACACGGAATCCTCTACGGCACGAAGTGTGCCAAAATCACTAATCTCTTACCTTATCAGTCGAAACTCCCTCTAACTTAGCTAAAGACCTAATTTTCATACTCAAAATTCTCTCATCATCGACTCCCAAATATAAGAACTGCTTTTGCTGGAATTAACTGATTCGATATAACCATTACTCTGAATGTGAACGCTAGATCTCACAAAAATCCCTCAAAATAACACAAACCTTTAGATATGGGCACAATTAAAGCCTACTCTGAACTGGTAAAATACCCTGATTTCGCTACCTTTCTTTCACCATTCTACAGTCGTCCTTCACACCACAATTTCTTAGAAACATATAACGCAAGCCCGAAACCATGACTTACTCTTGCCAGAAAAGAATTCTTGCTCTATTGGAGCAAGTTTAAGAAATTCTATCAAACCGATCTTACTCATAGCTGACTTCACTAGTTCCAAGTATTCTTAAACCTTCAAATTACAATACATGAAGCATACCACTGATCACCCCGCCGGCCCAAGTCCGTATGAAAACATATGACCATTTTAAAGACCTCTCACAACCATAGTGCCTTCTCAATTCATAACCAAGCACCAACGTAACCCAGTACATATGTCTGAGTAGCTGCTCTTGGTAAAGTATCATCAGCCTACTCGTAAACCCTGACAAAGCTCAGCAACCTATCATACCTCAAATCTGAACTAAAACTCATTGAATTCGTGAAGGTGATTTACCGGGAACTAATAAGTCCTCATGGATATATAAACATAGTCCATCATACTTTATTTGAACAATTCTGACCTGGAATGAATGCATAACCCCTGAATACTATCAATAGTCACTCAAACTGACTCTAACTTTATGAAACCAATAACAGTCCTACCACACATCTATGGTGGCCAATTCCAGTCTCTTCCTCATGAGTAATCAAGCATGTCAGTCACCCTCAACTCCAAAAGCCGAGTCTTATCCAAGTTATTTTCTTAGTACCGAAGAACTATACCTTATGATTGCAATCTTCATATTTCTCAACTTCTACTCGATACATAAATCTGATACAACCCTGAACATTTTGACGTAAAACCTGTAGCCTTATATAGTACCCCATTAACCATTGAATCTCCCACTGTAACACCTCGATATGCCTGTAACAGTTCTGAAAGTATCAAATCTTACAACTACCACTCTAAATCTCACACAACTACTCCCAAGTCCTTAATATCCAAAAGTGCTCACCCCATCTGTCCAGTCAATATTACTTGCAACATAATGCACTACCATAAATACAGTCTCATCTCGAAAATATAACTCTAGCCTCCACATAATAGAGATTTCCACAACTTCTTTCCCTCAAACCACAATAACTCATCCACAGAAGAGTGTTACGAAATTTCCCAACAGTGCACCACCCAAGCCACTTCCATAAGCCTTAACATGTCGGTTATCTAAAATTTGCTTCTCACTAGTCGCTGATCACGAAACCCCACTGAACTTTGTCATATTACTTAGTCCATTTCTGTGGATTCTATTCTTTAAGCATACTCAATATTCACACCTTGGCAGAAATACGTAAGACAACACCACAACCCAAAATGACTAATGTAATCCTAAAGATGTATCTTATTTTATCGGTTCTCTATCAATTATACTTTTCTTGACTATTCAATTCACTAATTCCGATCAAATCACAATCATCATCACCATCTAACCCTTTCTCAAACCCACTCAACTCTAAAACAAAATACTTTCTAAATCCAGCGTATCACATACATAGTCCTCCTAACATCCTTATGTATCTCTACTAAGGTTCCTTTGCTCAAATTCCCTTAACTCAAATTTCGAAATGTTCTCTACAACTCAAATTAATTCAAACCTCATCATTGATTTACCACTTCGAACATCCCAATTGTCGAACCAGAACACCTCTAACTCTTTGTGTGATTATCCATTTTATCCAATTAACTCAACTGAATAGTACACCAATAGTAGCAGGAATTAGCCGAAACTCACACAATAGGTACAAGGCCCTCAACACCAATTCAATATTAGAGGCAACACCCGATAGCTCCTTGAGTACTAAAGCTTCGCACTTGTCCAACACTAAAGTCATTCTTACTAGTCAACCACTGGCTCCCATTGGCCCACGGTATAACCAAACATACAAACATAACAATGAACCCTTATGTCGATTCTACCATGTATAACCACAAGATAACTCTCAAATCAACTAGCTCTTGATCCCACGCTACTTTTATCATTCCTCTAAACTCAAAGACCCAGTAAACATACCCTTACTGAAGGATCAGGACCACAACTGCCCAACATCTTAAGTCTCCACTCATCACAAGCAGCATTGTGTTCTGATCTAGAACTGATATAATCACTTCGAAGTCCAACTTAACTTTTCATGACCAAAGATGAAATCCACTCTCACACCAATTGTAACATTATCCTGACAAACACGTCAGATACCAATTTATCTCTTCCTAATAATGGATTAGTCTATCCAAATCCTTTTCCTTACACCTCCATCCTATTAACATGAAAAGTACTCATACCAAAATACCAAAAAAAAAAAAATTACTTCGCCACACATTTTCTGCAAAGTCATCCTTAATGTCCTTATTCTCAACTGCTCCTCTTTATTACACGCGGTCACTATACTTTTGCCAAATCTGATGATCCTTACCAAACTTATACTCGTCCTCGTATATCGACATCTAATACCCTGCCACTGACAAATCGTAGACCTGCCATTGGTAGACCCGTGCCATACAAACTATCATAATACCCTGATGATGTTGAAACTTTTCCCAACCAATTATATCATCGAACAAATCACTTTTATCAAGCCATAATTGCCCTTTTTCCACTTTCGAGCAATCCAACGCTAAAAACATGGAGATCATGTGACCCTTTATACCATCTCTCCTAATTCTAAAGAGAACCCCCACAATGAACAAGTCTAACCACGACCCTACACAACTGAATCCTAAAGCCATCGCTAGAAACTGAACTTGGTCACGCATCTAAATCAGGATATCATATCTCGTACCATACCACAACATGTCATAGACAACCATTTACGTAAGAATTTAAGGATTAGCTCTCACCTGCCGTGGGTGATTAAGACAAGAAAATTCAGATACCAATTGGAATCGATTAGATACCAATTCAAATGAAGTAGCACGAAGGAATGAAAGAATTTGAAGTTCCCTAAATGTCATATAGCCTCCCAATTATAAGTGTGGTGCGCAACACACCCATAAGTAGGACTCTACTAGACATTGCTCTTGTACTTATAGACAGAGTAACCTAGGGATCTGATACCAACCAGTCACATCTCAAATTGGGGAATGCGCGAGCACCTACCATTTCCCATCTCGGTAGGAGAATCCTTCCATCAAACAACAATTTAATCAATAATTAAATTAATCCACCAGAATATCATAAAGTCTAACTCATATCATAATATAAAAGATGCGGAAATATCAAAATCATACAACCTCGAGGAATAATGGTATGAATCATACAAGAGTGACTACCATAATCTATAAGTCTGAATAATACAAATGAGCAAATGGAAATACTATCTCAGAAACCAAAATAAAGACAATAGTAGGAAATAGTCTCTGGGAAGCGAATCATCCATCATGCTCACCCTAACAGACTCTACATATATTCTCGAAATCATCCACGAGGAGAAGACGTGGTACCGGTCTCATACTTTGCACTCAAAAGAATGCAGTAAGGTAGTATCAATATAAACACTATGTACTGGTAGATATCATATGCTGTCAACAGTTAGATAACATATGCGTAAGAAATGTGAGATACAACTCCTTTCTCATTTATCACCATCACACCAATAGCAAGATCACAATCAATATATCATGAAATGAGAGTATATGCAATGTAATGATAATATAAAGTATATCATATCAACTCCCAGCTATGTCACATAAGGACACTTATCATAATGTCAGTATCCCATTAATTTCCTTCCTTATACTTGAGCATGCCATGATAGGCGAGAAACAACTACATCACAATACAACATGGTATATCATATAAGTCAGATAACCATAAGAAATATCAAATCATACTTAGTCACAGTAACCGACCTAAGTATTCCATCCTAACTCTATACTCGAAGGCTTACATGCTTTCTCCAAAAGAATCTAACTACACATACGCTTCGCTAACTGAAGTCTAACGAGAAGGTAAGCCATAACCTACTTGGAAAACCTAGCGGGAGTCGCACTATCACACTTGCGCCTTGTACTTTCGCGGATCATGATTGTACTCGAAGTCTAATATTATCAAAATCTAAGTTAGAGCATGAAATTAACAACACTCATAACTTTAAACTATCCTTTGGACCGAATCCAACTATGAGAGAAAGGGGGAAACTGGCTTCTAGGAGTAAAACTGTCATTTTGAAAGTGGAATATGAAATTCAACGTTCTAGGTGTTCAATATTACTCATTAATCACTAAATTAACTCAAGACTAGGCCAATTTTATTATACAAGCAAAACCCCCAAATTTTGGTATGAACCCTAGTTTTGCAACCCACAATTTCATCACATAAATGGAAGATTCAAGCTTAACAACTACTAATTAGTGGAATTCATACTTAGATTAACAAAACCCATCGATTTATTCTCACTATCAAGCTTAAAAATTAAGCAAACCCTAACTAGGTTGAACTCATCTTTCCCAACTAGATTTAATTCTATCATTAAATCAACATAAGGAAGCCCAGTGAAGGTAATACAAGGTTAAGAAAGCATACCACAAGAAAAAATCACTTAACGATGCTTGGAATTGCCTCAATGGTTCTTTGGAGAAGTGTTTTCGAAATGGAGGAAGTGTAGGGTTTTTAACCCACTTATGACCGCAAACCTGCGCCCGCGGTCAACCCGTCTGCTCCTGCGAAGCCTACCTAAAATCCCAAGCTTTCACTACAGCGGATTGCCATCTACTGCAGTGGTTCGGTCCGCTAGGCGCACTAAGGCTCGCCCCAGCGAGAACACCAGAAACCAAAAATTCCCATTCTTTTATAATTACAACCTGAAATATGATAATCACCCGAGACCTCCTTGACAAAAACCAAATATGTACACATATGTAAAAAATACGCTACAAATTCACTCGCTGTCTCAGAATTTCCATCGAAGGTCTAATTCTTTGGGTCAACCCCCAACAACCTAAACTAACTTTTCAACCAATAACCAAAAATACTCTTAAGGGTATCGGGATCCAAACTAACTATCCCACCAAGTCATAAACGACCCTCCGGACCTCATGGAATCGACAGAATTCTGAAGAAGTTCCATTTACACAAACATCAACTATAGATCAACACTTTCACTCCGTAAGGTTCTAATTCTCAACTTCTACTAGAATCATCCGATAACTTTAAAATTTGAGTTAATGGGGTAAAATAGTCAAAGTACACGTAACGACGAAATATGTCGTACACTAACAAGCTCATACCATTGAAGGGCTAAGAAATGAGCTCAAGGCCTCTGCCCAAAATAATGCTGAAATCTCTGCCCAACTTACTCAAGTCTCGGCTAAACAAGATCAAACTTTGGCTGATGTGGAGGCTGATGTGGCCCGGACAATACTAAAAACTGAGCGCATAAAATGGAATGTCCATAGGTACACATTTTGGAGCAGGTTCAAAATGATATCTCAGGGATTGTTTACAAGATTGAGAAGGCCAAGGAGGTCGAGCTCAAAGCCTACCACAAGCTGAACAGAGATAGCTCTGAGGATGACCCATTGGACTATGGATCCGAGTCTGATTAAGATCTAGGCTTTCATGCTATTGTATTTATTTTTTTCTTTGAACATATTTTGCTCTATCCATTCACCAGCCTTGTATATAAAATGAATATCCCTTCTATTCATGCTTTTTCTATCTTTCAGCTTATGTTATTGCTTTATTATTTTCAATAACTTAGCCACATAAAATCTCAACCCAATTCGGGCTAATTGCCTCCAACTTTGGAGTCTTAGTTAAACAAACTACCACTTAGTTTGTGTCAAGCCAAATGAAAGTTCGTTTCAGTCTTAAAAATAACTTAAGTTGTACAAACTTTTACTCTTAGTTTGCTTTATACCGGGGAATTTTTTCCAGTTTTGGGTCATTCAATGACTAAATATAAGGACCTTATTTTTATGCTATGAATAAGACGTCTCCTATTCACTTCGGGCATGAATATTGGAACTTTATTTATTTTCAATTTCTTAGACAATTTCAAGTGTCTTTAAGAATAGGCTAGAATCATTTTGAACTGGTGCCTTAGAAGTGTACTCTAGGAACTTCACTTATTTTTGTTCCGGATCGACGACAGTCCCCAGTTAAGGACTTTAACAAATTCATTAGCTCGTAAGACTAAAGGTTTTATCTATTGTCCAAAAACTAGAATATACAAATGAGTATAATGCAGGCAAATTTCGGATGAAAGCTTTTTCATTCAAATTTTGCATCGGTCAAATAACTGGGTAAGATTCATTCGATCTTTTTTCCTTTATATGTTTTTGCCGTAACGTTAAAACTTCTTGGGCAAGATTCATTTGATCTTTTAACCCTTACAATAGTCGTAAAAACTTTTAAAAATCTTCGAACTTCAAATTTCGTTATAGCTTTGAAACTTCGAACTTCTTTGCCTTCAAATTGTAGAGGGTATGGCAGTCCCCTAGTGTTTGTATTAAAAGTTATGAGAATTCAAACACTACTTACTTTTCAATATCGGGCAGTCCCTAGTGCTTTTCCGGTCTTCAGCTACTTAGTAACACGTTTTATATTATTGCCTCATTAAAAACCTTACCGTGAAAACCTTTTTGGGATAAAAACCGTACTAAGGAAAAAAGAGTGCAACACGTGTTTTCAGACCTAATTCTAACTTCTGCTCGGTCTTTAACCCATGACTCCGACTTTGCTCCTGTAAGAGTTAGTTTTATCGAAACAAATGAAGCTAAAATAAACAACTTAGCAGTAATATCACTTCAAGTGTGCAACGTTGTAGTTGTTCGACAACTTTTGACCATCTTCGGCTTCCAACTGGTACGAGCCTTTATCGATTATTCCCGACACTTTGTAGGGACATTCCCAATTCAGTCCCAATTTCCCCTCATTGGGATTTTTGGTATTGGGAGTTACTTTTCGTAGAACCAAATACCCTACTTGAAAGCGCCTAAGATTATCCATTCGATTGTAGTATCAACTCATCCTTTGCTTTTGGGCCACTAACCGTAGCAATGCCAACTCACGGTATTCAACAGTTAAGTCAAGCTTGACAACCATAACTTTGTTGTTTGATTCTTCAGTTGCAAGGCTAAACCTTAAGCTCGGCTTACCAACTTCCATCGGAATTAGTGCTTCTACACCGTAAACCCAAGAGAACGTTGTTTCACCGATACTAGATTTTGGCATTGTTCTGTATGCCCACAACACCTCCGATAAAATCTCTTTCCACTTACCCTTTGACTCCTTTAGTCTCTTCCTCAGATTCTGAATAATTATTTTGTTTTTTGACTCCGCTTGCCCATCTTGGGTGGTACGGATTTGACACTATCTTCTTAATTTTCAACCCTTTAAGGAAGTCGTTCACCTTCTTTCCAATGAACTGATGTCCATTATCGCAAGTGATCTCCGTTGGTATGCCAAACCGGTAAATGATGTGCTCCCAAATAAAATTGATGACTTGTTTTTCTTTAACTTTCCTGAAAGCCTTTGCTTCAACCCACTTAGAAAAATAATCAGTCATAAACAAGATAAAATGTACCTTTTTCGGTGCCCATAGGAGTGGCCTCATAATATCCATCCCTCATTTCATGAATGACCATACTGATACAATCAGATTCATTAATTCTGCCGATTGATGAATCATGGGCACGTGCCTTTAGCATTCGTTACATTTTCGGATGAAGTTCTTTGTGTCTTCCTAGATCTAAGACCAATAGTACCCGACCCTAATCAATTTTTGGACCAATAATTCTGCTCCCGAATGATTGCCACAAGTCCCCTCGTGAACCTCGCGCATCACGTAATCAGTTTCCCCATTTTAAGCACCTTGCTAAAGGACCATAAAAAGACATTCGGTACAATTTACCATCAACCAAACAAAATCTAGCTACTTTAGTATGAAGGGCCCTCGACTCCTTTAGATCCGTAGGCAACTTTCCATCCCGAAGGTAGTCAATGTATTTATTGCGCCAATCCCAAGTCAAGCTTGTTGTATTTACTTTGGCATGACTACTATCAATCGCGAAATTAAGCAGCTGCATAACTGTTCCTGAAATAAACTCCTCTGCTTCCATGGATGACCCCAAATTAGCCAAGGCATCCTCCTCATTATTTTGCTCCCAAAACACATGCTAAATTGTCCATTCTTTGAACTTATGAAAGTATTTTTGCATCTTTTTTCCTTTACTTCAACCACCCCATTTACTTAATTAACAACTAGAAGTGAATCACATTTTACTTTGATGACTTCTGCTCCCAGACTCCGTGCCAATTCTAGACCTGCAATCATAGCCTCATACTCGGCTTCATTGTTAGTTAATTTCACAGTTCTTATTGACTGCCTAATAATATTTCCCGCATGTTCCTTAAGCACTACCCCGAGCCTGGACCCTTTCACGTTCGAAGCTTCATTAGTGTACAAGGTCCAGACTCCTGATGTTTTTTCCAAGGTTAATAAAAGTTCTCTTTCTACTTTGGGAATCATTCTGGGTGTATAGTCTGCTACGAAGTCTACTAAAACATGAGACTTTATAGTGGTTCTTGGATTATATTCTATGTCATATCCACTAATTTCTACTGCCTATTTGGATAGCCTACCGAACAATTCTGGTTTATGCATTACATTCTTTAGCAGGTAAGTTGTTACTACACATATAGGGTGACATTGAAAATATGGTCTCAGTTTTCTAGCAGCTGTTATTAATGCTAATGCCAATTTTTCTAAATGAGGATATCTAGTTTCCCACTAGCTAGTGTTCTACTCACATAGTAAATGGGAAATTATGTACCTTTTTCTTCTCGAACCAAACTGCACTTACAGTTACTTCAAACACCGCCAGATATAGGAATAACTGCTCGCCTGCCTTCGGTTTATGCAACAACGATGTACTTCTTCAAATCCCTTAAAGCTTGCTGATATTCCGATGTCCACTCGAAGTCATTCTTCTTTTTTAATAGAGAGAAGAACCGATGACTTTTCTCCGAAGATCGAGAGATAGATATTCTTAGAGCAACTATCCTCCTAGTGAGTTTTGGTACCGCATTTACATCTTCAAGTATCTCCAAAATATCCTTAATGGTTTTGACCTTATCCGGATTGATATCTATTCCTCGGTTTGAAACTAAGAACCCCAAGAACTTGCCCAAGCCAACTCCAAAAGCACATTTTTCTGGATTCAGCTTCATGTTGTATTTTAGGAGTACGTCAAATGTTTCTTGTAAATGCTTTAAATAGTCCTCTACTTCTAGGGACTTAACAAATATATCATCAATATAAACCTCCATAGTGTTACCTATTTGATCCTCGAATATGCAATTAACTAGGCATTGATATGTTGCACCGACATTTTTTAAACCAAATGGCATTACATTATAATAATAGGTCCCATATCTAGTTATAAAAGAGGTTTTCTCTGATCCTTTGGGTTCATCCTAATTTTGTTGTACCCAGAGTAATCATTAAGAAAACTCAACATCTCATGCGCTGCCGTATCGATCGATGTGCGACAACGAAAAATAATCTTCTGGGCATGTTTTATTTAAATATTTAAAATCTATGCACATTCTCAGTTTATTGCCTTTTTAGGCATGATCACTATGTTTGCTAACCAATCCAGATATTCTACCTCCCAGATGGAACTTATATTAAAAGCTTTGTTACCTCCTTCTTGATGAACTTATGTTTGAAGTCGACCATAGGCCTCTTTTATTGCTCTACCGGGGGAAAACTCGAGTCCAAACTCAATTTGTTAGTTGTAATCTCCGGTGGGAAACCTGTCATATCTAAGTGGAACTAGGAAAAGCAATCAGCGTTAACTTTAAGAAATTCAATTAATTTAAACCCGAGCTTCGTGGTTAATCCAATGCCCATGTATACCTTTCTATGTAGTAGATGCAAGAACAAGATGACTTGCACTAACTCCTCTACAATCGGCTTCATGATATCTGAATTATCTGACAACGCAAATGACCTCAGAACGCGAAAGTAGTCTTTTTTATCCTCGTAATTTGTATTTTCTTCCTCTTTATTTTTTGGACTAAGCGAGCTCGAATCCTGTGATTTCTATTTCACCTCATTGCCTCTAGCCGCATCCTTAATTTCTTTCGGTGTTTGTACTTATTCTTCCACTGTGAACATCTCCTTTGTCGCCAGTTGTTCCACTCAGATTGTCTTGACTCTCTCCGGTGTTGGGAATTTCAGCATCATATGTAAGTCGAAGGTACGCCCTTCATGTCATGTATCCAAGACCTGCCGAATAAAGCGTTATACCTCATTTTGCCTTCTATGACATAAAACCTTATTTGCTGAATTATCCAGGCTGCATTGATTGGAAGAACGATATCCCTTTTCGTGGTGTCACTTGCCATGTTAAAACTGTTTAGAACTCGGGCAGCCGGTACAATTTAGTCCAACAACCCCAATTTCTCCACCACCTTCCATCGGGTGATGTTTGTCGCGCCCGTTTTTTTCCGACCCGCGAGTGGTCGAAAAGCGGAGCACAACGTATCCGGTGGTTCCTGGGTATCGGATTAAGGAGTCGTCACTTAATTATTTTTACGGTGAATTAGGACACCTAAATATTAAACTAAATGTTGCAATGTAAACTCCGATTTTAATGGTCTACGAAACTAATGCGATTCTTGGTAAGAGTTCTTTATTATCCTAAAGGGAAGGGGTTAGACATCCTTTAAGATCCGCTAACTTGCGGTTATCCGGTCAAACTCAGGTTAATATTATAACAAGAAAAATGCATGTTTAAAGTATGAAGTTAAAAAGATGTTTGCAAATAATTAATGAAAGAGATGCATTTTGTATATGTATGTATTTGCATGGTATAAAAGAAAAATACATATAAAGTTGAAAAGTATGCATTTGTGACAATAAATAGCAAGGAGAAAAACGAATTACTTATAATGCCAAAGAAGTAATTTTTGGAAATCATTTTGAGTTGTACAATTAATAAAGTGAACAGAAGATGATCACAGTTTGTTTTGAAAATTTTAAATATGCATGACGAGCCTAAAAATAAATAACTAGCGGGGGGTTTCTATGTTTAAATTAACCGAGCCTACAAGTAAATAAGCTAGCGACGGGTTTTAACTAACCTACTAATTATCCAATCATGGCCTAATAATTCTAAATATCCTAACAATCACACAAGCATTAACTAATTATTACAGACCCAAATAAAAATAACGAAATTAAAGAATAACAATGAAAGGGAACTAAAGCGGATGACGATGTCATCTCGCCCTATTTGTTTGGAAATCCCGAGGCCGGAGAACGCAAGGAATGTGGATGTGGTTCTTCGTTGTGGACAAAGTTACGATGAGTCTCATAATGAGACTCTTCATTGCTCCCGATGCATTTCATGTTTAACAAAAGAAAAGAAAAGGATTAGTAAACGAACCTGAAAATATATACATAAGAAAGAAATGTAAATAAATAATCCATGAGTAATATGTTGTTGGGCCTTAGGATGCAAACAGTGGCGGACAAAGGTAAAAAACAAACCCAAGACATAATTTCAGATTTAAAGGAAGACAAACCAGCCCACTATGTGATAAACCCAATCAACAAGCATTCATATTTATACATATGCAAAACCCATATTTAGCATACTTAGACATGTAGAGGGGAATTGGACAGCAATGACACAAGTCTATGCCATTTCTGACATAACATATGCTTAACCACTTGTACAATATATATGCTTTAAGTAAATGATCTATAAACCAAGATACAAACACATACTCACAAGTAGATAGTTTGGACATATATACACATCTTGACAAGAAGCAAAAGACTTTCTTATTCTCGGACAATCGACACAAATAAAGAAAAGTAAAAAAATTCAGAATGGTATCAACATTTCAAAATCATACTTGGACATCAAAGAATATGACTAAATCATGGAGGAAAATTCTTAGACATGATCACTCAACTACTTCCTAATAGGACCATGTTACATGAGCCACTTTACAAACTAAACAGAAACCAAGACACACTATATAATAAGCATTCCAGACCTATGATTTACTACTTGACAAAGAGCAAAGCATTTATCCATACCAAGGATCCACTCAGGTCAACATTTTTCCGAATGCAAAATCGCTAAGCTAAGCTAAAATACGCAAGGGAATTTTCTATTTAGATATGAGAGAGCAGATATCTAATCAATCCCATAGTCATGAGAGACCAGGAGAATGCATAGATGTGGTTCAGAAGTTCACATAAATGTCCAATACTTGACCTACATGACAATATATGCATAAACAGTAGATAAAAATAAGAGGGCAACTAATTTCAGACAATAACATAGATAAAAATAAGAGGGCAACTAATTTCAGACAATAACACAGATAAAAATACATAACCCAAAGCATTCAAAATGAAGCCACTGACAATTTAATATATTACAAGATCAATATAATATGGTTCAAGATAGTAACTACCCAAACAGTGAAGCAAGTATCAACTACAGGATTATACTCAACAAACTTGAACTAAGCAACTGCATATCAAGGTTGCAAGACACTCTAGCATATCTAAATGGTTGTTGAAACCTAAAACAGTAGCACACTAATTGAAAAGTAAGATCTCTCACTAGTTCCAGGCTAAACTAATCATGCAGAAGAAGATGAGGCTGATCAATGTTAGCAGCTATTCAAGACAATATCAAACCAACATTAGAGTATTGTTAATCTTTAAAGCTCAAACTAATACATTTCACCCATAGGGAGACAGAAAAAGGTTTTTCTTCAAATCAAATGGGAACCACAAACACCACTAATCTTTGGCCTAAACTAGGGCAAGAGTCACTATACACTAGTCATGCATGAGCACAAATATACCATAACATACTTCATGTCGTTAGGGGCACAAATCTTAATTAATGCTTTGGAGGAACGAGCTTAATTTATGTAGACATCAAGAAATCACACTTCAGTGTTTATTTGATGTACATCAGGCCCCTCAAAATCAATACAGGAAGTCATACTGGCCAATTGAGGTAACAGGAAGGGTAAAAAAATCAATATTTGCAGGGCAGGGGTCATTTCTATTATGAATTGGTTCAACACCTAGCAAGTAGGTAGACCCAATCATGCTTTACTAAAACAAATCACATGACACAAACAAGCAAGATGGGATGAACATGTGAGCATACAACAACGAATAGGAATAAACCAAGTTGCAAGAAAAGGAAGGATATTTTTTGGTGACACATGGACTGGCTTTACTATTTTAGATACATGACTAAGCCTAGCGGGTGCACCATGCTGTCAAAATTATTCTAAATCACCACATTCATCTTTGTTCTCCACATATAACAGAAGGCAGGACTATATTCGGGCCTCCATTTAAACATGTATTAAGCAGCTTCTTTAGCCCAATATATTAAACTTGGACTTAATCACTAACTCAATATGCTAGAGTATTTATATCAACTGAAATAGGCTAATCAAATATCATATCTAAGCACTAACTAGTCTACAATATGACTCATTAATCAAACATTGATACAACACATTAACTAGCAAACATATTTAGATCCTATTATACTCAGATTATGATTTTAGAAGCAGGAACAAATATCATGCTAGACATATTTATCACAAAGCCTCACTAAACAGACATTTAAATGGTGGTTGAATCTGAACCTTAATGCAACACATTTGGACATAAGCAGCTAAACATCGTAATAGCATTTAATCAAAACAAAGCTCTTTCAAAGCAACTCTTAACACTACATTATTCATATTGATTCAGATAACATACTAATACCTCTAAGAATGATTAGTTAACTAATATCAAAACGATATCATGTATCACAGATAATATTTTCTTAATATGAAACCATACAAACAGAGCATTATTGACCAATTAGAATTATGCTACTTTAACAAAAAAAACCTTATTATTTAACAGGAATTAAATGAATCAAAGCACAAAAAACACACAGACACAAAGATGAAATGAATTCGATCTTACTGACCTTCTCCGGGCAGCGAACCGAGCCGTCTTCTCAAATCGTCGACCCCGCTCGGAGAAGTTGTGTTTATGCGATTGAAAAGAACAGGAGCTTAAATGTTTTTGTAGTTTTGGTCGAGCCGGAACCGAGAGTAAAAGCTTGTTCCAGAGGGGTTTTTTCATTTCTGAAAAACTTCGTTGTGAAAAAGCAACCAAGGTCGATTTTTTTTAGCTAACAGCTCTTATGAAAACAGAGGGGATTTCTTTCCAACCCCAAAAAAAAACCTCCCCTAAAACACAACCAAAAGAGCTCTATTTATAGCTGGATTTTGAGAGCTTAACTGCTAGAATTTGAAATTCGAATTCAAAGAAAATAAGGGAAAAGTGACGGTTCTTGACAGATTTCGAAAAGGAAGAGATGGTGATAAAGAGTATGGATTTATGCCTTTACCCATCGAATCCTTGAAGGTTCGTCCTAGAGACCCAACACCTCATGTATGTTTTGTGATTTTTAGGGCGATTTGACTCAAACGAACTATCCAAAGCTCTGAAAAGCTTCAATGGGTGTGAGGGGACAGAAAAATGTGATGATGACATGACAAGGTGGCGGTGTCAGGTGGGGTATCGATTATCCGGCGGATTTGGAGGTGGAGCCGGCGAAGGACCGTCGGATTTTAGGAGGGTCGTCTGGTTTTGGAGGCATCGTTTGGTTTTTTTGGTAAAAAGGGTGTAGGTTTGGATGATGGGTTTGGGGGGAATTAAAGGGAAAAAGGGCTTTGGGCTCGAGTTTAGCCGATTGGGCTTTGATGAGTGAGTGGAAGTTTGGGGTTTTAGTTTAGATATTGGGCTCAATTGGTGGAGTGGGGGAATGGGCCGACGGGCTTGGAGATAGAGGGGAATGTGTTTGGGTATAGGAGAGAATATAGGAGTTGGGGATTGGGCTAGTCCGGTCGGGCTTTGAGGGGTGTGGGCTAGTTTGAGATTTTTTAGAGATTAAAGGGAATGGCCGGTTGGGCCAACATTTGGGCTCGGTTGGGTTGTGATTTTGTTTTGATTTAGGCTTGGTAAGTTGGGCCGAAAATAGGGGTTAATTTGGAGACGAACTTTGGTTGTTGGATAGAATATTTTGGGTAGAAATTATTTTGGATTGGAAAATAAAATGGGTTATGGATTTAAAAAATACAAAAGGGTTTAATATCAAAAAATGCTTTGAAGAAAAAATATAAATTATTAAAAATAAGATATAACGATGTGATAATAATAAAACATAATATTTGCAAGATGTTTAATGCTTGATAAAAAGTGGAACACGATTCAATTTTGCGTAAATAACATAACATAGAATATTAGGGGAAAATTATGATTACGACTTTTAAAAAGGCAAATGATAGTAAAACATGTGAATAATAAATATATATATATATATATATATATATATATATATATATATATATATATATATGGCTATATTAAAATTGTTTTTGAGGTGTCCGAAAATATTTAAAATTGCGAATAAAAATAGGAAAAAGACGGGACAAAATTGGGTGTCAACAATGTTGGCTGAGCTATCTGAATCAATTAAAATCCGCCTAACCTGAAATTTATTAATACAAGTGCATCATTGTGGGGTTGAATGATGTCCTCAGCGTCTTCGTCATTAAAATATATTGATTCCTCCAATTTATAATTTATGGATCTTTTCTTTCGAGTTATTGATACTTTCGTCTTATTTACTGTCATGATAGCTCTCTTCGGAATATCCATCCCCCCGATAATCATATTTATGACATGATGGGATTCAATCGGTTCTGTGTGCTTGTTTGCTTCTCTATTTCTGTAATTTCCCTTTGCACGATCACTTAAGAACTCACGTAGATGACCATTTTCAATAACCGGTCCACTTCATCCCTTAACTGGCGACAATCCTCAGTTCGATGACCATGAGTTCTATGATAATCAAAAATCAAGTTTGGATCTCATTGAGCCGAGTCTGTCCGAAGTGGTCTTGGCCACCCTATCTCATTTATATGTCCAATGGCTGAAACGAGACCAACTGCATCAACGTTGAAATTGTATTTGGATAGCCTCAGGCTTTCCACAATGTTTGAAGAAGATCCACCTGTATTATTTTTAAATTGCAAACCCCTACTGGTGGACTCCCGGTCATTACGCCTATCTCCTCTGTCCGATGGAAATTGCGATTGTTGCGACCCTGATTCAATCTAAAATTTGACCTCACCGGTTTCCCGTAAGGTTAATATCTATCCTTTGAAGATTTTGTCTCCGACTCGACTACCCTCTTTGATTTATCAAAGTTCTTGTTCCGTCTTGCAGGCCTCGGTAGAAGTTCAAGCTGATCATCCTCCACCCTGATTTTAGAATCGTACCTGTTATGCACATCTGTCCATGTTACTGCTGGGAATTCCAACAGGTTCTCCTTTAATTTGAATGAGGCACTGGAGCTCCTAGGATTTAGCCCCTTGGTGAAAGCTTCAACTGCTTATTCATCTGGTACCAGCGGAAGAAGCCTCTACTCATTTTGAAACCTTGTCACGAACTCCTGCAGTAACTCCGTATATTTCTGAGAAATTTTGAATATATCTGGTTTTCTTTCTTGAACTTTTCGAGCTCCGACATGTGCCTTTATAAAATCATCTACAAGCATTTCAAATGAATTAATGGAATCTTTAGGTAATATAGAATACCATGTCATTGCTCAATTGGAAAGCATTTCGCCGAATTTCTTCGGCAGCACCGATTCAATCTCATCCGAATGCTTGTCATTTCCATTTATTGCACTTGTATATGACATCACATGCTCTTGTGGAATCGTTGTCCCATTGTCCTTTGGGAGGTCGGGCATTTTAAACCTCTTCGGTATCAACTTTGGTTTTGCACTTGGTGAGAACAACAACTGGGTGTATCTCTTCGAGTCTGACCCCTTCAATATCGAAGGTGCCCCAAAAATCTAGTCTACGCGTGAATTATAGATTTCAACCTTCTATTCATTGGTGTCAATTCGTTTAGTTAAGGCTTCAAGCATTTTCAAGACCTCCAGGGATTCATTAGTCCCTGAACCATTGGCGTTCTCATCGACTCGATCCTATTTCCATCCTGGTTCGTTATTACAAAGGGGATGAGCTTCATCCACCGTACTTGCTTCGCTGTTTTTCTTTTGCAACTGAGTTATAGCCTCTTGTTGCTCCTTTAGCATATGAAAGATTCGAGCAAAATTTATTTCACCATCCTTATCACCGTCTTGTGTCTTCTGACGTGATCTTCTGGATGACTGAGCTAAAATTATGGAGTTGTTGTTATTCATTAGATCAACAGGTGGAATTCCGTTCAGCGGAACGCTGTTTGGAGGAACGACAGACGGAACGCCATTTAGTGGATCAATGAGTGGAATGCCAGATGGAACACCGTTGTTGTTATTGACGTTATGAGCACCATTGTCACCATTGTTGTCCTCGTGGTTGCTAACCTCAATGTTGATTTCACTAGCCAATGTTAGTACTTAATATTGACATGTAACCACAAAAATCTTGAAAGAAATAAGTGAAATTTGAGTTTGAATTAAATCACCACTATTATCCTTAGCCCCACGGGTAGGGCCAAACTGTTTACCCCAAAAAAAGGTACAGTTGAATTTGTAAGTGGTTTTAAGAATATGTGGATAGATTTGCAGATAAGTTGAATAAATAATTAACAATAAATAAGTAAATGAAAATAATAAGCAAGTAATTAGCCTGGAATGCCACAATCTTGATTGGAATTGAACTGAGAGTTTGGTCCGATCCTTAGCTAAATTGCTTCGGGTCCAAGCCAATAACAAGAGCAAACAAGAGCACCTTTGAATGTAATTATGCAAGTATTAACAATGAGAATGAGATGCCCTTCCAACATGAAGGTTGGGCTCCTTTATAGCTAACAATACAAGGTATTTATGTCCAAGAATCACTTTCTCATTAAATGCAATTAAATGATAAAAACGGTCACTTAATGAGCAAATAGTAACGGCTGGCGCCATATCCAGAATGGGTAGGCGCTAAGGTCCTTCGGTCTTCCACACGATGTCATTAGGTCCGATCTCCATTCGGTGTTATCTGGCTCGACTGTCAACCGGTCTTGCTATGACACCTGAACTCTCCACCGATACAAATTGCTCTTTCCTTCAATTTCAGTTTCCAAACCATGCCACGTGTCATGACGGTTTTCACCGTATACCATAATATTCAATATAGACAAGATTATGCCCATGTTGACTTTGTTTTTGGTATAAATGCATTTCTTTAAGCTAATTGAGAAACATTATAAGTTTGATATGGAATTTGTTATTGTTATTTCATTAAGTAGATGTACTTGTGAGTCAAAGTTGAATAAGTAGTATGCACATTATGTATGTTAAATAGATCACTGGATCCTTGTAGAAAGAATTTTTACCTCATGATCAAGTTTGGTCGTAAATTTCTTTTTGAATGTGGTTAAAAGAAAATGCATAAAGAAGGAAAAAGGCAATAAAATTTGGATTAATAAAATCGTTGGTATTGATAAATTGTGATTTTAGTTCTCGTGATGTCTCACTAAGTATATTTAACTTTCACTAAGTTAAATGTGCACCCTTTGATCCCTTTGTTGATGAATATTAACAAATTTACAAAAAATTATTAAGTTACAAATTGTTCTAACATTTAATTACTGATACAATATTAAGTTAAACTTGTACGCTTTCTCCATATATATTTGATGTTATTTAGTTCTAAAATCAACTGAGCGATATATCCAACATTGCTATTATCCCTATGAGTAAAGAAAAAGGGGGGACGTAACCTTGAACATAATAGGAAACTCAAGATTTTCCCTTTAATTTTCTCTCATCGCCGGAAGGGTTAAAGGTAACAGAGCAAGAACAAGAACAACAAGACGATTATTCGCTATTAAATAGAGTTGAATATTTAAAGTAACAAATTACTGGAATTAAAGATAATTTTGGAAAACGTTTCGGCCAAATGATCGACAGACTAATCCTAACAAATGGTTAAATTGCATGTTAAGGAAAAAAAAAAGTTAACCAGTTGTAAATTTCTAAAGAAACCTTCATAGGACATAATCTAAGATATACGAAGAGTCAAATATCAGACAAACAAATAACACATAGAAGGATACATGACAATTAAGATGAAATCAGAATTTGAAGTTTATAGATTTGAGAAGTAATTGAATTCTAATTAATTATTTCGACATATAATTTAATGAACTTTACAAGATAAATACAAAATTTAGACAAAAACTATTTAATTGGACTAAACCCGTAACTCATATTCTAACTCCTCCGCTAACTTCATGTATGGTGTAAATTAAGTGTAGAATGTAGTGTTGTTGATGAAAATAATGGGAAGAAAAGGCACTGACAAGCATGCTGCTGCTCATTAGTACAAAAAAACATATGCAGTAGAATAACACTAAGGAGCAGCAGAATGCTTGTCAAAGTCTTTTCCCCACTATATGCATAATGATATCATTGATGAAGTTGTGTTGTGTACTTGTGTGGAACAAAGGCTTTGGAGTTGTAGCTATATATAAGCAACAAAGAAGCAAAGGCACCGCCATACAAAAGGCCATTATGGAAAGTTTATAAACCAACTTCTAATTGGTTTCGTGCTGTTACGGAAACCTTTTTAATTAAGGAAAAATAAGAGCAAGAAGAAGGGAACTTACCAAATTATACTCGAAGTGCACATGGTATTCCTTTTATTATTTTTCTTTTGTTTATTTCTAAATTTCTATGACATAGTTATTTCATTCTTTTGATTTGTTTACTTTGCACATTTTCAGAAAATTTGAAAAAAAATCAAGATTCTAACTAGCTTCCTTATAAAAGAGACAAATACTAATTTCCTTCTATTGCATATTTGAAATGAGAAATTACATTCAAGAGTTCTTATGCGTTTCCACGCCCTTTGAGACCCTGTCCCCCCTAAGAACCGCACGTGCGAGTTCCCCGCATACGGCTCAAGTGGCGAAAGCCCTTTCCTTCGCGCTTGGTAAGGGCTTCGCTGTAGCCAAGCTTACCATATATATATAATTTGAATCACGTATTGGCCTCGTAAGAAATAACTCAACTCCCCTCTTATTAGCCCCTTGTAACAAATGTTAATAATATTAGGAAAAATTACGTGATATAACGAGTAAAGCTCAATTACTCATTTTAGCCATAGTTTTAAATTATTACCTAATATAGTAGTTTACAAAATATAGCAATTAATCCCTTGAATTTAAGCTTTAATTTTGGTAAACCCAGTCCATTTTTGAAACCACCAAACTCCATTTCTGCTACAATATAACATTCACCAAGTGAAATGTGCACTTTTAATCTCTTTGCTCGTGAATCACAAATAATTCACAAATATATTTATCAGAATTATTAATTATTTTAATAGTTATATCCATGCATTAAGTTAACTTTGTACTGACAAATATAATAAGGGCACATAATAGAGGCCGAAGTAGGAAGGAATTGAACAAATGACCGACTCTCTTGATTCTTTACTCCATATTTGAGGGGAGTATATTTTTAAAAATATAGCATATTCTTTAATATATGGACCAATTCACACATTTAATTAATTGAAAGTTAAATATAATAAACTTTACCCATAATTGATGGACCAAATTTACTAATATCCCTATGACACAAAAAGAATAGGGGGACGTAACCTTGAACTTAATAGAAAACTCAATATTTTTCCTTTAATTTTCTCTCATCACCGAAAGGGTAAAAGGAAAAAAGAGCAAGAACATGAAGAACAAGAAGATAAATCCCGCTATTAGCTGGGATTGAATTGAAATTACAAATTATTGGAATCACGAAGATCTATTCAATTTAAATAAAAAACACAGACAATTTTCAGAAAACGTACTTCAGCCAATTGATTGAATCCTGACAAATATTTCTACATATAATTCAATGAACTCTCAAAACAAAGTGCAAGATTTAGATAAAAAATATTGAATTTAACCTAACCCGTAACACTTATTCTAACTCCGTCCCTAACTTCATGTATGGTGTAAAGCATAGAACATAATTTAGTGTTGTTGATAAAACAATAGTGGGGAGAAAAGGCACTGACAAGCAGGTTGCTGCGCATTAGTACAAAATCATGTAGAATACAATACACTAAGGAGCAGCAGAATGCTTGTCAAAGTCTTTTCTCCACTATGAATAAAGATGTTAATGAAACATCACACGGTAGTCCGTGTATATCGGTTTCCTTCGTTGTATATATTTTATCATAATTAGTAAAATTCTTATATATGTATAATTGTTGCAGTAGTCTTGTATTGGAAAAAGCTAATAGTCATGTATTAGGAAAATATAGATTTAATTTCCTTAATTATATATTGTATATCATGTATATATACATTTTCATTAATGAAAATAATCAAGGAATTATTCTCTTTCATGGTATCAGAAGTTTAGGACAAACTTTTCCTTCTCAAAACCACATCTCTTCCGCCGCCATCTTGACTACCGAACCTCGGCCACCGGTCGATCAACTCCTCCCTTCACAAATTTTTCCGAATCCCTAATTCTCCTCTTGTTCTTTCAATATGTCTACCTCAAAGAACACCTTTCATCATACCCTTGCAGTCTCCAACATCAAGAACAACATACCTATCGTTCTTGAGATGGAAAACGTCTAATACACGATATGGGCAGAACTATTTAAAGTTCATGCACAGTCTCATCGAGTTCTTCATCACATCATCCCCTCGGCAACAATCATGATGAAATAGAGTTGTGGGCAACTCCTGATGCTACGGTACTCTAGTGGATTTATTCCGCTATCTCTACGGGCCTCTTGCAGACTATTATTGAACCCGACGCCACGATATTGGATACTTGGAATAGGTTACGTGATACATTCCAGGATAACAAAAATTCCCGTGTCGTGACCCTTGAGCAGGAATTCTCCCACATCAACATGGAGGATTTTCCAAATGTATTAGCCTATTATAAAAGGCTCAAGGAGTTGTCGGATCAACTCAAGAAAGTTGGTGCGCCCGTCACGAATGATTGTCTTGTTCTTCAGATGGTTGCAGGCCTATCCAAGACTTATAATGGCGTTGAAACTCTTTTTTGTCAAAGCAATCCTCTCTCTCCGTTCTACCAAACACATTCCATGCTCATCTTAGAAGAAGCTAGGTTGGCTAAAAAAGCGGCAATCGGAGCCAATTTCGCCATGATGGTAGCTACGTCCGATGACCCTCACTCATTCTCGGACAATTCTAGCGAAAATCGTAACAACGGTGGCGGAAAAAAGGGTCAAAATTGGAAATATGGTGGCAAAAATTGCGGCAGCAGTGGTGGCAGATCGATGGGTGTAGACGGCAGGCAGGGCACCGGCTAAACCCATGGCAACAGGCTTGGGCCACTAAACCCATGGCAACAGGCTTGGGCCACTGGGCAGTGGCCCATGCCGCCCTGTCCAGTTCTAGCAAATTGGGCTAGTCCAACTACACTCAGCCAAAGTAGATCGGGCGGTGAACGAAGAATCGGTAGCGGTGGCTGCCAGGCCTCACCTCAAGAGCCTTCGCCGCCGCCCAAAGATTAGTTCCGACCCCTACAGATATCGAGACAGCGATGCATACACTTGAATTAAATCTTCGGATGCAAATTGATACATGGACACCGAGGTCACCTCTCATATGACGTCCGTGCCAGGTAATCTCTCGTCTTATTTCAATTTGAGCAAAAATTGTGGCATAATTATTAGTAATGGAAATTCAATTTCAATTCGTGGTTATGGTCACACAAATTTATCTCCCCCGAACCCACATTTATCCTTGGAAAATGTCCTTCATGCTCCTTAATTAAAAATTTGGTGTCTGTTCGAAAATTTACAATAGATAATTGGGTTTCTGTTGACTTTGACCCTTTTGGATTTTATGTGAAGGATTTCACGACGGGGATACCTCTAATGAGATGTAATAGTTGCGGAGAGCTTTATCCAATCACCACCACCACCACCACTTCCACTACTCAAGCCACACCGCCAACGTTTGCCGCTCTAGCAGCTTCCTTGTGGCATGCGCGTTTGAGTCATCCAGGGGCGTCCGTGATTTCCTCTCTTAAAAACAATAATTTTATTGCATGTAATAGTACACGTAATACTAATATTTGTCCTTCTTGTCCGCTTGGAAAACATGTTAAATTACCGTTTGAAGCCTCTAATTCTAGTACTTTGTTGCCATTTGGTATTATTCATAGTGATTTGTTGACATCTCCCATTTTGAGCTCTTTGGGCCACCGTTATTATTTGTTATTTTGGATGATTATTCTAATTTTTTGTGGACCTTTCCTTTATATAAAAAGTCTCAAGTTTTTTCCACATTTCTTAAGTTTAGAGCATTCATCCATACCATATTTAAACGGAAAATTAAAAACATTCAATGTGGTAATGGAAGGGAATTTGATAATGGGTCATTTTGAGAATTTTGTAACACTACTGGCATATCTTTTCGGTTTTCTTGTACACATACGTCCTCACAAAATGGGAAAGCCAAAAGAAAAACTCGTACCATTAATAATATTGTTTGAACCTTACTAGCCCATGCTTCATTACCACCTTCTTTTTTGGCATCATGCATTACAAATGACTACTTACATCCTTAACATACTCCCTAGCAAAGGATTAGCATATCAATCCCCACTAAAAATTCTTTATCATAAAGATCCCTCGTATTCTCATCTTAGGGTTTTTGGGTGTTTGTGCTATCCACTTTTCTCATCCACTACAATTAACAAACTTCAGGCATGTTCTACCGCTTGTGTGTTTTTGGGTTATCTGTCTAATCATCGTGGTTATAAATATTTTAATTTATCCTCTAATAAAATCATAATTAGTCGCCATGTCATTTTTTATGTAACCCAATTTCCGTTTGCTAAATTGTATAATTCCGTATCTAATTCTTATAATTTTTTGGATGATGGATTGTCACCGTACATCATCCATCATTTAGCCCAGCAGTCCCGTGACCCAAATCTGCCAGCACACCCACTGCTTGCTGGCCCAATTGTCCCGTGTCCAACTTTGGTTTTGCAGCTAGCAGGCCCACTACCTGCTGGCCCAAATACCTAGTCTCTCGGTCCAGTGTATCGGCCAGCAGGCCCACTGCCTGCTGGCCCAATGTCTATGTCCCTAAGTCTAGCCCATGGGCCAGCAGGCCCACTACTTGCTGGCCAGTCCCGAGATGACCTGACACCTACCCAAGTCCCATCCACTTCTATTTCGAGTCAAGGGCCCGTTACTTGTAGCCAACGAGGTATTTTTAAACCTAAAAGATATTTTAATCTCAATTCTAATGTCACTAAATCACCCTAACTCAGTGTCTGCCCTTCATGACCAGAATTGGAAAATGGCTATGGATGATGAATATAATGCTCTTATTGAAAATAAGATGTGAGAGTTGGTGCTCCGTCCGCCTGGTGTCAATATTATTCGTTCTATGTGGATTTTTACTCATAAGGAAAAATCTGACGGTTGTTTTGAGAGGCATAAGGACTGTCTTGTAGGTGATGGCAAAACTCAACAGGTTGGCGTGGATTGTGGAGAGACATTTAGTCTGGTGGTCAAACCAGAAATCATTCACACTGTTCTTAGTCTGGCTCTCTCGAAAGCATGGCACATTCATCAGTTGGATGTGAAAAATGCTTTCTTACACGGTGATCTTAAGGAGACAATATACATGCATAGCCCTTGGGTTTCAGGGACCCCGATCATCCTAACCATATCTGTTTGCTGAAGAAGTCCTTGTATGGGCTTAAACAGGCCCCTCGGGCTTGGTATAAAAGGTTTGCAGATTATGTGTCTACTATTGGGTTTTCCCACAGCAGGTCTGATCATTCTCTGTTCATCTATCATCATGACACTTCTCTGGCATACATTCTGTTATATGTGGATGATATTATATTGACTGCCTCTTATGCTAACCTGGCAAGTCTATCATGTCTCTTCTCAATTCAGAATTTGCTATGAAAGACTTGGGGCCCTTGAATTATTTTTTGGGTATTGCTGTTACTTGTTATGCAGGTGGTCTTTTTCTATCCCAGAGAAAGTATCCAGCTGAGATTATTGACCGGACTAGCATGTCATCCTGTAAGTCCCCTCCTACTCCGGTGACACCAAATCAAAGCCGAGTGCTAATTCTAGCACACCTTACGAGGATCCCTCCCACTATCGCAGTCTTGCAGGGGATCTTCAGTACCTTACTTTCATGAGGCCAGATATTACATATGTAGTGCAGCATGTGTGTTTATTTATGCATGATCCGAGGGACGAGCACATGCATGCTCTCAAACGCATTGTGTGTTACATTAAGGGCACTCATAATTATGGTTTGCACTTATATCCATCCTCTGTATCTACTATCGTGCATATACTGATGCATATTGGGGTGGATGTCCAGATACCAGATGTTCGACATCTGGGTATTGTACATTTCTTGGTGATAACTTAGTCTCTTGGTCAGCTAAACGCTAGGTTACAATCGCGATCTAGTGCTGAGGCTGAGTATCGAGGGGTAACCAATGTGGTGTCCGAGTGATGTTGGTTGCGTAATCTCCTATTAGAGCTTCACTTTCCTATTCAGAAAGCTACCTTGGTCTACTGCGGTAATGTTAGTGCAGTCTATCTCTCTGGGAATCCGGTCCAACATCAGCGCACTAAAGATATCGAGATTGATATTTACTTTATTCGCGAAAAAGTAGCTCATGGAAAAGTGCGTGTCATGCATGTTCCTTCACGGTATCAAATTGCTGACATCTTTACTAAGGGTCTTCCCTTAGTTCTGTTTGAAGATTTTAGGTACAGTCTCAACGTACGACAACCACCTTCTATGACTGCGGGGGTATGAAAGATTACCGTGTATATCACATGGTAGTCCGTGTATATCGATTTCCTCCATTAGTAGTTTTGTATTAGAAAAAGATAGATTTAATTTCCTTAATTAAATATTATATATGTATATATACATTTTCATTAATAAAAATAATTAAGGAATTATTCTCTTTCCGTTATTGATGAAGTTGTGTGGAGTAAAGGTTCTAGGGTTCTAATTACATATATAAGCAACAAAGAAGCAAAGGCACCGCCATACAAAAGGCAATTTTTGGAAAGTTATAAACCAACTTCTAATTGGTTTCGTTCTGTTACAATATACGGAAAGTTTTACAATTAAGGAAAAATTGGCAAGAAAAAGGAAACTTGCCAAAGATACTCGTATTTTACATGGTATTCCTTTTATTTATTTTTAAATTTCTGCAGTACTGTTATTTCATTTTTTTGAATTGTTTTATTTGCACATTTTTAGAACTTGAAAGAAATCAAGATTCTAACTATTTTTCTCATAAAAAGAGACAAATTTTAATTCCTTGTATTGCATATGTGGAAACGAGAATTGCTATATAGATATAGCTAGGTTCATTAGTCCAACTCCCTCTTATTAGCCTTGTGTGACAAATAACAATGTTAGTAAAAAATTAGCAAACTAAAGCCACATCCCCGTATCTTTTCTTCCCCTTCTATCCTCTCTCTCACCCACCCCCTATCTATTCACAAATATACAAAAATTATTAATGTGTTCCAACATTTACTCAATTAATAGGAAAGTAACATTGAGCTTAAATAGGAAACTCAAGATTTCCCTCTAATTTTCTCTCATCTCCGAAAGGGCACGTAAAAGGAAAAAAAGAGCAAGAACAAGATATATTAAATTAAAAAAAAAACGCGGATAATTTTCGGAAAACGTTTCAGCTAATTGATCGAATAATGACAAATAGTTAAATTGTTAAAAGAGAAAAGAATAACCTGTTCTAAATTTCTAAAGTAATCTTGAAAATACATACTCTATGATTCGAAGAATCAAATATCAAAAAATAATAAAACAGATAGAAGGATACCTTCATGACTTCACGCCGAGACAAAACCAGAATCTAAAGTTTATAGGTTCGAAATACTAGTTTTTCTTAAGTAATTGGGTTCTAAATTAATTAGTTATATATATTTAATGAATTTCATAAGACTGAAAGAAATAATCCCTTGATTATTTTCATTGATTGAAAGAGTATATATACATTTACATATTTCCATAATAGGAGAATCATATTCCTATTCTACTCCTAAAACCTTATTCTACTTGGATACTAATTATACAATTATGGTAAGTGTACACTACTAATTACACTACAACTTTACCTAAACTAGAATACTAAAATATACTACCTAACTATACACGGTATACACGGTAGAGGGGGAAATCCGAGAATCCAATATACATAGTGTATATCCTTTGTATATTTAACACACCCCTGCAGTCATAGCGGGCGGTCTTCGAACGCTGAGACTGTCCCTAAAGTCTTCAAAAAGCACCGAGGGAAGACCCTTTGTAAAGATGTCGACAATTTGATATCTTGCCGGGACATGACAGACGCGTACTTGACCACGAACAACCTTTTCGCGAACAAAGTGAATGTCCATCTCGATATGTTTAGTGCGCTGGTGCTAAACCGGATTACCAGAAAGGTAGATGGCACTAACATTATCGCAATACACCAAGGTTGGCTTCTTAATAGGACAATGAAGCTCCAACAATAAATTACGTAACCAACATGATTCCGAGACCACATTAGCTACCCCTCGATATTTGGCTTTGACAATGGATCGGGACAATGTCGACTGACGTTTTGTAGACCATGAGACCAAGTTATTGTCAAGAAACATACAATAGCCAGACGTAGACTGTTTGGTGTCCGGATAACCATCTCAATCCGCATCTGTATACGAGACAAGTGTGGACATCGAGGAATGATATAAATGCAAACCATAGTCAAGCGTACCCTGAATATACCAAATGATGCGTTTGAGTGCATTCATGTACTCAACTATGGGATCATGCATAAACAAACACTCCTGCTGGACAACATACGTAATATCTAGTCTCGTGAATGTAAGATACTGAAGGGCCCTTGCAAGACTGCGATAGCGGGTCGGATCCTCGTATGGTACGCCTGCCGCGACACTAAGCTTGAGCTTAGTATCAACTAGAGTGGAAGTGGACTTACATGATGACATCCCAACCCTCTAAATAATCTCAGCTGCATACTTCCTTTGAGATAAGAACATCCCACCTGCATGACGAGTGACAACAATCCCCAAAAAATAGCTCAAGGGCCCCAAGTCTTTCATAAAAAACTCAAAGCTGAGCATTGTCATGATAGACTGGCGTAGGGCATCAGAAGAGGAAGTCAAAATAATATCATCCACATATAACATAATATAGGCCAAGGACGAACCACGACGGTAGATGAACAAGGAATTATCCGATCTGCTGTGAGTGAACCCAATAGTCGAAACATAATCTGCAAACCGCGTATACCAGGCCCGTGGAGACTGTTTAAGCCCATATAATGACTTCTTCAACAAACAGACATGATGTGGATGTTTAGGATCCATAAATCCCAAAGGTTGATGCATATAAACTGTTTTCTTGAGATCACCATGTAGGAAAACATTTTTTTACATCTAACTGATGAATAGACCATGCTTTCGAAAGAGCCAAGCTAAGCATAGTGCGAATGGTAGCCAGCTTGACCACCGGGCTAAACGTCTCCCCACAGTCTACACCAACCTACTGAGTCTTACCATCACCCACAAGCCGCGCCTTATGTCGGGCAAATGAACCATCTGAATTTTCCTTATGAGCAAAAATCCACATAGACCTAATGATATTAATACTAGATGGACGGGGCACCAACCACGTCTTATTATTAATAAGAGCATTATATTCATCGGTCATATCAATTTTCCAATTCGGGTCATTTAACGCAGACACAGGATTATGGGGTAAGACTGATTTAAGAACATTAGAATTTAAATTAAAATGTCTCTTTGGTTTAAAAATACCCCGTTGACTACGAGTGACCGGTCTATGACTCGAGGAAGAATTAGGCGGATTTCAGGAATTTTCTGGACTCGGAACGGGTCGCCCAGAAAGGCCTCATCGCCCAACACGATAAACACTGACCGACCAGCTTTAAGTGGCTGGATCGCCTGAAATTGGCCCAGTGATTATACTGGGCACTGTAGCTCGTGACGAGGCAGTGGGGCCAGCGAGCAGTGGGCCCGGTGGAGAACTTTGGGTGCGGGACACGTCCGAGAAATGGTGAATAACATACGGGGATATACCATCATCCAAAAAATTATACGAACTAGGCACGGGATTACTTACCCTAGCAAACAGAAATTGGGATTCATAAAAAATGACATGTCGACTAATGATGATTTTATTAGAGGATAAATCAAAACATTTGTAATCACGATGATTAGACGAAAAACCCAAAAACACACATGGAGTAGACCGGGCCTGAAGTTTGTTAATTGTGGTGGATGGAAATAACGGATAACACAAATACCCAAAGACCCGAAGATGTGATTACGAAAGAGTCTTATTATATAAAATAAGAAGGGGGTAAGAATATGTCAAATATTTGAAAGGAATTATGTTAAGGAGATATGTAGCAATTTGTAGAGCATGATGCCAAAAAGACGGGGGTACGGAATCATGAATGAATAAAGTACGGACAATGTTATTTATGGTATGAATTTTGCGTTCGGCTTTCCCATTTTGTGAAGACGTATAAGGACAAGAAAAATGAAAATTGATCCCATTAGTAGCACAGAATTCCCGAAATACCCATTGTCATATTCTTTTCCCAAAAATTGGGTTCTAATGAATGCTCTAAATATTAAGAAGATGGAAAAAACTTGAGATTTTTTCGCTATCGGAAAAGTCCATAAAAACGTAGAATAATCATCCAAAAAGAGAACATAAAACTGATGACTCAAAGAACTAAGAACAAGAGACGTCCATAAGTCGCTATGAATAATATCAAATGACATTAAAGTATGAGAATTTGAGTCTACAAATGGCAACCTAACAATTTTTCCTAAAGAACAAGACTGACAATGTGGAGTACTACGCGTACCCTTACATGAAATAAAATTATTTTTATCTAATGACGACAAAATAGATGATCCCGGATGACCAAGACGAGCATGCCACAAGGAAGGAGACAGGGCTATAAATGCTGATGGCAAGGCTTGACTCGATGCACCGGAACTGGTTGTGATAGGATAAAGATCTCCCCTACTATCACACCTCATGAGAGGACTCCACGTCTTGAAATCCTTCACAGAGAAACCAAATGGATCAAATTCAATAGAAACAGAATTGTCAGTAGTGAATTTACAGACATAGACTAAGTTTTTAATCAATTTGGGGGCATGTAGGGTGTTTTTCAAGATAAGAGGTGGATGAGGGGGAGATAAAGTTTTATGACCATAACTACGAATTGGAATAGAATTACCATTACCAATAATTATGCCACGAGGGTTGCTCAAATTGGAATAAGACGAGAGCGTTCCTGAATCAGATGTCATGTGGGTAGTGGCACCAGTGTCCATATACCAATTTGGGTCCGAAGGATTTAAACCAAGTGTGTGCATTGCGGCTTCGATGTCGGTAGACGTGGGTGATGGGCCTGCGGGTGCCAAGGCCCATGTACCCCTACTTGCTGCCTCAGCCCAGAATACTGACTGTAAGTGGACCAGGGCGTGGTGGGCCTAGACTGTTGCTGGGTAGCCCACTGCCAGTAGCGCAAAACATGGCTTGGCCCAAACTGTGGCTGTGGGGCCCACTACCATAGTATAGGGGCCCACTGTGGGGCCCAAAACTGATGCTGACCACTGCGAGGGCCACCACCGCCACCACCATTGTGTCGGCTGTCTCCGTTGTTGCCGTCGTAATTCTTGCCATTATTTTTCTTATTTCCACCCTTTTTGCCACCACCGTTGTTGCGGTTTTGGCCCGAGTTTTTGGAACCGGTAGGATAAACCGTGGACTCGGTCATCATGACTACGGGACTAACACCGATAGCCGCCCTTTTTGCTATGCCTGCTTCTTCGAGTGTAAGCATAGAATGAGCCTGATAAAATTGCGAAAGCGGATTGCTTTGCCGAAGAAACGTTCCAACACCATTATAGGCCTCGGTGAGGCCGGAAACCATTTGGAGGACCAAACGATCATTCGAAGCTGGTGCGCCAACTTTACAAAGTTGGTCCGCCAATTCCTTTAATCTTTTGCAATAAGCTGAAACGTTAGGGAAATATTCCATATTGACGTGCGAGAAATCCTGCTCAAGATTAACAGCTCTAGAATTTTGATTATCTTGGAATATATCACACAGTCTATCCCAAGTCGCTTGTGCCATAGCGTCAGGCTCAATAATCATTTGCAAAAGGTCAGTAGAAATGGTGGAATATATCCACTGGAGGACAGTGGTATCAAGAGTTGTCCACAACTTAGGATCATCCTCGCGTTTTGGCACCTCCGTATCCTCAGGAGCCGCGGGGATTATGTGATGGATGACTTGATGCGATCGTGCGTGAATTTTGAACAGTTCGGCCCATGTCGCATATTGGACGTTTTCTATTTCAAGAACAAGAGGGATGTTATTCCTAATGTTAGAAACTATAAGGGCAGGATGAAACGTGTTCGCGATGTAGACATATTGATACAACAATATGTGATTGAGGGATTTTGATGAAAAATTTGGGAAGAGGGAGAATCTTGTCGGCATGAAAAACCGAGAGCAAAGGTCTCGGAAATTCAAGGGAGGTCGACGAAAGTTGGAGGAATTTAGAGAGAGGATTTTAAGACCTAGACTTCTGATACCATGAAAGAAATAATTTCTTGATTATTTTCATGGATTGAAAGAGTATATATACATTTACATATTTTCATAATAGGAGAATCCTATTCCTATTCTACTCCTAAAACCTTATTCTACTTAGATACTAATTATACAATTATGGTAAGTGTACACTACTAATTACATTATAACTTTACCTAAACTAGGATACTAAAATATACTACCTAACTATACACGATATACACGGTAGAGGGGGAAATCCGAGAATCCAATAAACATAGGATATATATTTAACAAAGACAAATACAAAGTTTGAACTAAAATTACTGAAGTTAACCGAACTCGTAACTCATATTCTAACTCTACCTCTAATGTCATGTATGGTTTTAGCATAGAATATAGTGTTGTTGATGATGAAAATAGTGAGGAACATTGACGAGCAGGCTGCTGCTCATTAGTACAAAAACATATGCAGTAGAATAATACTAAGGAGCAACAAAATGTTTATCAAAGTCTTTTCCCCACTACGAATAATGATGTTATTGATGAAGTTGTGTGGAATAAAGGTTCCAAGGTTCTAACTACATATATATATAAGAAACAATAAAGCAAACGCACGGTTTCGTTCTGTTTCAATATATGGAAACTTATATTTAAGGAAAAATCAGAGCAAGAAAAAGGGAACTGATGACAAAAAAAATTACTTGAAGTGCACATGGTATTCCTTTCCTTCTTTTTTCTTTTATTTATTTCTAAATTTTTATGATAATGATATTTCATTCTTTTGAATTGTTTACTTCGCACATTTTTAAACAATTTGAAAGAAAATCAAAATTCTAACTAGCTTTCCTTATAAAAAAAGATAAGAGACTTGGCCATTCTAACTGACCACCTCTTACACAACCCTTCAAGCACGAACATCCCAGCATGTTGTTGACCTAGCCCAGGGATAACTCCATACTTTCGAGCATACCATCACTAAACTTTAATCCAAGTACCAAAGGTGGAAGCTTCGAAGAGACTTGGCCATTCTGAAGAGTCGAGTAGGCGCTCTTTAGGAAGCAAGCAAACTGGGTTTCAATATTGCATCAGAAATCTTGGATGTTGAAATTGATCTTACTTATGCCGAGTTGTCCTTGGAGGCTCTTTGTGGAGACAAAGATGATTCAAATGTGGAGGATGATAGAGAGGATGGAGATGATGATGAACCCCCCCAAACTAATCTTTTTAGAACTCTTATTTTTGTTAGCAACACCCGAAATACCCCCGGCGGATCATGGAGCGGGCAGACCATAACCTTTCGCGCGAATTTTTATTTTAGTTTTTAACTTTGTCACTGGGTCACTTTTGGGCCCGGTTAGTAACTTTTGGGCCCGGTTAGTATCTTTTGTATCAGGTATGGTTTCAGTCCGATAGAACATGAATGAATGAATTTTCCTTTCGCAATTCTGCTTCAAGTTTTTACTCTTTATTTATTTTCATAAGCAAGCATTAGTTTAGACTTCATTACTTTGCTTTATGACCCGAAGCCTAGCTTTGAGTTTCACTTTATCTGAATAGGTTAAGACTTGAAGTTTACAGACTTTCACTAACCTTAATTAAATTCCAAAGATGTGTTTTTCTTTTCATCCTTAACCGGGGCCTCTTATGGTCTCCTTAATTCCATACTTAACTTGTCTCCGAATAACTTAAAACTCCGGTACTTTTTGTATCCGGAGCCTTAACTTTTTTGTTAAAGTTTTAATAAGAGAGGGCCCTTATTTTTAATGGTGTTATAGAAAAGAACGTCTCATGTTCATTATGGCACGTAATTTTTGATATATTCAATATAACAACGTACATTGTATGCTCGCGATGGAAATGATTTATTAATCATAAAAGGAAATTTTTATTGATTCCCTTGATTATAAATGTGAAGACACTTGTAAGAATAATCCGGCTGCCATATAGTGTGGTCAGTCCGGTTACATATATGTTGAATATTCGGGTAGTCTCCAGCATCTAGGAAGTCCCCAATGTTAGTGCTCCTTAGAAGCGTTAGAATTTCAAAATCTTACTCCATTCCGGGTGTATATGGCCATCCAGTATCTGAGACTTCATACTATGAAGATTTGGATACTGGATGATTCTCTTCGGTAGCAAGATCATGAACATGCTTATATCATGATGCTACATCATTAAAAACCTTGCTGGAAAAAACTCAATTGGAACAAAAACAGGTCGAAGGAAAAAAGAGTGCAGCGCATGCTTCGATCTACTACATATATTTTTTAAATGAATTACATTTCAATTGCTAGGAAGTAAATTTCCTTGTTGATAAACCACCTAATAAGCACCTTTACCGGCAATACCGGTAACCAAACTTTCCAGTGTTACGCTCCCGGGTACTTTGAGTGATTATTCGGAGCACCAAGTCCTCGAGTTTAAAGTGTCGAAGATTTGTGCGCCGGTTGTAATAACGCTCCATTCTATGCTTTTGGTCTACCATCCAGACGTATGCTAAATCTTGGCGTTCCTCAAGCAAATCCAGGTGTAAGGACATTGACTCTGTATTTTATTCCTTCTCAGCCCGAAGGTACCTCAAGTTGGGGGTTCCGACTTCTACCGGTATCAAAGCCTCTACACCATAGACCAGGAAAAAAAGAGTTTCTCCGGTACTCATTTTTACCGTGGTTTGATACGCCCATAAAATCTCATGTAGTTAGACGGCCAGTTTCCTTTTGCAGCCTCCAATTTCTACTTCAAATTATGGATTATAGTCTTGTTTGTTGACTTTTCTTGTCCATTTATACCGGGATGATAGGGAGTGGAGGTGATCCATTTGATATTTAATTCATCAAGGAAATTCATGACCTTGGCTCTGATAAAATTCCTGCCATTATCATAAGTTATGTCCTTAGGGATGCCAAAATGACAAATAATATGTTCCCAAATGAACTCCTTCACCTCTTTCTCCCATATCTTTACATAAGTTGTAGCTTTAATCCATTATAAAAATAGTCAGTTATAAAAATAATTTGAGATACCTGTCCTGGAGCCGCTGGCAAGGGTCCGACAATGTCATCCCCCATTTCATAAATGACCACGGGGACACTACCGAATGTAGTTCTTCCCCCGACCAGTGTAACAGTTGTGCATGGCACTGACACTTATCATATTTCTGCACAAATGCCTTCATATCTTCCTTGATTCGGGGCCAATAGTAACCGACCCTCATGAGCTTCCTCATTAGGGATTCTGCTCCTAAATGATTTCCACAGATGCCTTCATGAACTTCTCTTATAATGTAATATGTTTCATCGGGGCCTATGTGCCGGGCTAGGGGACCATAAAAACACCTACGGTAAAGCTTTCCGTCTACGACACAGTATCGGGCATCCTTAGTCCTTAGAGCTCTGGATGCCTTTGGGTCCTCTGGGAGCTTTCCGTTTATGAGATAATCCAAGAATTCATTTCTCCAGTCCTAAGTTAGGCCGTTTGAATCTATTTCATCATATCCAACGGGATTCAGCGTCGAATGCAACAACTGGACAACCAACTCAATTTTAGAACCCTCGACCTTTGTGCTGGTGTCTAAATTTGTGAGTGCATCCGCCTCTATGTTTTCCTCATGGGGTATATGTACCACCGTCCATTATTGGAAATGAGATAACAACTTCAAAGCCTTTTCAAGGTATCTTGACATACACTCCTATTTGGCCTCGAACACTCCGTGGATTTGGTTTACTACCAGCAGCGAGTCACGTTTGACTTCAATAATTTATGAACCTAACCCCCAAGCTAGTTCTAAACCTGCAATCAAAGTCTCATACTGCTCCATCGTTAGTCAATGAAACACTATGCATTTCTTGCCTCAAGACTTCATCGGTAGGAGTTTGTAACCAATGGTGAATGGACAAGTGTACGTCATGGAAAACCCTTTAACATGATAATGCACTCGGTCGGCATGATTGATTGTTGGGATAACTATATCAAAGGAAAAACCACAGTCCTTTACGACATCAAGGAGAATCTTGGCGGTTATTAAAATTCTAGACTTGTTCAAAGTTGCTTTGAACATGGAGATCTCCTGAGAAGTCAAAGCCTGAAGGAAGGATTTCCGTAGTAGTAAAGTATAAGTTGATTTTTTTATTTGTAGGAGAAATGGGTTTCTTCCCATGGCGGCGCTTGGAGGGTTGTCATTGCCCTCTGGGGAGTGAAAATGAGAAGATTTGGTGGAAGACATTGTTGAAGAAATTTTTTAAGAAGGAAAGAAGGCAAAGTTTTCAAGGAATTCTGCAAAGTTTATGGGTGCTTTTTGTGAAAGATTTGGCCTCCTATTTATAGTAAACAATATAACGTTTTGGAGGTGAAAAGATGTGTACCATCATTGCTGCAGTTCACGTCGTTCAGAACGATGGTTCAGTTGCCGCCATTTTAGAAACATTGAATGGATGTGACATTTGACAGGTTTTGTAATCATTACGATTAAATTTCCCACTGAAGTATTAGGGTTATTCGATCGGGAGTTCAAATCCACTTCTCGTTGCACGAGAGTCACGCCCGGAAAATGTGGGACTATTTGTATAAGGAAAAATTCATATAAGACAACTGTATGTATTATAATATGACATGTGGAGTACGGTGCTGAGTCAGGACCACATCATTTTATAATTCATACAACTGTCTTATATGAATTTTTCCCTATACAGATAGTCCCCACACTTTTCGGGCGTGACTCTCGTACGACCTAGAAGTGGATTTGAACTCCCGACTAAATAAACTTAATACTTCAATGGGAAATTTGAATCATAATGATTACAAAACCTGTCAAACATCCCATACATTAAATGCTTATGAAATAGCGGTAACTAAACTGTCGCCCTGAACAACGTGAACTGCAGCAATTATAGTGCACGTTTATTCACCTCCAAAGCATTATATTTTTACTATAAATAGGTGGCCAAATCTTTCACAAAAGGCACCCACAAACTTTGCAGAATTCCTTCAAAACCTTACCTTCTTTCCTTCTTAAAAAATTTCTTCAACAATGTCTTCCACCAAATCTTCTTTTTTCACTCCTCTGAGGGCAATGAAAACCATCCAAGCCGCCGCCATGTGAAGGAACCCATTTCTCCTACAACTCAAAAAATTGACTTACACTTTACTACTGTCAAAATCCTTCCTTCGGCCTTTGACTTCTCAGGATATCTCCATGTTCAAAGCAACTTCAAACATGTCGAGAATTTTAAATCCAAAATAACAGCCAAGATTCTCCTTGACGTCGTAAAGGATTGTGGTTTTTCCTCTGATATAATTATTAGAACAGTCGATCCTGTCGATCGAGTGCATTGTCATATTGAAGGGTTTTTCCATAACGTACACTTATCCATTCACCATTGCTTTCAAACTCCCCGGTATAGGATCTGCTTAGGCCAAGTTGCTCTGTAGATTTGGAGATTAGTCTTCTGCATTCAGATGTTAGCCAACACTGCCGATGTTTCGTTCACTATCGACCACCTTCTCCTCTTCTATTACCCTAGGGTTTTACGAGGTGGAATTATCCATCTGTACCCTCACGGAATCTGTAGCCTTATTAATGTGGAGGATGACTACGAACGGGGCTGATTGACCCACTTTATTTTAATCAAGACTGGAAAAATCCATTAACCTTCTTCAGATTCATTCAGAGAAGAGTGGTATTCTTCCCGTGAGTATTTGTTTCTCAACAAACTTCTTTGCATGGTTTTCAAAATAAAGGAAAATTCCTTCCTAATGCAAGTGTTATAACTTTTCATCCATTTTAGTTGAGCCGCAATTGATTGAGGGATTTTTGAATAGGTGGTAAGTCTTCTTCATGCTTCCCCCAACGTCACTAGGACGTGGAAGAGTAGTACATCCATATGGTGGAAGGGGAAATACTACAGTAAGCCTTAACCTTGACTCTCTCTTAAGAATTTCATCCCCGATTCCCTGGGACTCCTTTTCAACCATCTCTTCTCCATTCGCAGGGCTCCTGGTACAGAAGTTCTCAACCCAAAAAGTGTGATATTATGCTGCTGCTCTGTTGAACATCCTTTGATCTTCTTTTAGCAATCAAAAATAGAAAGTTCGAGATGAGGCTCGCGAGACTCCAGTGGGAATCGATTCCCAAGTGAGAAACCGCCACCGACTCACAGAGTACTAGAAAGAGCTACAGGAGGAGGATAAAGCGGGTGTTATTCAAATTGATGATGAGGAGAATGTGACCAATGAAAGCACCAGCCCAGGTAATCTCCCACAGGATACTCCAGTGGCGGAGACGTTCGCTCCCCCTAAGGACTCTTCTAGACACAACTCAATCCTTACTTCCGTCATTGAGGCCGAGACATCTGCTTCTTCCCCTCGAAAATCTCCCCATGCTACCCTCGAGGCTTCTCTTGCTCATCTTGCAGATTTGTTTCTAAAGGTAAAGTACTCCTTCTTTTTACTGTTCTTTACAGACTTGCTCTCATTTACCAGCCGCAATCCTTTCATTCGGGGTCACACCTCTGCTCTCTCCAATGTGGATTTAGCTAGTGATGGGCCCTGTCCCTGAAGAAAAGAAGTTGAAAGAAGAAATCCAGCATCTTAGGGCAGAAGTTGAATACCTCCGAGTTGATCTTAGAGACTCGATCCCTCTTTTTGCTTCCCTCTAGCTTTGATTGCAAGATGTTATTAACTCTCAGTGGGACTAAGAGAATTCCCTTCAGGCCTTAACCATCACTTACATGACCCTTCAAGAGAGGACACCAAGGTTAGCAAATGACTTGTCGGAAGCCCAAGGGCAGCTGCATGCGTTCGAGCACACCATCCACGAGCTCCAAGCTAAATGTCAAAGATGGAAGCTTCAGAGAGACTTGGATTTCCTAAAGAGTCGAGTGGACAACCTTGAAGAAGCCAATAAGCTAGGGATTGATATCCTTAATGAACTCCTGCATACAGAAATTGACCTCCATGATACTGAGTTATCATTGGAAGCTCTATGAGGATATATAGAGGATTTAGATACGGAAGCTGGCGGAGAGGTTGATGATTATGATGAACCCCCTTAACTTATCTTTTAGATCTTTTTGTTTTTGTTGGCAACACTTGAAACATCCCCCGACGGACAATGGAGCAGGAAGGCTATAACCTTTCGCGCATGATTATTTTCATTTTTAGTTTTCATTATCGGGTCACTTTTGGGCTCAATTAGTATCCTTTGTATCTGGGCTGTTTTCAGTCCGGAAAATATGAATTAATAAACTTTTCCCTTTTCTGTGCAATTCTACATAAGATTTTCATTTTTTACTTAATTCCATAAGCAAGAATTAGTTACGAACTCTATTATTTGTGCTTTATGAACCAGAACCTAACTTTAAGGTTCATTTTACCGAAACATGCTAAGCTCTGAAGTTTACAAACTTTACGATAACCTTAATTTAGTTCCAAAGATGTATTATTATTTTCATCTTTAAATCGGGGCTTCTCATGGCCTCCAAAGTTTATTCTGGACTTAATCTGGCCCCGAACAACTAAAACCTCCAGTACTTCCTGTATTCGGAGCATTAAGTTTTTTGTTAAAGTTTTAATAAGAGAGGGATGTTATTTTTAATAGTGCTATAAATGAGGACGTCTCCTGTTCATTATGGCACAGGTTTTTTGATATGTTTAACATAATAACATACATTTTTATGCTTATGATGGCAAAGAATTATCAATCATAAAAGAAATTGTTACTGATTCCTTTGAGTTACAAATGTGAAGACAATTGCAAGAATAATTTGGCTGCCATCTAGTGTGATCAGTTCGTTTACATATAGTTTGAATATCTTGTGACTTTATTGCAGTCCGGTGCTTATATTCAATGTCAAATTCACTTAATTCTACGACCCATCTAGCCAAGCGCCCGGAAGTTCGAGCTTATGCAAGATATTTTAAAGAGGATATATAGTTACTATGACAATTAGGTGGCACTGAAAATATGGTCAGAGCTTTCACGATGACATTACTAATGCAAAAGCCAATCTTTCGAGTAACGGGTATTGGGCCTCGGCCCCTGACATGACTCTACTTACATAATAGACAGGGAATTATGTACCTTTTTCCTCTTGTACCAGCACTGCACTTAATGCTGCGTCCGAGACTGTTAGGTATATGAATAGTTATTCTTCGTCCTTTGGCTTTGACATGAGAGGAGGATTGGATAGGTAATTTTTAGGTCCTTTAAGGCCTTCTAGCACTCGGGTGTCCAAACAAAATCGTTCTTCTTCATTAAAAGTGAAGAGTTGGTGACATTTTTTCAAGGACCGGGATATAAACCTACTCAGGGTCGCCACGTGCCCGGTCAACCATTACACTGCTTTAACATCTTCCAGCGTGTCTGGTATATCCTCGATAGCCTTTATTTTATCAGGGTTTATCTCGATCCCCCTCTAGGAAACCAAGAAATCTAAAAATTTACCGGAGCCAACCCCAAAAGCACACTTCTCAGAGTTTAGCTTTATATTATATTTCCTCAGCACCTCAAAGATTTCCTGCAAATGCCTCAAATGGTCTTCTGCATGAAGACTCTTAACAAGCATATCATCTATATATATACTTCTATTGTTTTACCAATTTATATATCAAACATTTTATTTACTAACCTTTGATACATGGCCCTGACATTTTTTAGACCAAGAGGCATAACGATATAGCAATAAGTGCTGAAGGTAGTTAAGAAAGATGTTTTTTTCTTGGTCTTTTGGGTGCCTCCTTATTTAGTTATATCCGGAATACGCATAAAAACTCATTATCTCATTCTCAATCATTGCATCGCTCATTTAATCTATGTTCGGTAGAGAGAATGAGTCTTTAAGACATGTTTTATTTAAATCCTTGTAATCAATGCACATTCTAAATTTGTTTCCCTTTTTAGGTACTACGACTATGTTGGCTAACTAGTTTGGATATTTTACTTCCCAAATTGACCCTATGTTGACACCCAATTTTGTCCCATCTTTTCTGATTTTATTTGCAATTTTAAATATTTTTGACTCCTCAAAATAATTTTAATATATAGGCCTATTTATACATGAGCTACACGGGTACACACCCCACGAAATATGCTCTCATTAATATAGGAGAATAAATGTTGTAATAATTAGACAATTATTATCCCTATTAATACTCTTCTAGAAGACAACCGATCCAATAACGGTAGTCTATTATGATTCAAATGGCTCTTCTGACATGCTGAATTACCGGTAGCACACACGCTTTTGACACCCCCGATGTTGTTTGCTTCTACCGGTAGCGCCTCAGACTTGTACTTGACTCAACATCGACTGCCACGTATCACATCATAATTCGTACAACTGCCTTATACGATTTTTTCCCTATACAAATAGTTTCTGCACTTTTCAGGTGTATCCCTTACACGCCCGGGAAGTGGATGAAACCCTATACTTCGGCGGAAAATTTGTAACGCAATGAATGAAGACACATCAAACGTCAGATCTCTTCAATGCTTCTGAAACGGCAGTAACTGTCCAATTGTTCTGATCGACGTGAATTTTTGCAATGATGATGCAAGAATTTTCATTTCCAAACGTTATATTCTCATACCATAAATAGGAGGCCCAATATCCACATAGAAGGTAACTACAACCTTCATCAAATTCACAACCTTCATAAACTTTCTTTCCTTCTTCAAATCTTTTTTCACAATGTTGTCCACCAAGTCTTCTCCTTCACGTTCCACTGACAACAATGATGGTCTTCAAAGTTGTCATCCTGGGAAAGAACCTATTTCCCCTAAGACTTAAGAAGTTGACCTGCACTCCACAGCTGCAGAAATTTATCCTTATGGCTTTGATTTTTCAGGAGACTTCCGTGTTCAAGAAAATTTTGAACATGTTGAGAAATTTGAATCCATGATAACTGCTAATGTTCTTCTCGATGTTTTGAAAGACTGTAACTTTAACCTCTGACATTGTCATTAGAATAGTTGACCTAGTCAACCAAGTACACCTTCATGTTGAATGGTTTACCATGATTTACACATACCATTTTACTATTGGTTTCAAAATTCCTATCTCAAAAATCATTGAAGACATTTGTCGTCGATATAGTGTCTTCTTGGGCCAAGTTATCCTGCAAATTTGGAGATTGGTCTACTGCATACAAATGTTGGCAGATATTGCCAACACTCTATTTACTATCGATCACCTTTTCCTTCTTTACTACCCTAGGATTTTTCGGGGTGGAATTATCCATTTGTACCCCTACAGAATTCGTAGCCTCATCAATGCTGAAGATGATTTTGACCGAGGTTGGTTAATCTATTTTATATTGATCAATACCGACCAAATCCACCAACCTTTTTCAGATCCTTTCCCAGAAGAGTAGAACCTCTCCCGTAAGTATCTTCAGCCACAAACTTGTTTATTTTTCTTTCGAATAAATGAATCACCTTTTCTCATGCAAATATTGTAACTTTACAGCCGTTTTAGTCGAACCACAACTGATTAAGGGAATCTTTGAGTGGGTTGTTGATCTTCTTCGTGCCTCCCCTGACATCACTCGGTCCTGGAAAAGTATTACTTCCAAGTGGTGGAAGGGAAAATACCACGGTAAGCTCTAACTCTACCTCGATCCCTTATAAAAGTTTATTCCCTAGTTTTCCCTGGACTCCATATACCCTTTGTACTTATCTGCAAGGCTCCCAAAAAGAAAATCAGTCGCCTAAAAGGTGCCCACCCGTACATCCACTATGTACAACATCCTTTAATATGCTTTTAATAACCAGAAGTGGAAAACGTAAGAAATAATTCTCGTGACCCCAGTGGGAGTTTTTCCAGGGTTAGGAATCGCCGCCGGCTCACTGAATACTGGAAAGAGGTGCAACCGGAGGAAGAAGCGGGTGTCATCCAATTTATCAATGAAAAAAATCAGATGACAAATGTGCTACCCCCGTGAACCCTTTACATGAAATTCTGGATTCTGAAACTCATGTTCCTCCGGTTTACCCTTCTAAGGGCTACTCAGTCCCTACTTTGGGTACTGATGCCGGGAAATCTGATTTTTCTCCACGAAAATCCCCCAATGCTACTCTAGAGGCTTCTCTTTATCATTTTGCTTACCTACTCTTGCAGGTATAATATTTCTTCATACTAATCATTCTTTAAAGTCCTTTATTTCTTTACCGTAAACACTCCCTTTGTTCAGGGACAAGCCAATGCCCTCTCCACTGTGAATTTAGCTAGAGTGATGGGTCCTTCTCAAGAGGGAAGAAAGCTGACAGATGAAATTCAACATCTTTGAGCCGAAGTTGAAGACCCCAGGACTGATCTCAGGGATTCAGTCTCTCTTCAGGCCTTCCTCCGGTTACGCCTTGTTGATTCATTAAAAAATTGAGAGAATTCACTTCAGGTCTTAACCACTTTATATGTGACACTTCAAGAGAGAACAACTAGACTAGCAGCAGACTTGGCTAGGGCTTAACGACAGCTAAATACTTCCAAGAATACCATCGCTGAGCTTCAGGCTAAGTGCCAAAGATGGAAACTTCGTAGGGACCTGGCCGTTCTGAAGAGTCGCGTTGACACCCTGAAAGAAGCCAACAAACCAGGGTTCAACATCTCTTTTAAAATTCTTAATGCGGAGATTAACCTCACTGATGTGAGTTACTCTTAGATGCTATTTGTAGAGATATGAAGGATTCAGATGTAGAAGCTGATGAGCCCCCCTCCCCCCTCATGCTTGATATTTTAATATTTTATTTTGTTAGTAATATTTGAAACACCCCCAAAAGACCATGGAGCGGGCGTACCGTAACTTTCGTGCATGTTTAAATTTCTGTTCTGTGTTTTATCTATTGTGGGGTCACTTTTAGGCATGGTTGCTATCTTTTGTAACTGGGTTTATTCCAACCCAAAATATATAAATGAAAGAACTTTCCTTTTTCACAATTCTGCTTAAGGTTCCCATTCTACGTTTACATGCAGAAGAAAATCTTTATTACTTCTGCAAGTCTATTTGATTATGACTTCTTCGTTTCGCAATTTGAAATTTTATTTTAAATCTTAATTTACCATTGGTAAAACATTGAGCTTTGGAAGTTTTTGATAACTTTTCATCAAACTTGAATTCATTCCGAAAGATGTATTTTCTCATCTTATACCGGGGCTTCTCGTGGCCTTTATAGTTGGTTTCGAACTCGCCTTGGTCCCGGACAACTTAAAACTCTAGTACTTTTAGTATCCAAAGCCTTAACTTTATCTTCTGTTAAACGTTATTAATAAAAGAGGGCCCTTATTTTTAATGGTGTTGTAGAAGAGGACGTCTCCTGTTCATTATGGCACGAAATTTCGATATGTTTAAATCAACATACATTTTTATGCTCATGATGACAAAGATTTACTAATCATAAAAGGAAAATTTCATTAATTCCTCTTGGGAAATGCACGCACTTCTTTTGTTGTCATTAAAGTCATCTTACAAATATGAAGACAAATGCAAGAATAATCCGGCTGCCATCTAGTGTGGTCAGTCTGATTACATGTGATTTATAAATCTGGGAAGTCCCTAGAACCGGGTGTTTTTCCTTGGAGCGTTGAGATTTCTAAAAAGTCTTCTTTACTCCTATCCGGGTGTATATGGTCACCTAGTGTCTGGAAGTTCATGCTAAGAAGAATCGACACTGAATAGCTCTCTTCAGTAGCAAGATTATCAACATGCTTATTTGTAGGTGCTGCCTCATTAAAGACCTTGTCGGAAAAACCAAACTGGGACAAACGTCAGACGAAGGGAAAAAGAGTGCAGCTAGGGGTGGCAGATGGGTCATTTGGCTTTAGTTTAGCGGGTCAAGATGGACTAAATCAATAGATGGGTCAATGCCCAACCCGCCCAAAGCTTACATGGGCTAAGATGGGCAGGTCAAGATGGGCTAAAGATGGGTCATAACCCAACTTGCCCTGACCCATTACTTTTACAAATTTCAAACTTATATTCTATGATGTTATTTTATTTTGTATGATATTTTATTTTTCCATATCTTTATTTTTGAATTTGTTTTCATTTTTTATAAAAGCAAATTAAATATATAAAATAATAGGTGGGAGGGCAGGGGGTAGTGGAGGGGGTGAGAGGGGGGCTGAGTAGTGGGGTAAGAAAAGTTTCTCATTTAAAATTTTTGTATAAGTAAAATAAATATATAAAATAAAAACTTGGGTTGGGGGTTGAGGATGGGGTAAGGAAATTTTTCTCATTTTTTATAAAAAGTTTATAAAAGTAAAATAAATATATAAAATAGAAAATTTTGGGGTAGGGTGGGAGGCAAGGCGGTGGAGGGAGGGGTTGGGTGATGGGAGTCTGGAAAATTTCTCATTTTTAATAAAATTTTATATAAGTAAAATAAAAACTTGAGGTGGTGTGGGAGGGCAAGGGTGTTGGGGAGGGGTAAGAAAAAATTACATATTTTTAATAATTTTTTATAAAAGTAAAATAAATATGAAATAGAAATTTGAGGATGGGGTAGGGCATGGGGTGGAGGGGGTAGGGGGTAGAGGTAAGAAAAAATTCATATCTTATATAATTTTTTTTAAGAGTAAAAAGAATATGAAATAGAAATTTGAGAATAAGGGTAGGACATGGGGTGGGGGTGGAGGGGGCTAAGGGGAGGTAATTTTTTCATATTTTAAATAATTTTTATAAAAGTAATAAAAATATGAAATAGAAATTTGAGGATGGGGTGGGGTGGAGGGGGTAGGTGGGGGTTAGGGACGGTAGGGGAGGTAAGAAATAATTTTATATTTTTTATAAAAGTAAAAAAAATATGAAATAGAATTTTGAGGACGGGGTAGGGGCAATGGGTGGGGGGTAGGTGTGGGTAGGGCGGGGGGGAGGTAAAAAAAATCATATTTTTTATAAATTGTTTATAAAAGTAAAAAAATATGAAATAGAAATTTGAGAATGGGGTAGGGTAAGTGGGGGTGAGGGTAGGGTGAGAGGTGGGGGTATATGGGGTAAGTGGGGGTAGATGGGGTAGGTGGGGTAGATGTAGGTAGGGGTGCTAGAGAGGTAGGGGTGGGGTGGAGTAGGCAAGGTAGGAGGCAGAGAAGTGAGGGTGGTTCAGTGCATCGGTGGGGGTTGGTGTATGGGAGGGGTAGGGTGGATAGATAGTGTGGTGGGTGGTTGAGGTGCGTTGATGTATTTTTATTATTCCTAAATAATAAAAAAATAAAAATAATTATTTATAAATAGAAATCTTAATCTAAAGTGGAGCTCTAATCGTTAAGATTGAGCATTTTCGTGGATCAAATTTGAGCATCATCATGAGTTCATTTGGGCTGTTGATTTATCATGGGTCAACTTGGGATGGCCCAAACCAACCCATCATTAAAATCACTCTTGCCCAAACCCATGAAACCTTGGGCGGATTGGGCGGGTCATTTGGGTTTGGGTTAATTTTGTCACTCCTAAGTGTAGTGCATGTTTCATCTTACTACACATAGTACTTCTTTAAATGACTTACATTTCAATTACTAGGAAGTTTGTTTCCTTGTTGGTCTGTTAGTTGGTAAGCTCCTTTACCGGTGATACCGGTGACGATGTATGGACCTTCCCAATTGGCGCCTAACTTTCCCGCATTAGGTTCCCGGGTACTCTATGTTACCCTCTGGAGTACTAAGTCCCCGAGTTTAAAATGTCCGAGGTTTGTGCGCCGGTTATAGTATCATTCTGTTCTTTGCTTTTGGGCTACCATTCGGATGTATGCAAGATCTCGACGTTCTTCGAGCAAATCTAGATGCACGGACATTGATTCTGCATTTGACTTGTCCTCTGCCCATAGATATCTCAAACGTAGGGTTCCAACTTCTACCGAAATTAAAGCCTCTACAGCATAGACCAAGAAAAAGGGAGTTTCTCCGGTACTCATTTTTGACGTGGTTCTATATGCTCATAAAATCTCCGATAGCATAGAAGGTCAGTTTCCCTTTGCAGCTTCCAACTTCTTTTTCAAGTTTTGGATTATGGTCTTATTTGTTGATTCCGCTTGACCATTCACACTGGGATCGTAGGGAGTGGAAGTGATATGCTTGATGTTCAGGTCATCGAGGAACTTTGTAACTTTGGCCCCAATAAAATTTCGGCCGTTGTCACAAGCTACCTCTTTTGGAAAATGACAGATGATGTGTTGCCAAATAAAGTCCATCACCTCATTCTCCCGAAGCATTGTATAAGTTGTAGCTTCAACCCACTTAGAAAAATAATTAGCCATAAATATAATTTGACATACCTGTCTTGGTGCCACTGGAAATTGTCCGACTATATCCATCCCTTATTTAATGAATGGCCATGGGGATAAAATCGGGTGCAAAATTCTTATCCCGATCGGTACAACAGTTGTGCATGGCACTGACACTTGTCACGTTTCTTCACGAACATTTTTGTATCTTCCTCAATTCGGGGCTAATAATAACCGGTCCTCATGAGTTTCCTCATTAAGGATTCATGGACTTCCCTCATTACATACTCAACTTCATCGAGGCCTATGCACCGATCTAGGGGACCATAAAACACCGTCGATAAAGTTTTCCGTCTACGACACAGTACTGGGCAACTTTAGTCCTCAAACTTTGGATGCTTTTGGGTCCTCCGGGAGCTTTCCGTTTATGAGGTAATCTAAGAATTCATTCCTCCAGTCCCAAGTTAGACTGGTTAAATTCACCTCATCGTAACCTATAGGTGTCGCGCCCTATTTCGACCTGCTCGGGTCAAAGCGGAGCGCGGACGTGTCCGGTGATTCCTGGGTAAAAAGGGTTGAGGAGTCGCCACCTAATTATCTTTACGGTGAATTAGGACACCTAAATATTAAACTAAATGCTGCAATGTAAACTCCAATTTTAAGGTCTGCGAAACTAGCGAGATTCTAGGTAAGGGTTCTTTATTATCCTAAAGGGAAGGGGTTAGGCATCCTTTAAGATCCGCTTAACTTGCGGTTATCAGGTCAAACTTCAGGTTAATTATTGCTAGAAAAATGCATGTTTGATGTATGAAGTTAAAGATGTTTGCAAATAATTAGTAAATGATGCATTTTTTAAAAGAAAGATACATGTAGAGAAAAATATGCATTTATATGGTATTTAAAGAGAAATACATGTAGAGTTGGAAAAAATATGCATTTGTCAATTGAGAGTAGAAACAAAATTATTTATAACGCCAAAGAAGCGAATCTTTCGGAAATCATCGAGTTGCAAAAATAATAATAAAAAGATAAACTTATTCGGTATGATTAATAAAGCAAATAAAAGATGACAAAAGTTGTTTTGAAAATCTTGAATACGCGTGACGAGCCTAAAATAAATAACTAGCGAAGGATTTCTAAGTTTGAATTTAACCTAGCGTACAAATAAATAAGCTAGCGACGGGTTTCAAATCTTAAACTAACCTATGAATTAATCCTAAGTTTGCCTATTCTAAGCATTTCAATAATTACATAAGTGCGATAAATAATATTACAATACAAAGCGGGATAAAAGCTGAATTAAAGAAAGAAATAAAAATAAATAAACTCCGAGGAATATTTGTCTTTATTTGCTTTAATCCCTGCAAGCTGTCAAGAACAAACGGTTAGAAACAGTTAAATACATATAACTTCATATCCGTATTCAAAACAGTGAATATTTTGATCACGGAGGGCTCAGACTTAAATTTTGAAAAGAACGTTCCAATCACGTCGTGGCTGCAAACATATGACTAATGTGGTTTATTTTGATTGCCTCGCCTACTAAACGTGTTGGTCTCTCGGGTGAAATAGAAAAGATCACTATAATCACGTCGTGGCAGCGAATATATAACTTGTTGGTTATTTTAGTCACCTCGCCTACTAAATATGTTGATCTTGGAAAAAGGTTTAAGACTCATCATTGCCCAGAAGTTATATTTTTTCCGTCTTTACAACTGTGGAGGCCTCAAAATCGACGGATATTTTTTATCGGCCAGTGTAGTATCGTGTTCAAATCAGTAAAATTTAAATGAAACAAGAACAAAGGCAGCAGATGGTAAAGCGATGGCGTAAAATAATTTCCGAAAAAGACGCGGTGTTTAGTTTAAAGCGATAAAAGCGATAAAGTATCCATTAGGATACTTAAAAGCGATCTTGAAAAATAGAGAAATGAAATGAAAGAAAAGCGCAGACTCGAATTCAATTTCCTCAGCCTTAATGCAATATTAATAAAACAATAAAGCGATAAAAAAGCGGCGTTGAGCAATTAAAGTATCCGATCCAAATTCTGAAATTTTGGAACCGAAACAGGATTAAGAAGTATTTATGAAAAACTCCGACCCGGATCATGAACAGTGACCCAAATGAAATCAGAAATTCAGACTTTTTCAGATAACCAGCAACACATATGAAAAAATGCCATAATCTGGAAATATACCAAGACCGGGTCAGTGACCCGACCCGAATCAGATTTTTTTTTCATTTTTTCAGATAACCAATATACAAGATACGAAATGCAAGAAATTTGGGAAATCCAAACCGGGTCGACCCGACCCGGGTCAGCAACCCGACCCGAATCATGTGTTCAACCCGAAATCAACTCATTTCATCAATTTCAGATAACCAATAATAACAACAGCAACAATGCAAGAAATTTGGAAATTCAAATCGGGTCGACCCGACCCGGGTTAGTAACCCGACCCGAATTGGAGATTCAACCCGACATCAAATAATTCCATCAATTCCAGATAACCAACATACAAAAAATATGAAATGCAAGAATTCTGAAAATATTACTCAAACCGGGTCGACCCGACCCGGGTCAGTGACCAGACCGAATCGGAAACTCAACCCGAAATCAAATATTCACCAAATTCAGATAACCAACATACAGGAATATGAAAATGCAAAAATTCTGAAAATAATACCCAAACTGGGTCGACCCGACTGACCGACCCGGGTCAGTGACCCGACCCGAATCGGAAACTCAACCCGAAATCAAATATTCACCAAATTCAGATAACCAACATACAGGAATATGAAAATGCAAGAATTCTGAAAATATACCCAAACCGGGTCGGGTCGACCCGACCCGAAATCAGTGAAAAACTACAAAAATGCAAACAGATTTTCGGACTCGATTTTTTCAAAAACCGAACAGAAGTATTTAAAACCCAAGTTCAAGTACGAAACTCACCTCCTTTCTTTCGAATCTTGGACCTATTTCGGACTTGTATCTTGAACAACAAAGAAGGCAAATGCTTTAAAATCAAGAACACAACAAATATTTTATGTATATATGGAATAGTCTTCCGAAAAATCCTTTGAAAATCTGTATTCTCTCCCCGAAAATCTCCCCTCAAAATGAAGAACAACATGGGGTATTTATAGGTGGATTCCCCCCCCCCCCAATAACGAGTTTGAAATTTGAATTAAAGGCAAAAAATTCTGAATTTTGGAAGCGAATTTTAGGGGTATGGGTATGGTGAAGTGATGGGAGGGGTGTGGTGGTGTCAGGGTTTGGTGGCAGGGAGTTGGTGGTGGCAGGGGCGAGGTGACCGGTCGGGCATGGGGGGTATGGGGTGTCTGTGGCGGGTAGGGTTTAGGTTTTTTGGTTTTTTTTTTTGTTTGGTTTGGGGGATTAAAAGAGGGGGAAGATGAGTTATGGGTCGGGTCGGTCGGGTTGGGCTGGGGCGACGGGTTGGTCGAGTGGGCTGCGGAGTTGGGCTCGCGGTTTTTGGGTTGTGGGAATTGGGTTGTGATTTTGGTTGGGTTAAAATGAGAGAGCCGAATGGGTTAGTGGGTATTAGGCTGGTGGGAATTTAATTGGAGAATAAGAAAGGGCGTTGGGCCGGTCCGGTTGGGCTTTGGGAATTGGGGGGAAATAAAGGGGAAGGGAATAAGGGGAATGAGTTTGGGCTTGTGAATTTTGTTTGGGTAGAATTTGTATTGGGTTGGGAAAATAAAAATGGGTTATGGGTTTAAAAATATAAAAGGGGTTTAATATTAAATAAATATATATATATTTTTTGTAAAAGATGTGAATTATTTAAAATAACGTAACGATAGTAATAAAAAATATAATATTTGCGAAATGTTTAATGCTTAATAAAAAATGGGAACGCGATGCAATTTTGCGAAAATAAAATAACATAGAATTTTCGGATAAAACTTATGATTATGATAAAAATGCAAATGATATAAAAAATGCGAATAATAATAATAATAAGAGGATATACACATATATGCCTATATTTTAAAATTATTTTAAAAGTGTCAAAATATTAAAAATTATGAATAAAATCATAAAAGATGAGACAAAATTGGGTGTCAACAGATGCCCCTCTTTGGACGGAGACGATGAAAGAGTTTTCGGCCAAAGAAGTTGACCGAGTAGCCAATTTTGTCCTGATCATCGGGACTGCATGGTAAGAAATAGAATCCCGAGGGGTATAGAAGTTGCAAAAAGATAGTGCACATTCAAGAAACAATGCCCCAGTGTCGACTTAGGATGACACTGGTCGCAGATGCGAGAAACTAATGGGAAAAGCGGATCGACGTTCGAAGTAGGTCGTTAACCAATTTACCTCGGTTCGTCGTAAGAGATAGTTCCACGCTGTGATGAAGTTCCTGCAAATTAAAAACTCCTGCAAACTAAAGCTTAAGATATAATTAGTGTATAACTGCTGAGAAAAATTGTAGAGAAAATAACTTGAAATACCCGCATTAGGAGGTGGGCGCCTGACTGAAATTAAAATACCCATATTATGAGGCGGAGTGCTTGAAATGACGTCGTTGGATCGACGTGTTGTGTTGAAGACGTCGTTGTAATGTTGTTGACGTCGCTGTTGTATAGACTTTACTGATGTCGTCGTTGTATAGACGTTGCTGATGTTGTCGTTGTCGTAAAAATAGTTGTCGTGCTGCCGTAACGTTGTGGACGTTGTTGTAATGCTGTTGAAGGTAGTTGATGTCTTTGCGATGAACGTCAATGACGTTGTTGTAATCTTTGTAAAGATAGTCGCTGCGTTGAAGACGTCATTGTAATCTTTGTTGGCGTCGTTGTAATCTTTGTAAAAGATATTTGTTGTCTTTGCGATACTTGCCGATGACGTTGTTGTAATGATGTTTCTTTATTGCGGATCATTTGTTGTCTTTGAAAGGCGTCGTTGTAATGCGGTTGAAGATAGTTGATGTACTGCAGTAATGTCAATGACGTTGTTGTAATCTTTGTAAAAGATAGTCTTTGCGTTGAAGACGTCATTGTAATGTTGTTGGCGTCGTTGAGATGCGGTAAAGATATTTGTTGTCTTTGCGATGCGCCAATGACGTTGTTGTAATGCCGTAAAGATAGTCAGCTGCGTTGAAGACGTCATTGTAATCTTTGTTGGCGTCGTTGAGATCTGGTAAAGATAGTTCTTTGCATTGCCGTAAAGATAGTCGATGTTTTGAAGACGTCATTGTAATCTTTGTTGACGTCGTTGAGATCTTTGTAGAAGATAGTTCTTTGTGTTGTCGTAAAGATAGTCTGCCGCTGAAGACGTCATTGTAATGTTGTTGACGTCGTGGAGATGCGGTAAAGATAGTTCTTTGCATTGCCGTAAAGATAGTTGTTGTCTTTGAAGACGTCATTGTAATGTTGTTGGCGTCGTTGAGATCTGATAAAGATAGTTGTTGTGTTGCCGTAAAGATAGTCGCTGCGTTGAAGACGTCATTGTAATCTTTGTTGACGTCGTTGAGATCTGATAAAGATAGTTCTTTGCATTGCCGTAAAGATAGTGATGTTTTGAAGACGTCATTGTAATCTTTGTTGGCGTCGTTGAGATCTTGTAGAAGATAGTTCTTTGTGTTGTCGTAAAGATAGTCGCCACTGAAGACGTCATTGTAATGTTGTTGGCGTCGTTGAGATCTGGTAAAAGATAGTTCTTTGCATTGCCGTAAAGATAGTCTTTGTCTTTGAAGACGTCATTGTAATGTTGTTGACGTCGTTGAGATGCGGTAAAAGATAGTTGTTGTGTTGCCGTAAAAGATAGCTGCTGCTTTGAAGACGTCATTGTAATGTTGTTGACGTCGTTGAGATGCGATAAAAGATAGTTGCTGCATTGCCGTAAAAGATAGTTGATGCGTTGTCGTAAAAGATAGCTGCTGCGCTGAAGACGTCATTGTAATGCTGTTGACGCCGTTGAGATACGGTAAAAGATAGTTGTTGCGTTGAAGACGTCATTGTAATGCTGTTGACGTCGTTGTAAAGTCAGAAATGATTGTCTTCTTTGCCATAACGTCGATGACGTTATTGTAATGTTGTCCTGTTGTAAGAGATCTAAGAGGCGTCCTTGCCGTCGCTTTCTTTGTAATAGGGTTCCACGTTGTCTTTGAATCTTACGCCGATCCAAACTCATGTGAATTGAAAAGTCATCCTGGCACGGGCGAAAATGTGATGCGACGTCTTTGCCGTCGGGTTTGCCTTGTTGTCGTTCTTTGTGATTCGAAATAACATCTTTGTGCAGACATAATAGTCGGGACCCTGTAGGTCAAGATGATGTCTTCGTATAAATGCAGAACAAGAACGCAATCCTTGTAGTGAGTTGTGGTGCCGAAATTCTTTGGGGAATTGATCATAACTGATGTGGCATCCCTGCTTTTTCAACCTGAAGAACCTGTATTCAAAGAAAATTTGTGAGTTTGGGGAGGGGCGGTTGATTCGCGTTGACTTGGTAGCTTTGGCTCTTGATAGCTGCATGTCCTGCTGATTCGGACCTGTAGCCCCTGTCTGGTTCCCAGTCTTGGCTAACCGTTAATGAAAATATTTGTTGAAAATAATTTGTTTATAAGAAAGTATGCTTATCATTAAAAAGTTCTTGTCGAACTCAAACTCTAATGAAAATATTTGGTGAAAATAAATTGTGTATAAGAAAATATGCATATTAGTAATAAAAATCTTGTCAAACTCTAATGAAAGTATTTGTTAAAAATAAATTGTTTATAAGAAAGCATGCATATATGTAAATGTCTGTCGAGCAGCGACATGCGGTGAAACAAAACAAACGTCTTATCCAAAATCCTCTTAGGCTGAAGACTTAGTTTGCCGATGCTTTTCCATGTTTATCGGCATCCTCCGGCAGTGATCCCTTAAAAATGCCCCAGTTTTCGATATGTGAGAATGACGATCTTTTGAACGGACAACCGAGTCTTGTGTAGATTGCTTGCCTGTCCTATCAGGGTGATCAGATGGGTGCATTTTGTCATATGTGATATAAAGGAGAAAATATTTCCTAATGGTGGGACCGAAGCCGATTTAGGCCGCCTACGTATCCCCATGAGGGAATCAGGTCATGACGTAGTTCATTACAAGCGAAGGAGATTTGTAAGGGTTTTTCTAAAGATGGGACCGAAGCCGAAGTGGCCGCCTACGTATCCCGCCGAGGGAATCAGGTCATAACGTAGTTCAGGTTTACAAGTAAAAAGGAACTTGGGGAAATTTGTGATCTAAGAAACGGAACCTTACGTGGGTTCTATGCGTATCCCGCCGAGGGAGCGCAACTTTTACAACATAGAAAAAAGTATTACATAGAGAATAACTAATCTTAGATATGGTATCTCTTCACTGCATCTGCATTGATGGTTTTTGGCCATTCTATTCTGATAAGGTTGCCCCGGACAACTGTGTCCATCTGCTTTTCATCAACCAGTCTCTTAGTAAATGATTCTGTATCCACTTGGCTGCGAAAGAAATAGCATTGCCCCAGTAGAAGTCCTGATCGTAGTGTGGTAGCCTAAGAGTACAAATGGCAAACGTCCGTGCCAATGCTTGTAACTATCAACCATCTTGATGTTTCATCCAAATCTGGTTTTGACTTATTCCAAAAATGCCTCAATTCTTCCGTTTGTGAGTCTTCCTTATATTCTTCGAAGCCTTGCTTGTTTGGGACCTTGTTTGCTTGTTTCATTATATGTCACATACTGCCGACAAATTAGTTTGCATGATGAAAAAAGAAAAGAGAATTATTGAACAAAACATATTTTAAAATAGCAAAATCAATGCAGATTTGTCATTTTAAGCCTTCAAAAGGTAGAGGCAAAACACATTAAATGCATATATATGATTCAGGCCTCAATCTGAATCGCATTGCTTCATTAAATATTAATGCAGTTAACTAGTTTCTAGGAGAAACAAAGCCAGGGCACATGTTCAATTTTCCCAAAACATCTCCCTGCTCTGCATCCCAAATGGTTGAGCTTCTAGCGTGATCATTGAGAATCACATTGCATTTTGCTTCTTCTTCATCAATGAAAAATCTTTTGAATCCCTTCACGAGGTTGGCTGCATTGTCCTCTTTTGATTCCTGAGTGGCGTATGCTTTGACGAATGACTGACTCAGAGGTGGAACAGGCTTTGGTAAAGGAGCATCTATCTTTCTTTGGAGATTGGTTGATAAGACTTTTCCAAGAAAAGATGGTGCCATGACCCGCGACTTTGGAGGAAACGCTTCTACTCCAAACGGTGCCCTCACTTGGACTGTAATCATAGGGGTGATAAAGGCCGATGATTCAACATTTTCCTCTCAATGGACTGGCACAATGGTTCCTTCCAAGTTGTGTTCTTCATCAACAGTAATCATATTTACGTTGGCATCGTCATGATTTGGCAAAGGGTTATTATTTACATTAAAGGAAGGTCCTTTCAGTTGGATAACTCCTTCTTTGATCAATGTCTCAATTTTGTTTATGAGGGCATAGTAATTTTCAGTGTTGTGCCCAGGAATCCCCGAGTGGTACGCACAATGCTTAGTCTCATCGTGCCATTTTGGAACAGGATTGGGGACATTTCCTGGGATGGGCTGGAGTATTCCTGCGGTTTTCAGTCTTTCATATAACTGGGCTCGAGGTTCGGCTAAAGGTGTATAGGTTTTGGCTGGCTTTCTTTCGTATTTCTTGCTGAGTGCAGGTGCATTTGGTGTATGGACTTGTGGATGAGGTAAGTATGCGGGCTGATATTGTGGGGGATTCGGATAGACAGGCGCTCGAGGTAAGCTATTTATTGGATGGGTATGGTAGACAGGGTAGGGACCAGGTGGGTATTGATAGTAAGGTTGAGGGCTTTGGGTGTATGGGTAATAATAGGAAGGCTGAGGACTTTGGTTGTTTTGATTGTAGTAGGGAGGCTGGGGTGATGGCATTTGGTAGGTTGACATTTGATTTGGCATATATTTCTGAACTGTCACCACAGAGGACACTTCGTCTCTTTTCCTCTTTACTGCTCCCTCAAATGAGTCCGACAGGATTGTCTCACTTGTTGCTTGCAATGCTACAAAGTTTGTAATTCTTCCTGTTCTGATTCCCTCTTCTATGAAATCTCCCATTCTTATAACTTCAGAGAAACTTCGTCCTATGACGCTTATCATTCTCTCATAGTATGTTGCATCTTTCAAAGAATGTACAAAAAGAGTGGTCATCTCACTTTCTTCTATCGGGGGTTGAACTTTCGCTGCTTCTGCCCTCCACTTCATGGCGTATTCTCTGAAGGTCTCTGTGGACTTCTTTTTCAACTTCATCAGATAAAATCTGTCAAAGACTGTGTCAGTGTTGAATTTAAATCTGTCCACGAAATCTTGTGCCATCGTGCCCCAATTACGCTATTTTCGCGGGTTTTGGCTCGTGTACCAGTCGAGCGCTTCTCCTGTTAATCTCCTTACGAACAACTTCATTATGATGGCCTGGTCTTTACCTACCCCAATCAGTTTGTCACAGTATGATCTTAAATGAGCGTGAGGATTTCCTTTCCCATCAAACAAACCAAATTTTGGCACCTTATATCCTACAGGCAATTCAATGTCGGGATGCATACACAGATCTTCGTACTCAAGTCCTTCATGTCCCTTGCTGGTTTGGATATTCTTGAATGCCTCTTTTAGGCTGTAAATCTCTCTCGCCACACTTTCATCGGTTCTGATCCTTACCCGCCTGTCCATTTCCTCACACTGGCCAATTTTCTGAAGAGTCATGTTTGGTGTTGCGGTAGTAAAAGGTTGGGCTTCCGTTACATATATTGGCGGCACATATTGCTTGCTGTGATCAGCGGTGTGTGCCATCAATATGTGTTGGTCTGCCTGGTGATTTTACGTGGAAGGGGTGTTTTGGATGAGTGGGGTAATTTGGGTATGTGGAGTTGTGAATGAGGCCGGATCATTTTGTAGCGGGCTTTGTTGTGGACTTGATTGCGGGTTGGTGTGTTGTGGATTGGTTTTGCATAGTGGCGAATTATCGGGGAGGTTTTGGGGAAATGGCGATTCAAGAGATGAAAAAATTTGTGGTGCAGTTGCATTCGTCCCTTGTTCAGGGAGTGGGGTATTGGTGCTAATGGACATGTTGGTGAGATTTTGGAGCCGCTCTATCTCAGTCTGCATGGCTGCCATCTGTTGTAACAGTTGGGCGATGTATTTTCTTGGGTGGTAGCATTTCTATTTTCCGAAGCCTCTGGTTCATCTCTGGAAAGAGTGGTAAGTTCCAGGCCAGTCTGTTCGAATGCATCTGAATCAGTCATTTTGCTGAAGGATTGTGCCTTTGACCTCGTGAAGTAGGGATGATCCGCCAGTTTTAGTCAACGCAAATCAACCTTTTGGGAAAATAATCTAGACAAAATAAACCTTCTAAAAAAATGAAGAAAACCAAGTTAGTATAAGGCGAGTAATTATTGTTTTAAATAATGTTCACATAGTGAAAAAGCAGGAAAAAACAACAAAATGATTGTAAGGCAATTAAATGCGCATCCTAATATGCACGGGGCCTCCCGTATGCCGGAGGTGGGCCTAAACGCCTAGATATACGGGATTACGACAGATTTGATCCAAGCTGCTAAACTGCAATGCTTTGTCGAAAATGAGACAAAATGAATGTACATTTTCCAATTTCAGCATGTCATGATTAGTCTTGGATTAGTCTATCCTTATCACGCTACACATAATATGATGATTGGTCGTTGGGTTGTGAGACCCGTAAACATCTTTGGCGGATTTCTTAATTGTGGAGTCGATACCATGGATCGACCCACCTAAGGTGTATGCATGCATGACTTAAAATAAAGGGTGGTATAGCTCTATCTTAAATTTTCTAAGATTTGGCTGACTAGACACAAGGTTCCTGAGCGGAGCGGCCACTGGATGGTCCGGTCACTCCGCGCATACGCCAACCCTCCTAAAATTTGGTAGATTGAAAGAAATTTGCGGGTGCGCAAAACACACCTCGCGTGTAGTGTGTGATAGTGTCAATTTTCCAGAGTGGAAGAAATATGAGCGAAATGCTAATTTAGGGAAAGCAGTAAGAGAATATAATAATTTAAAGCAGTTTATGCAAAAAAAATTCACAAAGGAAACAAATCAAAGCATTACATCAAACAAAGAGTGAAAGTAAAGCACAAATAATTAACCTGAATTTGCTATGGTTAAGAACCTGAATTCCCCAGTGGAGTCGCCATACTGTCGCGCCCTATTTCGACCTGCTCGGGTCAAAGCGGAGCGCGGACGTGTCCGGTGATTCCTGGGTAAAAAGGGTTGAGGAGTCGCCACCTAATTATCTTTACGGTGAATTAGGACACCTAAATATTAAACTAAATGCTGCAATGTAAACTCCAATTTTAAGGTCTGCGAAACTAGCGAGATTCTAGGTAAGGGTTCTTTATTATCCTAAAGGGAAGGGGTTAGGCATCCTTTAAGATCCGCTAACTTGCGGTTATCCGGTCAAACTCAGGTTAATTATTGCTAGAAAAATACATGTTTGATGTATGAAGTTAAAGATGTTTGCAAATAATTAGTAAATGATGCATTTTTTTAAAAGAAAGATACATGTAGAGAAAAAATATGCATTTGTATGGTATTTAAAGAGAAATACATGTAGAGTTGGAAAAAATATGCATTTGTCAATTGAGAGTAGAAACAAAATTATTTATAACGCCAAAGAAGCGAATCTTTCGGAAATCATAGAGTTGCAAAAATAATAATAAAAAGATAAACTTATTCGGTATGATTAATAAAGCAAATAAAAGATGACAAAAGTTGTTTTGAAAATCTTGAATACGTGTGACGAGCCTAAAATAAATAACTAGCGAAGGATTTCTAAGTTTGAATTTAACCGAGCCTACAAATAAATAAGCTAGCGACGGGTTTCAAATCTTAAACTAACCTATGAATTAATCCTAAGTTTGCCTATTCTAAGCATTTCAATAATTACATAAGTGCGATAAATAATATTACAATACAAAGCGGGATAAAAGCTGAATTAAAGAAAGAAATAAAAATAAATAAACTCCGAGGAATATTTGTCTTTATTTGCTTTAATCCTGCAGTATCAAGAACAAGCGGTTAGAAAGCTTGATTAAATACATATAACTTCATATCCGTATTCAAAACAGTGAATATTTTGATCACGGAGGGTTCAGACTTAAATTTTGAAAAGACCATTCCAATCACGTCGTGGCTGCAAACATATGACTAATGTGGTTTATTTTGATTGCCTCGCCTACTAAACGTGTTGGTCTCTCGGGTGAAATAGAAAAGATCACTATAATCACGTCGTGGCTGCGAATATATAACTTGTTGGTTATTTTAGTCACCTCGCCTACTAAACATGTTGATCTTGGAAAAAGGTTTAAGCCTCATCATTGCCCAGAAGTTATATTTTTTCCGTCTTTACAACTGTGGAGGCCTCAAAATCGACGGATATTTTTTATCGGCCAGTGTAGTATCGTGTTCAAATCAGTAAAATTTAAATGAAACAGTAAACAACAGCAGCAGATGGTAAAACAGTAAGCAGAAAATAATTTCCGGAAAAGACGCGGTGTTTAGTTTAAAACAGTAAAAACAGTAAAGTATCCGGGCAGTGCTGAAAAACAGAGAAATGAAACGAAAGAAAAGCGCGGCCTCGAATTCAATTTCATCTGCCTTAATGCAATATTAATAAAACAATAAAACAGTAAAAGAAACGAGCAGTGAGCAATTAAAGTATCCGACCCAAATTCTGAAATTTTGGGCAAAGCAGGATTAAGAAGTATTTATGAAAAAATCCGACCCGGATCATGAACAGTGACCCAAATGAAATCAGAAATTCAGACTTTTTCAGATAACCAGCAACAGATATGAAAAAATGCCATAATCTGGAAATATACCAAGATCGGGTCGACCCGACCCGGGTCAGTGACCCGATCCGAATCAGATGCCACCCCGAATCAGATTTTTTTTTCATTTTTTCAGATAACCAATATACAAGATACGAAATGCAAGAAATTTGGGAAATCCAAACCGGGTCGACCCGACCCGGGTCAGCAACCCGACCTGAATCATGTGTTCAACCCGGAATCAACTGATTTCATCAATTTCAGATAACCAATAATAACAACAGCAACAATGCAAGAAATTTGGAAAGTCAAACCGGGTCGACCGACCCGGGTCAGTAACCCGACCCGAATTGGAGATTCAACCCGACATCAAATAATTCCATCAATTCCAGATAACCAACATACAAAAATATGAAATGCAAGAATTCCTGAAAATATTACTCAAATCAGGTCGACCCGACCGTCGATGTTGACCGAATCGGAAACTCAACCCGAAATCAAATATTCACCAAATTCAGATAACCAACATACAGGAATATGAAAATGCAAAAATTATGAAAATAATACCCAAACCGGGTCGACCCGACCCGAATCGGAAACTCAACCCGAAATCAAATATTCACCAAATTCAGATAACCAACATACAGGAATATGAAAATGCAAGAATTCTGAAAATATACCCAAACCGGGTCGGGTCGACCCGACCCGAAATCAGTGAAAAACAACAAAAATGCAAACAGATTTTCGGACTCGGTTTTTTCAAAAACCGAACAGAAGTATTTAAAACCCAAGTTCAAGAACGAAACTCACCTCCTTTCTTTCGAATCTTGGACCTATTTCGGACTTGTATCTTGAACAACAAAGAAGGCAAATGCTTTAAAATCAAGAGCACAACAAATATTTTATGTATATATGGAATAGTCTTCCGAAAAATTCTTTGAAAATCTGTTTTATCTCCTCGAAAATCTCCCCTCAAAATGAAGAACAACATGGGGTATTTATAGGTGGATTTCCCCCCCCCCCCCAAGAACGAGTTTGAAATTTGAATTAAAGGCAAAAAATTCTGAATTTTGAAAGCGGATTTTAGGGGTATGGGTATGGTGAAGTGATGGGAGGGGTGTGGTGGTGTCAGGGTTTGGTGGCAGGGAGTTGGTGGTGGCAGGGGCGAGGTGACCGGTCGGGCATGGGGGGTATGGGGTGTCTTGTGGCGGGTAGGGTTTAGGTTTTTGGTTTTCTTTTTTTATTTGGTTTGGGGATTAAAAGAGGGGAAGATGAGTTATGGGTCGAATTCGGTCGGGTTGGGGTCAGGCGACGGGTTGGTCGAGTGGGTCGCGGAGTTGGGCTCGCGGTTTTGGGTTGTGGGAATTGGGTTGTGATTTTGGTTGGGTTAAAATGAGAGAGCCGAATGGGTTAGTGGGTATTGGGGTGGTGGGAATTTAATTGGAGAATAAGAAAGGGCGTTGGGCCGGTCCGGTTGGGCTTTGGGAATTGGGGGGAAATAAAGGGGAAGGGAATAAGGGGAATGGGTTTGGGCTTGTGAATTTTGTTTGGGTAGAATTTGTATTGGGTTGGGAAAATAAAAATGGGTTATGGGTTTAAAATATAAAAGGGGTTTAATATTAAATAAATATATATATATTTTTTGTAAAAGATGTGAATTATTTAAAATAACATAACGATAGTAATAAAAAATATAATATTTGCGAAATGTTTAATGCTTAATAAAAAATGGGAACGCAATGCAATTTTGCGAAAATAAAATAACATAGAATTTTCGGATAAAACTTATGATTATGATAAAAATGCAAATGATATAAAAAATGCGAATAATAATAATAATAATAAGAGGATATACACATATATGCCTATATTTTAAAATTATTTTAAAAGTGTCAAAGTATTAAAAATTACGAATAAAATCATAAAAGATGAGACAAAATTGGGTGTCAACAATAGGATCTAATTTCGAGTGCAACAGTTGAAAAATTGCTTCGGTTTTAGAATCCTTGACTTTCGTGCTGGAGCCTAAATTCACGAGTGTATCTACCTCTATGTTCTCTTCACGGGGTATATGTACCACCTTCCATTCTTGGAACCAGGACAAAAGCTCTAGAACTGTCTCGAGGTATCTCGACATGCGTTCTTCTTTTGCCTCGAATACCACATGGACATGGTTTACCACTAGCATCGAATCACACTTGACTTCAATAACATAACATCCCAAGCCTCGGGCAAATTCCAGACCTGCAATCGAAGCCTCATATTGGGCTTCATTGTTAGTCAAAAGAGTGCTACGTATTGCATGTCTTAAAATTTCACCAGTGGAAGTATGCAATACTACTCCTAGACCAGTCTTCTTGACGTTGGAGGCCACATCCGTATAAAGCATCCAGAACTCGGGTGCAGTCCTCGAGACTAAGATGGCCTCTATTTCCGCTTGATGGGTCACTCTTGGACTGAAATCGGCCACAAAATCCATAAGGACCTGCGATTTTATCGTAGTCCGGGGTCTATATTCGATATCAAATCACTTAATTCTACCACCCATTTATCCAGGCGCCTGGAAAGTTTAGGCTTATGTAACACATTTTAAGTGGAAATGTGGTTACTGCAGCAATTGGGTGACATTGAAAATATAGTTGAAGCTTTTGCGACAACATAACTAAAGCAAAAGCCAGTCTTTCGAGTAACATGTACTGGGTTTAAGTCCCTGACATTACTCTACTTACATAATAGACAGGAAATTGCGTACCTTTTTATTCCCGTACCAGAACTACACTTACCGCTACCTCCGATACCGCAAGATATATGAGTAATTATTTTCCGTCTTTCAGTTTTGACATTAGCAGAGGACTAGATAAGTAGCCTTTTAGGTCCCGTAAGGCCTGCTGACATTAGGGAGTCCAAATGAAATCATTCTTCTTCTTTAGAAGCAAAAGGAACCTGTGACATTTTTCAGACGATCGGGAAATACACCTACTCAGGACTGCTACTCGCCCGGTCAAATGTTGAACTGCTTTCACGTCTTCTAGTGTGTCTAAAATGTCTTGGATAGCCTTTATTTTATCAGGGTTTATCTCGATTCCTCTTTGAGAAACCTAGAAACCTAAATATTTTTTGGAGCCCACTCCGAAAGCACATTTCTTGGGGTTTAGCTTCATATTATACGTTCTCAGCACCTCAAAGGTTTCCTGCAAATGACTTAAATGGTCCTTTGCACAAAGATTTTTAACAAGCATATCATCTATATATACTTACATTATTTTTCCTATTTTCTTTTCAAACATTTTGTTTACTAACCTCTGATATGTAGCTCCGACGTTTTTCAGTCTGAAAGGCATAAAATTATTACAATAAGTACCGAACGTAGTTAAAAAGGATGTTTTCTCTCGATCTTCCGAGTGCATCCTTATTTGGTTATACCCAGAATATTTATCGATGAAACTCATTATCTCGTGCCCGGCCGTAGCGTCAATCATCTAATCTATGTTCGGAAATGGGAATGAGTCTTTTGGACATGCTTTGTTTATATCTTTGTAATCAATGAACATTCTAAACTTTTTCCCCTTTTTAGGCACTACGACTACGTTTGCTAACCAGTTTGGATATTTTACTTCCTGGATTGACCCTATATTAAGTGACTTAGCTACCTCTTCTTTAACAAACCTATTGCGGAGTTTAGGGATTGGCCATCTTTTCTGCCGCACGAAAAGATAACTGAGATCCATGCCCAACTTAGGAGTTGTGACTTCTGGAGGGATGCATGGCATGTCTTTGTGAGACCATGCAAAGTAATCAAGGTTATATGCAAGATATTTAAGAATTAAATTCCTGAGCCTTGGGTTAACCCAGTGCCTAAGTATACGTTTCCGTCGAGAGTTTCTGTATGTAGTAAAATTTGCTTAAGTTCCTCCATAGTCGATTTAATGGCATCTGACTCATCTGGTACCTGAAAATATCTAGACGTTTGGTGCCGGTCCAAAAACTCCTCTTCGTGATAGGTTGAATTCAATTTTGTCAGCGAATCATGATGAACATCTATCATTGATGGCTCCGCTTTCTGTAGTTTCTATTTGGGATCTGTCACCACCTCTGGTTCCTCTATGGCGTACATCTCTCTGGCGGCACGATGTTCCCCTCGAATTTGCTGGATTTCATCCGGTGTAGGGAATTTCACCAATATATGTAACGTTTATGAGACCTCATTCATATCATGTATCCATGGTCTCCCGAATATTGCATTATATCTCATGTCTCCATCAATGACATAGAATTTCATCACCTTAATGACTCCCATCGCGTTCACCAGTAAATCCATTTCCCCATTTGTAGTCTCTCTTGACATATTAAAATCCGAGAGGGTTCTGGAAACCGAAACTATCTTGTTTGCCATATTCATCTCTAGCCTAATCGAGGGAGCCCACTGCCTCCTCAGTCCCGACTGGACCAGCCCAAAACATCACTACCCAGCCACAAAATCAAAATAGCCCAGACCAAGTCAGGGAGCCTACTACCTCTTCCTCCTCGGCCTCGGCCCAGTTATGTCCTTACCACCAGTTAGCCCACATGAGGGAGCCCACATGAGGGAGCCCACTTCTCCCTTATCTACTTAACTAACCCAATAAACCAGCCCACTAATACAATCGCAGTTGGGCAGCCCCTCTCGGCCCAGTCCTATTACCGAATATCCACAACCCTAGCCCCAAGTTCGGCTCCCTCTCGGTCCATTGAAACTCATGCCATGCATGAGATTTTTCGGCCCAAGCGACATTTTAATTTAACCTCATCAGTCCAACAATCACCAATTCCAAAAAATCCAAAAGCTGCTCTATCAAACCCGAATTGGAAAGCTGTCATATTAGAAGAAATTGATTCTTATTAAAAATAATATGTGGGAGTTGGTGCCCCGTCCATCTAATGTGAACATCATACGTTCTATGTGGGTTTTCTATCATAAAAAGAATTCTAATGGTTCTTTTACGAGATACAAAACTCGTCTTGTTGGTGATGGCAGGTCTCAGCATGTTGGCGTGGATTGCGGTGAAACATTCAGCCCAGTAGTTAAACCAGCAATTATCAGGACCGTGCTCAGTCTGGCTCTGTGAAAATCATGGTCCATTCATTAGTTGGACGTCAAGAATGTGTTTCTACATGGTCATCTACAGGAAATAGTTTACATGCACCAACCTTTGGGTTTCTGAGATCCTATTCACCCTGATTATGTTTGCTTGTTGAGAAAATCATTATATGGTTTAAAACAGGCCCCAGGGCACCACACTAGGGTTCTCACATAGCAAGTCCGATCAGTCTTTGTTCATTTATAAGAAAGGGAATGATATGACATATATTCTTCTCTATGTGGATGTCATCATCCTCACAGCATCATTTGAGTCACTTCGCTAGTCTATTATGCATTTCCTTGCCAGGTCATGGTATACATGATAGATCCTATAGCTGAAGCATATAAGATTATTTTCATGCGTTCAAGTTCTGCAACAGTAGAAGGACTATCCTTCTTTGATAACTTGATGCCTTGACCCATAGGAAGACTTCCATTCTTGGAGTTTTTCATAGAGAATCGTCTTAGCACTTTGTCTATGTATGTGGACTGTGACAGACCAACAATCTATTAGGTCTATCTCTATAGATCCTAATTCCAAGAATGTAGCAGACTTTACCTAAGTCTTTCATCATGAAGGTGCTGGATAACCATTCCTTGACTGATTGCATGAGAGTCTTATTATCTCCCATTATTAATATGTCATCTACATATATAACAATGAAAACAATACTCACTTCCTTGCGCTTACTATAAACGCAGGGATCTTCTTTGCTTCTAACAAAGTCAAACGATTTAACTGCTTTGTCAAAGCAAATATTCCAACTCCTTGAGGCTTGCTTAAGTCCATAAATGGACTTCTGTAGCTTGCACACTACTTTGGGCTTAGTCTTGGATGTAAAACCCTCAGGTTGTATCATATACACCTCCTCAATTAGGTTACCATTGAGGAAAACAATTTTAACATCCATTTGCCAAATGTCATAATCATAGTATGCGGCTATTGCAAGCGAAATCCGAATGGACTTAATTTTCGTAACATGTGAAAAGGTTTCATCATAATCGACCCCAGGCCGTTGATTATGACCTTTAGCCACCAATCTTGCCTTATAAGTCTGTACCTTGCCATATGCATCAATCTTCTTCTTGAAGACCCATTTGCATCTTATGAGTCTAACCCATGTTGACAAATCAACCAAGTTCCAAACTTGATTTATGTACATCGAGTCCATCTCAGATTTCATGGCTTCTTGCCATCTCTGTGAATCAATGTCTAATATGGCTTCGTTGTAGGTTGTAGGTTCATCGTCATCAAGAATATCTATCTCATTGTGTGTTTCAACAAGGAGATTAAGTCTTTCAGGCGTACGATGAGTCCTAGTGGTCCTACAGAGTTGATTATTCTGCATTTCAGTGTTTATTGCATTCTGATTGTGAGAAGGTCTTTGTGTGCTGGACAATTCATCACCTTGAGAGCTTTAAGGAATGTCATCTTCATGTATTTCCTGAATGGAATGATGTACAACCAGTGTATCATCTTCCATTGGTTGTGTATGAGAGCCTTGCATTTCTGCACTATTTCTCACAACGAAATTTGCTATGAAGGATTTGGGCCCTTTAAACTATTTTAGGGTATTGTTGTAACTCAATATACAGGTGGTCTGTTTCTTTTTAAAAAAAAAAAACATGCTGAGGAGATCATTGACAAAATCGGTATATCCTATTGAAAACCGTCACACACGCCGGTTGACACCAACGCAAAATTGAGTAACTCTACAGGTTCTCCCTACCGTGATCCCACGCATTACCGCAGCTTAGCAGGGGCATTGTAGTATCTCACCTTCAAGAGACCTGATATCTCCTATGCAGTTCAACAGGTTTGTTTACATATGCATGACCCAAATGAAGAGCATATGAGGGCTCTCAAACAAATTCTACGGTATGTTAAGGGTACCTTTAACTTTGGGTTGCATCTATATAAGTCCATTTTTGGCCTCACATCTTATACAGATGTTGATTGGGGTTGCTTCCCGGACACACGACATTCCATCTCCAGTTATTGTGTATTTCTAGGAGATAACCTCATTTCATGGTCATCGAAACGCCAACCGATACTATCTCGGTCAAGTGCTGAAGCAGAATATCGAGGGGTTGCTAATGTAGTTTCTGAATCATGTTGGCTCAGAAATCTTCTTTTAGAACTTCATTGTCCAATAGAAAAAGAAATTGTGGTTTATTGTCATAATGTAAGTGCGATATATCTATTAGGTAACCCTGTCCAGCATCAAATTACAAAACACATAGAAATGAATATCTTGTTTGTCCGTGAAAAGGTTGCACGTGGACAAGTCTGGGTTCTCCATGTACTGTCCCGTTATCATATTGCAGATATTTTCATGATAGGTCTTTCACGCATACTGTTTGATGATTTCAGGGACAGTCTCAACATACGAGAACCTCCCGCTAAGATTGCGGGGGACTGTTAAGATAATAATGGATTATCACATCATACTTATCTCCATCATATCAAAATTATCTCCATCATATCAAATCATACTTATGTAATTAAATTAAATATTATGTAATTAGGATGATTAGCATATTCTTAGCCTAGATTGATTTTGTATGTGTGTATATATATTGTAATCTTGGAATAAAATGAGATATGGAAAACATTTCCTTCAGATTAGATTTAGATGATGATGGTTTGATAGCTAATGTATTTTGGGCTAACACAAAGATGATAAGTGATTTTAAGATTTATGAAGATGTTGTGTCCTTTGATACAACCTATAGACAAATAAAGAGTATCGACCATTGGCATTGTTTGTTGGTTTAATTAATCATAGAAAAAATGGTTATATTTGGTGCAGCCCTTCTATACGAAGAAACAACTGAATCGTTTGAGTGGCTTTTCAATTCATTCTTATGGATTATGTCTGCAAATAAACCGCAAACATTCATGACTGATCAAGATCCTACAATATTTGTTGTTGTCTCATCAGTAATTCCATAGACATATCATCGCCTATGTGTATGGCACTTAGAGAAAATGCATTTAAACATGTTAATCATATCTTTAGAGCTAATGCATCATTTCCAAGAGATTTTAGCAAATTGCTTTATGATGATTATGTGTATGAGGATGATTTTTTAAACGCATGGCAGGAATGCTCAAGAAATTCTTGAGGATAATAGTTGGTTGAAGAACACGTTTGCTATAAAAGATAAATGGTCCATGACATATGGTAGGAATACATTCTCAGCAGGTATGCGAAACACACAATTAAGTGAGAATTTTAATGAATCTTTGAGGGGGTATTTAAAATCTGATTTAGATATTGTTAAATATTTTAAGCATTTCCAAAGGTCAGTTGACGATAAGCGTGTCAATAAAAATAAATTAAATTTTCACATGACTGAAAAATACATGTTTTAAAGGTTAAACTTCCTTTATTGATTTATGCTGGGGAAGTATACACCTCAACTATATTTGACAGGTTTCAAAATGAATGGGAACGGTCATTGCTAGTTACAATAAAAGATTTATATGATGAAGGATAATTATGTACATATAATGTTAGCACTCTTGGAAGTGTTAAGGAGCATGCAATAACCGTTAAGAGATCAAAGACTCAAGTTTCATGTAGCTGCAAATTGTTTGAGTTTAAGGGTATACTATGTAGACATGCTTTGAAGATCTTGTATATACTGAATATAAAGGATGTGATTCCTGCACATTATACATTAAAGAGGTGGACAAAAGATGTTACCAATATGAATGAAATAGATGTTATGTAGTAGTGAAAGACTCTGATCCAAAAGTTGAAGTTACTGTGAGGTATAGACACTTATGCCAGACCTTTGTCCAAATTTCAAGTGAAGCTTCAAAATCCAAAGAAAGATATGAGTTGGCTGCAAAGTGTGCTAATGAGATAATTGCGAAGTTGAAGGATATAAAGAAGAGAGATAAATCACATGAAAAGTCAGCCCCAAGCAATAGTATTCAAAATGAACGGAGTGAGACATTTTTTGTTGATAATGTAAATGTCACAAAGGTGATTGGATTATAAAGAAAGCAATCAACTCATCAATCTAATACTTGACCAAAGAGTTTTGTGGAAAAGTCCCAAAGGAAAAATAGGACTTCATTGCCGAAATCTCCTCAATGCCAGATAGACCAACAATTAGTGAATATTCTCAATATATTTCCCATATATTATGTAATTATGATTGTTGTATATTTATAGTAGATTAGGATTCTTAATGTATTAGATTCCACCTTTGTATAACTATATACATTTTGTATCAATAAGAAGACCCCCCAAGGGAGATTATTACCTTCTTACATGGTATCAGAAGTCAAAACCCTAAAACCCTAGACTATAACTTTCGGTTGCCCCCCCCCCCCCCGCATACACACACAATTTTCTTTCATGCCGACAAAGAAACCCCTCCTTTGTGTCTCAGTTTTTTTCTCTAGTCTAAAACCACTCTAATGGATCCTTCGGCTACTCCCACGTCTCCTAATGCTTCCGCTTCCTCCTCAGTTGTCATCTAAACACCTCCCATAACCCTCTCCTCACCATATTTCCATCCGGCTCTCGCCGTTACTAACATCAAGAACTTTATTCCTTTGGTTCTTGATCAGGAGGACGGACATTATTAGTCATGGGTGGAACTGTTTCGGATTCATGCATGTGTATATCACGTGCATGATCACATAGATGACTTTATCCCTCGCCCTCCAGAGGTTAATGGCATGACATGGCAATATCTTAATGTCGTGGTCAAACAATAGATCTATGGAACGATCTCTAAGGATTTACTCTACACAATTAAGAAAACAGGCGCCTCGGCTCGTGAATTGTGGACACGCTTAAAGGAAATTTTTCAGGACAACAAAAACACTCGTAGTGTACTTGGAAGAACAATTCAACAACACACATCTTGAAAATTTCTCTAACATGTCCGATTATTGCAAACAGTTGAAACTAGTGGTGGACCAATTAGCCAACGTCGAAATACCTGTTTCTGAAACAAAGATGGTCCTATAATTAGTTGCGGGGCTACCAAAAGGAGAATACGACACTTTTGCCACAATGATACAACAGGTTGATCTGTTACCCAATTTCAACAAAGCTCGTTCACAATTATTGTTTGAGGAAACCCGATGTGCAAAATAGGACGAACACAACCAAAAGGCTTTAGCAGTCGAAACGCTTGCACAAAGCGCCATTGCCGCCGGTCATCCACCACTGCCAGAGTATAATCAGTCGCGACATAACTACGGCGGCAGGGGCCGAGGCGGTAAAGGGCATGGGAAAGGGGATCGTGGCCAACAAACCTGTCAACAGTCGCAGCAGCCCAATAATTTCCACTAATGGACCTGCCCAACACCTACTTTTCAGAATGGAAATTGGGCCACATATCTAAGAGATGTCTTGGCCTAGTTCCCTTTCCAACAACAGGGCGTACTAGGCCCAATTTCTGGTTATCGACCAGCCCAGGTACCACAACACCAAGACCATGTCGCGCAGGCCCAATTTTAGCAGCCATCCACTGGTCTGGGCCCCATTGATTTGGGTCAGGCCTTCAGTAGTGTGAACTTGCAGCAGGCCGATGAAAATTGGTACATGGACACAGGAGGCACTTCTCTCCTCACCCGTTCTGCAGGTAATCTTCTCAAACTGTTTCGTTTAAAGTATCTTCAATATATTACTGTTGGTAATGGTCATCGCATTCCAATTCAGGGATATGGTACCACTAACACTCAACCACCACACCTACCATTTTCCCTTAATAACGTCCTTTACGCTCTAAACATCATTAAAATTTTAATCTCTGTCTGAATATTTACTCGTAATAATTTCGTCTCTGTTAACTTTGACCCTTTTGGTTTTACTGTGAAGGATCTTCGTACGGGTACGCCTCTTACGAAATGCAATAGCACGGGGGATCTCTATCCATTCACATCCACCTCCGCTTCCAGCCCATGCACTCCTATCTCTCTCACTGTCATATCTCCGTCAACTTGGCATAATAGGCTTGGACACCCATAAGCCCTGTTTTTAATTTTTTTAGAGGCAATAACTTTATTAAATATAATAATGGAAAACTTGTCCAGCACTGTGTTTCTTATTCTTTAGGCAAACATGTTCTTCTTCCCTTTAAATCATCTTCCAGTGTGACATTTTCTCCTTTTGATATTATTCATGTTGATTTGTGGACATCTCATGTTTCTAGTTCACAAGGTCATAAATATTATCTTGTCTTATTAGATGATTTTTCTCATTATATTTGGATCTATCCTCGAAAATTTAAATCGGAAGTGTTTTTCAAATTTCTCGAGTTTCGTACTTTTATCAAAACACAGTTTGAGAAAGCCATTAAATCCTTTCAGTGTGATAATGGTCGTGAATTCAATAATTTCACGTTTCATCGATTTTGAAAAAATAATGGCATGGTTTTCCGATTCTCGTGTCCCCACACCTCGCCTCAGAATGGCAAAGCAGAACGAATCATCCGCACCATAAATAACATGGTTCGTACTTTCCTGTTTCATACATCTTTCCCTCCGTCCTTCTAGGTCTATGCTGTCAAAATGGTAGAATACGTCCTACATATTTTACCCACTAGCACTCTTCATAATATGACCCCAACCGAAATTCTATACCGTCGAATTCACTCTTATGATCACCTTCGAATATTCAGTTTCTTGTGTTACCCCAACCTAACCTCCACCGCCCCTAATAAATTAGCACCCCGAACCACTCCGTGTGTATTCGTCGGTTTTCCACCAAATCATAGGGGCTATTTGTCCTATGACTTGTCCACTCGTCAAATTCACGTCTCTTATCATGTTACATTTGATCAGACTACATTTCCTGTTTCGAACATCCAAAAATTTTGAAAAATGAACTATACCTTTCTTGACGAGTCTGACGTCTCCCTCATCGTCCTCAACGAACTGTGTCAGTCCACCTCTGTAAACCGATCTATGCCTCTGACCATAGACAGCATCTCTGCATCGGTGTCATCCTTCTATTCTCCGTTACCACCAACACCAGTTGCCACCACTGCCGAAAATTGGCTCATCACCTCGATATCACCACCGATCATTGTCCCCACCATTGTATCTCAACCACAACCCCGTAACAATGCCAGTCATCGAAACCCCACATCGTACCAGCACACTCACTACACCTAACCAACCCTCTAGTCACAACCCACTACCGACACTTACCCCACATCGTCGACCTCAACCCGTCTCGATCTACTTAGATCGGTGACACCACCAACCCATCGTCAAACTCAGCAATCAGTCACCCCGCCACTATACTTAGTCGACAAACTGATAAAACAAACCAAAACCCTATTCAACTACCTAACTAAAACCCGGATCCAACCCCACATTATGACCCAGACCCGACAACCAGCACACATACCTAGCCTACCCCTCGCACCATATGGAAACCCGTGCTCAACACGGGATTTTCAAACCCAAAGTCCAATTTAACCTATCTACACAAACAATATCACTAATTTCCAAAAATCCAAAGTTAGTCAAACTAGATCCAAATTGGAATGCGATCATGTGTGAGAAGTTTAATGCTTTAATGAAACATCACACTTGGGATTTGGTTCCTAGACCGGAGGGGGTGAATGTGATTCGTTGTATATGGCTTTTTTGTCACAAATACAGAGACAGTGGTGATCTAGAGATGTATAAGGCGAGACTTGTGACTAATGGCACTAATCCGCATGAGGGTATTGATTGTGGTGAGACATTCAGTCTGGTTGTTAAACTGTCTATCATTCACACAGTTCTGAATATAGTTATAGGCAAGCATTGGCCGATTCAGCAGTTTGATGTGAAAAATGTATTTCTATATGGGGACTTGAAAGAAACGATTTACATGTACTAGCCATATGGCTTTGTCCATCCAGCAGCCTCTCATTATGTATGTCGTCTCCTTAAGTCACTGTATGGTTTAAAACAGGCCCCTAGAGTGTGGTATGAACGCTTTGCCATGTACATCATGCAGATTGGGTTTGTGTGCAGCAAATGTAATAATTCTCTTTTTATTTTTCATCGAGGTAGTAGCATAGTTTACTTATTACTATAGGTGGATGATATTGTTCTCACTGCCTCCTCTGATGTATTGAAAGATGAGATTATTGCATTACTTAAGTTCGAATTTGCTATGACTGACTTGGGAAAGTTTATTTACTTCTTGGGGATATCCGTGCACAGATCTACAGATACTATAATCTTGAGTCAGCGTAAGTATGCAGAAGAGATCATGTACAGGGCAAAAATGGCAAATTACAAGATCATGCCCACTCTGGTAGATTCTAAGTCGAAGCTCAATGTTGCTGATAGTGATCCAATCTCCGATCCTACTCTTTATAGGAGCCTTGCAGGTGCACTGCAGTATCTTACCTTCACCAGGCCTGATATTGCTTATGCTGTTCAGCAGGTGTGCCTATTTATGCATGTCCCCAGGGAGTCTCACTTTACTGCTCTTAAGTGTACTATCCGATATATTAAGGGCACACTTGGTTATGAGTTGCATCTATACCCCTCTGCACCGATCAGGTTACTATCATATACGAATGCAGATTGGACAGGGTGTCCGGACACGCGACGCTCTACCTCCGGCTATTGTGTATTCTTAGGGGATAATCTCATTTTCTGGTCTGCCAAGAGGCAAGCCACATTATCCCGTTCAAGTGCCGAAGTAGAGTACAGAGGCGTTGTCACTGAGATCTGTTGGCTCCGAAATCTCCTTTTGGAGCTCCAGTGTCCCTTACGTAAGGCGTCTATAGTCTACTATGATAACATATCTGCCATATATCTATCTCACAATCCGGTTCAACATCAACGAACCAAACACATTGAGAGTGTTCGTGAGAAGGTTGCTCTCGGTCATGTCAAAGTATTGCATGTACCTTCTTCATATCAGTATGCAAATATCTTCACAAAAGGGCTTCCCAAACAGTTATTCATCGACTTCAGATCCAGTCTTAGCATCTGGCTTCCTCCCCCTCCGACTGAGGGGGTGTATTAGCGAATATTCTCAATATATTCCCATATATTGTGTAATTATGATTATTGTATATTTATGGTAGATTAGGATCCTTACTGTATTAAGATTTCACATTTGTACAACTATATATATTTTGTATCAATGAGAAGACTCCAAGGAAGATTATTACCTTCTTACGATTGTTATAACATAAAAACATTTTATCTTTTAAATAATAGGGAATGGTAGAAGGAAGTTTTCGTCCATGGTGTCCTTCACAATTGTCTCAAGAATCATCCAATAGAAGTCTGACTCAACTCCTAAGAGTTAGTGATAAAAATTTATGATACTTTTCATATATGTTTTTTTTTTCTAATAAATTTGCTACTGATATATGACTCTTTGTTTTCTTCAAAATTTCAGGATGTTTCATTTCCTGATTTAAACGAGTATTCTCAACGTTGATTGTGGCAACTTCGAGAAAACAAATGTCACATGGTGATAATGATTTATCTGAGCGCAGTCATGATCTCAAAATTCAGATCTGTGCTTCATTATCGTTATTATTGGCAGACCTAGTAGCTTGATTTTGTTCGTTTGATTTTACACGCAAATTTTAAATTCTTCTCTATATATTGAATTTGTTTCCGCATCAAGGCTACAACCTACCAGTTGATGTTTGAACCTGTTTAGTCTGATAGTTATTTTTATTTTTTGTGCCAATCTAGTAACAACTTACTTTATGAATTGTTATGCTGGTCATTTTTAATTTGATCGAGAGTTTGGTATAATATTGTTCCTTGAGGCAATCATAGAGAATATATTTTGTATTATAATCTGTAATGTTGTTCAATATTAGTCTCGTAGCAGCATATTCGAGTTTCCTACTGTCAGTCAGGATGGCAAAGAGGGAATTGGAAGTACCTTTGCAGGTTAAAGACATTTTCATAAAGATTTGGCAATTGTATGAGGTGGGTTGCCATTCTTTTTGTCAATGTTACCGAGAAGATAATATACCTGCAGACAAGTTGGCCAACTTGGAATACGGTTGAATTTTGGTGATAGTTATACAGTCCTTAGTCTCTGCTTGTATTTTAGTGCATGGTGTTATTGAGACAAATACGGAGTAATTGATAGTTTTGTTCCGAGGAGAAATGAAGATAGCACTTGCATATTTGGTATTTGTTTGTCTATTCATTTGATGTTTGAAACAAGTGCACATTAACTGAAAGAAATAATCTCTCTCGATGTGTTTAGTGCGCTGATGTTGAACCGGATTACCAGAAAGATAGACCGCACTAATATTATTACAATAAACCAAGGTAGCTTTCTGAATGGGACAACAGAGTTCTAAGAGAAGATTACGTAACCAACATGACTCATACACGACATTGGCTACCCCTCGATACTCGGCCTCTGCATTAGAGCGTGATAATGTAGATTGTCGCTTGGCAGACCACGAGACCAAGTTACTACCAATAAAACATACAACAACCAGACGTGGAGCGTCTGGTATCTGGACAGTCCCCCCAATCAGCATCTATATACGAGACAAGTGTAGAAGTCGACGATAGATATAGATGCATGCCATAGTCAAGTGTTCCCTAAATGTATCGAATAATGTGTTTGAGCGCATTCATGTGATCAACCCTAGGATCATGCATAAACAAACACACATGTTGTACGGCATACGTAATATCAGGTCTCGTGAAAGTAAGATACTGAAGAGCCCCTGCAAGACTGCGATAATGAGTGGGATCCTCGTAAGGTGAGCCAGCCGCAGCACCCAGCTTGGATTTAGTATCAACTGGAGTGGAAGTAGACTTACATGAGGACATACCAGCTCGCTCAATTATCTCAATGGCATACTTCCTTTGTGATAAGAATAATCCACCTGCATGACGAATGACAGCAATCCCCAAGAAATAACTCAATGGCCCCAAGTCTTTCATAGCAAACTCAGAGATGAGTAGTGTCATAATAGACTTGCGTAAATCATCAGAAGAAGCGGTCAAGATAATGTCATCCACATATAAGAGAATATAATGCAAGGGAAGTACCACGATGATATATGAACATAGAATTATCATACCTACTGTGAGAAAACCCAATAGTAAATACATAGTCTGCAAATCGCTTATACCAAGCCTATGGAGCCTGTTTGAGCCCATATAAGGACTTCTTCAATAAACAGACATGGTTAGGATATGTGGGGTCTCGAAAACCCAAGGACTGATGCATGTAGACTATCTCCTTAAGATCACCATGTAATAAATCATTCTTCACATCTAGCTGATGAAGGGCCATGACTTGGAAAGAGCCAAACTGAGAACAATGCAAATGGTAGCCGGTTTGACCACCGACTAAATATCGCACCACAATCCACGCCAACCTGCTGAGTCTTACCATCACCTACAAGACAAGCCTTATGTCTCGCAAAAGAACTATCAGAATTATCTTTATTAGTAAAAATCCACATAGATCGAATAATATTAACACCAGAAGGACGGGGCACCAACTCCCACGTCTTATTTTCAATAAGAGCATCATATTCGTCGTTCATAGCCAATTTCCAATTTTGGTCATTTAATGCAGACACTGGGTTGCGGGGTAGTAGGGATTTAAGAACATTAGAATGTGGATTAAAATGTCTTTTTGGTTTAAAAATACCCCGTTGACTACGAGTGACAGGTCGGTGAGTCGGGGGAAAATTGGGTGGATTTTGGGAAAATTTGGATGGGTGACGGATTGTCCAGCAAGCAGTGGGTATGTTGTCCCAAAACTGGAAACAGTAGGCTAGACTTGAGCAAAAACTAGGCCAAAAATTGTCTCGGTAGTGGGCTGGCTAATCGGCCCACGAGCGTAAACAGGCGTAGATAGTGGATCAGGCGAGGCGGCCAGCGATGGGCTCTTTGGCGGTGTGTGGTCACTGGATTGGCCTATTAAGTGTTGCATAATGTACGGTGAGACTTCGTCATGTAAAAATTATATGAAATAGGCACGGGACTACTCACTTTTGCAAATGAAAAGGTTTCATCAAAAAATAACATGGCGACTAATTATGATTTTATTAGACGACAAATCAAAATATTTGTAACCACGATGATTAGACGGATAACCCAAAAACACACAAGCGATAGAACGGGCTTGAAGTTTGTTAATTGTAGTTGACGGAAATAGTGGATAGCATAAACACCCAAAGACCCTAAGATGTGAATACGAAGGATTCTTATTATAAAGGATTTTAAGAGGAGATGCATATGCCAACCCTTTGGTAGGAAGTATGTTAAGGAGATAAGTAGTCATTTGTAGAGCATGATGCCAAAAGGAAGGGGGGTACGGAAGCAAAGACCAATAAAGTTCGGACAATATTATTAATGGTACGAATTTTTCGTTCGCTTTCCCATTTTGTGAGGACGTATGAGGACAAGAGAAACGAAAAACTATACCATTAGCATCACAAAAATCCCGAAATATCCCATTATCACATTGAATATTTTTGATTTTTCATTCGAAATGGGTACAGATGAATGCTCTAAATTTTAAAAATATGGAAAAAAACTTGTGATTTTTTCGCTAATGGGAAGGTCCATAAAAAAATTAGAACAATCATCCAAAAAGAGAACATAATAACGATGGCCCAAAAAATAGAGAACGGGAGAAGTCCATAAATCACTATGAATAATATCAAAAGGCATCAAAGTACGAGACGTAGAGGCTACAAATGGTAATCTAACATGTTTTCCTAAAGGACATGAATGACAACTTGGAGTACTACGCGTATCCTTACAAGAAATAAAATTATTTTTTATGCAAAGAAGAAACAATAGACGATCCAGGGTGACCCAAACGTCCATGCCACAAGGAAGGAGCTAGAGCTGCAAATGTCGATGGCATGGCTTGACTCGAGAAACTTGAGGCGGGCAAGATTGGATAAAGATCTCCCCTACTATTGCATCTCATGATAGGTATTCCCGTTTTGAAATCCTTCACAGAAAACCCAAAAGGATCAAAATTAACAGAAACTCAATTATCAGTGGTGAATTTTCGAACATACACCAAATTTTTATTTAAGTTCGGGGCATGAAGGGTATTTTTCAAGACAAGAGGTGGATGTGGGGGAGACAAAGTTGTATTACCGTAACCACGAATTGGAATTGTATTGCCATTACTAATAATAATGCCATATTTTTTGCTCAAATTGGAACAGGACGAGAGAGTACCTTGGCCTGACGTCATGTGAGAAGTGGCGTCGGTGTCCATGTACCAATTCGGGTCTGGAGGATTTAATCCAAGCATATGTATCGCGGCCTCAATATATGTCAGAGTCGGTGTGGATCACACTGCCTGGAATGCCTGCGGTGGTCGAGGCCCAAGAAAACCAGCTTGTGGCCCTGGCCCAGAAGGAAAACTGCTACCTCAAGCTGGACCCGAGAAAATGGGCCTGGCCTGTCGCTGCCCACTTACCCGGGTAAGGGCTGGGAGGCAAATAGCCATTGTTGGGACACGGGCCACTAGCCCAGTTCCACTGCCAGGGGGTCCACTGCTGAGACTAATTGGGTTGATGCCCACTGCCCCGAGGCCCACCGCCGTTGCCACCACTATTTCAGCCGCCGCTATTGTTGCCGCCGTGATTTTTGTCATTATTTTTTACGGTTTTGACCCTTCTTGCCGCTACCGTTGTTTCGGTTTTGGTCTGAATTGTCAACAAAACCGTGAGAGTTATTGGATGAAGTCATCATCACCACGGAACTGGCGCCGGTAGCCGCCTTTTTTGCCAAGCCGGCTTCTTCTAACGTGAGCATCGAACGGGCTTGATAAAATGGGGGAAGCGGATTACTTTGACGAATGAGAGTCCCAACACCATTAGAGGCCTCAGATAGGCCTGCAACCATTTATAGAACTAGACGATTATTGGTAACAGGCGCGCCAACGTTACGGAGTTGGTCCGCCAATTCCTTGAGTCATTTACAATAGGCCGAAACATTCGAAAAATCTTCTATGCTTACTTGTGAAAATTCTTGCTCAAGGGTGACAACTCGGGAATGTTGATTGTCCTAGAATATATCACGCTATCTATTCCAGGTAGCCATAGCCCTAGTGTCTCGCTCAATGATCGTCTGTAAAAGGTCGGTAGAAATAGTGGAGTAAATCCACTGAAGGACGGTAGCATCAAGAGTGATCCATAACTGAGGATCCCCCGCGGGTGGAGGGACTGCGAGAGGAATTATGTGACGGAGGACTTGATGTGAGATTGCGTGAATTTTGAACAATTCTGCCCACGTCGCATATTGGACGTTTTTCATCTCAAGAACAATAGGGATGTGGTTCTTGATGTTGGAAACAGTAAGGGCAGGATGAAACATGTTCTTTGACGTAGACAAAACGAAAGAACAATAGGTGAATAAGGGATTTGGAAGAAAATTTGGGAAGAGAGGAGGTAAGATCCACGGTTGCCGAGAATTTGACACGAAAACCGAGGCAGCCGATATGGTCTTTCATAGTTATATCATTAGCAATACATCTGATGTGCCCATAACCCTGCCTGCTCTTTTACTGCAACTATCTGCTGAATGTGTAATAAGCTGAAGATTCCTTCTATCTGTTCAGAGAATGTTTCATTTTCAGCCAGTAACTTTTTACTTGCTACTATGTCATAGGCGAATTCAAGATTTAAATTTAACGTGTTCGGTCTTTAAGATTTTTAATACGAACTTATTGTACTGTGGGTACAGATCTAATATCTATTGAAGTTTTAGTAAAATTTTACTTATATATTGTCAACAACTATGAGTTCAGGTGAACTCAAAGCCAAAAAGAAGCATGTTCCCCATCCGATTTCTCTATTTTGCACACGCTCATATATAGGATTTAATCTGAAAGCCTTTTTGGGTTTAATATGGATCGACGCAGGCAGAGAGCAAGTGGAAGGGACCTCAGTTCATGTCTCTGTATGCTGTGGAATAGAGAAGCTTATGGATCATTGTCTTTATAGAAAGAAAGTAGGTTAAATTGTTTATATTCAATAACAAAGTTGGCAGATGGTAATTTAAAAAGGCATTTTTTATTATTTAAAAAGCTTAATTCCAAACCAGCATACAAAATAAATGGAGGTAAACAAAGTTCACCAGCTTAATTCCAAACCCAGCATACAAATTTAAGAGGCTTAAACCATGACTAAAGTTTTTTAAAAGTCTGGCCATGAAATGAGTGTATTCTTCCTTTTTGGTTGCTAACAAAGAATGACAGAGAAGTAAATTTATTGGATTTCTCTCTTGATTGAATTCTATTCATGCTAACAAAATGGATGGATGGAGTACTGGAGAGGAGCTGGACTCATAATTTTTCTTAAATTTGCCCTGTATTTAAGACTTATAAGTTAAATCCGCTTCTAGAAAATTATAAGAAACATTTCAGCTAGTGTAGATCGATGTGACTTGCAAAACTAATATGGATTGGCAGTTGGAACTGATGGAATACGGGCATAAACAGCGGAAACAAATAGTTAGGATCGAACTTGCATATAATATAGACAACAAATAATTGCAGATTTTAATCAAACATAAAACGATACATATCTCTTGAAACGTGATAGCGACCACAAATCTAGCCTTCAAGAATCAACAGAAACCGTCCAATGCGATTGTACTTCAATTTCACGGTCTACGGTCTTCTGCTATTGACTTAAATATTCTATGAACGAGAATACTCGAGTGGCAAATATTACGACTAGGAAAGGTTTATGTCTCTTAGGGTTGAAAAGCCTTGTAAATATAACCATGTTTTGGGTGTAAAACCCTAGTAAAAATATGTGGGCTTTTCTTCCGCTCCAAGAATATTATTTTCCAAGTCTACGAATAATTAGCCATAGCAGGGCCATAGATTTAATAACGAAGCTTTCAATTGTGGTATTAATTCGAAATATAAATGAATTAATCCTACCACAATAAATTACAATTTATTCCACTAAAAAATTGTAATTGCACTCCTCAGTTTAATTTCAAAATCTTTCATTAAATCTTATTTAACTCCACATGTTAACATTACAGATATCAATCAAATTTAATTACTGACAATTTAATTCATTGACTAATTAAATTATTTTATACTTTCGATTAACTTATTTCATGTGACGGATACAAAATCCACCTACAGGGTTTTTCACATGAAAACTTATAAGAATCCATAAAGGGGTATCTTCAATCTCAGAGTTGAGACATGGATTCTATCAAACTAATTATTACTTCTCAAATGTTATTGTTACTATCCAACCTATCAGATACATTGACTCACAATAGAGTCGTACCTTTTGATAAATCAAAATAATAAACAAATCACATTTATCATAATAATCATATCAAGATTAAAAGTATAAGTACATTTAATGAGCTAGAGATGTTGTTTTACATATTCAGTACAAAAACACTTATCTCTATTTGGTCCGTTCAATACATACAAAATGTACTAACACAAGAAGTCGGAACTATACTGATATGAATCGGGTTACTTGAAAGAAACAAGAAAATAATGAGGAAGAGAAAATACGAATATTAAAGATGAAAGCTAAAGATATGTGAAATTCGTGAATATAAATTTCAAGATGAAGTGATAAGAACCCAAATTGATCTGTATATTCAAAAAGAGCGAATTAAGATTAATTACAATAATAATAGAGTCAATTCAAGAACTTATATCAAAAAGTAATCTAGAACCCTATTTCGAAGAAATTACAGACAATAATTAGTATAAGACTAATTACCTTCTTTAATTTACGAATAAGAACCAAAGATATCAATTAAAGAATTAATCTTACCTCCTAAAGAATGCTTCTTGTAGGGTTTCAAGATAAATCCACAGTCACCACACATAAATGTGTAAATAAGAGAAACTCTCAAATAATAATAATAATGTTGTCTAACGAAAATAACAAAATTCACCCCTATATATAGGGAAAATCTATCCCAAATAGAATGGGATTCAAAGCCTTTTTTGTGGAAATAATAAATAGTAAAACCTAACTAAGTATTAAACTAGGAAATGTATAAACTACCAAATTTTAAACTAGGAAAACAATTAAATAACCCAACGGAAATAAGGGAATAAGTGCCCATTCTTGAACCAAAATCCCACGCCTAAACAAAGGCAATTGCACTCAAATTGGACCCCTATTTTGCACTCAATTCGGACGTACAATTCAGCCCGTTTTGGGGCATTTTGTGCGTGTAGCAGCCCTTTTTTTGGGCTGAAATTTTAGCCTTTTTGGGCTTAATTTCCAGCTCCTTTGTGCATGTAAATAAGCCCTCTTCGGGCTCTCCTTTAGGCCCACATGGAGCCCCAATCTTCCTGCTCTTGGGTTTGAGTTTGGATCATAAAATATGTGTGACACTTAACCCACTCTTCGGTATAATTCTTGGGATTTTTTTTCAATAATAATCATCTTTTTGGGCTCATTCTTGGACACTTCTTTCACGATAAGCATCTTCTTGATTTTCCATCGAAGCCCATCAACCTTTAATGGAGATACGCTACCGTGGATGTAATCATATATCATTCCCATAATGAAGATACATTATATTTAATCTTGTGCTACAATCATACCGATAGCTTTGTTTAATTTCTATCTTAGATTGTGAACATGAACTTTATACTTATAAGAACCGATAATTTAATCTTTCGTGTATAAGTTAACCTCTATACACTAAATCATCTTCTATAGAAGTAAAGGACACACATACTTTAAAAATTAAATAACAATTACTCTATAATAAATACTATATCTCCAAACACATGGTTAATAGTATATATATTCCAACAATGTCCCACTTAGACTTTTAACCATGACAAATTGTTAGAAACATACCATATCTAAACGCATGGTTAATGGTATATATCCCAACAATCTTCCACTTAGACTTTAACCATGACAATTGTAGGAACATACCATATCTAAATTCATGATTAATGGTATATATCTCAACAATCTCCCACTTAGACTCTTAACCATGCATGTACAACTTTTACATGTATTTCTTTTGCACGACTATCAAAAGTCTTATCCAATAAGCTCTTTGCAAAATAAAAAACTTGTCAAGTTATTTTCTGATGCAACTTCGTTTAGTAGTGCTTTGTCGTAACTGATCGGTTCTGTACTAAGATCTTCGGGGATCCTATCATGAAACTCTCCCAAAAGTATATTTTTTCAGGGATCCTATCATTAAACTCTCCCAAGAGTATAACCGATATTGGTTATTATTCTCCCAATATGACTAAGTACTACTACAATTATTGTCACACTATCACCTTCATGAGTTTTAACATTTTATTCATTGCCTTTTCTTTTCTCAACATGATACAATATTAACTGTGGAATTGAAAGAAAATAAGATAAAAGGAAGACACAAGGAATTGGGATAAAAAATTCAAAAGTATATTATGGATCTTAATTGATTAACCAAAATAAACACCTAGCCTATTAGATGGACCTCAAGGGAATTGAATTCCCAAGCAATCCAACTTTCCAAACACGGTTCAATCAATGGCTTCAACAAGCCCTCAATCACTCAAACTCTCAAAGAAGTATCAAAATATCTCAATTCAATATAACTAAGGAATAAAATAACTTAAGGTTCCTATTTATAGTCTAGGACTAACTTATTACACAAGAGACCCAGAAGTAACACTCTTGGATTGCAAAAATAACCAAAACGTCGCGCTGTCACACTCTGCTCTTGACCTGCAAATCGCAGGCGACATGATCTGCAATTCGCAGGTCATGTCCTTCAGTAATTGCTTCATCTGCGGCTTATGAGCACAGTCTGCGGTTCACAGGCTCCACCGGTGGCACCGTTTGTGATTCGCATGTGGTGTTTTCATCACCATTTATTGTCTTTTCACCCTCTCATGCTATCATAAACACTTGGAAGCCTCAGGATAGTGCTAGAGTATACTCAAGGATGTCCATGTTTATGAATAGGTCTTGTAGTGCTTGAAGTTCACGGCTTGACTCCTCGTGAACAGTCTTAGTGGAACTTGGTTTGCATCATTCTCCCCTTCTGGTGAAGAATTTTTCCTCAAATATAAGGGTTCATCATCTTTGGTGTCAAAGAGAAAAAGATCACAAATGTTGAAGGTGTTGTGGACTTGATATTTCGAAGGTAGGTAAATTTTGTAGGCCAGCCTCTCAAGCACTTCGAATGTACCAACACATTTAGGCGTCAACTTTGTTTTCCTCTTGTTGGGGAATCTCTCCTTGCGAAAGTGTACTCAAACCCAATCTCCCGATTCAAGTACAACTCTCTTCCGGTTCTTGTTTGTCCTTTTGGCCACATCTTGATTCTTCTTTTCAATGTGAGACTTCACTTTCTCATGTAGCTTCTTCATGGCTTTGACCCTTTTGTTTCCATCTAAACTCAAAACAACATCTTGAGACAAAGGGGAGACCTAGAGGGGTTAGTGGATTAAAACCATAAACAACCTCAAATGGAGACATGCCAATAAGACTATGAATGACTCTATTATAAGCAAATTCAACTAAAGACAATTGATCTTCCACGATGCTAGTTTCCCTTTAAACATGACCCTAAGCATAGAACCCAAGGTCCTATTCACAACCTCGATTTGGGCATCAATTTGTGGGTGACAAGACATAGAGAATAACAATCTAGTACCAAGTCACCCCCACAATTCTTTCCAAAAGTGGCTAAGAAATTTAGAATCTCTATCACTCACTGTGATTTTGAGAATACCATGCAATTTGACTATATTTTCAATAAACTAAGAGGCAATATGAGATGCATCATCACACTTATGACAAGCAATGAAATGAGCCATCTTAGAGAAGCGATCAACAACAACAAAGATGATATATTTTCCCCTTTTTGTCCTTGGCAAGCCCAACACAAAGTCCATAGAAATGTCAAGCCAAGGTCTTTGAGGGGTATACAATCCATGGGGAAAGAGTCGGGATATAGCACCACGACATTCAACATATTGACCATAAATGTTTGCAACATCATTTCGCATTTTAGGCCAATAAAATATTCTTCAAGGATCCCCATGGTTTTATCAATCCCAATGTGACCGATCAAACCCCTATCATGTGCCTCCCTCACAAAAAGTTCCCTCCAACAGCTCATAGGCACACATAGTCGCTTGTTTTTGAACAAGTAACCATCAAACTTAGCAAAATGAGTAGAAGACCTATCCTTGAGCCACTTTTCTCTTTCCCAGTTTTCACAATCTTAATAGATTTTTGCAAATTTAGGGTCATCGGGGTACAATGCCTTCAAACTTTCAAAATCTATCAATTTGAAAGACTATGTATTAACTAAAATATATTTATGGTACAAGGCATCCGCCACAACATTATTCTTCCCATTTTTGTATTAGATTACATAAGAAAAAGTTTCAAGAAATTTAACACATTTGGCATGTCGTTTGTTCAACTTTCCGTGGGCTTTAAGATGCTTTAAGGACTCATGATCGGTCCAAATCACAAAGTCTTTAGGCCACAAGTAATGTTGCCAATTACCCAAAGCTCAAATTAAGGCATACAATTCAAGATAATAGGTGGAATAATTCAAAGTCGCACCCTTGAGCTTTTCACTAAAATAAGCAATGGATTTTTTGTCTTGCATCAGAATGGCACCAATACCTACTTTTCTAGTATCACATTTAATTTTAAAATTTTTATCAAAGACGGGTAATTGTAACAATGGTGCGGAGCTAAGCATTTGTTTCAAGGTTTCAAAAGCCCTTGTTTGTTCCTCATCCCAATAAAAGTTTATCCTTTCGAATTACCTCGGTCAAGGGAGCGACTATGGTACTAAAACCCTTAATAAACCGCCTATAGAAACTAGCCAATTCATGAAAACTTCTCACATCACCAATGGATCTAGGAGTTGTCCAATTCTTAATAGCGTCTACTTTAAATTCATCCACCTCTACGCCCCGTGAACTCACAACAAAGCCCAAGAAAATAACTTCATTAACACAAAAAAGCATTTAGCGATATTAACATAAAGTTGTTCTTGACTAAGCACTTCAAACACACATTTCAAATGAACAACATGCTCATCTATGATTTTACTATACACTAAAATGTCATCAAAGTAAACAGCCACGAATTTTCCAATGAATGGTTTCATCAAATGATTCATTAAACGCATGAAAGTGCTAAAGGCATTAGTGAAACCAAAAGGCATCACTAACCATTCATAGAGACCAAACATGGCCTTGAATGCGATCTTTCATTCATCTCCAGGTTTCATTCGGATTTGATGAAAGTTATTTCTCAAATCAATCTTTGAAAAGACACATGAACCATTTAATTCATACAATGTGTCATCAAGTCTAGGTATGGGATGGTGATACTTTATCGTGATTTTGTTGATGGTTATAATCTACGCACATACGCCATGATACATCCTTCTTGGGAACCAATATCACCGGCACGGCACATAGACTCATGCTCTCTCGCACAACTCCATTTTCAAGGAGTTCATCCACATGCCTTTAGAGTTCTTTAGTGTCTTCCGGGTTGGCTCAATAAACCAGTTTGTTTGGCAATTGTAAACTCGGGACAAAATCTATTTGGTGCTCAATTCCCCTTGATGGAGGCAATCCCTTGGGAAGTTCTGAGCGGAACAGATCATCATAATCCTGCAAAAGAGAAGAAACACAACTAGGCAAAGAAGAGGTTAGTTCGTTAGTGTGCAAAGAGTAGTCCCTATACATGATAAGGACCACCGGGTGTTTCTCCTCCATCTCCTCCATAATCTCCTCTAAACTAGCTAAGAGAGTCACCCTCTTTTTCCCCCTAGGTTCCCTCACCATGTCACTCCCCTCTATTACTTCAACTTCCCCACTACTTCCTTCCACACCCTTTCCTTTCTCCTTTAACTCTCTCATCTTCCGGTAGACTTCATTGACTTGCAGAGGTGAGAATGGATATAAAACATACGTGTGCCCTTCATGCACAAATGAGTACCGATCGGTTCTCCCTTCATAATAAGTAGATCTATCATATTGCCAAGGCCTTTCGAGTAGCACAAGACAAGCTTGCATTGGAACCACGTCACATAATATCTCATCTTGGTATTTGTCAATCTTAAACTTGATCAAGACTTGTTTGTGTACCCTCAACTCTCCACATTTATTCAACCATTGGAGCTTTATGGAGTTGTGTTTTTGGTGATCGGAAGCTTCAACAATTCCACCAAGGTAGTACTTAATACATTTCGCTATCAATGATCAATGAACACACATTTCCTTTGATGAGACATTTGGAATGGAAGAGGTTTTCCCTTTGGCTAGGGTCATCCATAGCCTTACTTATCATTGCCCTCCTCACTACATAGTTTGGCACGGTGACCTCCCCTTCTTGAGGCATATTCTTGATTAACAAGGCTCTCCTTGCTAATCCACATAGAACGGTAACATCCTCATCTCGCTCACTTCCCTCATCATCTACACACTCATCATATTCTTGAGTACTCCCTTCATAAACCTCCTCATACTCCATCTCATCGTCATCACTACAAAGATCTTCAACCTTTATAATAGATGACTTCCAATTGGAACACTCACCCATTCTACGACCATATCCTTGAAACTTATAACATTGGAGGGGTTTAGAATTAGTACCTCTTTCCTTTGGCGCAAACTTGGGAGGTTGTTTCTCAACTTGATTGTTCTTGACAAAGGGCTTCTTGTAATCTTGCATGTTTCCCTTGTTCTTTTGCCAATTAGAGGAAGAAGCCCCCTTTATTTGTTCTTGCTTCATGAAGATGAATACCTCTTAGACTTACCGCTTTATCCTCCTTGAGACCCTTCTCAATTTCAATTGCCGCTTCAAGTGTTTCATCAAGATCATTATAATTTTGAAGTCTTATTAGGGATGCGATCTCTCTATTCAACCCAGCTTGAAACCGAGTTATGGCATTCAATTCTTCTTCTTCGAATTTAATCCTCATTTTCACAAGTTGGAATTCATTATAATATTCCTCTACACTTTTGACATTTTGTCTCAAGGTGTAGACCTTCTTTAGTTGTTCTTGCTTGTACCAATCAGATAATTACTTTCTTGACATGATCATCTTCAATTCTTCCAAAGTAGAAGTAGGAGTAAGTCCATTGGTTCTACTAAACTTTACTTGTGTTTCCCACCATGTCGAGGTGAATCCTTCAAATTTATCAATAGCATAGGATGTCTTATTCACTTCTGACATATCATTGGTGAGGAAGAATTGATCGCATTGTGTGATCCAATCGAGGAACACATCCGGGTCACTACCTTCTTTGAATTTTGGAAGAGTGACTTTGATGGAGTTAAGACTTATGTCTCGACCATCGATGTTTCCTTAGGTCACATGGTCTCCATAAAGTTCTTTGCCATATTTATCAAATTGGTAGTTTCATCCTTGGTAACCATCACGGTCGTGGTAACCTCTTTGCTAATCGCTTGCGGGATAGGACCATTTCTTCCAACTCTTCCCTGGTAAGGACCTTAATAAGGCATTTGTTTTCCCCTCATTTGATTGGCAACTTGATCACCGCAACCTCCTAACTCCTCTTGTATATCATCAACAAGTGGTTGGACATATCAGATTGGTTGACGGATATTTGGTGGTGGTTGGTGTGATAAGGTTCATTTGGTAGTAGAGGGTAAGGTTCATTGGGTAGTGGTGCAATTGCATTCTCATTTCCAGGTGGCGGTGGTATGTTGTTTGGGGGAGTGGGTTGGAACATGAGGCGAAAGGTCTCCGGTGTCATAGTAGGGGAGGTATCACCTTGCACAATACTAGTAGATGCTTAAAGGTTTTGACCTTGGGATTGCAATGATGCTTCCCTACTTTGCCTTTCAACAACTTTCACCCGAACATCCAAAGTGGTAATTTGACGGGTAAGTTCTGACAAGGAATTCATCACATTAACAAGAGTAGGTCCCCCAGTGGGAACCTGGGTTTCAGAACCCTAATTCGTCATGTTACCTATTTTAGAACACTCAATAAAACAAACAAACAAACAAACGCGTTAGGTTAGTAAAAATAACCTCACAAGTCACTTGAGTATGCAGACCCTTGATTGCCTCACAAATTATCTTGGCAAGTGATTGTACCTTCTTTAGTCCGTTAAATTACAAAGGTCAATTTTTACTTGAGATCAAGGGTGGATATTTGTCGACTCGATGAAAGAATGATTTGACTCAAACTATCAGACTTGATCCAAAATATGGTCGACGAAGTTAAAAAGAGAAAAAAATGAAAGAAGTAGCACGAAAAGAAAAATAACGCTCAAGAACTAGCTAATCACTTTGTAAGGTCAATTACAAATGTTAACTAGTTTAGATGATCAACGAAATGGAAAAGAAATCAAACGAAAGGAATTTTGAGTCAAAAAGTGAAAAGCGCGGTCTCTTATTCACTGAGCAGGGTATGCGGTCGCAAAAATTGTCACCTAAACTTTTAAAATTTCTATCGCAGCCTGCGACTGACCTGCGATTCGCAGGTGTCACCTATAACAAAACGTGTGGTTCACACGTTGCGCCTTTGCTGCACACTTTTGATAACGTCAAATCTTTTGGGGGATCCGTGTTCTGGGACTTTTTTTTATTTTTCTAACGACTTGGGCCCTCTTTTTCAAATATTTTACTACTTTTGGCCCAAAAACACCTTTTCAACTTCTTGAATTTAGGTTTTGGAAGATCAAAGGACCCATTTTTGCTTCTTCTTCCTCAAGAACACTATGAAGGTCTTCAAGAACACTTGAAATTCAAAATTCTTAGGACCTTCGATTCTTCTTCAAATCACCCTAAATTTCATATTCCACTCTTCTTCAATAGGAGAACAAAGCCCACTAACGTTTAAGCTTCAATTTCCCTTTCTCTCAAGACCCACTTCAAGCTTCTTCAAGTTCTTCAATGGACAACAATGGTAGATGACTCAATATTGACTCAAAAGAACCGAAACTTTAGATTTAGACTCTACTAACACTAAGGAACTCAAATATAACACTAGAATCAACAAACAAATAATTATTTTTGGATTTTTGGACTCTAGAATACTTTTTTTTATAGTAATCAAAACCCAAGACAATGATTATTGGAACAACTCTTTAATCAAGTTCTGATTCAAATAGATACAATATTAATTGCATAATTGAAAGAAAACAAGATAAAAGGAAGACATAAAGAATTAAAATAAAAAACAACCCAAAGTATATTAAACAATGGACCTTAATTGATTAACAAAAATAAGCACATATCCTATTAGATGGACTTCAAGGAAATTGAATTTCCAAGCAACCCAACTTTCCTAAATAAGAGTCAATCAATGGCTTCAACAAGCCCTCAATCACTCAAACTCAAACTCTCAAAAGAGTATCAAAATATCTCAATTCAATATAATCTAAGGAATGAAATGACTCAAGGTTCCTATTTATAGTCTAGTACTAACTTATTACACAAGAGGGAAAAAGTAACACTCTTGGATTGCAAAAATAACCAAAACACCGCGCTGTCACTCTGCTCTTGACCTGCGAATCACAGGAAGTGTCTGTGATCCTTCAGTAATTGCTTTATCTGAGGCTTTTGAGCACAGTTTGCGGTTCGCAGGCTCCACCCATGTCACCGTCTGCGATTTGCAGATGGTGTTTTCAACATCATTTGTTGTCTTTTCACCCCCTTCAATGCTATCATAAACACTTGAAAACCTCGGGATGGTACTAGAGTATGCTCAATGATGTCCACCTTCATGAATAGGCCTTGTAGTGCTTGAAGTTTACGGGCTTGACTCCTCGTGAACAATCTTGATGGAACTTGGTTTGCATCACAACATCACTCCCACTACCTAGAGGTAGTGTATTTCCTTACGTCTATTAACGTTTCTCCCATTACTTAAATGCAATGGAACGTCAACCTTAACTTGTCGTTAGTTATCTTGAACTTCTGATTTTTCAGACGATTTATTCGTTATTTCTTTGCTCAGTTCCTATAAAACTAGTTCACTTCTAGGAGCATGGTTTATCAAATAGTCCTTTCCTAGAAATCTGACATTTGTGTTAACAATTTTTTACAATAAAATAAACCTCCTTTCATTTCTTTTGGATATCTAATAAACATGCGTACATCCGTTCTTGATTCCAACTTATCTGTTTTTCCTTTGAAGACATGTGCTAGACAACCTCATATCCGAACATGTTGGAGAGTTTTCTTACATCCAATCCACTGTTCTATGGGTATCAAATGTACTAACTTAGAAGGAATTAAATTAAGAATGTAATTCACAGTTTCTAAGGCATATCCCAAAATAAAAAAGCAAATACGAATAAGTCAATTGTTAATCTTACCACCTTCATAAGAGTCATATTTCTTTTCTCTTCTACACCAATCTATTGTATAATAGTTGGTGTAAACAATTGCAATGCAATCCCTTTATCTGATAATTAACTAATGAACTCTGCAAAGAGGTACTCGCCACTACGATCAAATCGCAGTGACTTAATATATTTTTCATGAGGCTTTTCATTTTTTCCTTAAATACCTTGAGTTTTTCAAAGCATTCGGACGTATAAAGCATCAAATAAATATATACATATCATGAGTAATATTATATAATTGTCACAAAATACTCAAAATCACCTCTTGCATTGAAGTTCATTATACCACACAAATCGAAGTGGATTAGCTTAACTTATCATTAGTTTTACTTCCTTTTAAGGGGAAATGTCTCTCAGACAATTTTTCTTCTAAATAGGAATAACAAGTTGGTAGTGCCTTCACTTTCAATGAACCTTAAAAGTTCATCCTTTGATCAACTTCGAAATCCTATCCAGATTAAAATGACCTAAACAAAAGTGTCACCGATAAGTTCATTCAATTCATTAAATAATCTCTTATGGGACAAATTAACATTATTCAGTTCAGAAGAGATAGTAATTATAAAGTGTCCATACATCAATGTACCACAAGAGATAAAATATTTATCAAGACTATCTCTTGTTTGGTTAGAAACTGAAAATAAATTCTTTCTAACAAAAGGTACATATAATGTTTTCTTTAAATTAATGTCTTGTCTCTATCAGAAGAAAGTCTTGATTATTAAGTTGGTTGGATGAAGTCTACTACGAATTTAGGATATAACCACTAAATAGACCATTAGTTATGTAGTAAGAATAATAAAATTCAAAACACACATCATACATACAACCATGCATACTGAATTCCTAGATTCGATAGGAAAACTTAACTATTCATGCAAACTATATGAGTCATGCCAGATTATTCAACTCATAAATTAAAACATGACCAACTCAGATGGAGAGTAAACTGCTAATTTAAGCTAGGTAAATATCACTTTTAATAAACCCTAGTTCCATTGAACAAACGTGTAACTCAGTTGGAGAGTCAAGACAAGCTTCAATTAATTAGGGTCTAAACAACAATAATGAATCATAATGAATCTATCAAGAAGACCTATGTCAACATATAAACTATCATATCACTATTATATACAATGGAGACCATAAAGAATGAACCCTACCATCATTGTTTGATGAAATAATTTTTTTTCTTCAAAAAATAGAAAAATACCCAAAAATCATCTAAACGACCTTGGATCGCGCCAAAAAGGCCCCAAATCACGAGTTGCTCGTGAGTATTGCTCGGTGAGTTGTTTCCGATGAACCTATCAAAATTTTTATCAATCAGAGTTCGTAAAAAATCAGAATTTCAAAACCATGACAATTCAGACAATTATTTTCCACCCAAAATAGGATTTAAAAAATACATATATTTGTTCAGTAATTCTTATCACATATCATCATTAGCGTACTAGTATACATGAATCAAGAACAACGAATAAATTTTAAAATATATTTACATAATCTCAATACTATTTTTCTAAAATCAACAAATATATCTAACCATTGAATATAAAATTCAAACACACACACACACACACACACACACACACACACACACATATATATATATATATATATGCATCTTGAACAACAAATTCCGATAGAAAAGAACAACTCCTGCAATATACATATGTGATGTCAGATATTCACTCCAATAAATTTAAAAGCTGAGCTAACTCAGATGGAGAGTATACTGTTAATTTTAGCCAAGTGAATATCATTATCATTATCTCTAGTTCCATTGATCCAACATGTAACTCAGATGGAGAGTTAATAGGAATTATCAATAATCAGTGATTATACCTAGTGACAACCCATAATAAATCTATCCGATATGAAGAAAGACCTAAAGTTAACACATAAATTTCTTATTTTACTAGTATTTAGTCATGAAAATCATAGAAAATAATTTCTATCACCACTATATTATAACCGAGTTATTATTTTAAAAAAGACAATTTTCAGAAAATGAAAAAAATGTTCAAAACACCATCTAAACAACCGCAAATTGCCGAAAAATGACATGAGTCACTGCATAGCAGTGAGTATTTTTTATTGGATCTTTCTCGATGGACAAACCAAATTTTAGGTCATTCAAAGATCATGAAATTCTTGATCTCCAAAGCCATAACCAAATTCGGAAGATATCCGTTTTAGATATATTTAGAATTAACAAAATATGATTCATACATTAATTTTATTTTTATAATTATCCCAAGAGCTCAATGCATACAGTGTGTTCTTCCTATTAGTAAGACACACACCTCCTCACCACAAATTGTCCTCTTGATTAATACACCTGAGAATCCAAGATACTATATTTTTTCCTTTTGTGTGGAAAATTTGATATCTCTTTTCATGAATTAATTTACATGTTACTAGTATCTAAAGATAAAATTCCTTTCAAGTAAATAAAACTTCACCATCAGTGTACACTTATTCAGGATAATTTATACATGATACATTGAACGTATTTTAATAACTCAAATAAATAGACCAATTTTGATGGATCCTATATTTATTAATCATAATTCTCAATTCATGTATTTATTTATTAAGACAATTTTCAAATGATCCCAAATAAATAGACCATTTTCACAACACTATTTATTAATCGTAACTCTTATTTATACACTACATATAAATTTACTATGATAAAAATTAGGTTATATCCGAACTTTGTAAAACGATGCATGAAACCAGTGGATTAAATCCGCTTTTGCCGTTACACCAAGTTCATCTCAGCCTTATTAATTTCCCATGCTTCAATATTAAAGCAAACTTAGAAAAACAACGTATTCATGCATATAATCACACATACATACAAACTAGTAAACATACATGTGCTTCGCGCAGTCACAAATAACATCATTAAACTCATACTTATTATATATAAATTTTCTCATATTATCTAAATAAATTTAAATAAGATGTATGCATATCGGGAAAAAACTATTTTTATATTTTACAACAACAACAACACCCAGTGAAAATCCTACAACGTGGAGTCTGGGGAGGGTATAGTGTACGCAGACCTTACCTCTACCTTGAGAGGTAGAGCGGTTGTTTCCGAGAGACCCTCGGCTTAAGAAAAAACCTAAGCACAGGTAGAGCAAGAAAAACGGTCAGATCCAGGCAAAAAATTTAAGGCAGTATGAAAATGCTGGTATCAAAAGTGAATGGGTCATGCCAGTGCATTTTGAAAAGGAAAGGAACTAACATAGATACATAAGTTAACCACGATACACTAAAGAACACCCAGCAGCAGAAATCACACGCTACTATACAGCAATATTGCGCCTACTAGTATGGTAAGCTAAGAGGACCCACAATAATCGCACTACACTACCAGTCTGTACGCGTAAGTAGTACTACACTTGACTACCTTCTATCCTTCTACCCTAATTCGTGTCCTCCACAACCCCCTATCTAAGGTCATGTCCTCAGTAAGCTGCACCTTCGTCATATCCCTTCTAATCACATTTTCCCAATGCTTCTTCGGCCTACCTCTACCTCTCTTAAATCCGTCCATAGCCAACCTTTCACACCTCCGCACATGGGCATTTGTGTCTCTCATATGCACATGCCCGAACCATTTCAACCTCGTTTCCCGCATCTTGTCCTCCACCGAGGTCACTACCACTCTGCCCCAGATATCATCATTTCTAATCATGTCCCTCCTAGTATGCCCACACATCCACCTCAGCATCCTCATCTCCGCCACTTTCAGCTTTTGGATGTGCGAAGTCTTGACCGGCCAACACTCCGCACCATACAACATTGTCGGTCTAACCACCACTTTATAGAACTTGCTTTTAAATTTTGGTGGCATTTTTTTATCGCACAAGACTCAGATGCAAGCCTCCATTTCAGCCACTCCGCCCCAATACGATGTGTGATATCGTCATCAATCTCTATGTTCCCTTGGATAAAAGACCCAAGGTACTTGAAGCTTTCTTTCTTCGAAATGACCTGGATACCAAGTCCCACCTCCACGCCTATCTCAAAGTCATTCCCGTTACTAAACATGTACTCCAAGTATTCTGTCTTGGTTCTACTCAGCCTAAACCCCTTAGACTCCATAGCCTGTCTTTAGACCTCTAGCTTCGTATTCACCCCGTTATGGGTCTCATCAATCAAGACTACATCGTCCGCGAATAACATATACCATGACACCTCCCCTTGGATTTGTCGCGTCAGTCCATCCGTCACCAATGCAAATAAGAATGGTCTAAGATTTTAACCTTGGTGCAGCCACATCATCACTGGAAAATGCTTTGAGTCCCCTCCTACTGTCTATACCCTGGTCTTGGCTCCATCATACATATCCTTGATCGCCCTAGTGTACGCCACATGTACACCTCTAACCTCCAAACATCTCCAGAGAACCTCCCTGGGGACTTTGTTGTATGCCTTCTCGAGGTCGATGAAAACCCTATATAAGTCTCTCTTCCTCTCCTTATATTGCTCCATCAACCTCCTAATAAGATAAATGACTTTTGTAGTCGAACGCCCCAGCATGAATCCAAACTGGTTCTCATACATAGACACGCCTCTTCTCACCCTCATCTCCACGACTCTTTCCCAAACTTTCATAGTGTGGCTTAGCAGCTTAATACCCTATAGTTGTTGCAACTCTGGATGTCACATTTGTTCTTGTACAAATGAATCATTGTACTCCACCTCCATTCGTAGGGCATTCTCGCCATCTTAAAAATGACATTAAATAATTTAGTCAGCCACTCCAAACCTGCCTTGCCTGCACTCTTTCAAAATTTTACTGGAATCTCATCAGGTCCGGTAGCTTGTCCCCTGCGCATCCTGCGGATAACACCCATAATCTCCTCAACTTTAATGCTCCTGCATTACCCAAAATCCCGGTACCTACCCGATTGCTCTAGGTCTCCCAGTACAATGTCTCTATCTCATTCTTCGTTCAAGAGTTTATGGAAGTAAGACTGTCACCTCTGCCTAATATGCGCGTCCTCCACTCCCTCGCCTTGGCTAGTATGTACAACTTCTTATCCCCTTCTTTTTCCTCTAACACCACATATAGGCGTTGAAAAGTTGCCATTTTTGCCGTCGTAATAGCAATATTTTCCTCTTTCCTCGTCATCTTATACAATTCCCTATTCGTCCAATTCTCCACCTCATCCTTGCTATCTACCAAGTATGCATACGCCGCTTTTTTCGCTTCCACCTTCTTTCAAACTTCACCATTCCACCACCAGTCCCATCCATGCCCACCACGACGACCTCGCGAGACTCTTAGCACTTCTCTGGCAACCTTCCGAATGCAACTGGTCGTCCTATCCCACATACCGATCGCATTCCCACTACTCCATCAGCCCCCTCTTGGCCATCAGCCTCTCCCACATCTCCCCTGCACTAGCCTCATTCAAACTCCCCATTTGATTCTTAACCTATCATCCCCAACCCTCCTCTTTTTATCCGTCTTGATCTCCACATCCATCATCAAAAGCTTATGTCGGGTTGTAAGATACTCTTTCGGAATAACCTTGCAGTCTTTACAAAGACCGTTGTCAATCTTCCTAAGGAGCAAAATGTCTATCTTAGTCTTAGCCACCAAACTACTAAAAGTCATCAAGTGCTCCTCCTTCTTCAAGAACCTCGAGTTGGTTATCACCATCCCAAAAGCTCTAACGAACTCCAACAGTGAGACACCTCCCTCATTCATGTCCCCGAGTCCATAGCCTCCATACACGTCGTCATACCCCACCCACCCTCCACCCCCCGAAAGTGACCCAATACATCGTCATACCACCCACCACTTCGTCCAAATCCTCCCAAAAGCGCCTCTTCTCCTCCTCGTCCAAGCCCACTTGGGGCGCGTAAGCACTAATAATGTTTATAATGGACCCTTTGACTACCAACTTAATCATCATCATCATGTCATTGACCCTCTTAACCTCTATCACCTGATCCCTAAGTTCGTTGTCTACCAAAATTCCTACCTCATTTCTATACTTTGACCTACCCGAGAATCATAACTTATAACCATCAACATCCTTAGCCTTAGGACCTACCCATTTGGTCTCCTGGACACAGGCTATATTAATATTCCTCTTCTTAAGGATATTAACTAGCTCTATGGACTTCCCCGTCAAAGTTCCAATGTTCCAAGACCCTATTCTCAGCCTAGCACCTCTCTTACCCCACTTCCTAAACCTCGCCCCCGTTCCTGACCGAGAACATGACTCTAGTCTACCATCAGTCACCAGAGCCACTAAAGTTGTTATAAACTAATGGACTAATCAAATGTTTAGACCTAAAACTGGGACGCCAAGAATGATATATCTAAAGACAAAAAGAGTAAATGCAAGAACGTAAAGGCAAGAATCAATACAGTGGAACGTCAAAATTTAAACACATGCATAGATGCACAGAGTAGGTATTTAATTGCAAAATAATAGGCAGAGTAACGGACAAATAATGAAATACGGCCACCGGAGGTACCAACTCCAGGTGGATAATACCTGTCTGCCGTCAGAAATCCCGCAGGAAAACCTTGTCGGAGAACCTTGCTCACTGCCGTAGTTCATTGTTCACTACCGAAAATCACTGTTCGCCACCGAAAATCACTCTATAGGTTTGTGCGTTCTCGATTTCTGGGTCTATTTTAGGGTTCCGACGAGACAGGGTGCAACTCGCCAGGAGGGTACCCGCCGGAGAACGAAATCAGAAAATAGAAAGCATAGAAAGGGGAAAGGGGAGGAGAGAAAGTAAGGGTCTGGCCTAAGTTTATCGGCGCCGCCGACCGCCGGAACAGAACCGAACCAAACCCAGAAACAGAGAACGGAGAAGAAAGGGGGAAAGAGGTGGAGAGAAGGAGGAGATAGAGGGGGCTTCGCCTGCGTTTACCGGTGCCGGCAGTCTTACATATTTCTAAAATATTTATTTTTATGCATGTGTAGAACAGTACCTATAGAATCACATAATATACCGATAATATTTGTTTTGTTTATATCAATGTGATATTTTCATAATAATATTTGTACTAGATATTACTCTTTTAAGATTGAAAACTGTTCAATTTGCATTCTCACCATTTCATTTTTCCTTCTTTGATCCCAAAAAAAGTCAGAATATGTGTTGAATGTGATCTTAGAAAATTAATATGGTGAGGACTAAGGAACTATGATGCACCATCACTAAATATATCACTACAGTAATAATAAATTGTAAGCCAGAAAAAATTAATTCAAGAAACTACAAAAATATTTTGCAAGTTGATTTTCCCCCAATAAATTTATAATTAAATAACATAAAACACCTGATAAATTTCCAATTCTAAATTCATAGAAAATAATAAAATATAACTCAAGAGAACAAACATTATAATTTTAATGAACTATACATATGAAATATAGCCATACACATATATATAACAAAATATGTATTATGGAAAATAACACGTACTTTATGCCAAATTTCAATCAATCAAAAGTATTGATCACTCCCGAATAATGAGCCATATATGTGCAAGCCGCGTCCATAGCTTAAAATTGTAATTTTGTTCATAATATCATTCCTTCCCAAATTCAAGTAGAGCTGCAAGAGAATATGTCTTTAAGATGTAAGTAGATTTGTAATACTCATTTCACCTTCGTATAGTTGGATTGTAATTACAAATAGCCTCATACAACTCGAGAAATAAAAAAGATATTAACATCATATTAAAGCTATTCTAAATACTCTAAACTGAATCTCAATTGCAAGAAAAGATAGAAACGATAATAATTCTCATAATATATATTCACTTTTCGCAACAATAAATATTGTCAAGACTTCATGTTTATATCACAAAAAGTAATATAAATACATACCGTGCTACTGCAAAAAAAAAAAATTTGCTACACATAAGAAAAAATTAAAATAGATATAGAGAGAGTACATTACTTCAATGTATAAGCACCGCCTTTACTGTAATTTTTACGTCTTCAGATCTCTACAATTTTGTCTTCACTCCATACTGTTCATGATAATATAATTATATATCCAAAATTCTAGTATTGAAAATAAAACCTAAGAATTTCTTCAAATACATACAACGATAAGATACAAAGGTATTCCAAAATGTTGAAAATGACATACTTACATATAGTTTAATAGAAAAAGAATAATATTCAAAAGCATAGTAATTCATGTGTTATGTTATACAAAACTCACAAAAGTAGGATAACCTCTATTTTTCAAATCTGACTCCTCATGCTGGCCACGGATATCTGGGCATTCATACCTGCCAACCATATAATAATATATTTAACAAAAAATGATATGTTAATAATATACTATCTAATAAATAAGCAATTATGAGGATGGAGAAAAGTTTGAAACGTTAGAAAAAGAATACGTAAATAAGTATTAAAGTTTATGGTAAATAAACAATTACAGGAAGGCAAAAAGTTGGCTAATCAAGAGAGTTAAATGTAGCATATTTAACATAATTTAGAGATAATTAAGTGTGTTAAAGGAGTAATATTTTAGTTTTTAACACAGCACATAAATTACAAAAAAAATAGAGAAAACAATAAAAAAATTAACAAAAAGATAAATACCAATAGAGGTCTAAGAGGGATGTCACGTCACCTTCTCAATACCTAAATTTATATTATATATAGATTTAATCGCGCTTCGCGGCGTGATTATTTTTAATTAGATTTATGGAATTGTTTTTATGATATTAAAACTTTTTAAGATTCTTTTTCGATCTCCAAACCCAAATAAATTAGGTTCTAAATTTTAACACTTAAAATAGTATTTTAACTTGGTTCCTGGGATATTAGATTTATCCAAAAGGAAAAAGATTCCTTAAATTAGCACCATCTAATACCTATTCTTTTATGCTACAGTAGTAACAATTGAAAATTAATATTTTTTATCCATTTAAATGTGTTTTTTACGGAGATATGACATGGTAATATGTATAAAAATCATAGAGTTACCAGAAAATGGAAGGAATATACATTTTATAGTATATCAAATAAAATAAATTTTTATGACATGTCATTTTCTCATGTGAATGAATAAAATGTATAAGTAACATGCAAATTGGCACAAAAATAGTATATTTTACTGAAGGAAAAAATACGAAAAAAAGGGAAAATAAAAACACACCTCGAACCTCTTCTTTAAAGCAGCTGTCTAAAATAAAAATAAAAGATCAAAATCCTAAATTTATGAAAATTACTTCCTCCTTTACCGCAAAATGGGTATTGTATCATGACAAGAAGTCGATCAACTGCAATTAATCAACAATACAAACTTGCAATAAACAAATTAAACTACAAGCTCTTATCATTGTAAATAAATGGGATAGTATCAACAGAATGGTATTAACCCATTTTGTTCATTGAGGGTCACCGTGGAAAAAGACAACAGTCGGAGGACACGTTCAAAATTAATAGCAATACATAGTCATTCTGCTTGATTCACAAAATATCACCCATTAGAAGAATCTAGGTGAAGAACCGCACCCTAAGGGACATTCTATCATAATCTAAACATTACTTACTGTCTCCACGACTTAAATTCATAAGCTATAAATTCCACGAGAATAATTGTATTGTTGCTTCAAGACTCCTCTTCATTCTCATGTTACCACTACGGCTAGATAAAGATTGCAGTAAATTTCTTCAAGAACGCAAATTTCAAATTTTTCTTCTACAGGACTATCGGATGAATTACAAAAATTCAATGAGGTTATGTTTCACTACTATATTAAACATCTTTATTTTGAAACCGCATCATTGAACATAGAAAAAGGTAAAAATATGAAGAAAAAAGATATACTACTAAGCAATACATTTGTTGTTGCCTTCCTCCTAAGTTTATTGTTAAGAGTCTCACATCGGATATGGAATGTGAACATGAACTCCTTATATGGATTTGGACAATCCTTACCCTACGAGCTAGCTTTTGGGGTTGAGTTAGGCCAAAGATCTATTCTTTACATGGTATCAGAGTCAGGCCGATTCCAATTCTTTGTTCATCGATGTTGGGCCCCCAAATTATATTGTCCACGCTCCAGTTAACGAGGTCTGGGCGTGCGGGGGAGTGTTACGTAAAGAATGGATCTTGGGTCTAACTCAACCCCAAAAACTAGCTCATAGGGTAAGGATTGTACAAGTCCATATAAGGAGTTCATGTTCTCATTTCATATCCGATGTGGGACTCTTAACATTTATCGGCTATAGATCATTACCGTGAACTTCTCTTCCCAGGTTGCAGACCAAATGACAACATTTGATTCTGCTGCCTTTGCATGCTTGATTTATCATTCATGAACATAATACTTAAATGTTTTTATAAAGTGGAAAACGTGAAAGTAGTAAGGGGTAAAGTTTATTCATGAATCATATTATGATTCATTAGCTATTGTTTCACCAAATAGGAAGAGTACTATATGATGCTAAATTTTCAACGCCAAAAAAAAATGCTAAGAAGTTACAAAAGGGAAAAATGAAGGTTTCTATGAGTAAAATTCTAACAGTGAAACAAATAGCCTCAACTTTGGTAGGAGAAGGCACGATCTAAGAAGTTAAAAGCTGATGGTGGCTTTTCAATTCTCCATTAGTATATACAATAATTAATAATTAATATAGTAACTTACACAAAATGAATGAATACGGTTGTTACATAATTTAATGAAACTTAATAAATTGGGAAAAATATGAATAATTCTTTAATTAAAAAATAAGAAAAAAATAGAGAAAAATATCAAAAATTTGAAGAAGAAAAAAATGTCATTCTTGGCTTTAGAGGCATGACACATCACCTCTTCCATTCCTACCTTTAATATATATATTGATGTGTTACAAGTTATCTATTTAGATGCAAGCAGGCTCTTAATGTCAATTGATGAAATACATGCATAAACAGCGAAAGCAAATAATCAGGATCGAACTTGCATGTAATATAAATAACAAATAATCACAAATTTTAATTAAATATAAAATGATACTTATCTCTTTAAGCGTGACTGCGATCACAAATCTAGCCTTCAAGAATCAGCAAAAATCGTCCAACGGGATCGTACTCCAGTTCCACGGTCTACAGTCTTCTGCTATTGATTTAAGTATTCTATGAACAAAAATACTCAAGTGGCGAGTATTACGGCTAGGAAAAGTTTATGTCTCTTAGGGCTGAAAAGCCTTATATATATAACCACGTTTGGGTGCAAAATCCTAGCAAAAACGTGTGGGCTTTTCTCCCTCTCCAAGAATGTTATTTTCCAAGTCTGCGAATAATTACCACGCACTAAAAACAAGGTAGAAAAAATTCCTGGTATGGAGCGCTTCCCCCCGAATGGGGCCCTATGCAGCGCGAATCCGAATATAGTCGGGCTCCAATGAGGGTACCGGACACGGGTGGGAAACCAAAAAAAAAGTTAATAATTTCTTCATTGGAATCATTGTAAAATGTAATTAGAGGCCTGGTTTACGTATTTCCTACCCCTTGATTAAAACGTGTTTCATGTCTTAGCTTTAACTGATAATTAGGCAAGTGTCGACATAAACAAGAGTTTAATTAGATAAAGCTAGAGTAAAATAAGGGTAAAAACTTAACACATTCCATATCTGCACTATAAATCATACTAATAATACTATGGTTAAGATATGATTAAGGTGAAAATGCATATCAATTGACTATATGATAACAGTATTATATATATATATATATATATTAATTGATATAAACACTGATGCTAGTAAATTTTATGAAAAATTAAGGCTACAAAACATATATAGTGCAGAACCATCTCGGGATATTCTTTAGATTTCAGGAATTGCCTCATTATGTGAAAATTTATGGTAAAGCTAGACAAGAAGTGTCATATAATGCCTAACTATAGAATCAGATCAGCAAAGAATATGTTTTATATTCGGCCAAAGACAAAAGAATATGTTTTATAAATCTACATCATATTCCTAAACTATTGGTAACCCTCTTATATCGTTAAAAGGAATCTCATCCTATCTTTTAATTTATTTTCGGTTCCTTAATTGTTGGTAAACTTCGATTTTGGTTCTTGTAAAATATATTTTATGATATACTTAATCTTCAATTCATTAAAATGTGTTTTTGTATCTTTATGTATGAAATATATTATATTTGGACTAGTTTTAGAAGTATATTACCTTCAAATATGGAGTAATTCAACACAATTTAATCTTCAATTAATTAAAATGTATTTTTGTATTTTTACATAGAAAATATATTATATTTGAACTAGTTTTAGAAGTATATTACCCTCAAATATGAAGTAAAAGTACAAATTTCATATTACACGTAATTAAATGATGGAACAAGTAATAATTCTAGAAAGGGATTGAAGGTTAATTGCTTAATCAAATATTATAAGAACTAAAATTGCTATTAGCCCTTATGAGAAAATAAGAAACTTCGGCTTATTTTTCTTGTTTTAAGTTTCTTTTTTATAAACTAATAATATACTGTTAGAGGCACACATCAAACCACCCTCCTTCCCCGCAAGATCGTTAATTATCAACAAAAATGTTAAACAGTGGCAGCCCATCACAGGATTTGGCCCAACTCGTCCAGCCCATCACGGGATTTGGGGCAGCAAAACAGTGGACAAGATTTGTATATTAAAGAATGTATATTTTGTGTATATTGTAGTATATTTGTTACCTAGATTAGGATATACACTTACCATAATTGTATAGTTAGAATTATGATAGAATAAGGTTTTAGGAATAGAATAGGAATAAGATTCTCCTATTTTGTAACTTGTATATATATCTATTCAATCAATGAAAATAATGAAGGAGGTTATTTCTTTCATGGTATCAAGAGACTAGGTTTTACAAAAAAAATTCATGTAAGGGTACGAGTCGTACTCCACTTTGTCAGTCTTGCTCCTTAGGGAAAAGTGCTAAGTTGCCATTTGTAGACTTCAATTCTCATACTTCAATGTCATTTGATATTATTCATAGCGACTTATGGACGTCTCCTGTTCTTAGTTCATTGGGTCATCGATATTATGTTCTATTTTTAGATGATTATTCTAGATTTTTGTGGACGTTTCCAATTGCGAATAAATCACAAGTATTTTCCGTCTTCATCAAATTTAGAGCGTTCATTCGTACTCACTTCGAAAGAGAAATAAAAAATATTCAATGTGATAATGGGAAAGAGTATGACAATAGGGAGTTTCGGAAATTTTGTGCTAATAATGGGATAAATTTTTGTTTTTCGTGTCCTCATACATCTTCACAAAATGGGAAAGCCGAACGCAAAATTCGTTTCATAAATAACATTGTCCGAACTCTCTTAATTCATGCTTCCATACCTCCATATGTTTGGCATCATGCTCTACAAATGGTCACATATCTTCTTAACATAATTCCTTCTAAAGGTCTGACATATTCCTCCCCCCTCAAAATACTATATAATAAAGACCCTTCTTATTCTCATCTTCGAATTTTTGGGTGCTTGTGTTATCCGTTATTCCCATCCACCACAATTAACAAACTTCAGGCTCGGTCTACCCCGTGTGTATTTTTGGGTTATCCGTCGAATCATAGTGGTTATAAGTGTTTTGATTTATCCTCCAAGAAAATCATAATTAATCGTCATGTCATTTTTTATGAAACCCAATTCCCTTTTATGAAAGTTCATACTCCCGAGCCTAAGTCGTATAATTTTTTGGATGACCAAATATCCCCGTATATTATTCAAAAATTTTCGGATATCTCCCGCACCTAAAATCCTCCAGCGGGCCCACTGCCCGCTGGACCCACAGTACCGCCCGTAGCAACATCTTCAGCCACTGGAACAGTTCCAAAGCATTGGGCCACCCACCAATTTTGGAATGGTCCGTAAGATGAGTCTCTTTACCGATTTGGGCCAAGAGCCCATCGCCATCGCCACCCGTCCCGAGCCCAGAAAATTCCCTCAATTTTTCCTCGAGTCATAGACCGGTCACTCGTAGTCAGCGGGGTATTTTTACACCTAAAAGACATTTTAATTTACATTCTGATGTCTCTAAATCCCCCTTGCCCCGCAATCCTGTGTCCGCATTAAATGACCCTAATTGGAAAATTGCTATGACTGATGAATATAATGCTCTTATTGATAATAAGACGTGGGAGTTGGTGCCCCGTCCATATGGTATTAATGTTATCAGGTCTATGTGGATTTTTGCTCATAAGGAGAATTCAGATGGGTCATTTGCTCGACATAAGGCGAGACTTGTTGGTGATGGTAAGACTCAGCAAGTTGGGATAGATTATGGTGAGACGTTTAGTCCGGTGGTCAAACCGGCTACCATTCGCACTGTGCTTAGCTTGGCTCTTTCAAAGACTTGGCCAATTCATCAGTTGGATGTCAAAAATGCTTTCCTACATGGTGATCTCAAGGAAACAGTCTATATGCATCAGCCGTTGGGTTTCAGGGATCCAAATCGTCCTCATCATGTATGTTTGTTGAAGAAGTCCTTATATGGGCTTAAGCAGTCTCCAAGGGCCTGGTACATGAGGTTTGCTGACTTTGTTTCAACTATTGGGTGCACTCACAGTAGGTCATATAATTCCTTGTTCATCTACCGTCGTGATTCGTCTTTGGCCTACATTCTGTTGTATGTGGATGATATCATCTTGAATGCCTCTTCCGATGCCTTGCGCCAGTCTATCATGACCATGCTCAGTTCTAAGTTTGTTATGAAAAACTTAGGGCCTTTGAGTTATTTTTTGAGGATTGTCGTCAAGCGTCATTCAGGTGACTTATTTTTGTCTCAACGAAAGTATGCTGCTGAGATCATAGAGAGGGCTGGGATGTCTTCCTATAAGTCCACTTCCATGCCAGTTGATGCAAACCCCAAGCTGAGTGCCGCAGCAGGTGCACCATACGAGGACCCGACCCGCTATCGCAGTCTTGCAGGGGCACTCCAGTATCTTACCTTTACCAGACCGGATATTACGTATGTGGTTCAGCAGGTGTGTTTATTCATGCATGATCCCAGAGTTGAGCACATGAATGTAATCAAACGCATCATTCGGTATATTCAGGGGACACTGGACTATGGTTTGCACTTGTATCCTTCATCTACATCCACACTTGTCTCTTACACGGATGTTGATTGGGGTGGTTGTCCCGATACCAGACGGTCGACTTCTGGCTACTGTATGTTCCTTGGAAACAACTTGGTCTCCTGGTCGGCAAAGCGCTAGGCAACTCTATCACGCTCAAGTGTAGAGGCAGAATATCGAGGGGTAGCGAATGTGGTCTCCGAATCATGTTGGCTACGTAATTTGCTTTTGGAGCTTCATTGTCTCATTCAGAAGGCAACCTTGGTATATTGCGATAACATTAGTGTCATCTACCTTTTAGGTAACCCAGTTCAACACCAACGTACTAAGCATATCGAAATGGACATTCACTTTGTCCGTGAAAAGGTTGCAAAGGGTCACGTTCGCGTATGTCATGTCCCGTCTCGTTATCAAATTGCAGACATCTTTACAAAGGGTCTACTAGCTCTTTGAAGATTTTAGGGACAGTCTCAGCGTTCGAAGACCGTCCGCTATGACTGCGGGGGTATGTTAAACAGTGGCAGCCCATCACAGGATTTGGCCCAACTCGCCCAACCCATCACGGGATTTGGGGCAGCAAAACAGTGGACAAGATTTGTATATTAAAGAAAGTATATTTTGTGTATATTGTAATATATTTGTTACCTAGATTAGGATATACACTTACCATAACTGTATAGTTAGAATTATGACAGAATAAGGTTTTAGGAATAGAATAGAAATAGGATTCTCTTATTTTGTAACTTGTATATATATCTATTCAATCAATGAAAATAATGAAGGGGATTATTTCTTTCAAAAAATAATTTAAACAAGCAATTGATATTAACTCGATTTGTGATTGGTATTGTTTAAGTCGTCTTAGGCTTGATTTGTTAATGAACCATACATTATAAGACATCATCAAAGTTCAAATTTTTATTTAATTTCACTTGGCTTAGTTGCACGACTTTCTCTTTGCTTAAAAAGGGGCAAAAGTATTTTTGGGGTTAAAATAGTGAAAGAGACTTGTGATTAACTTGTGATTGTAAAATATTTTATTCCTTTTTTATTAAGTTTATTGTTTTTCTTAAAAAATATATTTTTATTACATAGGAATAGGGAAAGAGGAACGGGGAGGATTACAATGTCGGGATTCGAATCTTCACCAACAAGATGAAAGTTTAAGTAACCAACCAACTGAGTTACTAGATCCCTACTTTTATTAAGATTATTGCATATATTATATAACGAACAAATCTAGCTAGATTAACCGAATCAAAAGAATTGATAAATTAAGTATATCATGGCGTCAAATGTCAATTCAAGTCGCAAAAATTAAGGTTTAATAATCTTACAAATCCTGTTAATTGGTTCACATGGCTTTTCAGAATCTAGAAAGCTATGAGGTTACGTTGTGAACTTTTATATTACTAAATTGAGAACTGGGAATAATTAACAAAGTTTAATGACAATGACTTAGAATAGTATCTTGAATTCTTTACTAAAATTAGTCATTAAGATAATGTTTTTTTTTCTTTCTAAATTGACAAGTACATAATGATGTCAAATAAAGCTCCATGCAAACCCCATGGGCATTAAAAGATTAAGGAAAAGGGTGGCAAGGTGGCCTACTTAAGCACATTTGGCATTAAAAAATTTATGATTATTGTACGATAATTGTATGAAATACTAAATTTGATTAGGTAAATCCATAAAACTAATTGCCATATCTTTGATTCGAGACGTTGAATAATTCTTCACATGAAAAAGATGTATTATTCCTCAACTACCTAAACAACTTAGCCTATCGCCGCCGGCCAATATGGCCACCGCGGCCGGTGGTCAACGGATTTAGTTGCAGGTAGGAGCGAGTCTACCCTGCAAAGCGGCTTCTCGCTTATCCCAAATATATGCTCCGGGGAAAGCTTTGAGCTTAGCCTAGTATGGTAAATCAACAAAGCATAGGGATTAATGAGAGGGCTCGACGAGTGGCCTTCCGCTCCTTTCCTTCCTTACATTCAAGCAAGTGGCTTTCGCGGGTTGTGTTGGAAATTAGCCTTTGGCGGGGAGATGCGTCCACCCATCTTTGATGAATTAAACACTAGTGTTCCGTATGTTGGAGACCTTGTCTCTTTACACATGCATGATCTACGAAGTGAGTAGATGACCGTAGGGCCAAGAATCGTCTAATTTCGTTAAGAAATGAAAGAGATATTGGTCCACGAAGTAATGTGTTTGAGACATGGAAATGTGGTGTGGGACAAATCTACCACATCGGTGGGAATAGGAAGAATTGCTCTCTATATAAGTCTCTAATTGGTAAAGGGTTTGGGACCCCAAGGGGTATCCCATGTGTTTAAAGGAGGGAAGACCTAGATGTGCTTGGGTTCAAGGCTAAGCACACACGCGCGCCGCCGCCGCCCGCCCGTCCCGTCCGGGTCTGGGTTCACGGGGCGTGGGGCTGTCTAATATTATCTTTTTGGACCAGAATTCTTTCATATGTACAGTTTGGTCCCTGAAGTATCAATATTTACAGTTTGGTCCCCAGAATTTCTGGAGACTTTTTCTGCCTACTGTTGGACTGTATTTTGGAGCATTAACCAGCCATTACTTGGCTGATTAACTCTCCATTAACTGCCCATTACTTGGGCATTTGGGCAGCTTTTTTCAATGGCCTTAATAGCCATTACTTGGCTGTTTTAATGGCCTCCCTCAATGGCCATTACAGCCTTGTTTGTGGCTGTTGGACAGCCCCTCCTCATGCTATATATTGAGCTTCATTTGGCTCAAAACAGGAGGAAAAAATGACCAGAAAACTGAACGAAAAACAGTAAAAACAAAGGAGAAAATCATGATTTAAAATCAGTGAGCAAACCCACACATATACACAAGATATACACTACAGAGACACATTATATACACAGAGACAAAAGAGAAGAGTATTGAGAAACTCTTCCTTCCTATTCCATAGCTTCAGCAAGTCGAGTCATATTTGTTTTCTTCGCCAGGCTCAACCTATTGGCTTTGTAGTGTTGAGATTAAAGTGTTGTTTTATCTTGGGAGACTATTGCCCGCTAACGTAAAAGCATATATACGGGGCAATCTTGTCTTAAGGATAGAGGGCTATCCTCGACTCAACACACAACGTTGTAACCATCCAGATTTAGTTGTTTCTTGATTTCAGGTTATCAAGATTCAAGACACAACAAACTTGCGGCAGTTCTCAACATTGGCTTTGCAAGGTGATCAAGATTCAAGACACAACACACATGCGGCAGTTTTGAAGATTGACCATTTATTTATCCTTTCGAACATTTGTAATAGTTATTACTTCCCGTACTGCTCTATAAAGTACCATAGAAATACCAACAACTTAAGACAAGATTGTATTGTAATACTATTAGTGTTCGAAAGATGTCGGTCAAAAGTTGTGTGACCAAATCTGGATATGGCAATGGTTTTCTGGTAGAAGAGAGTGATGATGATGAACGTGTTCATGGTGTCACCGCTACCAAGACTGGTTGGAACAAGCGCTCACGAGAGCTTGAGGATGTCAACTGGGACAAGAGAAGAAGACTGAAGATGTACTTTTATCTTGCAGCAGAAGGCATGTATCTATCCCAGACAAAAGATCTGAATAATGGTAAGAAGGAAATGGACACTCAGTCTGATGAAGTGACTGAAGTGAGCCAGAATCCGAAATTGGGATAAGTAGTTTTCGTACTTGTCAAGAATAAAGATTAAATGAGGTCCGATTAAAAATTGATTAAAGTAAGGAGGAATATGAAAATAATTTATATTCCTTACGCTTTAAAAGCCAGAAGTTTAATCTCATCTTCTTTTTCGTTTAAAGATTGGATTGTAAACGACTTAAAAAGATCCGTTCTTTTAAGTGTAATTGTTAAAGTATGTAAAGTATGTTCGCACATACGATGGAGAAAGATCCACTAAGCGTGCAAGCGTTACCACTCTTAAGTAAGCGCCAAGAATTATCTGGGCACCAATCTTAACGGAAGGAGTCTAAAAGTTAAAGGCGTAGAACCTGTCATACTACTTGGCAGAAGATCCTTCATATGATGATATTGGACACTCAGTCATACAAAGCCTCCAGGCGACTGGAGTGGGCCAAAATTCCTTTGATATGGTGATATTGGACACTCAGTCATACAAAGCCTCCGGGTGACTGGAGTGGGGCCAGAATTCATTTCATATGAGAAGTAATGGACACCTAGTGTGGTGGGCCAGAGTTTCCAGGTCTTAATGATCTGAAGGCCTAAAGAAAGGCAGTAAAGAAATTGGACACTCAGTCTGCCAAAGCAACTGAAGTGGGCCAGAGTATCGAGATCACATATGATCCGGTTACGCCCTAACCACGGGCAAGAGGTTGTTCATGTGAAGCAACGCCACCTCTAAAATCAAAGGGGTTGGAGAGGTTGTCCTCAATAGGACTTCAAGGAATGGATCACTCTAAAAAAAGGTGATACATGTTCCTAACTTGGTTTAAGGGACGTTGTTGGTCAAGTTGGTTTGAGACTAGTCCAACAGTTCTGTAATAACTAAGAATGGTACAATATGTCTATAGCCCAATGAATGATATATTTGTAATCCGTGCATCTATGCCATCATAGATTAAGACACGTTAAATAGTAAGTCATTCAAAAGCTAACGATGTTGAGATTGTTGCCTCCTTTCGACATAAACCCTCAAAATGAATGTGAGGTAGGCGAAGAGGCAAAATCACCTTTCCAAATTCCGTCAATGGAATAGCGAAAGAAGCACCGCTCATCTAGAACTTAGTCACACCTACTTGGGTGATTTGAAGTTTATACAAAATAGAGGGGGGAGAAAAGTACGTTGTGACATTCATTGATGATGGTACAACGTATGGAATCCTTTGTTTGTTAAAAAGCAAAGATGAAGTTGTTGAAGCGGATAAGCGCTACAAAGCAGAAGTTGAAAATCAACTAAGCCTACGGATTGAGAAATTCGTAGTGATAGAGGGAGAGAAAGTGAAGCATCGTTCATTAAATGACTGTTCATTTCTCACCTCAGTCCAACCGTGTTAGCCAAGCGCAAAGCTCGTACGCCCAAATTATGTGGGGTGGCTTGGTAAAAGTTGGAATACTGAAACAGGTCAAGTTGTACCTAACACTGTAGATTGCATATCTGTCAGGATCTGCAAATAACAGTAGTGTTGATCGCCTCTTGGCATTAAAGAATGTTGAATTCTTTGGAGATAACTTTCCTTGAAAAAGGAAAAAGGAGTAATTGCTCTAAGTTAACAAGAACCCGTGAGGGTCTGAGTATCGAACTAGGCGTTCGTATCTGAGATCATATAGAACCATACTTGCGTAATGGTTGATCTTCCTCCGGAAAAAGAACCTTTGGGTTGGAAGATGTGCTCCCCTGTGAGTAGCTTCACATCCAGGGCCATTGCAGTCTTGCGTGGCATGAATGTTGAAACAGCCTTTCCAACCGGAGAGTTGGAAGAAGAGGATCGAGTTGGTTTTACGGGACTGTTGGGCTTCTTCCTGAACTTTCATCTTGGTCCTGAAATGTTTACATTTTGGTCCTGAAAGTTTCAGATAAAGCGAAACAATGAATCGACCACGTAAACATTGTCTCGAAATTAGAAAGCCAACAGTTGGAGAATCAGCGATCACGAAAGTAAAAGTCATATTGAAACAAAGTCTCGATATGAAAGATATGGGTATCACAGATGGCATCTTAGGAATTGGATTTCTAAGACATCTAACGGACCGTCGAGAGTTGTGAGTCTCGTTGAAGCCACCTATGGATATGAATCATAGAACTGATTGGAATCATGGTGCACCCATAGACAAGGAGCGATATGCACAGATCATGTGTAGTTCAATGTATTGTACACACTACAGCCGACCTGGTATCGTCCTACGAACAGATCAGTTGAACTAAGGTTCACTGATAATTTTAATACATGATCGGTAGAAGGCGTTAAATCTTATATGACGATATCTGAGTTAATTCTTATCTACAGATTATAGTATTCTGGATGTCCAAATTACGGGAGAACACAGTGATGCAAACTGGACATCAGATCTGAAGAACACCAAAGCCACAAGTAAATATGTATGGTGGGTCTTGGAAAATCCTCTAAGCAAACTTGCATCGGCCGATTCATGATGGAATCGGAGTTTATCGCTTTATACAAAGCATGAAAGAAGTTGAGTAACTTCATGGCTCCTTAGAGGACGTCCCTTATTAGGAGAAACCCGTGTCTTCAGCAGTTATACACTGTGGCTAGCCGGTCGGCTTCAGGAAGGACACGGATGACGGCGTTTGGACATATCTTTCAGGATCTGTCCGAGACATAAGACCGTATGACAGTTGATCATCACGGGTGTCACATCCTTGTTTACTAACTAAGGGACTACCCGGAGATCAAGTGTTCTGCCTGTCTAGGGGAATTGGCTTAAAACCCAAACAATACGAACCTTTGCGGTGGAAACCCAACCATACTGATTGGAGATCCCAAGAATTTGGTTCAATGGGAAAACTAAGCGGCAAAAGGCTCAGTTGAGCGCTTCGGTGGAAGCAAGAAGCACTTCGGATAATGATTTATGTACGGAAACATGAATCCAAAGATGTTCCCGCAATAGACATTAAAGTGCTACCTGCATGGTGGGTAAAGGTTAAGCTTCCAAAACCTTTTAAAAGATCCTCAAATGGTTGAGGTTAAGGTTGGAGAAACTTTTAATGATTCCTAACACTTGAGAAGTGGGGTATAGCAGGATACCTTGTAGGAGATCACCTATTTAAGTGCGAGGATGGTCGCCTCAAATGAACGCACTTAAGAATCCAAGTGTGTCCATGGCCACAACGGATAGAAACGTAAGAAGGAAAATGAATAAGAAGAGTTATTGTGTTGATATCGTTGTCTTGGCTTACACTAAACACTGACGGTTCAAGACATCACGTTTACCGCGCAGTAAGTAAGTCCGATGGTATTCAACTAGGAAAGGTTCAAAGCGTAAGCTACCTCTCCTGATGCAATATCTTTTCGCTGAAAGATTGCTGAAATGTAGACACCTTGTGTGTGCGCCACAATCTCTCTTTCATAGAGGGGATTGTTGGAAATTAGCCTTTGGCGGGGAGATGCGTCCACCCATCTTTGATGAATTAAACACTAGTGTTTCGTATGTTGGAGACCTCGTCTCTTTACACATGCATGATCTACGAAGTGAGTAGATGACCGTAGGGCCAAGAATCGTCTAATTTCGTTAAGAAATGAAAGATATATTGGTCCACGAAATAAGGTGGTTGAGACATGGAAATGTGGTGTGGGACAAATCTACCACATCGGTATGAATATGAAGAATTGCTCTCTATATAAGTCTCTAATTGGTAAAGGGTTTGGGACCCCAAGGGGTATCCCATGTGTTTAAATGAGGGAAGACCTAGATGTGCTTGGGTTCAAGGCTAAGCCCACACGCGCGCCGCCGCCGCCCGCCCGTCCCGTCCGGTTCCGGGTTTCGGGTTCTCGGGTTCTTGGGTTCACGGGTTCACGGGTCACGGGCTGTGGGCTGTGGGGTTGTCTAATATTATCTTTTTGGATCAGAGAACTCTGTCAGATGTACAGTTTGATCCCTGAAGTTTCATATGTACTTTTTGGACCAGAATTCTTTCATATATACAGTTTGGTCCCTGAAGTTTCAATAATTACAGTTTGGTATCCAAAATTTCTGGAGACTTTTTCTGCCTACTGTTGGACTGCATTTTGGAGCATTAACCAGCCATTACTTGCCTGATTAACTCTCCATTAACTACCCATTACTTGGGCATTTGGGCAGCCTCTTTCAATGGCCTTAATAGCCATTACTTGATTGTTTTAATGGCCTCCCACAATGGTCATTACAGCCTTGTTTGTGGCTATTGGACAGCCCCTCCTCATGCTATATATTGAGCTTCATTTGGCTCAAAACAGGAGGAAAAATGACCAGAAAACAGAACGGAAAACAGGCAGAAAACTGAACGAAAAACAGGCAGAAAACAGTGAGAAAACTGTGACGAAAATCAGAGAGCAAACCCACACATATACACAAGATATACACTACAGAGACACATTATATACACAGAGACAAAAGAGAAGAGTATTGAGAAACTCTTCCTTCCTATTTCATAGCTTCAGCAAGTCGAGTCATATTTATTTTCTTCGCCAGGCTCAACCTATTGGCTTTGTAGTGTTGAGATTAAAGTGTTGTTTTATCTTGGAAGACTATTGCCCGCTAACGTAAAAGCATATATACGGGGCAATCTTGTCTTAAGGATAGAGGGCTATCCTCGACTCAACACACAACGTTGTAACCATCCAGATTTAGTTGTTTCTTGATTTCAGGTTATCAAGATTCAAGACACAACAAACTTGCGGCAGTTCTCAACATTGGCTTTGCAAGGTGATCAAGATTCAAGACACAACACACATGCGGCAGTTTTGAAGATTGACCATTTATTTATCCTTTCGAACATTTGTAATAGTTATTACTTCCCGTACTGCTCTATAAAGTACCATAGAAATACCAACAGCTTGTGCCACCTATAATCTCACAACCTCCAATTATCATCACAACAATTTCACCAATATCGACTGACCTAAACATAATCGCAGCTACAACCTCTTCAATACCATCTACCTCCACACCTCCTAATCCATCTACTAATGAAGCCAATAGCCCAAACCCTAGTAATGTGCCTACAATGAAATATGTGAATTTATTAAAACCTATAGTGACAGTAATTACACAAGTGGTTCCACCAAAACCGGTTGTGTATGTCAATGGAGAGCCACATGTGGCTTGGAATTCATGAGAAATTAAACAACTGATTCTCCAGGAGGATTTACAATATGCTGTTTAGGGGAAGTTTTCATATGATATAATTGACATAAAAGAGTTGAGGACTGCCATTCCAGAACAGTGTGGAATCAAAGGTAAATGTACAATTGGTCTAATTGAGGATAGACATACATTCATCAGATTGTCCTTATTTGAAGATTATGTAAAAGTTTTAACTAGTCCAGCATATTACATCAAAGTTCATTCTAGATATTGTCAAATGAGACCCATAATTTGGCATCCTTGGTTCAAATCGGATGAGGAGACATCAATTTCAGTAGCTTGGATTAGCTTCCCTGAACTTTCACCAAATTTCTTTGCAAGAGAAGCAGTGTTTTCAATGGCCTCAGCAGTGGGCAAACCCCTTACAGTAGACTTTGCAACAGCTAACAGAACCAGACCTAGTTGGGCAAAAGTAAAAATGGAAATAGATCTTTTAGCAGAACATCCTAAAAGAATAAATATTGCAGAAGTAGATGAGGAAAAAGGGAAGATTAATTAAAAATGGATTACAATACAATATGATTACCTGCCTAAATATTGCAAATTTCAAGGCCATGCTAAAGTTGAATGCAAAGCATTTCTTCTAGAATTGAAAAAGCAATACAGAGAACAAATGAGACATGATAACAAGGAAAATGAAAAAGCAAATGAAAGTGGACCTGGTGTTAATCAGAAAAGGATGGTACAGAATAGGAAAGGTGCAGGTAATGTACAAGCAAAGCAAGAATGGATGCAGAGAAGAAAAAACAAATACATAAGGGATACAAGTGGGATTATATTAGGTGAAATGTTAGAGAATAATAAACAAGAAGAGGAAGACAAGGTTAAAACTCACAATGCAAAGATAAGAATACAAAGTAAAAGTCAGCACACAATTCAAGTACTAAGAAGAGTAAAATTGCCAAGAATGAGATGTCACAAGGAGAAACCTCACAGATGAGCAAAAATGATAGTAGTAGCAAAGGGAAAGGTAAAGGAGAAGAAGATGAAATTAGCTCAGTCATGAAAATTAATGTTGAGAAAAAGCAAACTCCAATAGCCAGTCATGAAAATTAATGTTGAGAAAAAGCAAACTCCAATAGCCAGTCATGGGTCCAACAATAAAAAGAAAAATAATAGCTCCCAGAAGGAGAGGGACAGTTCCAAGGGAGAATCACATATACAACAGGGGATACAGCAGCAAAATTCAGCTCAGTCATCAACAAAATGCAAGAGTCATACAGGAGATAATCAAATCAAGGGAGGAGAAATAACACCAGTCAGTTCTTCAAAAGATGAGGCACATGGTACAGTTTGTGAGAAGACAGTACATATCAATTCATTGGAGGTGATCAATACCAAGCATGATGCAACACAGATAAAAACAATTAGTTCTGGAGCTCAAATAGAAATACATGATCTTGACACACATCCTATTAGTCATACCTTACAGGCTGTAGTTAGGAAAGGTGATCTTTCACCTAAACATGTGGAAAAAGCATATGGAAGAGGCAAGAAAAAGACCATCAGGGATACCAGTCTCACCAAGGGGTGGGGTTCAAATTAGAAGAGTTATTCATAAATCTAGTGTTACTCAATGAATGCTATCATTTGGAACATTAGGTCTGTGAATACAATGGAGGCCTTTACAAGGCTAATTAAAATGCATCAGAAGTATCTGTTTGGTTTCATAGGTTTGCTTGAACTTTCGCAGGATGCAGACAAAGTTGAAGTATATATGAGAAGAATTGGGCTACCTACTACTATAGTAAATAGTTCAGGGAAGATATGGGCATTCATAGAGGACATTTTTGAAGTTCAAATCATGGTAAATCATCATCAACAGCTTACACTTAGGCTGAAGCTACAAGGTGATCAGGCAGAGTTAATAATTACTATGGTCTATGTAAAATGTTCACAAGTGGGGAGAAAATAACTTTCGAAGTCACTGGAAGACATGGATATGAATATAACACAACCTTGAAAGATAGCGGGATTTTAACGTTATAATGTCAGAAGAAAAATATGGAGGAGTACCAATCACTATCAATGAGATATATGATTTTAGAGGGTGCGTGCAGAATTATGGAGTTCATGATTTGGGGTTCACATGTAGCAAATTCACTTTGTGAAATGAGCAAAGTGGAGAGAAATGTATCTTCAAAAGGCTAGATAGATGTTTAGGCAACCAAGAGTTGATGGATAGATATCCTGGACTATCAGTTAATCATCTAATCAGAACAGGATCTGCTCATGCTCCACTATTATTATCATATTCAAGGGAGGTGAGACATACAAAAACCTTTCAAGTTTCTCAATTTTTGGGCTACTCATGATTCATTCTTGAATACTGTAAAGACACACTGGATAGCTAACTATATGGAAAAACCATTTATTCTTTTTCATCACAAAATGAAAAAGCTGAAGGCAGTGTTATCACAATAGAGCAAAGAAACATTTGGCAATAGCATTCAGGAAATAGAAACCTTAGAAGAGGTGGTGAAAGTCCATAAAGTTCAATTTGAGATACAACTTACTCCAGATAACAGAGAAAGGCTTCATAGGATGCAAGCAGATTTGAACAAATATTTTGCTGGGTATTTTTGCTCTATGGTACTTTATAAAGCAGTACGGGAAGCATATAACTATTACAAGTATTCGAAAGGATAACCAAAGATTCAATAATTCAACTAGTAATATGAAAATTACAATATAACCACAAAACTGAAATTACAATTTTGTTGAAGACGGTAAAATGGAAACTGGTTTTGCTAAGTCGAGTGTGGCACTCTGTCCTTAAGACAATATTGCCCCGTATGTATCCTTTATATGTCCTGGATAATTTGTCTCCCAAGATAAAACAGCAATGGAACACTTGAGCAAAGGAAACTCAAGAGCTACCGTGAAGAATATTGAGTAACGAAATGATGCCTTGGAAGGTGTAGGAAGAAACTGTTTTGCTTGTGTATTTTTCTGTATTTTCGTGTATCATATATGTATGTTCTTGGTACTCAACAATGGTGTAAGGGGGTGTTTATATAGGTGATGGAGGGGCTGAAAAACTGCCTCCATAATAGCCAAATAATGGCCATTATGGAGGTAGTAAAGTCACCAACATAAATGGTGAAAGACCAACGGATTTGGCCATTATAGGAGGAGTAATTCAGCCAAAATAAATGGCTGAATTGAGTGCTTGGCATTTCTGCTTTTGACTGTCCAAATTCTGACGTTCTGGAAACTTCAGGGACCAAACTGTACATCTTGAAACTTCAGGGACCAAACTGTACATCTGAAAGAATTCTGGTCTGAACTGTACATCTGAAAGAATTCTGGTCCGAACTGTACTTGGCAAAGTTCTCTGGCCCAAAAAGATAATATCAGAAGGCCCACAGCCCGTGACCCGTGACCCGTGAATCCGGAACCCGAAACTCGGAACTGGAACCGGACCGGACGGGCGGGCGGCGGCGGCGCGCGTGTGGTCTTTCCTTGGACCGAAGCACATCTAGGTCCTCCCTCCTTTAAACACATGGGATACCCCTTGGGGTCCCAAACCCCAAACCAATTTCGAGTCTTATATACACAATAATTCTTTCTTCCTCTACCGATGAGGGAGAATTGAACACAATACCACACTTTCCATGCTTCAAACACCTTACTTCGTGGACCAATATCTCTTTCATTTCTCAATGAAATTTGACGATTCTTGGCCCTACGGTTATCTATGTACTTAGTAGATCATGCATATGTGAAGAACCGGATTCTCCAACATACGTAACACTAGTGTTTAAGCCGTTAAAGTTGGTCGGTCGCAACTCCCGCCTAAGGCTAATTTCCAACAATCCCCTCTTGAAAGAGATTTTGGCGCACTCACATGGTGTCTTTTCATTTCCAGCAATATTTCAGCGGACCGATGTTGCATAAGGAGAGGTAGCCTCAGCTTTGAACCTTCCATAGTTGAATACCATCGGACTTACTTACTGCGCGGTGAACGTGATATCTTGAACCATCAGTATTTAGTGTAAGCCAAGACAATGATACCAACACAACAAATTCCCTTACTCTCTTCTTCGTAATGTTTTGTCCGTTTTGGCCATGGACAACGTCTTGAATTCTTAAGTGCGTTCATTTTGAGGCGGCCCGTCCTCGCACTTAAATAGGTGGTCTCCTACAAGATATCCTGCTATACCCCACTTCACAAGTGTTAGGAACCATTAAAAGTTTCCCAAAAACCTAACCTCAACTGTTGAGGAGCATTACAGGTTTTGAAAACTTAACCTTTACCCACACTGCAGATAGCACTTAAAGTATATCACGGGAACGGCTTTGGATTTGGTGTTTCTTTTCAGAAATCACTATCCGAAGTGCTCATGCTTCCACTGAAGCGATCAACTGAACCTTTACAGCTTAGTTTTCCCATTGAACCAAATTACTGGGATCTCCAGTTAGTAAGGTTGGGTTACCACTGTATTGGTCCGTATATTTTGGGTTTTAAGCCCATTCCCCTAGACAGGCAGAACACTTGATCTCCGGGTAGTCCCTTAGTTAGTAAACAAGGAAGTGACACCCGTGATGATCAACTGTCATACGGTCTTATGTCTCCTGACAAATCCTGACAGATATGTCCAGACGCCGTCATCCGTGTCCTTCCTAAAGCCGATCGGCTAGCCACAGTGTATAACTGTTGAAGGCACGGGTTTCTCCCAATAAGGGACGTCCTCTAAGGAGTCGTGAAGTTACTCAACTTCTTTCATGCTTTGTATAAAGCGATAAACTCCGATTCCATCATGAATCGGCCGATGCAAGTTTGCTTAGAGGATTTTCCAAGAACCACCATACACATTTACTTGTAGCTTTTGTGTTCTTCAGATCTGATGTCCAGTTTGTATCACTGTGTTCTCTCAGAACCACTGGACATCCAGAATACTATAATCCGTAGATAAGTGAATAATTCAGATATCGTCATATCCGACTTAACGCCTTCTATTGATCATGTATTAAGATTATCAGTGAACCTTAGTTCAACTGATCTGATTGTAGGACGATACCAGGTCGGTTGTAGTATGTATAATACATTGAACTACATGTGATCTGTGCGTATCGCTCCTTGTCTATGGGTGCACCATGATTCCAATCAGTTCTATGATTCATATCCATTGATGGCTTCAACGAGACTGTCAACTATCGACCAGTCCGTTAGATGTCTTTAGAAATCCAATTCCTAAGATGTCATCTGTGATATCCATATCTTTCATATCGAGACTTTGTTTCAATACGACTTTTACTTTCAGACTGTTGATTCTCCAACTGTTGGCTTTCTAACTTCAGAGTCAATGTTTCTGTGGTCAGATTCATGTTTCTGTTTTATCTGAAACTTTCAGGACCAAAATGTAAACATTTCAGGGACCAAGATGAAAGTTCAGGAAGAAGCCCAACATTCCAGAAAACCAACTCTGATTCTCTTCTTCCAACTCTCCGGTTGGGAAGGTTGTTTTAACATTCATGCCACGCAAGACTGCAATGGCCCATGATGTTAAGCTACTTCCAGGGGAGCACATGTACAAGTAGCCGAGGCTTTGAACTCGTCAGTAGATCCATCTACTTTGTACTCACTTTTGAGTATCCTTTTTCACAACCCAAAGGTTCTTTTCCCGGAGGAAAATCAATCATTACGCAAGTATGGTTCTATATGATGGAATCTATTTCTCTCTTTAGATTCTTTCCAAAGCAGCGCTTTTGGAGATAACAATTATTTGTTAATTGTCCATGGTTCGTTCTTAACCATGCAAGCTAGAAGGACTGGAACAAGTCTTTGTCCCCTCTTTGCTCCGTCTTGGTTCAACATCTAGAATCCCTGAGTTCTGCAGACTGGAATATTAAGTTCCGGATAGCCAGCAACTTTCGAGTCCTGTAGATACGGAGCGTCTAGTTTCGGACAGTCAGGCCCTCGCGGGTTCTTGTTAACCTTGAGCAATTACTCCTTTTTCCTTTTTCAAGGAAAGTTATCTCATAAGAATTCAGCATTCTTTGACGCCAAGAGGCGATAAGTACTACTGTTATTTACAGATCCAGTGGATATGCAATCTACAGTCTTAGGTCGAACTTGACCTGTTTCGGTAGTCCAACTTCTACCAAGCCACCCCACATCACAACTTTTGTATGTGAGATCCTTTTCATGTCTCGCACGGAGAGTTATCCTTATCCTTATGCGGAGTTCTGTTGAGAATCACATTAGCGGTAAGGATCGCCTTGCCCCACATAATTTAGGCGTACGGGTTTGCGCTTGGCTAACACCGTTAGACTGAGGTGAGTAATGAACAGTCGTTTAATGAACGCTGCTTCACAATCTCCCCCTCTATCGCTATGAATTTCGCAATCCATAGGCTTAGTTGATTTTCAACTTCTGCTTTTTAGCGCTTATCCGCTTCAACAACTTCATCTTTGCTTTTTTAACAAACAAAGGATTTCATACGTTGTATCATCATCAATGAAGGTCACAACATACTTGTCTCCCCACTCTATTTTGTATAAACTTCAAATCACCCAAGTAGGTGTGACTAAGTTCTAGAGGAGCGGTGCTTCTTTCGCTATTCCCTTGACGGAATTTGGAAAGGTGAATTTGCCTCTTCGCCTACCTCACATTCATTTTGAGGGTTTATGTCGAAAGGAGGCAACAATGTCAACATCGTTAGCTTTTGAATGACTTACTATTTAACGTGTCTTAATCTATGATGGCATAGATGCACGGATTACAAATATATCATTCATTTGGCTATAGACATATTGTACCATTCTTAGTTATTACAGACCTGTTGGACTAGTCTCAAACCAACTTGACCAACAACGTCCCTTAAACCAAGTTAGGAACATGTATCACCTCTTTTTAGAGTGATCCATTCCTTGAAGTCCTATTGAGGACAACCTCTCCAGCCCCTTTGATTTTAGAGGTGGCGTTGCTTCACATGAACAATCTCTTGCCCGTGGTTAGGGCGTAACCGGATCATATGTGATCTCGATACTCTGGCGCCCACTTCAGTTGCTTTGGCAGACTGAGTGTCCAATTTCTTTACTGCCTTTCTTTAGGCCTTCAGATCATTAAGACCTGGAAACTCTGGCCCACCACACTAGGTGTCCATTACTTTTCCTATGAAATGAATTCTGGCCCCACTCCAGTCACCCGGAGGCTTTGTATGACTGAGTATCCAATATCATCATATCAAAGGAATTTTGGCCCACTCCAGTCGCCCGGAGGCTTTGTATGACTGAGTGTCTAATATCATCCTATGAAGGATCTTCTGCCAAATAGTATGACAGGTTCTACGTCTTTAACTTTTAGACTCCTTCCGTTAAGATCGGTGCCCAGATAATTCTTGGCGCTTACTTAAGAGTGGTAACAGTTTTCACACAGTTAGTGGATCTTTCTTCATCGTATGTGCGAACATACTTTACATACTTTAACAATTACACTTAAAAGAACGGATCTTTTTAAGTCGTTTACAATCCAATCTTTAAACGGGAAAGAAGATAAGATTAAACTTCTGATTTTAAAGCGTAAGGAATATAAATTATTTTCATATTCCTCCTTACTTTAATCCATTTTTAATCAGACATCATTTAATCTTTATTCTTGACAAGTAAGAAAAACTACTTATCCCAATTTCGGATTCTGGCTCACTTCAGTCACTTCATCAAACTGAGTGTCCAGTTCCTTCTTACCATTATTCGGATCTTTTGTCTGGGACAGATATAGGCCTTCTGCTGCAAGATAGAATAACATCTTCAGTCTTCTCCTCTTGTCCCAATTGACATCCTCAGGCTCTCGAGAGCGCTTGTTCCCACCAGTCTTGGTAGCGGTGACACTATGAACACGTTCATCATCATCACTCTCTTCTACCAGAAAACCATTTCCATATCCCGATTTGGTCACACAACTGTTGACCGACATCTTTCGAACACTAATAGTAATACTATACAAATATTGTCTTAAGTTGTTGGGTATTTTTGCTCTATGGTACTTTATAAAGCAGTACGGGAAGCATATAACTATTACAAGTATTCGAAAGGATAACCAAAGATTCAATAATTCAACTAGTAATATAAAAATTACAATATAACCACAAAACTAAAATTACAATTTTGTTGAGTCGAGTGTGGCACTCTGTCCTTAAGACAATATTGCCCCGTATGTATCCTTTATACGTCCTGGACAATTTGTCTCCCAAGATAAAACAGCAATGGAACACTTGAGCAAAGGAAACTCAAGAGCTACCGTGAAGAATATTGAGTAACGAAATGATGCCTTGGAAGGTGTAGGAAGAAACTGTTTTGCTTGTGTATTTTTCTGTATTTTCGTGTATCATATATGTTTGTTCTTGGTGCTCAACAATTGTGTAAGGGGGTGTTTATATAGGTGATGGAGGGGCTGAAAAACTGCCTCCATAATAGCCAAATAATGGCCATTATGGAGGTAGTAAAGTCACCAACATAAATGGTGAAAGACCAACGGATTTGGCCATTATAGGAGGAGTAATGCAGCCAAAATAAATGGCTGAATTGAGTGCTTGGCGTTTCTGCTTTTGACTGTCCAAATTTATGGAGTGATTTTCTGAAGAATTCTGGTCCGAACTGTACATCTGAAAGAATTCTGGTCCGAACTGTACATCTGGAACTTCTGGGATCAAAGCGCATTTCCGCAAAGTTCTCTCGCCCAAAAGATAATATCGAAGGCCCACGGCCGTGAACCCGTGAACCGGGCCGGACGGCGAGGCGGCGGCGCTTGGCGTGTGGTCTTTCCTTGAACCGAAGCACATCTAGGTCCTCCCTCCTTTAAACACATGGGATACCCCTTGGGGTCCCAAACCCCAAACCAATTTCGAGTCTTATATACACAACAATTCTTTCTTCCTCTACCGATGAGGGAGAATTGAACACAATACCACACTTTTCATGCTTCAAACACCTTACTTCGTGGACCAATATCTCTTTCATTTCTCAATGAAATTTGACGATTCTTGGCCCTACGGTTATCTACGTACTTAGTAGATCATGCATGTGTGAAGAACCGGATTCTCCAACATACGTAACACTAGTGTTTAAGCCGTTAAAGTTGGTCGGTCGCAACTCCCACCAAAGGCTAATTTCCAACATATTTACATCTAGAAGAGGAGTTTTGGAAACAGAAGGCAGGTATGTAGTGGTTTAAAGATGGGGATAGAAACACAAAAAAAAATTATGCATATGTACAAGGAAGAAGAAGAAGACTACAGTTGAAGAGGATTCAGGATCACAATGGAGATGGGTAGAATCCAATGAATAAATAGCAGAGGAGGCAATAAGGTTCTACAGAGAACAATCCACAAAAGAGGCAGATCCTACTGACTTTGAAATTCTAGATCATCTTCCAAGGCTGATCACTGAGGAGCAGAACTGCAGAATAAGGAGCATGCCAACTGAAGAGGAGGTAAAGAAGATAGTTTTCAGTCTCAAAGGGAAAAGTGCTGGAGGACCAGATGGATTCACTGGGATTTTTTATCAAAAATGTTGGGAGATAATCAAAGAAGACATTATTAATATGGTCAGAGCTTTCTTTTGTGGAGCTAAGTTATCAAGATTCATCACTCATACTAATTTGATTTTATTACCTAAGAAAGATATCATCAATACTTTCTCAGATATGAGACCAATTAGTTTGAGAAACTTTATCAACAAAATCTTCTCAAGATTACTCCATGAGAGACTGGTAAATATACTGCCTAACATTGTGTCACTTAATCAAGTTGGCTTTGTGAAAGAGAGGAGTATAGTGGAGAATGTTCTTCTTACACCGGAAATCATTACAGATATAAGGATGAGAACCAATAATGCAAATGTAGTGATGAAGCTAGATATGGAAAAGGCTTATGACAGGTATCTTGGTTATTTCTGACCAAGGTATTAAGAAAGGTGGGCTTTTCTAAAAGATTGATTCACATGCTATTCAGAATTATTAACAATTGATATTCTGTGTTAATCAATGGGAAACAACATAGATTCTTCCAATCATCAAGAGGGGTAAAGCAATGGGATCATTTATCCCCTACTTTGTTCATCATAGCAGGAGAGGTACTATCAAGGCAACTTAATGCCTTATATGAGAACAGACAATTCAAAAGATTTGGAATGCCTAAATGGAGTCCTAAAATTACTCATCTAGCATATGCTGATGATATGATTATTTTCTCCTCAACAGATTTGTTGTCATTACAATTGATTATGGAGGTGTTGAGAAAGTATGAGAAGACATCAGGTCAGAAAATTAATAGAGAAAAAAGTTTAAGTATATATGCATCAAAATGTCTCAAGAGATGTGAGTATTACAGTGGAGATTGTGACTGGAATAGGAGGAAAGATTTTCCATTTACATATTTAGGATGCCCAATCTATTATAGTAAAAAGAGAAAAGATCCTTTTCAAGAATATTATGTTGAAAATAATCAACAGACTGCAGAGTTGGAAGGGCAAAATGTTATCTTTTGGTAGAAGGGCAATTTTAATTAAGCATGTGCTACAAATTATGCCAATTCACCTTTTGTCTACAGTTAATTCACCTGATTGTGTCATTAACAAATGCATAGGATGTTTGCTCAATTGTTTTGGAGCAATACTATAGGAGAAAATAGTAGACATTGTGCATCATGGCATCACTTATGTCTACCAGTCAAGGAAGGGGGTCTATGTTTCAGATCACTTCATGATGTGTCTCTTACTTTATATTGTAAACTTTGGTGGAATTTTAGAACCAAACCAACTTTATGGAGTGATTTTCTGAAGAATAAATATTGCAAGAAGGAGAATGTTGTTGTGGTGCAATGAAAATATGAATCTCAGAACTGGAAAAAAAATGATACATGCTAGAGATCTTGTTGGTGCGGGGAAGAATATGATGATAAAATTCAGAAGGTAGCTGACATGGTGGAGGAGGGGCTTTGGAATATGGATAAACTATCTCAGAAGAACAAAAGGGAGGACAAGCCATGGTAGATATTGGATACAAAAGGAGAATTCAATGTCACATCAGCATGGAGGTCGAGTTTTAGAAAAAATACTGACAATCGTTCATTTGCACTTTGCTGCGTCGTCTTTCGTTCAACGATTTCATCTTGTCTTGGTTGAAGCTTGTGACTTTCTCTTGCAAATTAGGATTTAGAGTTCCAGTTGCTCGTATCTGGAGAATTGAGTTGATATGGATGGAGAAACATGGAGGCAGAATTGGAATCAGCAGGTTGTCGGCGTCTAGATCCTAGCCGTTGGGGTGGTTTGTACGGAGAGAATATTGCTGGATTATCCTTGTATTTTTTGAAACAGATTATATTTATCATTCAACTTTGACGATATTTTTACCCTTGCATCATTAATTCTCCCAGTCCCAAAGACCCGATTCTTCCTGTTATAAAAAAAAAGATTTTCTTCAAAAATATTTTTCTACAATATTATTCTAAGAAGGTTCTCCAATACTAATTTAACTTTTATAAAAACTATCCTTTTCCTGCTCAAAATGACATCATTGTCCTCTTGCTTCTCCATTCAATAACAATATCTTCATATACTAGAGGTTTTAGCCCGTGCGATGCACGGATCAAACACAAAAAATATAAATTTATTATTATTGAATACCCTCTATTATACATATTATTATTTTTTATATATGAAACTAATGAAGTGTATTCATAAACAAAGGACCGTTTAAGATAAAATAAAAATAAAAAAAGTTTGATACTGCTAAATAAATCCAAAATAGGCAAGGCAGAAGCAGATTTGTTTTCTTTCCTCATATGACACTCTGTAGAATTATCTCCCCTACATAGTACATTTGACTCAATTCTCTCTTACCATTTATTTAGCTGGGCACATGGGAGTATATGAGTTATGAGTAAATTTATATATTATATTATATAAAGTAAAAAATAAAATAATTAATACATAAATAATTAAACTTTGAATAACTACAAGTGTAATTAATCTCTACATTAATAGCATAACTTTAACCAGCAATCAAAGCAATCAAACCCCACCAGCAATCAAACGGCACCTTACAGCAATCAAACCCCACCTTATTATTATAATTATTATTATATTTTAAAAATAAAAACGGTGATAAATTTGATAGAAACCATCCTTTTCCTATTCAAAATGACACTATTACCCTTTCCCTTCCAGATCTTCATATATGATGTAAATCAAACCCAAAAAACATACACCCAAAACAAAAAAATAGCCAAAATCTTCAAATCCATTCAAGAAAGAGAAATGTGGTGCAACTCCCATGGCTTAATAATAATGCCTAGAAGCGACCTTCGCTTCCCCCTTTTCCCCACCCACCCACACTCAATTTCCCCTTATCCCCATATATATTTCCCTAAATACCCCTCAAATCACCAAATTTTACGAACCAAATTCACTTCACTCAAACCTAAATCAAACTTAAACGACGTTGTTTCATATACCGACCCGAATAACACCACCTTTTACGAACTTCTAGGTATACCGGAAACCGGGTCGTTATTAGAAATTAAACAAGCGTACAAGCAACTAGCAAGAAAGTACCACCCGGATGTATCACCACCGGATCGGGTCGAAGAGTATACCGAGAGGTTTATTCGGGTTCAAGAAGCGTATGAAACGTTATCGGATCCTAGAATGAGAGCTATGTATGATAGAGATATGGCTAAAGGAATTCACTTTGCTTTCATTGCTCGTAGGCGTTATCAAAATGACGAGGTATATATTTTCGTTCCCAATTTATATGATGTAGTTTGACTGTGCACGAAGTTTAAGAAATAAAGTAAGACTTTTGAATCATGTGGTCTAAAACAGGTTAAAGATATTTGTATATTTATAGATCATCTCGTTGAAGTGAGCCTTGGAGTAACGAGTAAAGTTACTGCCATGTGATCATGAGGTTATGAGTTCAAGCAGTCGAAACAACCCCTTGCAGAAATGCAAGGTGTTTGTGTAAATAGATCCTTGTTGTCCAGCCCTTCCCCGGATGCCGCGCATAGCCGGAGCTTAGTGCACCGGCTACCCTTTATAGATTATCTCATTAAGCGTAAAAGGTAAAATTTAAAGTTAAATTATTGACAAATAAGGAAATGTGTCATTCTTTTTGGGACCGACTAAAAATGAAAGTGTGTCATATAAATTGGGACATAAGGATTATGTCTATTGGGAGAAAATATTTAGGCCATGTAGCCCATATTTTGAGTTTGTTACCATGTTTAGCCCATTTGAGAGTAAGTTTTTGGGAATATTTCTATGTCTATTGGGAGAAAATATCTGCGCCACGTAGCCCATATTTTGAGTTTGTCCAGATTTATCCCATTTGAGACTAATTTTTTTTGGAATATTACTATGTCTATTGGGAGAAAATATTTAGGCCATGTAGCCCATATTTTGAGTTTGTTACTCGATTTAGCTTATATTTGTGTATAAACACCTTTTATATACTAGTTATACACTTTTATACAAGGTTGATACGTGATGTATAATGCTTTCCCTCCAGGTATATAATGTTGTACAATATTGTATATTGGGTTACGTGGTGTAATTTTTTTTTTATGTTGGGTTGTATAATTTTGATAATTTTCCGGGGTTAATTTTGTGCCTTTTATGAGTTATTCAGGAATTTGTTTATTATTATTTTTTTGAAAATGCATGAAAATTGTCCTGTAGTTTCTTGTTCTTTGATTTCTGTTGTTGTTTACTGCCTTGTGTTCTCTGCTTGACATATTGTTTTGTTGTAGCTATTGCTCGTACCTTACTATTAGTTGTAGTATTTCTCCTGTAGTTTCTTGTCCTTCGATTCCTGTTATTATTTACTGTCTCTTGTTCTACGCTCTTCTTTCCTATTTAACCTGCTCTGGTATTGCTTTATTCTGAGCCGAGTGTCTATCAAAAACAACTTTTCTACCTCCTGAGGTAGAGGTAAAGTCTGCGTACATTCTACCCTCCCCCGACCCCACTTGTGGTATTTCACTGGTATGATGTTGTTGTTGTTATGTTTTAGTTGGCGTTTGGACATAAAAAAATGTGAAAATTGAAGGGAAAAAAGTAGTATTTGGAAAAAAGTTGGAAAAAATGGTATTTGAAAAATTAGAGTTGCTTTTGGACATGAATACAACTTGGAAGAATGTTGAATTTTTGTGAGTGATTTGGAGTGAAAAATGTGAAAACTTGTATTTGGAGTTTTTCGAATTCGTGAAAATTGTAACAATTAATACAATTTCGGAAAAAAGTGAAAATTATCCATGACCAATCATGCCATAGTTTGTGTAATTCTAGGGTTTCATTTATAATTTTGTCAGGTTAGGCATGATTGGGGTATTGTATGCTGAAAAATAATTGCTGATTGGTGAAAGGATTAAGGATTATTTTGCACATAAAGGTCAATTGAAAAAAAACCTTTTGATTGGAGTAGCATAGTATCTTTTTTATGGTTATGCCGGCAATGACAGGTGGATCTGGTAATTTGTCTGTTCCGATTCTGATAGGTGCGCCTGACATGGCATTTCCACAATTAAATAATATTTCATTCTGGTTGTTGCCTCCAAGTCTCTTGCTCCTATTAAGCTCAGCCTTAGTAGAAGTGGTAGAGTATGCTAACATGAAGATTCATCAGTTTGCATACTGTTTTTGTTATATTTGTTCTTTCTTTTTTAATAGTGATATCCGGGCAATTCGCATGCACCTCGACTGATCATACATGTGTGTCCTACCTCTGACCAGCACAGACACTAGGTGACTCTCTCCACCAAGGCTTGGGCAGATGAGAACAACTGGTGTCGTCTTACGGGGATTCATACCTTGGTTACCAGGGTCATGACACTTATTCACATCATAAAGGCTAATATGCTGAAGATAAGAATTTGCCTACATGTTTCAAGAAAGTAGAATCTTAGTATATTTGGCTAACTGTTCTGTTAAAAAAAAAAAAATGTAAAGATTAGTGGAATAACTTTTGGGAAGTAGCCTGGAACTCTTGTCTTTCAATTGTCATATCTAGATGCCTGAGGCATCGTAAGTCCTAAAATGATCGTGGTTGGGGTCAACTTCAGTGGCTTCTCCATTTGGTTAGATGAGTGCATGGTACAACAGAAAAGAAACGTTATTGAGGCATCCAAAACAATTTAGCATTAGGCAGGGAATTACATGCATCTAACTGGTAATGACAGAACTGTTGGAAAGTAGGAACAGATGGTTTAGTTATTGGTCTTTCTCATATTTACTTAGGTGTTCGATGGTGGTGTTTTCTTTCACTGTTGACACTTATAATCTTTGCCTTTTCCCATGTCTTTTCCATTTGATGGACTTGATGAATGTTATCAAGAGACTTCAATATTCAATGTTCTTTGCTCAGATTCCATTTTTTAAATGATCAAGTTATTCGACCTTTGCATACCCTGCTTCTGCCTTGTATCTAGACCACTTTCAATTCTCATTTATCTCATCAAAACTTGTCATTCTTATGTGCATCACATGAACATTAGTTTCTCTGCTACTGCTTGGGAGTAGTAGGCTAATTTTTAAAATAGAGAATCACTCCATTTCTTTCACATTCATGTAAATGGTTTCTCTTTGTTTGTATGATTTAATAACACGGCTTTTGTTCTTGATTTCTTGTTATCCTCTTGCTAATTTGGGTTTTTTCCTTGTGCATTTAGTCCATGGAGGAGAAAGGTGAGTGGAAAAATCGTTGGCAGTCTCAGCTATCAGAGCTAAAGAGAAAAAGCATGCACAAGGACAACGGTATGTCTTGGGGAGCACGGATGCGCAGGCAAAGGAACAAAGCATCATCTTAATCGATAATAATTAATACATTTTATATTATTTTGTATATATGGGAAATTTTTCTCTCGTTTTGTTTTAGTGCTCCGCTAGTACTAACCATATATGAATCACACCTAATAGGCAAGTGGATATTGTATATAGTGTAATGTAAATCAAGAATCCATTTCCAGTAATATACTCCTGCTTCTGGTACCATATTACCTTCAGAAAAGGCAGTGTCAAGTTTTGGTGGCTTTCATTGCTGTTGGCTATATGCCTATATCATTTGCCAGAAAAGAGAGTGAAACTGCCTACTAATTCTGTCAAAATTGGGTGAAATCACATGTTGTGAAAGGTCCTACTGACTGAACCTTTTTTTTGTTTTGCTTCTCCATGCTCCTGTCTTTCTCCAAACAGCTCCACCCCCCCCCCCCCCCACCTACACAACAAAGTAAAAGGAAAAGTCTGAACAAAGAGAGAAAACACAGAGGTGGAGTGACCTTTTGATAAGGCCTATTATATGACACTGCCCAAAAAATTAATTTCATTTTATGTGAATAATATTTGTTTTTAAGAAAGACATGTGCATATACACTATGTTAAGAGCACATATAAGCTGCGTATCCTTATTATGATGAATCCATCTAAAGGGCTTGTGAATTGTGGTGTATGTTGATGGCGGAACAATCAAAGGTAGAGTGATTTAGTGGTCAATGAAGTAGTTCAAGAACAATGAGTCCAGGTTCAAATTTGTTCATGTCTTTGTGGGGATAGAGTTATCCGGTACCTACGTTGGTGATAGACAACAAGTAACTTGTGAAATTAAATCGAGATGCATGCAAGTTGATCCGGACACCACGATGATTAAAAAAAAAAGGGTAACAATAGCTTTTCTTTTTTAGATGATGAAAATGGGAGTAAGCAAGATGTCAATTCATGAAGTCAATTTTGGGTCATCTTCATTATCATCTTGTATTACTCAATCTGGTGTTTAGCAGAGTTAGACAAAGTATTCCGTAAATAAAGACCACAATTACAGAATGTGGCGCTTGGGCCATTCAACCCTCTCATTTACCCAAGAAAGAGACACCCCACAATTTGCTTTTGAGTAATTGGTTTGTTCCCCAAAGAGAACCAAAAATATGTTGCTTTCTGCAATTTGTCCTGTGATATTTTTTTCTAGTTGATCAATGGAGAACTGTACACTTGTTGTCTAGCGAGCCTAAGGACTGAGAATTTTCTTTCAAATCTTGCTCATATTTTTTCTTTATATTTTCAGCCAATCTTTTTGGAATGTGTCGAAGACACTATTTATTCGACATGTTATGACGGGACCTGTCTTATTCTCAAAGTTTGAAATGTGTCGAAGACACTATTTATTCGACACTATTCTTAATGATATTTTGATGTAGGCGTACTCCCATAAAATTCAACAAGAGGAGAAAATCTAATAGTTTTTTTATTAATATGACTCGAATTGAGCCTAATATATTTCTCGTCTCGTAAGGAGGGCAAATCCATCAATTTTGACTTTCAGTACATTTCTCGTGGGGCAAGCTCAATTCCTTAACTTTGTAAAAGCTCAATAAAGTATGACATTTCATCAAGTGAATGGAAGGAAAAAATATCTTTAAATAATAAGTGGCTTTCTCTTTTAGAATACTGTACACAATATTTTTTAATAAGAAATAGTATGGATCGTGTAAGAGTGTACTAATCTAAATTCTACCATAATTAGACAACACAAAATATGGTAAATACTGCCTATGTACACGTGCTAATACACCCCCTCAGTCTGAGCGGGAGGAGGCCGGAAGCTTAGACTGGATCTGAAGTCAAGGAAGAGATGTCTAGGGAGGCCTTTTGTGAATATATCCGCATACTGATAAGAGGAAGGCACATGTAATACTTTGATATGACCGAGAGCAACCTTCTCACGAACAAAGTGTATGTCTATCTCAATATGTTTGGTTCGCTGATGTTGAACCAGATTATGAGATAGATAGATGACGGATAAGTTATCACAATAAACCAAAGACGCCTTACGCAACAGACACTGAAGCTCCAAAAGAAGGTTTCAGAGCCAACAAATCTCAGTAACAACATTAACAACACCTATGTACTCTACTTTTGCACTCGAACAGGATAATATGACTTGTTTCTTAGCAGACCAAGAAATGAGATTATCCCCCAAGAACACACAATAGCCTGAGGTGGATCATCGCATGTCTGGACAGCCTGACCTATCAACATCTGTATATGACAACAATCTAGTCGGTGCTGAGGGATAGAAATGTAATCCATAATCAAGTGTTCCATTAACGTATCGAATGATACGTTTAAGGGTAGTAAAATGAGGCTCCCTGGGGCATGCATGAATAAGCATATCTGCTGAACATGATAAGCAATATCAGACCTGGTGAAAGTAAGGTATTGTAGGGAACCTGCAAGACTTCGGTAGAAAGTGGGATCTGACACTGAATCACCACCAAAGCACTGAGCTTTGATTTAGAGTCAACTGGAGTAGACATGATCTTGCAATTTGTCATTTTAGCCCTATACACAATCTCCTATGCATACTTACGTTGACAAAGAAACACAGTGTCTGCGGATCTAGTCACTGAAATCCCCAAAAAATAGATCAACTTCCCCAAGTCAGTCATAGCAAATTTTGTTTTAAGCAGTGCAATGATCTCATTTTTCAACAACTCAGATGAGGCAGTGAGCACAATATCATCCACATACAATAATAAATATGCAATGCTACTACATCTATAAAAAATAAATAAAGAATTATCACACTTGCTGCATACAACTGCAAAATATACAGTGCAAAGCGATCATACCACGCTTGAGGGGCCTGTTTCAAGCCATAACGTGACTTACGGAGACGACATACATACTGAGGGGCTGCAGGATGGACAAAGTCAGGCGGCTGGTGCATATAAACAGTTTTTTTCAAATCCCGGTGTAGAAAAACATTTTTCACATCAAGCTGATGAATCGACCAATGCTTACCCATAGTAATGCTCAGAAATATGCGAATAGTAGTCGGTTTGACAACCGAACTTAATGTCTCACGACAATCAATACCCTCCTGCTGATTAGTGACATTAGCCACAAGTTTCACCTTATACCTCTCGAGCTCACCACTGTCTCTGTATTTGTGATAAAAAAGTCACATGCGTCGGATCACATTCACCCCCTCCGGTCTAGGAACCAAATCTCAAGTGTGCTATTTCGTTAAAACATTAAATTCTTCACACATGGTCGCATTTCAATTAGGGTCTAATTTGACTAATTTTGGGTTTTTGGGATTTGGTGAAATGGTTTAGGTGGACAGGTTAAACTGGACTTTGGTTTTGAAAATCCCGTGTTGAGCACGGATTTCCATGCAGTGAGTAGGGGCAGGGGTACTGTTGGTATTTGGGTAAGGGGTTGGATTCTGGTTACTGTTCGACGGGATTGGTGGGTAACTGGGTTCGACGGGGTGGGATGTCGGTAATGGGGATTCTGGGTGTGACATTGGGTGTAGTGGTGGTGGCGATTGGGGTAGGTCGACGCCATTTGGGTTGTGAATGGTGGGGTACGACGTCGGTGGTAGGGCGGGCGGGGCGGGGCTGGGAGTATGGTTTGGTGATGTGAGTATGACGGTCTGGGGTGGGTATGTCCTAGGGTTCCGATGACAGCTGGGGAGGCGACAGGGTCATTCTGGCTAACTGGAGGAGTAGCGGTCGGTGACACAGCGAGTGGTGGTTGATTCAGTCGGCTCGGAGGAGAGATGGTGACAGGGGGATGCCTGGTAGCTGTTCTGGCAGTCGGCGAGACTAGATGGTAAGTCGACCGAATTCTAATGGTAGCAGATGGTGACTGGACAATGGGGGTGGTGGTGGTGGTGGTGAACTGACGCAGTTCATGAAGTATGACGGGGGATGTGTCGGACTCGTCTAGAAAGCTATAGTCCGTGTTTTGGAATTTTTGAATATTTGCAAAAGGAAAAATCATCTCATCAAACGTAACGTGATGAGAGACGTGAATTTGCCGAGTGGACATGTCATAGCACAAATAGCCCCTATGATTAGACGGGAAACCTACGAAGACACATGGAGTGGTTCGGGATGCTAATTTATGAGGGGCGGTGGACGCAAGGTTTGGGTAACACAGGCAACCAAAAATACGAAGGTGATCATGGAAGAGAATCGACGGTATAAAATTTCGGTTGGGGTCATATTATGAAGAGTACTAGTAGGTAAAATATTAAGGACGTATTCTACCATTTTGACTGCATAAACCCAAAAGGATGAAGGGAGAGAGGCATGAAACAGGAAAGTACGAACCATGTTATTTATGGTGTAAATGATTCGTTCTATTTTGTCATTCTGAGGGGAGGTGTGGGGACACGAAAATCGAAAAACCTTGCCATTATTTTTACAAAATTTGTGAAATGTGGAATTATTAAACTCACGACCATTATCACATTGAAAAGATTTAATGGCTTTTTCAAATTGCGTTTTGATAAAAGTGCGAAATTCCAAAAAATTGGCAAAAACTTCCGACTTGAACTTTAGTGGGTAGATCCAAATAAAGTGAGAGTAATCATCTAATAGGACTAGATAATATTTATGACCCAGAGAGATAGTAATGGGAGACGTCCACAAATCAGCATGAACAATATAAAAATGAGCAAACTTAATACTAAGAGATGATTTAAACGGAAGGCGAACATGTTTGCCTAATTGACAAGAAACACAATTTTGGACAAGTTTTCCATTATTACAATGAATAAAATTATTGCTTCTAAGAAAATAAAAAATAGGGTCTCCTGGGTGTCCAAGCCTATTACCAACAGTGATTTATTGAGGATACTTTAAACGAAATAGTTCTGAAAAATTACCTGCAGACCAGGTGAGGTGAGATGTGGCCCCCGTATCCATGTAACAATTTTCATCGGACTGTTGCATATTTAGGGAGCTGAAGGCCTGGCCCAAATCAGTGGGGACCATCCCACTGGAACCTGCTGCTGCAACGTGAAGTGTGCCTATTGCTGGCCTGGTCCAGGTGCGAAAAAGGGCATCTGCCTTGGATCTGGTCTGGGGTCCAACAGACCCATAGAAGGGTAAGGCTACTGGGCCAGTGAAGCTGGTAGCTGGAACGCAGCCCAGCTCGGGTTGATGGGCCACTGGCATGTGGCGACCCACTAACCAAAAGTAGGGGCATGTTGTTGGCCCTTTCCCCCGCGGCCACGAAAATTCATCCGCAAGAAAAGAAGAAGATGATTATTCCCTAGATACCGTCATTGCTTCTTCTCCGGGAAAAGAAGTTCATGACCTTCCATTGTTTCTGTCGTGGCCGCATTTGCCACCGCGGCTAGCTGTCCGGGGGTGGCGGCTAGTTGGTGGTGGTGTTATGTTGCGACGTGTTTTCAAATGCTAACGTCTTTTGGTTGTGTTCGTCCTATTTGGCATATTTGGTTTCCTCTAAAAGTAATTGGGAGCGTGCCTTGTTTAAACTCGGTAGTGGATCGGCTTGTTGAATCATGATTGCGAGAGTATCAAATTCATATTTCGGTAAACCCGCAACTAGTTGTAGGACCATCTTAGTGTCGGAAATGGGCGTCCCCACGTTGGATAATTGGTCTGCAACTAATTTCAATTGTCTGCAATATTCGGACATGTTGGGGAAAAAATCGAGACGTGTATTATTGAATTGTTCCTCCGAATACATTACTCAAGTATTTTTGTTGGCGTGAAAATTTTCTTCCAATCGAATCCATAATTCATGAGCCATGGCACTTGTTTTCATGATCGTATGGAGGAGGTCTTTAGATATGGTTCCATAGATCCACTGTTTGACAATAGCGTCAAGGTGACGCCATGTCGAGTCTGCAATTTCTAGGGGGCAAGTGATAGAGTCGTCGATATGATCAAGTACGTTGTACGCACAAACGTGGATATGGAAGAGTTCAACCCGCGAAAAGTATTGACCGTGTTCCTGATCAAGAATTAATGGGATGAAATTCTTGATATTTGAGACGGTGAAATCATGATGGAAAGGGGATGTAGATGAGGGAGGGGGAGGGGGGTGGCAGATGGGTGAGTAACGCGTAAGAACCTGCCCATGGGAGGGAAACAACAGCTGGAAACGGTTGCTAATACCCCGTAGGCTAAGGAGCAAAATGAGGAATCCGCCCGGGGGGGGGGGGGGACTTATCCACGGCGGTTGTGGAGGATGCGGAAGCATTAGGAGATGTGGGAGAAGACATGGTGGCTCAACGAAACACAGAAACCCGTGAAAGAAAAAAATTCAGCCGAGGGGGGGTTCCGGCGACGATAAGTGGGGAAATTATTTTAGGGTTTAGGTTTTGGCTCTTGATACCATGTAATAATGTATTAAACTCCCTTCGGAACCCTTTCTCATTAATACAAAATATATATAGGTGTACAATATTGAATCATTCTATAATAAAGATCCCAATTCTACCATAATTATACAATACAAAATATGGTAAATATTTTCTATGTACATGTGCTAATAGATCGAACTTACATCTATTGTGTAAGAGATTGATCAAATAATTTAAGAGAAATTGCAAATTTTCAATCATAAGATAGATAAGATTAGGAAATTAAAGGAGGAAAATTCTCTTGCAATGACTTTGTCTTCCAATGTGATCTTTTCTTCACTTTTTTATTCACACTCCACTACCTTAATATAGTCGACTTCCAAATACTTTTTAAAAATTATAATTACTGGTTTTTCTAAATACAAAATTTGTACACAAAATGTATGAGTAATCCTCAGGACATAAATCGCAGCCAATAGAATATTCCAGAAGTCTCAATTAGGAAAGTGATTTAAGGTTAGGAATTTCCATGGTGTTAAAATACGAAGGTCTATTATAGAGTAACACTAATGCATCTATGGTGCTTGAGATTTCTAAAAAATGATCTCAACTTTAAGAAGTCCGATAGACAAAACTTGTGTTGTCACCACGCATAAATTTTAGTTGTAACCAGGGCGGCTCAATCATATTTATGATCTAAAGCAAAATTTCAATAAGAGGTCTTATATTTTTTATTAAAAATATATCATATTTAATTTTATTTGTCCATCTTCTATTAATATATCTCTCAAATTTGTATCTATATTAGTCCATTAACAAAGATCATATATGTTCTTAGGAATGCAATTATTCAATTCATTTAGAATGTCTTGATTTTCTTGAGGATATGTATGATTTCTCACAAACTACTTCTTCTTTTTGTATTTTATTATCGTCTAACTCAACTATATCTGTGATTTGTCCATCTACAATAAATTCTCCCATATTTTCCTATTCTAAACTTTTATTGTTTATTAAAAAATTATCAAGGGCTCTTTTGGGGGATTGCATTTAAAAGTTCAATATTTTTTAATTTTGAATATCCAGATTTATACTTTTTAGTTGACATATTAAAATTCTAAGAAATAATTAAAAAGACAATATATAGTATAAGGAAAAAATAATAAAATCTAAATACAGAATATTAAATATAAAAACAATCAAACCTGGCTTGGCATATAGAAATTTGCTACATTATTTTCACTGCTTGAGTATTTTTGATGCAGCTCTATGACTTGAGAAAAAATAAAGATTTAACACTTAACGTTTATGCAATGAAAATCAAGATTTGGAAAAGGCCAAAGTGAAACTTGAAATGTAAAAGTAAAAGTGAAGTACAAGTAGGAAGAAAGAGTAATAAAGAAAAAAAAATGTGAGCCCTGTAATAATGATGATTATGTATAAATGAGGAACGAAGGCTCTTCAAACGCAAGTGTTGGAAAGAGATTCTCCAAAATATAATTTAACTTCCTAATTCATCTCAAATGGTCTCATTTTTCTTTTAAAATTATACTTTTAAATTTATTTTAAAAATAATAATATATACCTAGTCTAAATAGGGATGTCAGTGGGCGGATAAATGCGGGTACCGCACTGCACCCGCTCCAGTTGGGTCAGGTATGGGGATGATTTGGTGGGTGGTGGGGCGGGTATGGGTATCAAAAGTGCTACCAGCCATGGGTAGTGGGACGGGGATGAATTTCATATAAGACCTGCATCGTACCCGCACCGCATCCGCTACCCACACCGTACCCGCACCGCCTAAAATCATCAAGTCATCATCAAAGATAAGGTGAGTCAATTTTGAGAGTTTACACATAGGATGGAAATAAAAATCAGATAGTTCACTCATTTCTTGTAGAGTTCTAGAAAGATATTCCATCACCAACACAAACAATAGTGGTTATATGGGATCTCCATGCCTAAACAAATCATGACATATCAAGACATTATGAACCAATGATTTTCCAGCTACAAAAGTTTCTTGATTCTCAGCCACAACAGTAGGAATGATGTTCTTTAATCTCATTCAAATTAATTTAGAAATGCATTTATATAGGACATTGCAGCAAGATATGAGCCTATATTAACTAACATATTGGGGGGCCGCCACTTTGGGGATCAGAGATATAATGGTAGAATTTACTTGTCTTAGTAATTTACCATTTTCAAAGAACTCCAGCACAACACTTGTCACCTCCTGCCCAATAATACTCCAAGCATCTCTAGTGGGGCGAGTAAATGTGGGTACCGCCCCGCACCCGCTTCAATTGGGTCGGGTATGGGTATCAAAAGTGCTACCTGCCATGAGTGGTGGGGCGTGTGTGGGGGTGGGTTTTAGGTGGCAGGTACGGGTATGGGGTACCCTTCCCCCGTCCCCGTCCCGTCTCGTTGACATCCCTAGGCCTAAAGCAGTTTCGGACATTTCAATAAATTATAGAGATGGAAGATAACATAATGTGTTACCTATTGGACATGATTTTTCAGTTGTGTTGACTGACTTATATTTTAAACAATTAATCATAATCAAATTAATTGTATTTTTCAATAATAATTTAACCAATATACATCTTTAGTTAAAAACGTGCAGAGAATTATTTTGTGGATTATAAGAATGTCTCTTTATAAAGTAGAGGAAAAAATTGTAAACAATTGAACAATACATGTACTTCTCTAATATATCACAATTTATGACCAATTTAACACCATGAATAGAACGAATGGTACCAAATTTTGCTCGTTCATCATACATTGTGAATAATTGAGTAATACGTGCAATTTTTATCTATGAGGCAGAATTTGTAGCCAATTGAGCAGGCTCACTATATCTGGCTTATCAAAATGTCATACTCCTATCATATTGACAAAACTAAGACGCAAAAAATTCTTGACATCAAATATTCTTAAGCGGATGTCATCTTTTAAAACAAAAAATTATGGGTGTCATTCTTGTAGATCACTCAATTACGCCATCAAATTACTAGTAATTTCACATTTTCTTAAAAAAAATAGAGAGTGAATACTCCTCAATATTTTAATTTCTATTGATCAAGTAATTATTTGTAAAAAGTTTTACAGGATATCCTACTTAGATATTGCTATTATTTGTACTCATTTTTTAAAAAATATCACGTCTCTCCACTTTAAAATAACTTCACACAAAAATGACTGAAGTTCAGGTAAAATTGGCTGAAGAAGTTCATACAAAAATGATTTAACTTCGGCCATATATGTCTAAACTTCAGCCAGGGGCGGAGCTAGCCCTTCGAGCGTGGATTTGGCCGAACCCAGTAACATTAGTCCAAATAATTTATTTGAATTAATTTTTTTGTCAAATATATACGAATTATTAATTTAAAATTCAATAACTTTAAAGAATTAGAACCCCGAATCCACAAGCTTCAAATCCTGACTTCGCCTCTGACTTCAGCCGTATGTTACTTCAAACATTTTGTTTCTGAAGTTTTTGTGAAGTGAATAAACTTTTAATATTTTACACCCTGTGATTATGGCTTACAGATTGTATGTGCACTTCTGCTTAATTACTTGACAAGACAATCAATCTACATTATATATACTTACACACTATTACAACCGAATCTAAGGATAGCATCCATAGAAGCCATTGAACACCAATGATGAAGCTTTGAAAGCTTCTAGAACGCATATGACAAGATCCAATACAGATGAACTTCAAGACAAGCTCATTGAGTTTCATTTTAAAATTACACTTTTCTTGTATATGAATAAGAGTCCAAGCCATGAAAGATTTATTGTGTGGCCCAAATTGAAGTCCACAAGACAAATTTTAGAGGCCAAAAATTCTGCACTTAAAATTCCAGAAATTTCAAAGTCAACAATGATGGGTTCAATTGGGCTCCTAGAAAGCTTTAAAAAGGGGGAAATTCGCGCAGAGAGATAACCAAAATCAGCCTATAAAGAAATCCTTTCTTCCTGCCTAAGTTTGAAGTTTTTTCGAGTCAAAATTGAAAGAAATAATTCATTGATTATTTTCATTAATGAATAGGGTATATATACAATTTACAATCTCTAAATATGAAAAAATCATATTCTCACTATACATCTAATATCATAATTGTATTTGTACAAGAATTCGACAACTATGGTAAGTTTGTACACTAATTTGATTACAACAATAAACCCATTGTTTCCGTGATATACAATGTTGTGTATATCACGGGTTCTGTCACACCCCCGCAGTCATAGCGGACGGTTGTCGTACGCTGAGACTGTCCCTAAAATTTTCAAATAGAACCGAGGGAAGACCCTTAGTAAATAAGTCAGCAATTTGGTACCTGAAAAGGACATGCAAGACGCGTACTTGTCCACGAGCTACCTTTTTGTGAACAAAATGAATATCCATTTCGATATGTTTAGTGCGATGATGTTGGACCGGATTCCCCGTAAGATAGACTGCACTAACATTATCACAGTAGACCAAGGTAGCTTTCTGAATAGGAAAGTGAAGTTATAATAGAAGATTACGCAGCCAACATGATTCAGACACCACATTGGCTACCCCTCGATACTCGGCCTCTACACTGGATAGTGATAATGTAGCCTGACGTTTTGCAGACCAAGAGACCAAGTTATCACCAAGAAACATACAATAACTAGATGTCGAGCGTTTGGTATCAGGACAGCCACCCCAATCAGCATCTGTATAAGACACGAGAGTAGAGACGGGGGATGGATATAAATGCAATCTATAATCAAGTATGCCCTGTATGTATCGTATAATGCATTTAAGCACATGCATGTGCTCAATCTGTGGATCATGCATAAATAAACACAACTGTTGAACTGCATAAGTAATATCGGGCCTTGTAAAAGTAAGTTACTAAAGTACCCCCGCAAGACTGCGATAGTGGGTGAGATCCTCGTATGGTGTGCTAGACGTAGCACTCAGCTACGGTTTGGTATCAACCAGAGTAGAAGTAGACTTACAAGATGACATACCAGCTCTCTCAATGATCTCAGTCGCATACTTCTTCTGTGACAAAAATAAACCACCTGCATGACGAGTGACAGTTATACCCAAGAAATAACTCAAGGGCCCCAAGTCTTTCATAGAAAATTCTGAACTGAGTAGTGGCATGATATACTTGCGCAAATTATCAGACGAGGCAATCAATATAATATCATTCACATACAATAAAATGTATGTCAGAGAAGAACCACGACGATATATGAACAGAGAATGATCAGACATGATGTGAAAAAACCCAATAGTAGATACATAATCTGCAAACCTTTTATACCAAGTCCGGGGGACCTGCTTAAGCCCATATAAGGACTTCTGCAGTAAACAGACATGATAAGGATAGTTGGGGTCTCTAAAACTCAAGGGCTGATGTATGTATACTGTCTCCTTAAGATCACCGTGCAAGAAAGCATTATTTATATCTAACTGATGAATGGGTCATGCTTTTGAGAGAGCCAAACTGAGAACAGTGTGAATGGTAGCCGGTTTGACCACCGGACTAAACGTCTCACCACAATACATGCCAACCTGATGAGTTTTACCATCACCTACAAGACGAGCCTTATTCCTTTCAAAAGAACCATCAGAATTTTCTTTATGAGTAAAAATCCACATAGACCGAATAATATTAACACCAGATGGACGGGGTACTAACTCCCACGTCTTATTTTCAATAAGAGCATTATATTCGTCGTTCATAGCCAATTTCCAATTCGGGTCATGTAGGGCCGACACAGGGTTACGTGGTAGTGGGGATTTAGGGATATTAGAATTGAGATTAAAATGTCATTTTGGTTTAAAAATACCCCGTTGACTACGAGTAACGAGCCCTTGACTTGAGATAGAATTGGGTGTATTACAGTCAATGTGTGGGGTGGTGACGGACCGGCCAACAGGTAGTGGGCCTGCTGGCCCAATAACTGAACCCGGGATCGAGGCATCGCTGAACTGAGCTGGGATTGTGAAACAGTACCGAGATCGGTATTGGGCCGTGATTCTGGCCCACTGGACAGATTGTTAGGACCTGCGGACACGGTATTTTGTGGGCTAGTAGGCATTGGGCCTGCTGGCGTATTTCAGTCACGTGATAAGTCGGATAAATGGTGGATAATATAAGGTGAGACATCATCATCCAAAAAGTTGTACGAACTAGGCACGGAACTACACAGTTTAGCAAACGAAAATTGTGTTTCATAAAAAATAACATGGCGACTAATTATGATTTTATTAGAGGATAAATCAAAATACTTGTAACCACAATGATTAGATGGGTAACCCAAAAACACAGAAGGAGTAGAACATGCTTGAAGTTTGTTAATTGTAGTGGATGAAAAAAGAGGATAGCATAAACACTCAAATACCCTAAGATGAGAATATGTCAGATCTTTATTGTAAAGAAGTTTAAGTGAGTAATTATATGTTAGGTTTTTGTGAGGAAGTATGTTAAGGAGGTAAGTAGTCATTTGTAGGGCATGATGCCAAAAAGAAGGGGGTACGAAAGCATGGGCTAATAAAGTTCGGACAATATTATTAATGGTATGAATTTTTCGTTCGGTTTTCCCATTTTCTGAGGACGTATAAGGACAAGAAAAATGAAAGACTATGCCATTAGCATCACAAAATTTCAGAAACAACCCATTATCATATTCTTTTCCATTATCACATTGAATATTTTTAATTTTTCGTTCGAATTGTGTACGGATGAATGCTCAATATTGTAAGAATGTGGAAAAATTTTGAGATTTTTTCGCTAAAGGAAAGGTCCACAAAAAATTAGATTAATCATCCAAAAATAGAATATAATAATGATGGTCCAAAGAACTTAGAACGGTAGATGTCCATAAATCACTATGAATAATGTCAAAAGGCATCAAAGTACGAGAAGTAGAAGCTACAAATGGTAATCTAACATGTTTTCCTAACGGACAAGAAGGACAAAGTGGAGTACTACGCGTACCTTTACAAGAAATAAAATTATTTTTATGTAAAGAAGAAATAACAGACGACCCCGGATGACCCAAACATGCATGCCACAAGGAAGGAGCAAGGGCAACAAAGGTAGATGGTATGGCTTGACTCGTGAAAGTGGTGGAGGTTGTGAGTGGATAAAGTTATATCCTACTATTGCATCGCATTAGAGGTATCCCCGTCTTGAAATCCTTCACAGAAAACCCAAATGGATCAAAATTAACGAAAACCCAATTATCAGTGGTGAATTTTCTGACAGACACCAAATTTTAAATTAGGTTAGGGCCATGAAAAGTATTTTTCAAAACTAGAGGTGGATGTGGGGAGACAAAGTTGTATGTCCATAACCTCGAATTTGAATTATGTTGTCATTACCAACAATAATACCACGATTGTTGCTTAAATTAAAATAAGACGAGAGAGTATCTTGATCGGACGACATATGAGAAGTGGAGTCGGTGTCCATGTACCAATTCGCGTCTGGAGGAGTTAATCCAAGTGTATGCACTGTTGCTGCAATATCTATAGGTGTCGCGATCTGTTTTGGGCCCGCAGCAGGAAAAGCCTACGGAGGTGAGGTCCAAGCAGGCCTTCCTGCGGCCCCAGCCCAGAAGAGTACATTCCGCCACTGTTTGGACCCGAGAAGCTGGGCCTGGACTGTTGTTGAAACTGGGCCCAGTTACCCGGATATGGAATGGGCGAGAAATAGAGGTTATTGTGCCAATGGCAACTGGCCCAGCTCCACGGCCAAGGAGCCCACGACTGGGACCAGTTAGCTTGTGGCCCACTGCCCCGAGGCCCACTACTGCTTCCACCACTGTTCCGTCCGCTGTCGTTTCCACTGCGATTGCCACCGCGGTTTTTGCCATTATGTTTACTATTTTGCCCTTTTTTGCCGCCATCGTTACTGCGGTTTTGGCTTGAATTTTCAGATAATGAGTGAGGGTCGTCTGACGTTGTCACCATCACGACGGAATTTGCTCTGGTAGCCGCCTTTTTAGCCAAGCCGGCCTCTCTAACGTGAGCATGGAGCGGGCCTGATAAAATGGTGGTAGAGGATTACTTTGACGAAGCAGTGTGCCAACGCCATTATAGGCCTCAGATAGGCCGATAACTATCTGGAGAATAAGACGATCATTGGTAACAGGCGTACCAACGTTGCGGAGTTGGTCCGTCAATTCCTTGAGTCGTTTACAATAGGCTGAAACGTTAGGAAAATCCTTCATGTTAACATGTGAAAATTCCTGCTCAAGAGTGACAGCTCGAGAATTTTTGTTATCTTGAAATATATCATGCACCCTATTCCAAGTGTCCATCGCCGTAGCGTCGGATTCAATAATCATCTGTAAGAGGTCTGTAGAGATAGTGGAGTAAATCCACTTGGAAATGGTAACATCAAGGGTTGTCCATAATGTAGGATCATCCTCGGGGGTAGACACCTTCTCCACGCCAGGTACCGAGGGGATTATGTGATGGAGGACTTGATGCGAACGTGCGAGAACTTTGAATAATTTCGTCCACGTCGCATATTGGACGTTTTCCATCTCAAGAACAATAGGGATGCGGTTCTTGATGTTGAAAACTGTAAGGGCAGGATTAAACATGTTCTTTGACGTAGAAATAACGAAAGAATAATAGGTGAATTAGGGATTGAGAAGAAAATTTGAGAATAGAGGAGGAGAAAAAAATAAACGGAATCTGAGAATAGGTCACGGAAACCGAGAAAAGAATGGGGCAGCGGAAGTGTTTGAGAAAAGGTATTTTAGCCCTAGACTTCTAATACCATGAAAGAAATAACCCCTTGATTATTTTCATTAATGAATAGGGTATATATACAATTTACAATCTCCAAATATGGAAAATCCTATTCCTACTATACATCTAATATCCTAATTGTAATTGTACAAGAATTCTACAACTATAATAAATTTGTACACTAATTTGATTACAACAATAAACCCAATGTTTCCGTGATATACAATGTCGTAGATATCACGGGTTCTGTCAAAAATCAATTCAAGAGTTAACAAGATTTTTAAGATCCTTGCCTATTGATTTTGACTTGTAATGCTAATTTGTTAGGACTGTGCTTATTGCTTTCCAAGGTAATTAGGATTTACTCTTTTTTTCCCTTTTTCATAAGGTTGGGTTGTCGGTCATGCCTGTTCGATTTGAGGTGTGAGAGAATTACTCCTCAACTTTCAATTTCATATTGACCAAATAATTATTTGTAAAAGCTTTATAGGATGCCCTACATAGATATTGCATTTGTATCCGTTTTAAAAATAATTCACGTCTCCCCACATTAAAATAACTTCACACAAAAATGACTAAAGTTTAGACTAAAATGGCCGAACAAGTTTATACAAAAATGATTTAATGTGCCTAAATTTCAGCGATATAATACTTCAAATATTTCCGAGGGTCTCTAGAAAATAGTCGCTCTACCTACCAAGTTAGAGGTAGGGTCTGCATACACTCTACCCTCCTCATACCCACGTTGTGGGATTTCACTAGGTATGTTGTTGTTGTTATTGTTGTAGTTTGTTTATGAACTTCACAATTTCTAAAACCAGACATTCAGACTTAAAATATGTTAGACTTGAAATATGTTAGTAGTCCACCACGAAGAATATCATTTTTGTTAGACTATAAAAAATAAGAACTAAAACTAAATTTAAACCCTTCAACAGAAAAAATGTCAATCATCATGTCACACATTGTTTTTAAATCAATTTCTTTAATGTGAGAAATTTTATGTGATATGATGTTGTGACTTACACTACTACAGTTCATGGGTAATGTTGAGAAGGCTCAAAAGGTGTTTAATGAGATGTGGGGGCTGGCGTACTTCCCTCTGTTGCAACTTATAATGCTCTAATACAAGTTTTGTGTAAGAAAGATAGTGTGGATAATGCTATTTTAGTGCTCAACGAGATGTTGAGGAAAGGTTATTTTCCGAATGCCACAACTTATAATGCCATTATCAGTGGATTGTGTCATGTTGGAAAAATGGACAGTGCTATGGAGTATATGGATAAGAGGATGGGTGTGAAGTGTGAACCAAATGTTCAGACTTATAATGTTGTCATCCGATACAGCGATACTATTGTGATGAAGGGGAAATTGAGAAGGGTTTGAGGGGATGAGTACCGGGGGTTGTTTACCTAATTTGGATACATACAATATCTTGATAAGTGCAATGTTTGTGAGGAAAAAATCAGATGATTTATTAGTGGCTGGGAAATGGTTGACAGAGGATTTCTTCCTCGAAAATTTACCTTCAAACGGGTCCTAAATGGTCTTTCGCTAACTGGTAATCAAGATTTTGCAAAGGAGATTGAGGTTGGTAAGCAAATCTGACCGCCTCTGTTAAGAGTCCCACGTCGGATATGGAATGGAACATGAACTCCTTATATGGATTTGGACAATCCTGAAGCCCTACAAGCTAGCTTTTGGATTTGAGTTAGGCCCAAGATCCATTCTTTACATGTATCAGAGTCAGACCCATTCCAATTCTTTGTTCACACCGATATGGGCCCCCAAATTATATTATTCACGGTCCAGTTAACAAGGTCTGGGCCAGCGGGAGAGTGTTAAAAGTTTACATCGGATATGGAATGGAAACATGGCCCAAGATACATTCTTTATAGCCTCCCCTGCCATTTTAAATTGTGAGCACAACAGCGTATGTATGATACCCAAACTAAGTGCCCTGTTGAAGCTTAATGAAATGGTAAAGCTCTAAATTTGAGATGAGCGTGCACTTGCCGCAAAATTCAATATTGGAGCGTGGTCAGACGTGGATAAGTATGATGAAAGTGAAGAGCTTGAGATAAAAATGACTTAAAATGCATGCCATTATCTTTATGCAGCAGCTCGTGAACATAGAGACTTGGCATTTGAAAGGACTTGAGTTGTTTAGCAGGATGCTCTGACTTTGGTCCATGACTTGAAGGAGGTGGAGTTGCAAATAAAGTGTATCATGCAAATGGAGACATGGAGATGCACAATTTCATTGAGCGATCTCAAAGTGTTTCATTTTTGCTTCTACCGGGTAATTTAGTACTTGTTATTGATATGTATGGAACACCGAAAGGACAGCGACATCCAGTCGAAACCAAATCCGTGTATACAGCTTCTATTTCCCCTCCTTTATTCCTGTTGAAGGCAAAATGAAGGTTAGAAAATAAATAGAGTTAAACATTTACTAAATTACCTGAAGTCCAATAACCTCAGCAACTCCGCAGCCAAAGGCAGATCCAACATTTGAACTATATGGGTTCAAGTTCGGACTTCTACCAAAATTCATTTGATTTACCAGGTTCGATAATCTTATTGAACCTTTGCAGTTTTAAGTTTAAGAATATGAGTTCATAATTGCTAAGTTGATGAATGACTTTGATGATGTTGATTTTACCCCGAAAGAGGAGGGGGGGGGGGGTGGATACTGTTCAAAAGGCAATTTAATTCTGTCTCAAGTTTCATATGTGGTCTCTTCAACTACTTGATCCCAAAGAAACTACTTGCTGAACACGCTGAGACTTTGAATTCCTCGCTTTTTGGGATTCCTTTTCTGTGATTTCAGTCTTTGATTGGAACAACAATGAGCTATAACTCTACACAAAGATAGAAATTCTTGTGTTCATCTTCTCGTGATCATTAGCACTTGCGTAGTTCGTAACTGTATAATAGTCAAAATTGTTGCTGATACAATCTAAAATTCATTTTTGGTTTCATCTATTTGGAATGACTGTTTCTTTCTAATTTTCTTCAAGGTGTTGAATAAGCTTACCTTAGGCTGTTGGTCTGTATTGCCTTGGGATAGCTGCCTTTTATTTTCAGTCTGTCTTGAAGTACTCAGTTTATGCATCATTGGATTATTGTGCTTGGATCGGAGATCGGGAGTTTCCTTTTCCTGTTATAACTAGTGACTCATTAGAATGTTTGAATTGCCAATCTTTGGCGTTTTTGTGACACACAGAGAGCACTTAAAACACCTGTTTATTATGCAAGGACATTGTCATAATCTATGCTGTAGGATCAACTAAGGCATCAGGCTTCGGTGTCATTATAAAAGACTAGAAACACTACAGGATTACATACTAGAAACCAGCAGGTACTCACTGCATTTCACGACAGTCCCAACAAACATGATATAAGAGAATTCATGCATATTATTAGATGTATAACTCAATTAATTTCAGTTCTATTTGGAGTAGTTCTTTTAATCTCATTTATGTTGCAATTTTCTTTTAGCTGAGTGTTTCTACCCAACCTTTTTTGTAGGATGTAAGTTTTCAGTGATGAGATAGTAGCAACATTTCCCAAGTACACAATAGGCTGATGTGGTTCCCTCTTTTTTTTCATAATGAATTCTGGTGTGTTTGGCAACCAATGTTGTTTCTGAAGGTAGTCAGGCTGTTACTAAGTTTACTAGTTCTTAGATAGGTTTTGGGGTTGTTGGTATTTTTGGGAATGTTAAGGTGGTGCTTTTGTTGGGTTGAAAAAAACTTAAGATTTGTAGCTGGTTCTTGAGTGATGAAAGAATGGATATGAATATGAAAGAATATGTTTTTATGAAGAAAAAAATAGCTTCCTTTTATCTAATGTAATTATTTTTGTCTTCTTTTGCCTACGATAGTAGGGGATTTATCTTTTCGGTTGAGCTCATCCTACGGGACTTTGCCTAGTGTGAGTTATCTCTCTTGTATGGTTTGTAGGCTATTATACAATAGTGGAGTTTACCCTGTGCGCACCCAAAGACAGTGATTGCGGATTCCCTCGTCATAAAAAAAATTATCATCTTTTGTAAGATGTTGTAAACCTAGGCTGGCACTATGGTTCATCTAATGTCCAAGCTGTTGGAAACAGATTTGCTTTTTGGGTTACAAGATTAGAATTTAACGACCTTCAATAACTGAACTTTTTGTTCTTTTTGTAAGTAACCAAACATAGGGAAACTTACACAATTACTAGCAAATAAGTATTAAATTATATAATCTACAACTATTTTCTAATTTGCAGAATTTACGATATACCCTATAAATGAGTAAGGATAAAATCTTTAGATATGATAATTTTCGTATAAATTAGGTAACTAAATTTGATAGGTTATATTTTTTTTCTTTATTTAAGTAATTTATCCCTACAATTTTTTTATTCCTACCTATCAATAAGAAAACATTATCATCAAACTCTAGAAATACTCCATTAACAGAAGCTACAAATCTCATATACTCCATCTTACGTTAGGTATATTGTAATATTGTGTACTATATATATATTATATAGAAGATATCATTATACTATATACAGTATATAATATACAAAATAAAATATATAATTCCTACTATATACCCACAAATATGTATATAAATGGATATGGAAGGAGAGAGCATGAAATTGAAGATTAGAGCATCTTTTGATTAATAAGGTAAGTTTTTAGGAGACAAAATTAGATTTTATTGTGTATTTAATTAGGAAATAGATTTCACGAATATGAAAGTTGGTATATAATATAATTAAAAGTTAAAAAATTAGAATAAGCTGTATTAATGTAATTTTTTTTAAAGTAATTATAACTTTAGAAAATTACTTTTTAAAATCTTGTATATATGCAGTTTTCCCAAAGATGGGTTGAATTGGGCTCCTAGAAAGCTTTAAAAGGGGGGAAATTCGTGCAAAGATATAACCTAAATCAGCCTATAAATAAATTCTTTCTTCCTGCCTAAGTTTGAAGTTTTTTCAAGTCAAAATCAATTCAAGAGTTACAAGATTTTTAAGATCCTTGCCTAGATTGATTTTGACTTGTTTAATGCTAATTTGTTAGGATTATGCTTATTGCTTTCCTAGGTAATTAGGATTTACTCTTTTTTTTTTCCTTTTTCATAAGGTAGTTACAAATTATTTTTCAAGATTTGACCTAGATTTACTGCTAGTTACTTTTCCTATTTCTTTATCACTTAAGAAATCTTATTTGAGTAGATTTTTGGGCTAAATTCTGTGACCCTGTAAGCACTATATATAGGAGTGGTCTCTCTTTTATTTAGAGAATATTCAGATTATTAATAAAATCTAGAGGTTTTCTCTTTTGTACCTTTGTGTGTGACAATTATGAATTTATCTTTCAACCTTCAAATCTAAAATTCTAAGAGGTAAGATAATCCTGTTTTTTTTTTCATATCTTAGATTATTTTTAGATATTCAAGAAAGGTGATAAGTTTCGACTAATTATTATTCTTGTTACTCTAAAAGGAGTTGGATTTCATAATCTAACTCTTGGATTCTCTCCCAGCAATTAGTCCTCTTAGGCTAGTTATTGTTACAAATCGATTTTAAGAACTTATCTTGAAGTTCAAGTTTTGATCCATTCTTGAATTCAACAATCACTTTCTTGAATTCATTCTATCGTCGTTTTCAATTTATCTTCATTTCTTCATAATTCTTTTCAACTTTCATACGTTTCTTTATTTTTCTTTAAGTTCTTGATTTTTCTTTATCAAATTCTTGGATCCCTGTGATTGTTATCATCGAATTAAAAGGTAACTTTCCAAACATTCTCTAAATAAATCGATGTACTTTGCTATCATATAGGCTGTGTTTGGTAGGGAGGAAAACCGTTTTCATGAAAAATGTCTTTTTTAAAAATATATTTTTTAAAAATAAGTGATTTTTTACTTATTTTTTAATGTTTGATATATAAACAAAAAAATATTATCTTGAAAGCATTTATATATAATCTAAAAAAACTATGCTGGTGAGATATGGTGAAGAGTGGGAGTTTGGAGGTGGCGGTGATAGAATGATCAATGGGTGGGAGTTTGGGGCCTTGAGGGGGGTAAAAAGGAGATAATAAGCTTGGAAGTCCACTTATGAACTTAATTTTTTATACTTTCATTAAGAAAATCATTTTTCTCGTTTTAAGGAGCTTCTTTTTCTAAAAAAATATTTTTCAAAATACTTTAACCAACCAAACATAAAAAATTGAAAAACTACTTCTAGGAAATATGAATCACGCCCATAATGTGACAGTTTCCTGTTATCTTACCATGTAGAAAAAATGCTTTAAGAAATTGGACAGTTACCGAACAGATAGAAAATCTATACATTCAAATTGAAACTGTTTATCAAGATTTCAAAACTAAGAAAACTAAGTGTTTCAAGAAGTTTTAAATACTAAAACAAAAACCCTAAACAAGAAAGGGCCTACTACTAATGTACATCCCATAATTTTCGTCGTAATTAACTTGAAACCTCATGTTATATGTGGTATTTTCCAGAATGTGGAAATCGATATAGACTACACTTTGTATCCCAGTGAATCAAATGAATGCAACTACTACTTTTTTTAACTTTTGTTTGTCCTTTTTATCCCCTTCTATCTTATAACTATAGTAATACTATGTTACAAATCAAAACTGTGGAGTTGTAAAGACCACAAAAGCTAGTTCTTTTACAGTCCATTAGAAAGAGCATCCCAAGCTTTTTAAGCAAATAGAATAAACTTGCAAAAGCTTATGCATCTTCCTAGACACACTCCCGTTTCCATCGCCCCTCCGTCTAAGCTACCGCAAGGTACAGCCGTGGTGATTGATAACTCTTAGACATCCTTTTTCTTTTGGGAATATAAAGGAGCAAAACAATCAACATATTGTGAATGAAGGTCCACGACAGGTCTTCCAATGTATCATTTATGGGTCGATGGAATTCGTATGTATAGGAAGAAGCCCTGATCGAGATTTTGAATCAATTTCAGAAAAAACTGTCATCAGCATAACCACCAGATCTAAGAGGGGTGACAGAGAATCCCGACCAAAAACTGAGTATGGGCCTCTAGAAGCCAGATGCTCGTTGCTGCAAAGGTGAAAGAGCTTCGTCTTTGGGAACTCATCGCATCAGATCATGTTAACAGCATTCAATAAGGTATAACATATGGCAGAGCACAAACATCAGCAGGGTCTATTTGCAAAGCTTCAGACCATACACAATGTTCCTTACTGACTTCATCTGGACACATTTCGGCATCCTTAGCCAGAGTTCTTTTGCTTCCCAACAACCATTCCTGGTCATCAAATCCAGACCAATCATCCATCTTAGGAACTGAGAGTATCTGGATTAAATACTTGGAATCGGGATGAGGTCTTTTAGATGCTTCAGCAATCTGATCAGCACCAGGAATCACGGAAGACGCCTTTGCCTTAACACTGAACAATGGCTTTTTAGATGCTTCAGCAATCTGATCAGCAATTTTTGCCTTAGCACTGAACAATGGCTCACCTTCTACACTACCATTCACCTTCTGCTCCTTGCTTTCCACTTTAGTATCAGTAGCAACTCCCTGTTTAATAGAGGAAAACAAGTCTGTTTTTGGTTGAGTATCCAATTTCTTTCCATTCTGTGTTGGCTGCTGAGAGGATGAGGGCCGCAGCAATTTAGCAGGCCTGACTTCACTCTCTGTATAGCAGAACAGAAAAGAAGCAACTCTAATCAGCCAAACCAAAAAGGTTAAATAGAGCTGAACACGCTTGTTTTAATTCAAGCAATTTGCATTAGAAGTACAGCAAAATATGGTGGCTATAAATTCCCTAACAGACTACTACACCCAAAATCACAAGAACTCAATCAAGGCAATCTAATCAGATACATAACTCGCATAGCTTTGATGCATCCACAGGGTATGAAGTAAAGTCAATACAATGGAAAATAGCAGCTTAATAGTTTTTTAAACTCACCATGCAGGAAACCATTACTTTCAACATTCTTTCTCTTTTTGACAATTCCCTCGGTGACCGTGCCAGCAATGTTTTCCTTGGATACAAGTGGAAGTTTATTGTTATTACTAAGAACAACAAAACCATTCTTTTTGTTGTCTTCTGATTTATCCTCTTGACTTTTCTTGTGTTCACTTTTATCCTTCACCTTCTCTTCCTTTTTCTTCTCTTTTTCCTTGTCTTTATGCTTTCCATGACTGTGCTTTTCCCTTTCTTTATCCTTGTTTTTCTCTCTAGGCTTTTCATCACGTCTTTCTTTAGGTTTCTGTTTTTCCTCTCTCTTCTTCCCAACATTTTCTTCCAATGGTCGAGGAATTCCTTCAGAATTGCTTTTTGCCATTGCAGAAAGGCTGGGAGGTATTGCATTAGCTCCAATTTTATGTTCACCCCTGAATGCTTGCACATCCATCTTATTGTTATTAGATCCTTTCTCCTTGTTTTGTTCCTTGTCTTCAGCCAAATTTCCAATAACTTTGATGCCCACCCTGTCTGACTTTTCATCTCTTTTCCACTCAACTGGAAATCTCTCCGCCAACTGACTTTGCGCACCCGTCTCTTCATCTCTGATCCTCCTGCCCAACTCCTGCACAAATTTTGAGTTTTCTGCCTCAACAGCAGAGAGGCTGGTCTTAAAGGGCTTCTCTCCATGCCGGACATGAAACTGATCGGGGAGTTTGGCTTTCTCTGAGCTAATGTGTCTATCTTTATGTTCATCTATCTCATGAAGCTTCCCTCCACTAGAAGCCCCGGGTGGAATGGCAACTCTTGCCTCCTCAGAGATGCTGCTTTTCTCTTTATCCTTGTCCTTGTCCTTCTTTTTGTCCTTGTGCTTTTCCTTCTTGTCCCTGTGTTTATCCTTTTTCTCTTTCTTTTCTCTGTGTTTCCCATCACTTCTGTCTTTATCCCTTTTCTCTTTACCTTCTCTCTTCTCCTTTTCTTTCTTATCCTTTTTATGCTTTTTCTCCTACACAACATGATAAGGAAAATGTTAGTTTATACCAAACAGATCGAGTACAATTTCATTTATAAGTAGGTCAAGTACACAACTATTGTCAACATCCTTATGCAAGGAGAAAAATCCAAAGCAAGAAATTACAACTAGCACAAAATTATAAATAACTGATACAGTGCCAAAATTTGGAAACAAAATGAGGAACTCAAGTTCAGGTGGAAATCCTAGATCTATTTGAAGAATGCCCAAGTACAAAAGTTTCTAATAGTTAAAGAGGAAAAATATCAACAGGCAGTTGAGACCCCAAATGTCCATCATAGCAAACAAAACGACGAGTCATCGCAGTGTTAAAATTAGTAACCCAAAGGAACCTTGTTAATTAGTAAGAAAAGAGAAACACTGAACAAAAGCATACAATCACATTGACTAAACCTGGTGCCCCATATGTAAAGCTATAACAACAAAGTAAAGTACAAGATATCGGCAACCACAACATACCCAGTATAATCCCACCAGGTGGGGTCTGGGGAGGGTAGATTGTACGCAGACCTTACCCCTACCTTGTGACGGGTAGAGAGGCTGTTTCCGATAGACCCCCGGCTCAAAGAGAGATGAAAAAGAGCAGTAATAATAAGCAGTAATAGACGCAAGATAATAAGATAACAAAGTGAAGAGACACAGGCGAAACAAAGAAATTAAAAAGCAATCACATCTCTCCATGGCTCCAGCTTAATTAGCAGGACCCAAAAGCAATACAAAAAGTATTGCTTCTTGAATATGCGCTTAGGCGTCATGATGGAAACATTTGAAAATCCTACAGTTGCTAATCATTCTCCTTTTTGAGAGTCATCGTCATAGAAGAAGTCCATAAATAACTTCTCCAGTCTCCAGTAGGTGCCATGCAAAATGCCTTTATAGTGAATTATGTTCCATAAATGGCAACGGCATGTCAGCTACAAAATTATAACAACTATTACTATGCCTCAGTCCCAAACAAGTGGAGGTCGGTTACAACAAGTGGCAATGCCAAAAAGAGCCTCACTGTTCACCTCAGAACACAAAAATCACTGATGAACTTATTCCAGCATCATGAATTCACCAACTAAACCGAGGTTGTACAACAGACCATTCATACACCTGATCAAAAGTGAGACGCACAAAACCAGTTTCTAAGGAGATCCCTCAAAAACAAGAAATCAACCACCTTACTTTGGACGAAGGAGAGCCAATCTGAACACAAAAAGCAAGACAGTTCAACCCATCAACAAGCAAATCTCGCATTAGTCACTTTTTAAGGCCAATCTAAACTAAACCGATATGAATGGAAATCCCCATAAGGGCATCATGAACAAAGGTCCTCCTCATCTTGGTATACAATACAAATGCTCCACTAACAAAAAAGGGCAAAGGGAAGCCCGGTGCACTAAGCTCCCACTATGTGCGGGGTCCGGGGAAGGGCCGGACCACAAGGGTCTGTTGTACGCAGTCTTACCTTGCATTTAAATGCTCCACTAACAAATAAAAGGAAATTTATCAATAAATTAAATGTTCACATGTTTTACAAAATAATACGACCACAAGTATTATCAAATGAAATGCAGCTGATTCGTAACAAGTTCTCTTGTCACTTCACATTTTCAAAGGACACTATCACCTCAGAAAACTTTAAAGAAAAATATGGCATCTCTATTATATAAAACTAAAGCAATATCACATACAATAACTCTGCCGGTTTGAGCTTGTTCACATTAGGGGTTCCAAGTCTGAATAAAGGATGAGAATTACGACTTGCAAGTGGGTTACGGCCAGCATAAAACTAGTATGAACATTGCACTCGTATTAGTTCATCCTACCTATGGATGAGCTAACTAACAATAAATACACAATATAAGGTCTCATGGTGTATGACATTTGGTTTGAACTATAGAGCACTCGTATTAGTTCATCCTACTTATGGATGAGCTAACTAACAATAAATACACAATATAAGGTCTCATGGTGTATGATATTTGGTTTGAACTATAGAGAAGCACTCTAAATAGCAAATGTTTAACATAATTAGAAGATTGACTATATGTCCCTCAAGTTTAGCCAACATCAAAAGAGTAAAGCTGAGGTGGGATTCGTCAGGATTGAGGTACCCAAATGCAAACAAATCAAATATATAAGCTCAAAGTTCTAGGAGAATGGTATAAGACATAAAGATGTTACACATAGGACCAAACTAGGATGGTTGAATAGAAGAAGTGTTACCAGGGTGTTATGCAATAAGAGGATGCCTACCGTAGTGAACTGCAAGTTCTACAGAATGGTCGTAAGACAGGCAATTACAATGTTATATGGGAGTGAATGTTCGGCCTCTAAAGTCCAACATATCCACATGACAAGTGTCGCACAAAAGGTTAATGTTAAGATGGATGTGCAGTCATATAGTGATTAAACAATGTTAGAAATGATTAGATTATGTTGAAGGTGCAAGTGGCACACAGGGGATAGAATGAGATAAGGTTGCTTGAAACGGTTTGGTCATGTCCTACATCAACTTCCAGATGCATCCGTCTGTAGGAGTGAAACCATGGTGTTTAAAGGTGTTGGGACAAGCTAGACCTAAATCATATGGAAGGAAGTTGTTTGCATAGACCTATAAGATATTATTAAGATCTAATGGATTCTGTTTTTGGTAAGGATTCATAAGATATAATGGATAGTGAGATGTGCAATTTGCATAGAAGAAGATGAAGCAAAGCATCAACAAGAATATACTGTAATGATTTCTTCATCTTTATGTCCCTGAGCAGGTCATATCTTAACGGTGGAAGGCAAAGCACCTGATGTAAACCAGAAAAGGCAACAGCAAACCACAAAATATTTCCGAATCAAATGGGAGAGCGTTTCCCCACATCCCCACCCCCAATGGGGGGCGCACAACTTGCACATGTTTCTTGCATGATGGAGGTCATAATATGTTTGCAGGAAAAATACATCCAAGATCAGTAACTCTACTTTTAAAAAGATTGACAAAATGAAGAAAAAATTCCCATCAAATATACAAGAAACACCAACCAACATCAAAATACAGGACCAGTCCTAAGGAAATGCTAGCTTACCTCCTTAAAAGGAAAAAGATACTAGTTAACTGAAAATTCTCATATTCCCAAAGGGGAACAAAATCAATATTAAAGTCAAATGAGAAAAAGACCAAAATAAATGGAAAAGGAAGACACGTTAAAGCAATACCTATGTCAAGCTACTTATGAAACTATAATTTGAAGTGCTTGATAAGAATACCATGAATTCCTACTATAATACAATGCTCACCCCATGAACTCATTTTTCATTTTTTTATAATCGTGGTGTTCGGGCCAATATGCACGTGCCTGGACTAATTCCACGGGTACCTGCTGTCTCCCACCAGCACAGGTACCGAGTAACTCATCCACCAAGGTTTGGACAAATGGGAAGAAATTACCTAGTGCAATTTGCCTCCGCTGGAATTTGGAATTTGGAATTTGAACCAAGTTCATGGTTTTCGACCCACTTCATTGATCATTAGACCACACCCTTGGGTGCAAATCACTCCATGAACTCTAGCCTTAGTAAATGTAGTCATACTATCTTAAATTAACCAGATTAGCCTGTCTCCACGCTTGTCTTCTCCCATAAATCAAGCAGTTGCCCAAAACATGGACTTCTATGGACACAGTCCTATAAATTACTAATCTAAATGGATTCAGATGATTATTAGTTTACAACTGCCCCAATCTAAGATTCTGTAACAAGATCATTCAACTGAAACCACATATATGAGTAAAGAGCCTTTGCAAATAACTAAATTATGTAATCACGTCAAGTACTGATAGGAGGAGTCATCAACTCCGCATTAAGGATGAAAAACATGACAAGCACCCAGCACAAATTTCACCAACATGATTGAGTATAATGCATCAACAGGAAGAAAATTGACATACCATTCAATTAAGAAAAAATGTTACCGGCTCATACAAGTTATAGCGTTTTCACTTTAAGATAACTAAAGATGTCAACAGTCTATTTATACAGCACATGTACTAAACAAAACAAAAGGCAGATGCCTTTATATTTCCTTTAAACAAATTTACACTATTTTTCAGCAGTGCTTTTAGAATGTCTTATCCCAGTATATTAAAGACAATAGCTTTTAGAATGTCGTCTCCCGATATATTAAGACAATCACACTAGTCACTTCAGAAGCATCCACGCTTTTAAACTTCCAAGCAATTCAATGCCATTAAGTACCATGTGAAAGAAAAATAACTCGAATAGTCCACAATAGAGCACATCCACACAATGATAATAGTATAAACTGAACGAACCTCTTTTAATAAGTCAGCCTCTTCTGGTGTAAGCTTCTTTTCATATCCTGGTGGTGGAAACTTAAAGCAGCGAGACATTGCACACGATTCTACTCCAAGATAAAAATGCTCGGTTTAGAACAAAACAATTATACTCCCCAATTAATAATTGTTCCAATAACGGAACGAACCACCAATTATACTCCCTTCCATACACCATATCCCCACATTCCTTTCCACCTTCAATTTGCTTCCATTTAATCCTCACTCAATCAATCCAATAACTTAAAAACTCGCTCTTCACTTCAAATTTTACAAACAAGATTCAAACACAGTAATTTGAAACCCCGTCAAGGTAGTAAACTGCTAACAATTCTAGTAATATCTACAGTCCTCTTCCATGGCCTAAATCATTCTATTTTCCAGTGTTAAATGCCCCGACAATTCGCTCCCATTAACAAGCGATCCACCAATAAATTCCCACTTATAACTCTTCAAAACCCTAATTAGCTGTCAATATCGGGTCAATTGAGTACCCGATCCGATTAGGAAGCCCTAGAAAATTCCACCAAAGGCAATGTCTCAGTAATAAAAAAAATACAAAATAATTCCAATTCCAAGAACAAAAAGTTCAAGAAAATCAAAAGGGTGTTCAAATTCGACACTTTTTTTCCTTTTTATAAAAAACCCAAAAATGCTGATATAAACCCAAAATGGGTAACTTCAAGCTTTAATCAAAATCACTCAAATCAGATTAAAAATTATTTCTTGATTTTTTTCTTTTAGTTGAGTGTATAAGTATATATATATATATATTTACCTTGTCCTCTACAAAGTGAAGAACATTGTAGGAGGGACAAGATCTCAATAATAATAACAACAAATATATATCACAACCATTAATAGTACTAATTGATTTGTGCACCTCAAGTAATAAGGGGTTTGAGAAGAAATGGGGTTTTTTGGTTGTGAGCTGTGTTTGGGAAATAGACGCAAAATGGAGGTAAAAGTGGAGACAAAATGTTTTTGTATAAAGAGAAGGATTGAGATAGAGAAAGAATCTATGACCGTTGGATTGAATTCTCTCCCTCTTCATTAATTCTTTTGTCTATCAATATTTTGATAATAAAGAAATACACTTATTTAACCTAATGAATGTGATATGTCAAGTTTTTTTCTCTATAGAGGAATTAGTGATTTTATATTCTTTAGTTTTTAAACGGAAGTTGTCGTAAATTTTTTTCATAATTGCTCTGACTTGCTGCACTTGACCTGGGGGTCTTTTGTGTGACCAGTCTCTCCACCTCTTTGAGGTAACAGATGATAAGGTCTTACCCGATTCTTTTAAAATTTCACTTGTAAAATTACACTAATATATTATTGTTGTTATTATAATTTTTAAGCAAAAGTTGAGAATATAGCTTCTCTCATAAATAAGTTGATTTGTACGAAATATGATGGAGTAAATGGAATCCTCTTATTATTAACCAGATTCATGCACTAAAAGTGAGAAAATCTATGATATGGAGCGTTTTTCTCTTAATAAGCTTTATGTTTCTCCTTACTAGTAGTACTCCCTCCATCACAATTTAAGTGTTTTACTTTTCTTTTTAATTTGTTCCGAAAAGAGTGTCTTTTTATATTTAGTAAGTTTTTCAATATCAAGACAATTTTAAGACCACAAGATTTAAAAGACCCCACACATCTTTAATTTAAGACCACAAGATTCAAAAGTCTCCCTTTGTTTCTTAAACTCCGTGCCAAGTCAAACTAATACACTTAAATTGGGACGGAGGGAGTATTATTTAATAACCGTGTAGTTTCTTTATTCTTCAGTGTTTATTATTGTCTGTTGTTTCGTTTGTTTTATATCATTTTATTTTTCCACCTTATTTTCTTGCAACCCTGCTTCGAATTCTTTTTTTCTTTTGAGTCGATGGTCTATCTGACACAGCCTATCTACACCATAAAAGTAGGGTTAAGGTATGCGTACATCCTACTCTCTCTAGACCCCACTTATGAGATTAACTAAGTATGTTATTATTGTTGTAAGCTCTACACGATGTAAATTTAGACTAAAACAACTCATTTGTATGATGCGTGCATCAAATTACGTGTGAATAAGTGTTGAGTTGAGGCATAATACAATTTTTTTGGATTCATATTATCTATCATTCAATTTTGTACAATGTCTAAAAGACGTTGAGATGCCCACTTAACTATTTCTTCTAACGTGACTTTTATTATAAATTTATACATTATTATCGTACAATTATATCCACCATCAGTTATCACATCACAAACACTAAAGTCAATCTCTACCACAAGTAACTAACCACTTCCACCACCAATCATAATTATCATCATCACTAGCACCTCTACTAGCAACCACAACCGTATAACAATCGCAACGAACCACGTCTATCACTAGTAACCACTACCAACTCTCTCTCTATTACCGACCTCCACCTACGACTACCACTACTAACTATCACCACTGATTGTGCTCACTGTCAACTATCACTAGCCATCACCGTAAATAACTTTCATGTCAGACTATACTAATCTTCTCCACTAACCACAACCCTCACCTTACAACCATTATCACCGACTATCATCATTAGCTATTAGAGTTTACTTCATAAAAATAAATAATTAATATGAAATGGTATAAATTAAGATTATTTTCAAGTATTTCGTGAAGTTAATATTTAAAATTTATATTTATTGCTGGTATTTTAAAAGAAACATAAACTACACATATTATAAGCTGAAATAATAATAGTCTAATTATCAAGTGTTCTAATATTTGCTGGAGGGAGGATACGATTGTCGAAGCTTTATATGATACGCGAGTTGTTGGTGGAATATGAGTAAGGACTTTGTTTGCCCAAGTGTAAAAAGCTACTGAAAGTAAACAAGAGATGAAATAAATCGAATGCCAATTCTGTTTCCGAATGTCAGTGATTATGTCATCTGACATCAGTAACAATATTTTAGCAAAACAAAAACTTTAAAGAGTAAATGCAGCGGAATTTAAAAAACACAAAGGTTTAAAATTTTCATAAGTTATATATATTATATAACTTATGATGGCCAATGACCATATGTATTGTATATATATTATATACAAAAGTACAAATTTCTTTATTTACAAATTTACAATATAAAATGGAAAGGAATTAAAAGTTGAAGTCGCAGATGACTTCTGCCTGAAAAAAATCTAACTACGTAGACATAGACAACCTCTCATTACAATCGCTCCATAAAAAACTAATCTAGACTCTAAACAGCAATTGTAATGTTGGACAGAATGTTGTCGGCACACTCAGACAACACTTGTGATCCAGATTTCTGAGTTGAAATTCCGAGAGCTCTCTTGGTATTTTTGCAATCTAATTATGGATATAGATTCACTGCAATAGCCTCTCTATTTATAGTAGAGACTCTTCCTTGAAAATCTCATCGATTGGTTGTGGAGGTTGAGGGAAAGGTGGACAGCTGATAGGGTTTGTTGGAGACGATCAAGGAGCAAAATCCTCTAACAACTTTGACTTGTTTCTTACTCGACTTCTTCCTCAAGCTTAGACTCTTTCTTCCATGTTTTACACAGCTTCAATTTACCACGCCTAAGTCATTTTTACCTCACAGTAAAATATTACTGCTCAGCGTGAAGTAAGGCAAAACTGTTTTTCGAAAATGTTGGTCCGAATGTTATGACATTTGTCCCAACATCTTTATGTATTCAAATCAGTACTTCAGGGGATATGTTGGGTCAAATGTCACAACACCAAACCCAACATTAACAATCTCCTCTTTTTTGTCTTTCTTCACAAAACACATTACAAACTATTCAAACGACTTAGTGCATTGTTACAGATGTTGTCTAACACATGTGATTACGGATATGCTCCCTATTAACCTGTGATTTCATCCAAACAAGACTTGTATATACCAGTGTATACCAAGTCATATGATTAGAAAATGATATGTGCGCCTATATATGCACATCTTATCCAATATAAACAGCACAAGGAAAAAAGACATTGTCAGAAATTAACATCCACATAAACCATTACCAAAACAGCCAAAAAATAATAATAATTCAAACACTCATAAACATTAACAAATATTGGTGCAGCACATCAGTCCGCTTCTCCCTGGCTCATTATGCATCAGTAGTAGCTTCCAGCAACTTTCTACTTCTTCAAAATAGCTTCAGCTTCAGCCCTCAGCTTTAGTCTTTTTACCAGCACATTTCTCCCAACAGTTTCTTTCCTTTGCACATCAGTATCAATATCTTCTTCAACAGCAGCAGCAACAACAACATTAGTAGCAGCACTATGTTCACTTCCAGCCTCTTCCCCCTGCTCCCCCTGCACAGCATCTCCCCATTTTTTGTGAAGAAAGTAAGAGCAAGAAATGGTCTCGGGCCTGAACCAAGACATCCCTGGCAGCATCAACCTCTAAAATTTATTGGTTTATTTTTGTTATTTGACCCATTAGCCAGTCTGTTGATAGTGTTGACTGTCCTGAACCAGTGTTGCCCTGAATGTTGGTAACATTCCTGACAACATTCTCATTTTCTGCTTCCTTTTTCCAGGGCATGTCAATCGCTGTTTCTTTGCTCTTTAAAATTGTTTTATTTACTATGTACAGTTCAAGAGCCTTTCCTATAATATCATCTCTCTTAGATTCAAAGCCTTGCGTAGTCAATATTTTGTAGATTAGAGAGGGAAATGGAAGGATTAAAGTTGATTCATTTTCAACCAAGTTGGAAACTTGATAAAAAATCATTTTTCCCTAATCAACTTTTAAACCTTTACCAATTTTAAACAATAGGGAAGCTTGTTCAAATGTTACAACTAACTCATTCAAGGAAGGAAGTCAATTGTGAATAACAATTTTGTGGAGGGTAGAGAATAAGGCAGTTAGTTTTGAAGCTGGACATCTAGGGATCCACTTTTTCATTTTACCCCCAGTGAGGTATTCAATTATTCTATCCCTATTTTCTGTCACAAATACTGCATCTCTAACTCTCTCTGTAGTATCAAGTCTCATACATTGATTTATGACTGAGGGTGTAAACTGATATATCTTGTTATAGAGATTGCCTTCCCACAATTTTTTAGGAGACATTTTCTATAGCAGGATTAAAATTAGCATAGAACAACTTAATCACCTCATCAACATAGTGTACTTTTTCTGTGACAGTTTTGAGAAGCTGTCTATCTTCAAGGAATTCTATTAAGCCATATTCAGCACATGAATTAATATCCAACACTTTCTCAGGTCTAATTACTCTATTCTTGTACCAGTCCCGTTTATCATACTTAGCTTTAGAATAGAATTTTTCTGAAAAAGTAGATACCTCAGTGTCTGAATCAGACATGAATGCACTCTCAGATTCTGTACTGTTGGAGGATGAAGGTATTTGTGTCTCTTCTAATCTTGGCTGAAATATTGCCTGAGATGTTGTGGCATCTAGGGCAATATTTAGAGCAGCACTCGACTTTGCAGATCTGGGAACTCCCTTTGGAAGGAATTGTTTTAATAGGGTTTCATTAGGGATTTCCTCTTCTTGAGACATATTTGGCTATACTGAAGCAGATGATTCTTCATCAATTGAGAAAACATAGTCCGTACTTTCACTATCACTGCTCAAGTATGTGGGTTTAGATGTTTCACATTTTGTCCTTTTGCTACTCGAATCTTCTTGGACTATTTTCTCGAACATTCTACTAGATCGACGAGTAGGAAAGGTAGATGATCTGGGCCTCTTACCCAAAGATGTAAAATCAAAAGTTTCATTGAAATCTATATAGTTGTTATTGTCTCCAGGGTAGCTAATGTATAAAGGTTCATCAAACCTTTTAAACACTAACACCATAGACAGATCCTCTAGGGGGTTTGAGGAAGAAGATTGGCCCGGTTACCGAGGTTTAAAATGCTCAAAAGATTCAGTATTTATTATAGGACTTGTACTCATAGGGGTGTTGGTTGCAGTGTTGGCTGACATTGTTTCTGACATTGGAGAAGTTTCCATTGGTGAGAATTGAGGTGAAGGTTTTGAGGAATTAGGGTTTGAGGTTGAGGTTAGAGTTTGATTTGGAGATGATTCCATCGGGTAGGTAGGGTTATACCCGATGTATGATGTGATTCCCCCCCCCCCCCTTTTATGTATTTAGGGAAAATCGGATATGATAAAAAAAATGCAAATGAGAGGAATTTATATACATGACAAATCTTTCTATGCAACAAAAAATCCCTTCGTTTTAGGTGTTTCATCTTTACTTAATAACTTACACCTAAAATATTGGGATAAAAAGATGAACATCACGGTAGAAATTCAAGTTAATCTTATCATATTGACATTTAAAATTCATATTAAAACGAGGCATAAAAATAGGGAGAAAAAATTGATTTTTCTGAAATCACAAATATCACAATCTGAAAATGTCAACAACAATGTTGGCAACATTTTTTACGACACATATATTTTGATCCCTCAAGAATTTTTCATTTTGGCAACAATTCAAGACACATTTTATACGTATTTTTATGAGTTTAACCACTGGACCAATGTAACATTTTTCCATCGTGTCCTTGATAAAACACATACAAAAGGATTTTTTTGTGTAAAAAATAACAATACTTATTTGGTATTCTTAAAATTATTTTAAGCACTCGATACTCCTATAGAATAAGAATGATATCTTTTTAAGGGCTTTGCCCATTTTATACAGTTGCCAAATATTTATAAAGGCTTTGCCTTATTTTGATACTCCCTTTATATGATATATATATATATATATATATATATGTATGTATTTATATATATATATATATCATCGCAGAGAACAATATCACGTTGGATTCACATTCTTATTGAATGATCATGGTTGTTTGACCAAACGTTATGCACCATACAACAACAACAATCAGTCAATGATATTACATAGGTAAATGTCACCCGAAATATTAGACAACATTTCAGCCGACATTCACAAAAAATGCCTTCTTTTTTAGAGATTACAAAGACCGAGAGATTTCTTCAAACTAAAAAATCTCTCATAGTCCAAAGCTTTTGTAAAAATGTCAGCTTTTGTAAAAATGTGTCAACATGTTCAATTTTAACTAGTTGTTTTTCAACTAAATCTCTCAAAAAGTGATGTCTAATATCAATATGTTTTGTACGTGAGTGCTGAACTGGATTTTTGAAAATATTTATAGCACTCAAATTATCACAATACAAAATTAAAATGTTGCTAGTAAATCCATAGCCATATTAATTGAGAGCAACAATTTCTAGCTGCTACATATTCAGATTCAGCAGTTGAAAGTGAGACACAGTTTTGTTTACGACTATATCATGAAACAAGAGTATTGCTAAGATAAAAACATCTTCCACTTGTACTTTTTCTATCATCCACATCTCCAGCCCAACCCAAGTCACTGAATCCTATTAAGTTAGGATTAGTGTCTTTGGAATACCAAATTCCCAACTCACATGTGCCAGCAACATATCGAATAATACGTTTCACGACATTTAAGTGGGATATTTTGGGACAGGCTTGAAAACGGGCACACACACAAACACTAAGCATAATATCTGGGCGACTAGCAGTAAGGTAAAGAAGGCTGCCTATCATAGATCGATATAATGTTGGGTCGACATTTTCACCAACATTATCCTTACATACCTTCTATGACGAACTCATTGGCGTCTTCATTTGTTTAGCATTCTCCAAACCAAATCTCTTAACTAGATTCTTGGCATATTTACTCTATGAGATGAAAATTCCATAATCACTTTGCTTTAGCTGCAAACCTAAGAAAAAAGGTAATTCCCCAATCATGCTCATTTCAAATATTGATGACATAGCTTCAACAAATGAATTAAGGTACGATTGTGAGGTCGAACCAAAGACTATATCATCTACGTAGATTTGAGCAATTATACTATCTACACCGTGTCATTTAATAAATAAAGTACGATCAATTTCATCACAGTTAAAACCAAATTCAAGAAGAAAGTTAGTTAAACGACCATACCATGCTCGAGGAACTTTCTTCAACCCATACAAAGCCTTTTTGAGCTTGTATACATAATGTGGATGGTAAGGATCTTCAAATCCTTTTAGTTGTTCAACATAGACTTCCTTATCTAGATAACCATTTAAGAATGCACCTTTCACATCCATCTGGTGTAAAGTGATTTTCAGACAACAAGCAATAGCAAGTAAAAGTCTAATTGACTCAATTCTAGCCACATGTGCGAAGGTTTTGTCATAATCAATTCCTTCAACATAAGTATAGCCTTGTACAACTAGACGAGCTTTGTTTCTGACAACTGTTCTCGATTCGTCTGATTTATTTTTAAAAATCCAATTAGTTCCAATAACATTTGTATTGTTTGGACGTGGAACTAAGTCCCAGACTTCATTTTGAGAGACTTGTTCAAGCTCTTCTTGCATTGCTTGAATCCAAATATTATCTTTACGTGCTTCTAAAACATTTTTTTTATTCTAACGTATATATAAAACAAGAAAGACTAACCTCTTGGTACATGGTAGACATACACACATATCTTACCATATCTATGTAGTTGAGTGGTTCTTTCCCTCTTGTTTTAATTTCTTCAAAAACTCCCCCTATCACTTGGCTTGTTGGATGATTTTTCCTAATCCTTGATGAGGGGTCCATTCGAACTTGGTCTAACAATTAAGCACTTGACTCCTCATCTGGGCCTATGTGGTCTCTATTTCAGGTTCAGATGTTGCTTCGGGTGTGTCAACATTTGTGGCAATATCTGATTCTTCTGCAATCTGTGGACTTTCCATTGTATCTATAATGTTATTTTCAATAGTTTTTCCTAAAACATCAGAAAGATCATCAAAGATAACATTTACAGACTATTGTATAGTTCTGGATCTCAAATTGTATACTCGATAAGCATGACTATTTTGTGAATAGCCAACAAAAATCTCTTTGTCACTCTTAGGGTCAAACTTTGCCAAATAATCCCTGTCATTTAAGATATAACAAATACACCCAAAAATATGAAAGTAACAGATGTTTGGTTTCTTTTCATTTATAATCTCATAGGGTGTCATCTTTGTTCCTGGCCTTAGATAGACTCTATTAGCTATGTGATTAGCAGTATTCAATGCTTCTGCCCATAAACATTTTGACAAATGTTTAGAACTAAGCATTACTCTAGTCATTTCTTGCAATATCTTATTCTTCCGTTCTGCAACCCCATTCTATTGAAGAGTTTTGGGGGCAGAAAACTCATGAAAATATCTCTTTTATCATAAAAGTTTGTGAATGAACTATTTTCAGATTCTTTTCCATGGTCGGATCTAATTCGAAAAATATGAGAATAGAATAAATTCCTAATTCTAGAATGCAAGATTTTAAACATATCAAACGTTTGTGATTTTTTTTTTCAAAAAATATATCCAAGAATATCTAGAAAAATTATCTACTATCACAAAGGAATACCTCATGCCTCCTAGACTGTCAACTTCAATTGGACCCATTGAATCCATATGTAGCAATTGAAAACAGTGAGACATACCTGAATGTTGTCCGTCATGTTGGACAACATTATGAGAGACACGAGTTTGCTTACCTTTCAAACAGTCTTCACAGACAGTTTTACCTTTATGGCTAAGTTTGGGTATGCCTCTAATAGCTTTATATGAGACCAATTTTTCTAAATTGCGGTAGTTGACATGCCCCAACTTATAATGCCATAGTGTTATGTCATCGATCTTAGCACTATTGCATGTTTCTTGTCTTACAACAAGATAGCAATTATCGCCTATTCTTGTACCTGTCATGACACATATATTAGCTTCATTCATAACTTTACAAGCATTCTTATTAAATTTTACATTAAGGTCGTTATCACACAGTTGACTAATACTAATCAAATTAGCCATTAAACTCTCAACGTGTAAAACATTCCTTAAGGCTGGAAAACCAAGAACATCCAAGATCCATTTTCCAATTATTTTGTTTTTACTACAACCTCCATAAGTCACATTTCCTTCATTGAATGACTCGTAGTTCCTTAGAAATCCTTTTGTACATGTCATGTGGTGAGAATATCCACTATCAAAGTACCAAGAACCTGAAATGTTAGTTTTTAATGCAGTTATACAAACATTACAAGTTAAATTCATTTTAGGAACCCAAACTCTCTTAAAACATTTTTTACCTTTTGGCTCAGAAATGTAGCTCCGATTGTTATCCGAAATGTTGGACAACAATTTATGCAACATTTTGCTCGCAGAATTTTAAAGTTTGAAACAATATGGTTTTAAGTGTCCAGGGGAGTTACAATGATGGCATACAAACTGCATATACTTTGACATATATGAGAACCTATTATTTATCCCTTTTTCTTTTACAAAGCATATTTTCTCATTTTTATCAAAGAGATTAGAGCATATGGATTTAAGAGAGTTTTTGTGTCCAATACCTGCATGTGGAGGTTTACTAAAGTTGAGTATCTCATTCAATTTCGAAGTACATGTGTTGAGCTTGCGGAAGGTTGCTTCGGTTAAATCCAGTTTTGCACGAATCTTACCAATTTCACTATCATTTTTGGTAAGTGCAACATCTAGTTGAGTTATTTTGCCTTTCAAATCTATATTCTCACGAGTTAAATTTTTTACATTTGTGTCAAGTTGCTTGGATTCTATGATTAAGGCTTTACAAATACTTTGTAATTCATTAATCATATCATCTTTGCATTCAACTTGATCCATACAATTAGCCTTACTAACAGAACCACTAAAGCAATTAACATCAGAATAGTTAAAGAGTTCATATCTTTCGGATGTCGCTGAGGATGTTGATATCGTTGCTGATGTTGGAGCAAATGTCGTGACATCTGATACAATATTATAGATGACATCTTCATTATCCGATAGAGACTGTTCGTTAACAGTGGCCAGCATTGCTTGTGTTTTAATTTTATGATCTCCTTCATCTTCTTCTTTATCATCACTAAGAGAAACCCATATATTCTTACCAAACTTTCTAAGAGTGTTTGCACATTCGTTGGCATAATGCCCCAACCCAAACATGCATGACATTGCACAGACTCAAGTTGTTTGGGATCAAATTTGGTATGATTTGAGTTGGTTTTTCTTAGTTGATTTTCGTTTTGTACATTTGGAATGAATCTAGTGGGCTTTTGATTGAAGACTTGGTTTTTGTGCTCTTTAGATTTAGATTGATTTCTCTCATTGTTGAACTTCCTCACTATCGAATTGTATTTTCGAGTGAGTAAGGAAACATTTGCACCTTCATCAATTTCTTCAAGATTCTCATCCTCTTCTTTGATTTGATTCTCCGAGGATTGAACTTGAAGTGTCACATTCTTGCTTTTATATAATTCCTTTTGATTCTCAATGTTCATCTCATAAGTTTTAAGTATGCTCATCAAGATATGAAGGTCCATTGTGGCAAGATTGTGAGCTTCTTCAATGGCACAAATCTTTAAATTGAACTTTTCAGGAAGAGAACAGAGAGCTTTTTCCATAAGTTGAGTGTTGGTTAATGGTTCACGAAGCACTTGACATTCATTTTAGATTTCAATCAATTTTTCAAAATAATATTTAATATCATTCGCTTCTTCCATCCTTAAACGTTCATATTTACTTATGAGCATGCGTAGCTTTGTTCGGCGAACACTTGAACTACCTTCACAATGAATTTATAAAGTATCACATGCTTCCTTAGCCGTAGGGCAGTTTTGAATGAGTTTGAACATGTAGAGACCAACTCATCCAAAAATTGTATTTAAGGTCTTTTCATTAAAGCTAGCACTATTGGTTTCTTCTGTAGTCCATTTAGATTCATGTTTAGCAATAATGTCACATTCCTCATCCTGTGGCAACATTGAAACAACATACCCATTGGTTATAGATCTCCATGCACGATTATCAATTGATTTGATATGTGAACGTAGGCGAATATTTCAATAGGCATAATTTGATCCTTCTAAAATAGGAAGTCTATCAATAGTCAGATTTGCCGGATCCATAGCTTATGACAACAGAACCAAGCACTTATTGTGTTAAGTGTAGGCTCTAATACCACTTGAAGGGTGTCAAAAACTACTAAAAGTTAAAACAAGAGATGAAATAAATCGAATGTCAATTCTGTTTCCGAATGTTAGTGATTATGTCGTCTGACACCAGTAACAACACTTTAGCAAAACAGAAACTTTAAAGAGTAAATGCAACGGAATTTAAAGAACACAAATGTTTAAAATTTTCATAAGTTATATATATTATATAACTTATGATGGTCAATGACCAGATGTATTGTATATATATTATATACAAAATTACAAATTATATAACTTATGATGGTCAATGACCGAAAGTATTGTGTATATATTATATACAAAATTACAAATTCCTTTCTTTACAAATTTACAATATAAAATGGAAATGAATTAAAAGTTGAAGTCGCAGATGACTTATGTATGAAAAATCTAACTACGTAGACATAGACAACCTCTCATTACAATCGCTCCATACAAAACTAATCTAGAATCTAAACATCAATTGTAATGTTTAACAGATTGTTGTCGACACACTCAGGCAACACTTGTGATTCAGATTTCTGAGTTGAAATTCCGAGAGCTCTCTTGGTATTTTTGCAATCTAATTCTGGATATCGATTCACTGCAGTAGCCTCTCTATTTATAGTAGAGAGTCTTCCGTGAAAAGCTTATCGATTGGTTGTGGAGGTTGAGGGAAAGATGGACAGTTGATAGGGTTTGTTGGAGACGATCAAGGAGCAAAATTCTCTAACAACTTTGATTTGTTCCTTACTCGACTTCTTCCCCAAGTTTTGACTCTTTCTCCCACATTTTACACAGCTCCAATTTACCACGCCTAAGTCATTTTTACCTCACAGTAAAATATTACTGCTTAGCGTGAAGTAAGACAAAACTGTTTTTCGAAGATGTTGGTCCGAATGTTATGACATTTGTCCCAACATCTTTATGTATTCAAATTAGTACTTCATAAGATATGTTGAGTCAAATGTCACAACACCAAACCAAACATTAACCCATAGTAATTGTAAGATAGCAAATAAGACCTTAATAGTCTTAATTACAGACTATCATTTGTCCCTTCCTAAATATTTCACTAATTTAAGAGTAAAGATAGTTTTCGAAAAAAGAGGTACTAAATGATTTCTTATTATTTTGAAGCGTCTAACATTTTAAAAGAAACACTCCGTTTGTTGAAATGACTAGCATTTAAATCGGAGGTAATGTTAATTATTTATAGTTAAGTGATAAATTTAAGCAGAACAATTATGTTATGTGTACCATTCACCTAGTGGGAAGGTGAAAAATCACAAAGTATATTTGGTTTGAGTGAAGAATAGAAAAGTTGATGCATGTTGGACTTCGATTTCTAAGAGAGAAGAAGTCGTGCACGCCAAGTTTCTATAATGTCGTTGAACCGGTGCTTGCACTGACACACAAAATACGCTTCTACTTGTTGAGAGCTATCGCTATGTTAGAGAAGGCACTATTTAAAATCTTAGGTAAAGTGAAAAGATTCAAATTATAAGACATAATTCAGATTTGTCCTCCCTTAATAGTTTTGGTTAAATCTACTCGTTAAAGAATGAACTAGATTTTTTCTTATTAACTAATTGTAGAAGCTTACTCTCTAATGATATTCTTTAGCACTTGATATTGGCCTTCTTTTAAGAAACAAAAATGAATTCAAGTTAGTCTTGAACTATGTGAAATGATCAAAATTTACCATTATGTATTATGTTAATCATAATGAAAGAAAATATTAATGAGATGGTAGAAGTATTCATTTTAGAAGTGTTACATCGAAAATTTGAATTCTTAATATTGTGAAATATTGTTATTTCTTTATTCCTAGGCGATGGTTTATCGGAAACAACCTCTCTAGCTTTCAAAGTAGAGGTAAGGTCTGCGTTCAGTCTATCCTCTCATGCTCCCACTTGTGGGATTACACTGGATATGTTGTTGTTGTAATATTGTGAAATATGTGTAGAAGAATATTAATAGAATAAGATGGAATATTTTAGTACTTCTTGAAATTGAAAGAATGTCATTAGTTGAAATAAAATAATATTTTATATAGAATGGGCAACAAAATACTATAACTTAAATTCAGAAGTTCCATTAAAGGGCCCTATAATTTAACATAATGCTTATTTTTCAAAAATTTAAATGATTTTCTTAAGTTTTGGAAGATAATAGATATATTTGATTATGTTGAAGTTAGTCACTTAATAAGCAATCTTCAAAGAGTTTTATGTAAAAAATGTTGAAATGTCAAATTCTATATATATATATATTATGCTGATACGCGTGTATCTTTAGTATTTGCAAATTGCAATAAGCTGTGCAAATAAAATAAATTAATTGTACTATGTGCCATATTACGGTTCTCAAAAGTTATTTGAGAGATTTGGACAATTATCGTTTATATAAGTTATTATAATAATATTTGACTTTCCGTTTGTCATGATCAATAGTGTTGATGTAAATATAGAAGATCAAGTTAAAGTTATTATATTAGAACTACACTGCGAAAATCATGTCATATTTTATGCAATACCAATCTATTCTAGATCATCTTGTCCTACTTAGTACGTAGTATTAATGCTCTAAAAGATAAGATTGAAATTTCTTGTCTCTTTTTTAATGCGCGATCTCATACTAATTATGCGGGAGTTATGAAATTTAGGGATTCTTTACATGAAAATTAATAGCAATAGGATCATTATGCATGCGGTGATTAATAATTGGGAGGTTGTTATATATGAATTATATACTTTAGAAAGACATTTTCGTCTTTGTTTACCTCAAAAAAGGTACAGATGAATTTGTAAGTGATTTTAGAGATATTTGAATTGATTCGTAAGCTAACGTAAGAAATGATTAGAAATAAATCAGCAAATGTAAATAAAAATAATAGAAATAGCCTAAATTGATGGAATCTTGATTGAAACTTGACATTGAGATTGGTCCGGTCCTTAGCTAAATTGCTTTGAACCTGAGCCAATACTGAGAGCTTGAGAATCTTAAGTTCACAATGAAATCGTGCAAGTATATGTAATAAGAATCAGATGGCCTTCCAACATGAAGGTTGAGCTCCTTTTATAGTAGATAATACAAGGCATCAGCGCCCAAGAATCACTCCCTAATTAAATGTACATAAATGACAATAATGATCACTTAATGGCTAAAACGTAACGGCTGGCACCGTATCCGCAACTGATACGTGTTGAGCCTATTCGGTTTCTTGATCCCTCGATCTCCTGGCTCGGTCGCTACCTGGTCTTGCTCAAACATCCGAACTCACTCTGACACCTAGTCTCACCCCGAGGCAACTCATATCGGGTGCACACCATCCTTACTCCCTTTGACCTCACACCTAAATCATGTCGCGTGACATGCTGGTTTTCACCGCATACAGATAGTCCTCACACTTCCCGGATCAAAGTTTACCATATTGATGGGGAGTGGAAATGATCCCTCCGATGTCTTCTCTTGTAAGCTTTCTTTCAAATTACCCCAAAATAAGCGGGAAAATGAATCGTTTAACCGTCCACATGATCTGACTCACGTCTTATCACTCTGCTACTTCAGACACGTGTCTCCCCCTGATTGAACCATCGGCTTAGTTCACGAACCAAAACATTTTGCAATGATAACTTCACCCCTATAAAAAACCCTATTTTTTCACTTCATAGATTTTACCTTTTGGTAAATTTCTTTTCATCCTTCGACTAACCAACTTTCAATTCTCTAGAATTCTTTCAAATCTTCAAATTTTCACTCTTTTTAACCTTCACATCTTCAAACATTCAAATCCTCAAAATCATGACGAAATTTGCCCGATCGTCTTCTCGACAATCTTCTCTGGCACCCTCTTCACTACCAGTTTCTGATGAAATCACCGGTGCTGGAGACCCTTCTGAAGCTCAGGCCACCACTAAACCTAGAGCATTCGATATGCTTTCATTAACTTTCACATTCAACACTGAATTCGTCGTTTAAACGACCTCCAAAAAATCTGACCAGGGGGAAGAGGCTAAAAGTTTGTCATCCTCTATCAAAGAGTCTGATCTCAAGAGAATCTGAGATGATTGTGGTTGGATAATCTCTCTGAGATCATTATTCCTAGCCCAGACAAAGACATCACCACCTTCAGGTCTGGATACTCCAATGTTTTGCACCTACCCATTCACTTTCAAATTCAACCCACTGATTGATCGTGTGATCCTCGAGATGTGCAGGACTTATAATCCGTGTCTTGCACAAACTGGTCCGTCTGTATGGAGGATCATTACTTGCCTTCGGTTTTTGGCCAATTTGGTCAAAGAACCTTTCACCTTGGATCACTTGATCTGCTTATATTCGCCTCAATTTTTTCGTGGTGGGGTCGTTCAGCTATCCAAACAAGGGAAATTTCCCATCCTCTCGAGCATCGATGAAATCGAGACCGAGGTTAGTTAAAATGTTTTGTTGCGGTCTCGACTGCGAAAATTATCCCGGCTAGGTTCATGCATTTCCCGGAGGAATGGAACATGCACCGTAAGTACTCAAAAACCCTTTCTTTTAGTAAATTAAGATAACTTGCCTTTTAATCTTCTCTTTCTTTTTCAATCATTTAATGGATTTTGACTTGTGTGGACAATCTCCATACTTGGGTTGAGAGAATAATCAACAATCATCTGCACAAGAAGCGGACATGGAAATAACTCTCCGATAAACAATGGGTAGCCCAAAACCACGGTTAGTACTCGACTAACTCCTTTTTTTTACATAATAGCCTTGTGCACCTTTTCATTTCTTTTTTAAAAAACCGACAGGTCTACCGAAGGGCTTCTCAACTCTGAGGTCCAACCCCTCTGTTGCTCTAGTTGTCCCCAATTCGGTATCTGATTCGGCCGCATCAGTTCAGCGCATCACCGAGGTACCCCAAAAGAAAACCTCTAAGTCCAAATCCTCAAAGCCTCCGATACCTTCGGCCACCAAAAAGAGGAAAATAAGCTCGGAGGTAGGAGGCTCCTCCCGAGCTCAAGATTCATGTATCTTTCCAGATGATATCTGGGTTAGAGGAGTCTCCACCACTGCTACCAGCACTCTGGCGGGGGTCACTCCACCGAAGTGCGAGAAGAGAATGCTACTACTGAGTCAACTGAACTAATTTTTCCTCCAACCAAGGTGCCTACTCATGATTCCTCACCCCTGGTCGTTGAATCTGTCATCATTGAGGATGATGATGAATCCACAGATGAGGAGTCATTGGCTAAAAAACTAAAAGACTTATACTTCAACTCCTTATCCACCATCACAACCGACCCAAACTTTTGGGCAAGAAGATTTTGACCACCTCTTCGAAGAGGATGTCACCTCTACAAATCAGGCTGAGCGGGCTTACACCATCGGGTTCTCCCATCTGGTCATTTCTCAAAAATTGACCAAGTCTTCTAAAACTATGAGAAACTATGCAAGCTCATAGGCCAAGCTTGTGAATGTCTTCCTAGCCCCAAGCACAGATCCGAGAAATATGACGACAACCATAATTTCTTTTCCCGAGTACACCAATTTCTTGTCCTGTCCGGTAGGGGTTTCCAATTACATGAGGCCACTCATATCGGACTCCGACAGTGAGAAAATACGGAATGTGTCTTGGCCATGCCTCTTTAACGAGAGTATGCACACTGCCAACCGGGTATGCAATCTCACTGATTCTTTAATTGATAATTGTGTTATCTCTCATTTCTAACTTTCCCTTGATTCTTAATTTCACAGTCCTCCGTTCTTGTTGGCGAGGGACTCATCTGGTGTTTGGATGAAAATGAACACCATAAAGGGCAGTTGGACGCCTAAGAAAAAGAAATCCAATATCTCAAAAGGGCTTCTTCAAGTAAAGGATGACCAACTGCAGTAAGTCGGTGACTTATCCGCTGTCCAAGCTAAACTGGATCAGGTCAAATGCAACTATCTCCACACAATGAATGACCTCAAGCTTGTCACCGAGGAGAATAAGATTTTTGAGGAAGAGAACCATGACGTCTAAATCCCCACTTAGCAGCTCAGAGCAAGAAGTGATTCAACATTATCAAGTAGAATTTCTGAATGTTGAACTCAATTATCTCAGCACCGATGCTGAGAGGGTCGCCGACATTACCGTGCTGAAGATAGCTCAAGACCAGGATGACCAACAAGCCCAAACCAATGAAGGCATGAGAAATGAGCTTGAAGCTTCGAACCAAATGTATGTTGAGATTCCAGCCCAACTCGCTCAAATTTCAGCTGAACGAGACCAGGCTCTGGCCGAAGTAGAGGTCGATGTGGTCCGGACAGTACTAAAAATTGAGCATATCAAATGAATGTCCAGAGGTACACTTTGGAGCAGGCTCGGGACGGGATCTCAGATATCGATATTAAGATCGAAGAAGCCAAAGAGGTCGAGCTCCAAGCCTACCGCAAACTGAACGGAGATAGTTCCGAGGATGACCCGGAGGACTCCGAATATGAATCCGATTAAGATTTAGGCTTTCATGCCTTTTGTACTTATTTCTCTTTTTTTCTTAATATGTTTTGCTTCCGTTTACTGGCCTTGTAAATAAAGTGTATTTTTTTTGTTAGAACTTTTCTACCATACGGCATGTGCCACTATTTTCTTATTTCTAACACTTAGCCAAATAAGCTTCTAACTCAATTTGGGAAAATGGCCTCCTGCTTCACAGTTGTAATAAAACAAACCATCACTTAATTTGCGCCGGGCCGAATGAACGTTACCTTCGGTCTTAAAAATGACTTAAGAAAATCTCTTAAGAATGACTTAAGTAACTTGAAAAAACTTTTTTTCTTTAGCTTGTTGTACACCAGGTAATTTTCTCTAGTTTGAGTCGTTCAATGACTTATATATAAGGACCTTATTTTTATGCTTGTGAATAAGATGTCTCCTATTCACTTCGGGCATGAATATTGGATCTTTAGTCATTTCCATTTTTTAGACAACTTCAAGTGTCTTTAGAAATAGGTTGGGTTCATTTTGACTTATTGCCTTTAGAACTTTACTTATTTTTGTTTCGGGTGTTTTTATGACGACAGTCCCCAGTTAGGGACTTCGTTAGTTCGTAAGCCTAAAAATTTCAATGGTTACCCAAAGATAAAAGTATGCAAAAAAATATAATCGAAACAAGTTTCGGTCAAAGCATTCTTTATTCACAATACTTATTTCGAGCAAGCAACGGGGTAAGATTCATTCGATATTTCTACCTTTACATGCTTTGTCGTAACAAAGAAACTATTTGGGTAAGATTCATTCAATCTTTTAACCATTACGATGATAATCCTAAAAAGCTTTTAAAAATCTTCGAACTTCTCGAACTTAACAAACTTGCCTCGAACTTCCTTGTCGAGGGTATGACAGTACCCTAGTGTTTTATGTTCGAAGCATGAGAACTCAAACATTATTTACTTCTTCCATACTGGGCATTCCCCAGTCCCCAGCGCTTGGCTGGTCTTCAACTCTGAAGTAAGTAATACGCTTTACATTGTTGCCTCATTAAAATCTTGTCGGACAAATCCTTTTGGGAATAAAAACCATGCTAAGAGAAAAAGAATGCAACACGTGTTTTCAGACCTAGTTCTAACTTGGCTCGACTTTTTGAATGATTGCTTCGAGCTGAACTTGCATGGGTTAACCATAACGTAGTAATATCTACGAAATAGAAACGGTTAATAAAAATATACATTAGCAATAATATTTCTTCAAGTGAGCGATGTTCCAGTTATTCAATAATTTCTGACCATCTTCGGCTTCCAACTAGTACGAGTCTTTACCGGCGATTCTTGACACTTTGTAGGGACCTTTCCAGTTCAGACCTAATTTTCCTTCGATGGAATTTTTGGTGTTAAGGGTCACTTTTTGAAGAACTAGGTCTCTTACTTAAAATTGCCAAAGATTAGTCATACGGTTATAATATCTTCCATCATTTTCTTTTGAGCAACTAGCCGAAGTAAAGCCAATTCATGATGTTTATCTATCAAGTTGAGCTTTAAGGACACCACTTCATTATTTGAATCTTCGCTTGCATTGCTGAACCTTAAGCTCAGTTCGCTCACTTTCACCGAAACTAAGGCCTCCGCACCATAAACCAAAAAATGGAGTCTCCCGGTGCTAGATTTTGACGTTGTCACGTATGCCCACAACACCTCTGGTAAAATTTCGTTTCGCTTGACTTTTGACTCCTTCAGTCTTTTCCTCAGATTCTGACTAATTGTTTTGTTTGTTGACTCCGCTTACCCGTTTGCACTTGGGTGGTACGAAGTCGACACAGTATGCCGAATCGGCAAATGATATGATCTCATATAAAATCAATGACTTTTTTTTTTAACCTTCTTGAATGCCTTCGCTTCAACCCACTTAGAAAAATAATCAGTCATAAATAAGATAAAACGTACCTTTCTGAGTGCTCATGGGAGTGGCTCCATGATGTCCATCCCCTATTTCATGAATGGCCATGGAGACAAAATCGGATGTATTAATTCCACTGGTTGTTGAATCATTGGAGCATGCCTTTGACACTCATCACATTTTTGGATGAAGTTCTTCACGTCTTCTTCCATCTGAACCTAATAATATCCGGCCCTAATTAATATTTGGACCAAATGTTCTGCTCCTGAATGATTACCGCAGGTGCTCTCGTGAACCTCGGGCATCACATAATCAATATCTCCGGACCTTAAGCACCTTGATAAAGAACCGTAAAAAGACCTTCGGTACAACTGACCACTAGACAAAACCTGGCTGCCTTAGTCCGAAGTGCTCTTGATTCCTTTGGATCCGAAGGCAACTTCTCATCTCGAAGGTAGTCGATAAACTTGTTACGCCAATCCCATATTAAGCTCGTTATGTTTACTTCGGCATGACCACCATCAATCGCGGAGTTTAGCAGTTGCACAACTATCTTCGAATTAAATTTTCTTCCGCATCTACGGACGACCCCAAATTAGTCAAGGCATCCACTTCATTGTTTTTCTCTCGAGATACATGCTCCATGGTCCATTCTTTGAACCGATGCAATATCTCTTGAATCTTCTCTAAGTATTTTTGCATCCTTTCCTCATTTACTTCGAACATGTCGTTGACTTGATTAACGACCAGAAGTGAGTCATATTTTGCTTCTATGACATCAACTCATAAGCTCCTTGCTAATTTTAAACCTGCATTCATAGCCTCATGCTCGGCTTCATTGTTAGTCAATTTCACAATTCTTTTCGATTGCCAAATAATATCTTCTGTAGGCGCCTTAAGCACTACTTCAAGCCCGAACCCTTTCACATTCAAAGCTCCATCTGTGTACAAGGTCTATATCCCCAAAGTTTTCCCGAGGTTAACAAAAACAAATTTCTACTTCAGCAAACATGGGTGTAAAGTCTGCTATGAAGTCTGCTAAAACCTAAGACTTTATAATTGTTCTCGGTTTATACTCATACCCACTAATTTCTACCACTCATTTGGCTAGCCTACCGGATATTTTCGATTTATGCATCACATTTTTAATGGATAAGTTGTTACTACACATATGGGATAGCATTAAAAATACGGTCTCAATTTTCTAGAAGTTGTTACTAATGCTAAAGCCAATTTTTCTAACTGTGGATACCTAGTCTATGCACTGGTCAAAGTTCTAATGACATAATAAATCAGAAATTATGTACATTTTTCTTCTCGAACCAACATTATGCTTACCGCCACTTCGGATACTATCAGGTACAGGAACAATTGCTCGTCTGCCCTCAGTTTATATAATAACAGCGGACTAGACAAGTACTTATTCAAATCCCTCAAAGCCTGCTGACACTCCGGTGTCCACGCGAAGTCATTCTTCATTTTCAACAAAGAGAAGAACCGGTGGATTTTCTCCGATGACCGAGAGATAACCTGCTTAAAATGGACATCCTTCCTGTGAGTCTTTACATTGCTTTCACATTGTCAAGCACCTCCGGTATCTCCTCAATGGCTTTGATCTTATCCAGATTAATCTCTATTCCCCGATTTTAAACCATGAAGCCTAAGAACTTGCCCGAGCCCACTCCAAAAGCACACTTTTTAGGATTCAACTTCATGTTGTATTTTTTGAGCACGTTGTATTTTTGGAGCACGTGAAATATTTCCTGCAAATACTTTAAATGGTCATCTGCTTCCAGGGAATTAACTAACATATCATCAATGTAAACTTCCATTGTGTTTCATAGTTGATCTTCGAACATGCGGTTAACTAAGCATTGATATGTGGTCATGGCATTTTTTAACCCAAATGGAATGATATTATAGCAATAAGTTCCGTACCCAGTGATGAAAAGAAGTTCTCTCTTGATCCTCCAGGTTCATCCGAATCTGGTTGTACCCGGAGTAAGCGTCAAGAAAACTTAGCATTTCATGCCTTGCCACAACATCAATCATTCGATCGATGTTCGGTAAAGGAAAAGAGTCCTTCGGGAATGCTTTGTTCAAATCTTTAAAATCTATACACATTCTCAACTTATTACCCTTCTTAGGTAAGACTACTACGTTAGCTAGCCAATCCAGGTACTCTACTTCCCGGATGGAATCTATATTTAAAAAATTTGTTACCTCATCATTGATGAATTTATGCTTGAATTGGGCCATTGGCTTCCTCTTTTGCTTTATCAGGGGAACACTTGAATCCAAACTCAGCTTGTGAGTCGTGAGCTCCGGTGATATACATGTCATGTCTAAATGGGACCAGGCAAAATAATCGAAGTTAGTTTTAAGAAATTTAATTAATTTAAGCATGAGCTCCGGGGTTAACCCAGTGCCCTGGTATACCTTCCTATCTGGTAGATTCACGAACAAGATGACTTGCTCAAATTCCTCTACGGTTGACTTCGTGGCATCTGAGTTATCTGGCAACACAAATGTCCTCGGGACACGGAAATAATCTTCTTGGTCCTCGAAGTTAATCTTGTCTTCCTTCGGACTCATAGGGCCTAAATCCTGTAATTGCTATTTAACCTTTTCTTCTTTACTTGAATCCTTCACTTCTCCCGGTGTTTGCACCACTTCTACTACCGCAAATATTTCCCTTGTTGTTGGTTGCTCACCACAAACTATTTTTATTCCCTACGGGGTCAGGAACTTTAGCATCATGTGTAACGTCGAAGGCACAACCCCTCATGTCATGTATCAAAGGCCTGCCAAACAACGTGTTGTACCTCATTTCACCTTTAATAACATAGAACTTTGTTTGCTGAACTAGTCCGGCTGTATTAACTGGAAGAGTAATTTCTCCCTTCGTAGTCTCGCTTGCCATGTTGAATCCATTGAGAACCAGGGTTGCCGACACAATTTGGTCTAACAAACCTAACCGCTCTACCACTTTCCAACGGATAATATTGGCCAGGCTACCTGGATTAATCAAAATGCGCTGAATCATAAATTTATTGATAAAGACAGAAATTACCAATGCATCATTGTGAGGAGGAATGATGCCCTTTGCGTCTTCATCATTGAAGAAAAGTGTACCATTCGACACATAATCTCTGGATCTTTTCTCTCGAGTAATTGATACTTTCATCTTATTTACCATCATGACCGCTCCCTTCGGAACGTCCATTCCTCCAATAATTATATTGATAATATGCTGGGGCTCGACTGAATCTGCTTGTTTGCTTACTTCCCTATTTATGTAGTTCCCCTTTGCTCGATCACTTAAAAACTCACGCAGGTAGCTATTTTTCAACAACTGATCCATTTTATCCCTCAACTGATGACAGTCCTCAGTCCGATGACTATGAGTTCCATGATAATCACAAACCAAATTTGGATTCTTTTGAGCCGGATCTAACCGAAGTGGTCTTGGCCATCGTGTTTCCTTGATATGCCCAATAGCCGAAATGAGTCCGGCAACATTGATGTTCAAGTTATATTCAGATAACCTTGGGTTCTCAACATTATTGGAAGAAGACCCGTCGGTATCATTCCTGAATTGCAAGCCTCTACTGGCAGACCCTTGATCATTTCGCCTATCACCCCTGTTCGACTGAAAATTGCAATTGTTTCGACCTCTATACGACCTAAAATTAGACCTCTCCAGTTGCCCGTAGGGCTGATATCTATTTTTCGAAGATTTTGACTCTGACTCAACTACCCTCTTTGATTTATCAAGATTCTTGTTTCGATCTGCTGACCCCAGTAGAAGCTTGAGTTGATTATCCTTCACTCTGATTTTGGATTTGTATCGGTTATGCATGTCTGTCCAAGTTACTTTTGGAAATTCCAACAAGTTTTCCTTCAACTTGAACGAGGCACTAGAGCTCCTAAGATTCAACCCCTTAGTGAAAGCTTCAGCTGCCCATTCATCTGGTACCCGTGGAAGAAACATTCATTTCTTTTGAAACTGCGATACGAACTCCCGCAGCAACTTCGTATCCTTCTGATCAATTTTGAATATATCTGCCTTTCTTGCTTGAACCTTCCGCGCTACAGCATATGCCTTTATAAAAGCATATGAAAATATTTCAAACGAGTTAATAGAATGTTCAAGCAACATAGAATACCATGTCATTGCTCTTTTATACAGCGTTTCGCCAAACTTCTTCAGCAACACCAATTCAATTTCATCCGGATGCATGTCATTTCCCTTTATTGCACAAGTATACAATGTCACATGCTCATTTTAATCCATTTTCTCATCGTACTTCGGTAGTTTAGGCATCTTAAAGCTCTTCGGGATTAGTTTTGGTGTCGCACTCGGTGGAAATGGCAGTTGGATATATATCTTCGAGTCTGATCCCTTCAAGATCGGAGGGGCTTATGGAATATGGTTTACCCATGAGTTATAAATTTCCACCTTCTTTTTATTAGTGTCAATCAATTTGGTTAAGGCCTCGAGCATCTTTAAAACCTCTGAGGACTCATTAGTCCCCGAATCGTTGGCATTCATCAACCCGATCCTCTTCCCAGTCTGGATCATCATTGCAGACTGGCTGAGGCTCATCCGTCGCATTTGCTCCGCTGCTTTTCTTTTGCAACTGAGTTATTGCCTCATGTTGCTCCTTAAGTATGTGAAAGATCCGAGCCAAACTAATTTCTTCCTCTACAGCGTCCGGTGTTTTTTGACATGACCTCATGGACCCTTGGGGTGAAATCACGGGGTTGAGATTCAACGGATCAATGGGCGGAACACTGTTGTTGTTATTGATGTTGTTAGCACCATTTTCCCAATTGTTATTGTCATCATGGTTGCTAACCTCAACTTGAATGTCACTAGCCATTCTGCAACACTTAGTTTTAACCTGAAATCACAAAATCTCGAAAGAAATAAGTAAAATTTGAGTTTGAACAAATCACCACTATTATCCTCAGCCCCACAGTGGGCGCCAAACTGTTTACCCCAAAAAAAGATATATTTGAATTTGTAAGTGGTTTTAAGGATATGTGGATTGATTTGTAAGCTAACGTAAGAAATGATTAGAAATAAATCAGCAAATGTAAATAAAAATTAATAGAAATAGCCTGAATTGATGGAATCTTAATTGAAACTTGACACTGAGATTGGTCCGGTCCTTAGCTGAATTGCTTTGAACTCGAGCCAATATTGAGAGCTTGAGAATCTTAAGTTCACAATGAAATCGTGCAAGTATATGAATGAGAATCAGATGCCCTTCCAACATCAAGGTTGGGCTCCTTTTATAGTAGATAATACAAGGCATCAGCGCCCAAGAATAACTCCCTAATTAAATGTATATAAATGACAATAATGATTACTTAATAGCTAAAACGTAACGGCTAGCACTGTATCCGCAACGGATACGTATTGAGCCTTTTCGGTATCTTGATCCCCCGGTCGCTACCTGGTCTTGCTTAAACATCCGAACTCACTCTGACACCTAGTCTCACCCCGAGGCAACTTACATCGGGTGCACACCATCATTACTCCCTTCGACCTCACACTTAAACCATGCCACGTGTCGTGCTGGTTTCCACCGTATACGGTCTTTAAATGATCTAATTCCTGCATTGTTGGTATACATATTCTTATTGTATATTATATTTCATATAAAATAATACATCCACATAACTTAATGTAGGGTTTATTTAATACCACCGACCTAACATTGCATTAGATATGCAATAATTATATTTTTCTTACGAGAATAACCAAACATTGTGTATTATCTTATGCGAGATTTCATATTATGATAATCATTTTAAGCCATCAATCAAACGACACTTACGCATTTTGACTTGTTTTTCCAACTATTCTAAATAATTGGGAAAAAGTTTAAATTTTATCCTTGAACTTTGTAAAATGGTATAAATTTACCCTCGTTGATAGTAGGGGTAATGTCCGTACCCTGGACATTATAAAGTGTGTTATTCTTATTGATTAATGGGAGAAGTTTTTAACATATACTACTTTTTTACAAGGGGGAGAATCAAACTTTCCGTTGAGTTATACAAAATGATCTAAATTTATCCCTGAATTTTAAGAAATAATATTGTTTTGACCATCATTTACAGTCACCAACCCTCATTCCTCTAAATCGATGACCACCTACCGATTGATTCTCTCCCCTCGAAGAAAACACCACTTGAAGATTATCGTTACTAGGGGATCCTTCGCTTGTTTTTTAGTTTTCTTTCTCCCTTCTTATATTTTTAGATGTAATTAACACCTCAATGTTATTCCGACATCAATAATACTTACCATTTCAAAACAAAAAGTTTAAATACACAAGCTATCGCTTAAACTTGTTTGATTCTTTCATTTTAACACCTTATATTAATGGACCTTTTTTTCTTATAAGACACTCCGATCTTATTAAATGTATAGCTACTAAACATAAAATGACGATCATTCCAAGAAATATTATGTGTATAACTCACACACAAATGTTGTGGCAAAGAGACGAATAAAATAACGAAATGTGTTTGAGCTCAGTATAATTATAAAATATTGCAGCACAACTAGAAAAGAAAAAACTTATCTAACCCCCTCCTCCTCTTCTTCTTCCCACTCAAAATCCCCGCTGATGTCCCCTGCTCCATCAACTTTTCCTCCCTCTTTTGTTGCATGCTTCTCCATTCATGCGTGATGGATCTTTTTCTTCTTCTTTTTTTCACCCTTGTTCGTTTTTATGCAAATCATCTTCATTCTAGAGACTAATAATAAAAGAATCATAACCATAAGAAAGACATACACAATATAAGAATTTTCAAACTGAAAGAAAGTTTTTTTGTGTATCTGTACAAAGTTGCAAAATCAATCTCCTATTCATATAATTGATATACAACTTGCAGGATAAATTATAGAGAGTGTGAATGAGACTTAACTTAACTTAAGTAGAACTCCTATCCTATTTATCTACAAACTGGAATTCAAGTATCAAAACTAGCTAGGCTTTGTACACAGATAATGTTTATCCTTAACGCCCCCTTGTAAATGCAGTTGTAGTGCATGCAACAACGACAACAAACTTTTTACATAAAAAATTGAACCTCCATGAGGATATATGCTTGATCAGAATGTCAACTAGTTGAATAAGAGAGCTGATGTAGTGCACAATTAACTCTTTGGCAGCAACTTTTTCTCTTACAAAGGGAGAGCTGATGTAGCGCACAATTAAATCTTTGGCAGCAACTTTTTCTCTTACAAAGGGAAATTCTGGTTCAATATGCTTTGTACGTGCATAGTAAATAAGATTAGCCGTCAAGTACGTGGCTAACAAATTATCACACCACAATATGGGAGCAGTAGACAACAACACATGCATTCTTATAAAAGATTTTGAATCCACGTAATTTTAGTTGTAGCTGCAAGACCACAATATTAGATTGTGTGCTCGATTTAGCAATAATATTACTTCCTCTGTCCCAATTTATATGATGCATTTTCCTTTTTAGTACGTCTCAAAAAGAATAATACATTTTTCTAATTTTGCAACAATTTAACTTTAACTTTTATTGTTTACGCTTAACGAGATGATCTATAACTACATAAATATATTTAACTTATTTTAGACAACAAGATTCAAAAGTGTGAGAATGTATTAATCTCCCTTTAGAAGCATTTGCATTAATACAATGTATATATAGTAGTACAAGAGGAATCGTAATACAATACAAATCTAGGTTTACCATAAGTATCCTAGGTTTACCACAATTGTATAATCTAAATATATACAGAATATTTATAATTATGGTGATGAGATTGTACAGGAACTCTAATACTATTAATACTCTCCCTCATTCGAAGCTAGAGGAAGCCGAATGCTGAGACTAGATCGAAAATCGGTGAAAGGTTGTCTCGGTAGGCCTTTGGTAAAGATATCAGCATACTGATAAGAGGAGGGAACATGCCTTATCTTAAGTTGGCCACGAGCAACCTTCTCACGAATGAAGTGAATGTCCAATTCGATATGTTTGATACGTTGATGCTGAACTGGATTGTGAGCAAGGTATATGGCTGATATGTTATCGCAGTACACAAGAGACGCTTTACGTAAAAGGCAGTGAAGCTCCAAAAAAAGGTTTCGAAGCCAACAGGTCTCAGCAACAACATTAACAACTCCTCGATACTCAGCTTCTGCACTCGAATGGGATACAGTGGCTTGCCGCTTAGCAGACCATGCAATGAGATTGTCTCCCAAAAAGACGCAATATCCAGACGTAGAGCGGCGCGTGTCCGGACATCCAGCCAAGTCTGCATCTGTATATGATACTAACATGTTCGGTATTGTGGGGTAGAGATGTAGTCCATAATCAAGTGTACCATTAACATATCGAATGATACGTTTAAGGGCAGTAAGGTGAGGCTCCCTAGGGGCATGCATGAACAAGCATACTTGTTGAACAACATAAGCGATGTCTGGCCTGGTGAAGGTGAGGTATTGTAGTGCACTTGCAAAACTCCTATACAAGGTAGGATCTGTTATTGGATTACCGTCTATTGCACTGAGCTTAGATTTAGAATCAACTGGAGTAGATATGGGTTTGCAATTTTCCATTTTAGCCTCGCACACGATCTCTTCTGCATACTTGCATTGGCAGAGGAATATATTGTTGGCAGATCTGGATATTAATATCCCCAAGAAGTGGGCTGGGATGGTGTCGAGGGCTGAGCCGATGGCTGGGATGCAATCGGAACTGCAGGACTGGTAGTGTTGGGTGAAGAATCGATGGACTGACACAGTTCTCGGAGGATGACGGGAAATAAGTTGGACTCATCCAGAAAATTATAGTCCGATTTTCAGAATTGTTGGATATTCGAAAACAAGAATGTTGTCTCATCTAAGGTAATGTGGCAAGAGACATGGATTTGACGAGTAGACAAGTCATAACACAAGTAGCCCCTATGATTAGGTGGAAAGCCAATGAAGACACACGGAGTGGTTCGGGGTTTTAACTTGTGAGGGGCGGTAGAGGCAAGGTTAGGGAAGCACAGGCAATCGAATATCCTGAGGTGGTCATAGGACATGACTCGATGGTAAAGTATTTCAGTTAGGGTCATGTTATGGAGAGTGCTAGTAGGTAAAATATTGAGGACATATTCTACTATTTTGACATAATAGACCCAGAAAGATGGAGATAGGGAGACATGAAACAGCAAGGTACGGACCATATTATTGATGATACGGATAATGCGTTCTGATTTGCTGTTTTGAGGAGAAGTATGAGGACACGAGAATCGAAAAACCATGTCATTATTTTTGCAAAATTTCTGAAACGCAGAATTATTAAATTCACGACCATTGTCACATTAAAAAGATTTTATGACTTTTTCGAACTGTGTTTTTATTAAGGTGCAAAAACAAAGAAATTTTGCGAAGACTTCCGATTTGTATTTAAGTGGGTAAATCTAGATATAATGGGAATAATCATCAAGTAGGACAATATAATATTTGTGACCAAAGAACTAGTAATGGGAGAAGTCCACAAATCAGCATGAATAATATCGAATGGAGCAAACGTAATGCTAGTAGAAGAATTAAAAGAAAGACGAGTATGTTTGCCTAATTGACAAGAAATGCAGTTTTGGGCAAGATTCCCATTATAATTAATAAAATTATTACTCTTAAGAAAATTAAAAACTGGAATCCCTGAGTGTCCAAGTCTATTGTGCCAAGTTGACGGAGACAGAGCAACAAGAGAGGTGTGGGAGCGGAAACTGACAGCGAAAGAAGGTGTGAATGGATATAGGTCCCTTGTGCTACTACATCTCGTGAGAGGAGTCCCCGTATGCAGATCCTTCACAGTAAAACCAAAAGGATCAAAGTCAACAGACACAGAATTAGTACGAGTAAATTTTCGAATGGAAATTAAGTTTTTGATGATGTTTGGGGTGTAGGACATTATTGAGGAAGAATAGAGGGTGAGGTGGTTGGGTATAAGCATGACCATAGCCGTTAATTAGAATGTGGTGACCATTGCCAACTGTAATAAATTGAGGATGCTTTAAATTAAACAATTGGGAAAGATTACATATAGACCGGGTGAGATGAGATGTGGCTTCTGATTCCATGTACCAATTTTCATAGGGCTACTGGAGGTTCATGCTGCTAAAAGCCTGGCCCAGATCTGTTGGGGGAAGGTTATTGGATTGCTGCGGATTGGGCTTCTGGATGAGATGGGTCTGCTGGTTCTGATGATTAAAATTTCACGGCCCTGGGTCTTGGCCCAATATCCCCTGTTGCGTACCATTATATTGTGTCGCGGGATTCAAGCCATAATTGGCCCAATATGGCTGTTGCTGAAACTGGGTTGGTCCGGTCCAGTACTGGTTCGACGGTAGCAGTTGCAGCTACGAGTTGTTAGCCGGCGACTGGTCGTCTCTGCCGCTCCGTCCTCGACCGTGACCACCTTTACCATTTTCTCTTCCTCGACCGCCTTTGCCTCCCTCACGCCCGCGATTATGGCTGCCTTCTATCGATGATTGGTCGGCAGCGGATGTGGAAATATGATTTGCGGCGTCAATGGTGAACACTTTTTGTGAGTGTTCTTCTTGTTTGGCACGACGAGTTTCTTCGAGCAATAACTGAGACCGAGCCTTGTGAAAACTTGGTAGAGGATCGGATTGTTGAATTATCGTTACTAGTGTGTCGTATTCGCCTATGGGGAGGCGAGCAACGATTTGGAGCACCATTATTGTGTCAGAAACAGTTATCCCAGCGTTTGAAAGTTAGTCCGACAAGAGTTTCAGTTGCTTGCAGTAGTCAGACGCGTTGGAGAAGTTTTCAAGACGTGTGTTGTGGAATTGTTCTTCGAGATAGACAACACGGGTATGTTTGTTGTCTTGAAAAATATCTTCTAAGCTTAGCCAAAGATCACGTGCAGAGGCACCAGTTTTGAAGATGGTCAGCAGTAAGTCCTGAGAAATTGTGCCATAAATCCATTATTTGACAACACCGTCTAGACGGTGCCAGAGTGTATCATCAACCTCACTTGTTCGGGGAACAGAATTATCTATGTGATCCAGCACATTATAGACACCGGCATGAATACAGAATAGTTCAACCCATGGGGAATACTGCCCTTGTTCTTGATCAAGAATTATGGGAACGAAGTTCTTTGATGTTTGTGATCATGAGAGCTGGGTAAGTGGAGGGTGAAAAGAGGGTTTGGGATCGACAACAGATGAGGAGGAGGCTGATTGTGAAGACATGGTAATGGATTATTGTTGGTTGGGCAGAAAACATGAATGAAGAGAAAAAAAAAGATGATTTATTGGCCGAGAAAGGTGAGGGACGGCGCTAATGAATATAGGGTTTAGGGTACTAGCTCTAATATCATGTGAGAATATATTAATCTCCCTTGAGGAGCCTTTACATTAATACAATGTATATATAGTAGTACAAGAGGAATCCTAATACAATACAAATCTAGGTTTACCATAATTGTGTAATCTAAATATATACATAATATTTATAATTATGGTGATAAGATTGTACAGGGATTCTACTAATGTTAATAAAAAAGTCTTTCTTTATTTCTTAAACTTTGTGCCGAGTCTATATCATATAAATTGGGACGGTATGCATCTGAATAACCAATAATGGATAAGGATGATGTTGGTTTAAGAAACAAACGGTTATTCATTACACGTATTAAATATCATAACAATTATTTTTTTGCATTAAAGTTGACGCATGAATTGACCTAACTAATTTACAATAAAGTTAATAACAGGTTGTGTGATTGTAATGTATTGCAAGACATTTGCAATGCTTTTATAAAGAGAAGGATCATGAAAAATAGTAGAACCATGTTGATATAGTTGCAATTACTGGTCATTGAAGTAGATATCGATTTTGCACCATCCATAAAGACCCCATTAAGAAGATCTCGAATATAGTTAGCTTGACAAAGAACCAAACCATGTCAGGTAAAGGATGTTTCATCGCCAATAAAGTAATGACGAGGACCTAAGATGATAAATGAGCAATGACTTGAGAAACAAGTTCCTGAGATCTTAAGCGTTTGAACCATGCCTTAGCGTCTTGTTTAAGTCCACAAAAAAGCTTTGTGAAGTTTACAATATATTGAAAAATTTGAGATTCAAAAAGCCTATTAGTCGAATCATGTAAACTTCTTCATTTAATTCACTATGCAATCCATTCTTGACATCAAGTTAACTCGAACTGACCACCTTCTTGATAGTGTCAATATCAAGACAAATAGATTTTACAACTGGACTAATTATATCATGATAATCCACCCTGCCTCTTGATTAAATTCCCTAGCTACAAGTGCTAGTAGCGTTCAATGGAATCATATCAGATTTCGTTTCAGCTTATATGCATAGAGGTGGACCTAAGCTGTAGGGAGAGGGGTAACCGGCACCCGATAACTTCGGGCAAGAACTCTGCTCATTTGATTCATTCTATTGGTGTGATCCATTCGAAATAAGTATTTTTTAAATAAATATGAAAATTCTAATGAATCCCTAATTGTCATTTTTTTTGGTAGTGTATCTATAATTATATACCTCAAATATCTTCAAGAATCAGTCATATATTATCGGAGGCACTTGTATTCACAAAAGACAAATTGGTGCACCGGTTGAAATAGTGTCTTTTTTGTCCCTTCCTGGCCCTAAGCTCAGGTTTGAATGCACAATAATATAGTTCAAGTTTTCATGTTTTATTTTAATGTTGCCAACTCCTTCTGCCTCAATTTAGAATAAGAGAATTCAATTGCTACAGGATGCTCTAATCCCAATTGTGATGTGTTGCTAATTTGTCTTTGAATATTTGTCATACTTTTAATATGGTGTAATAAAAAATAAATTAAGCCTAAAAAAGTTGCACCATCTAACAATCAAAATCGAAGTATTTATATGATTAATATGAATATATTTCTTATTTTCTGACATTATATTTCCCCATTTTCTTTAAATTTTACTCAACAAAATGAAATTGGGAGAGAAAGCCTTATCGAATTTTAAATTTATTGACTGATTTAGGTATTTAAAAAATAAAAATTATATTATATTGAACTAAATTAATTCATAATAGATTCAAAGGATTATATCCTTATTATCAAACTTTACGAGCAAGCGACAAATACATTAATGTAATGGTGCTTTTACGATGGTGAAATCCTGAGCCCACCTCTGAATATGGATGACCATAAGCATGGTAACAATTGATGATTGAGTATCCGAACTTTGAACAAACCTGGCAATGGACAGATTCAATGTAGGAGCTTGTGTTCGAGTTTGCAAATTAAACAACCTGATAAGGTTTTTACTGTGTGTTCGTATCACAATCTTTTCCTCCCTTTTCATCATTGAACAAATTTGAGTTGTTGTTTTTATTGAAGTTAGTGTATCTTTTGTTTATTGTTGAAATTCTTCACAAACAATTTGGATGGACATAAATCAAAGTCAACGACATTCATCTGCTCCAATCAAAATTCATTACAAGGAGTAAGTCATGGAGCTCAACTCTAAAGGTGACCACCAAAAAATCGTAATCAGGTCCAACTTCTCTCAAAATATAAAGAATCAGACCATCATCTAAATAAGCTTAGTTGATGTTGCTAGGTTGCACGAAAAAAATCATTTTTTTGCAAATAATTAACAATCGGGGTATTTTTCTTGTTTGTAGTTTGAAGTAGCAAATATTGTTGCATGATTCTATTTCTAGATTGAAAAGCAAACAAGTTCTCTAGAACCTACCAAACCTTTCTCGATGAAGAAGTTCCATGGATATGGTATAGATTGAATTCTATTCACTCTTTATGAAATGGAGTGCACTCCTTATATCATAAATTAAAAAGTCAGTACGGTAACATCCAATAACTTGAGCAAGGACTCCTTCTGATAATAATAACAAAAGCTAATTGAGAAGAAGTTGATCTTGTTTCTTCCAAGCTAAATGGATGAGGTTAACCACTAGGTCAATCATAATTGCCTTATTCGGACTGCCCAGAACGTCTTTTGATGACATTCATTAAACACATTAACATAACCTTTTAGGTTATAACCTCTAACATAAGAAGGACTTGAGACTACCACAAATGTAATTGTTTCTATTCAACTTGATAAAGTGTGAATGAGAAAAATTTAGGGTAAAATAATTGTTATTGTTAGTCACGGTAGAGCAGAGAGGTTGGTAAATGACGATAAAGTCATCGGACGTGTGTATTGATTTTTCTATCATATATATCATATACGAGTTTGTAAGCTGAAGAAATTTTTTTATGTATTAATACGAAGTAGGAGAGTTACTCTTCTATTTATATAAGTGATATACAATATGTAGGATAAGCAATAAAGAATCTGAAGGAGACTCAACTTAAATAGAACTCCTAGCCTAATATACCTACAATTTGAAATTCAAATACTAGTAACTGACAAAACTTTACACACAAATTATGTCTATCCCTAACACATATGATCCCCCGTCCTTTATAGTATAGTCGTAAAGGATTTTATAGAAAAGTAAGATACTAGTTACTAGCAAGGCTTTATACACAAATTATGTCAGTCCCTAACAAAGAGGACAATTTCCACTAAAAAGAAACTCAACAATAGAAAATACACTTACACGAGCCTACTCTCCTCAAACACATTTAACCATCCTTTATTAGGATTCAACAAAGATGAGTGATTCAACCGTCAATGAATTCCTAAGGGAAAAGCACTGACATGGATTTTCTAAACATTTTTATGTTCAAAACTCGGTGGTCAACTCAATGGGTAGGAAATTCTAGTTTAAATTTGTAAATGCCCAATGGGTGGGTCCTTCTAAATGTCTCTGAGATATGATTTGCTCTGAATTGTTATTATTAGACCAATAATTGAAGAAAAATTTGAACTCGACACAAATAGTAGAGATAAAGTGAGAAATTGTCTACTATGATAATCGGAGATATGATGATGTATTAATTGTGACATGTGTGCAACAATGATGCTATTCTAGAATGGCGACGAAAAGGAAAGAAATGGAAAAGAGAAGAATGTTTTAACCATTTTTGAGATACCGAACATACTAAAAAAAAAAAGTGGAAAATGCACACTTAAACATGTCAGTAAAATGTAACGAGTAAATACACTTCTTAAATAGTATAGGTATTCAATAGCTATTAGGCCTAATACAGGTATCAAAATGAAAGAATCATAAAAGTTTACGGGCACTTATATATTTGGCCTAAAATATTAGGCAAAATGGCGTGGGAGGACCCTTTACTTGTCATTCGCGAGTCCCTACTTACAACTTTGTCAACTGAACCTTTTTTGGCCCGGTCATGGTGCGTGTTGTTTAATTGCCTCCACGTTGACTGCCACATCAAAAAATAATAAATTATAATTTCATAAATTAAAAATAGAAAAAGAAAAATATTTTAAAAAGAAAAAAACAAAAATAATTTTAAAAAAAATATTTCCAAGTCCCACCCATGTTCATCTTCTACCTCCTCCCCTGCCCCTTTTCGCATCGATCCCCCTCACCCACCCGCCATTTCGTTTCCCTAAAAAAATCACTCTTCATTTTATAAGACTAAATTTGCACTTTCTTTCAATTTTGATTCTTCAAAAATCACAGAGAAATTTATCAAATTTTAGCATTATTTTAATTGATAGTCCTTTAGATGAAAAATGTGTAGACGAAAAGAGGGGAGCTCCAACAGTATATTTGTACACAACTTTATGTCCTTTGTGATTCTTTTCATGTCGAATTTGAAATAGGAGTGGATTTGAAGAAGAAGAGAGAAGGAGGGGGGGGAGAGTGAAGAAGGAGAACGGAGGGGATGGGTATTAATTTTTTTATGTATTGTATTTTGATTTTGATTTTAATTTTTTTTAACAAAGTAAAATCGCCTTACTCACATCAAATGTGCAGGTAAATCACACATTTGATCCACTACAGCTATGTCATTTTAAAAGAGAAAAACTCAATTGATATAATTATAAAGTAGGAACATCAGAATGACAAACTGAAGAAGTAAAAGGACCTTCCAAGCCATTTCGTCAAAAAATTATAGCTTCCAAATCTCTCTACTTAAAAGGTACAACACCTCTAAGCAGTCACATGAGGCTATAAAATACCAAAGATACTACTTATCCTATGAGACCGCTTTTATCAACCTAACAACAACATAATAAGCGTGAATCTGAAAAGGTTAGACTACACAAAATTTAACATACATTATTATCTATAAGTTGTTTGGTAGAGCAGCTTATTTTCGGAAGACTTCTGCTCAACACAAAGCATAAGCTAACACAGCTGAATAACCCTTCTCCATATATCTATATCTGAGAAGTGGCTTCTTAAACCCTAGCCGCTCCTCTTCATTTTGTTTCTCTTTCCTTAAACCCTCAAACTCCCTTTCATCAGGTATATGTTTTTTCCTCTTTCTAATGATTTGTGTCTTCTTGTTTTCATGTACACATGGTGGATTAAATCTTCTTTTTCCCTTTCTTTATTTAATGTTTTGTTTAGTATATATAGTTTTATGTGTTTGATCTGTGTTCCTTGATGTGCTTTATTTGTTGGATCTCTTAGGGGTCGTTTGGTATGACAGATAGACCTGTTCACCGGGTCGGATACTCGCCCGGCCCGACCTGACCCGAAAAAACTAAGGCTGGGATCAGCCCGAAAAAGCGGGGACCCGATCAGGGTCATGGTCGGGTCAGGCCATGGTCAGAATATTTTACTCGACCCGCCCCGACCCGCATATTTTTTTAATATAATTTATATTATTTTTCCTTCATTAATATTTATTTTGTACTTATATATATTTTTGCCAATAATAAGTGATATAATGTATGTTTTTATAATATATGTATTGTTTTAATCTACATTGAGCTCGACATAAAATAAGATAAAAACGGTAGCTGATTATTAATTATATATTTATATTATTAGTCATATAATGTATGTTTTTATAATATATGTATTGTTCTAATCTACATTGAGCTCGACATAAAATAAGATAAAAACGGTAGCTGATTATTAATTATATATTTATATTATTAATCGTTCTGTTAATATCACGGAAGCATATAGGGAGAGAAAGTAGTTGTAAATTGGTGAAACTTTAAATAATCATAACTCTGCGTTCGGATATCTGTTTTACCTAAAAAAAATTTGATTTTGCGTATTTTTTCGAGACAGGGCAGGTCAAACAGCCATAACGCGGTTTCGAGACAGGGCCGGTCAAAAAGTCCATTTTCCCAATCAATTTTTGTTTTCCCCAAATCGGTTTATAATTTTCTTTTTCTTTAATCAAGATCTCACGATATACAATACATTTCAACGTCGAATTTTCGTGGTAATGTAGGGGTGAATGCCAATTTCAGTTTTGGAAATTCAATTTTTAAAAAAAATCATCGACCCGACCCGACCCTGGCCCGCCAAAAATTCCCACGGGTCAGGGCCGACCCGTGACCCGTAGGGTCCCCGAAGGGTCAGGGCCAAGGTCGGAATTTTTTTTAAAAAATAGGGTCAGGGTCGGGCTGGGGTCGGGCAAGCAGAAAAAAAAGTCACACGACCCGGCCCGACATTTGGACAGGTCTAATGACAGATAAGCAAAAATAGTCACGGGATAAAATTTTAGTGGAATAAAATTCTGGGATAACTAATCTCCGGGTTTGTAGTGTTATTTTATCCCACATTGATTGAGGGTGGAATAACTAATCCCGGGATAATTTATTTCCCAAGCAAACTAGCCCTTACTCTTTAAAACTTTGTTCTGATCCTAATTTCAAAACTTCTATTTGAAGTTTTGACCTTTGATCCACGTGTTATGATTTGCTTATGATTGGTATTTTTGCAATTGTATGCTAGGTTAATATTAGTGTCTATTTGTTGTGATTTCTTTTGTATTCTTTGTCTAAAAGACCCTTGGATGCTATGGTGTCAAATATTTTGTAAATACTCTCTTGGTTTAACTTAAAACCTTTTATTTTACCCATAATGAGACTTTTTTTATAACCACTCAGATGTTATGACATGTTTAAAGTCATAAATTCAAGGAAGTTCCATTTTTCTTAAACCTCGTGCCTAGCATAAATTGAAACTGAAGGAGTAGAATAAAAGTAGAGATTTAAGGTTTGTAGACTCATATTCTTTGAATTAATACACCAGGTCAGATATGTTAGAAATCGATTATGCGATGAACAAAACAAGAGTCTAATTTCCACAATTAGTGCTATAGTATGACATAGAGGTGGCAAACGGGCGGATTGGGTTAAATTTGGGCGGGTCAACACGTGTTAAGTGAACAGACAGGTCAAGACCCAACCCGCCCAATATTTGGATCAATATGAGTTGGGTTAAAATGGGTCAAACAACGGATCATACTATGACATATATTCAGTTGCTGAATTATTGTTCATAATTTTATTATTTCTTACCGTTGATGATCCTTATGCTCTTTAAGTCAACTAACCTGATTATCACTTGATCTGAAAACATGATTTCTTGATATCTTGTTAGTCATTTTTAAACGATTTTGTCTCCCTGGATTTTCATATGCCTTGACTGTAACTGTGTGTGCAGATTTGTGAATTTGTCTGCACAAATGGCTTTCTACAACAAACTCGGTGGTCTGTTAAGGCAGAGTATTTCCACAGGAAATGCAAATTCACCAACTCCAGCAATGCTTAATGCCCTCCATTGCACGTCATCGAAGTTTTTGTTGGTGGTACACGCAAATTGAATAGTGTTTGGTTATAGTAACTGATTGGAAACCTCTTGCAACTTTATAGATATTTGATTTTTTTCATTCATGTATTTTATAGGTCTATCATGGGGAACTGATGATCAGTCACTTAGGGATGCCTTTGCTAGCTGTCCAGATGCAGATGTTTTCTGCTTTATTTTCAATATTTTATCTTGTCTGGTGACATAGTTTGAATAAACACGGCGAAAAGCAAGTCCACGTGAATAACATGGTGTTATTCTACTTTATGAAGAATGGTAGATCATGCTTTGTCTGTCCTCCTATACATATCATATAATTTTTATTACATAAATATCTTGCTGGTTGCTCCGTCTAATTAGGTATTGCAGAATGGTTGACTCCCATATCTCGATGTTACCCAGTTCATTATCATTGATTTTCTCCTCAAACATGTTCTAAATCTATCATTCTCTGGCCTGCTTGCTGGAATTGGTGTGGTTTGAGTGCTCAATACATATGTAAATTTGATGGGTTCTCAGCAGCACTTGAACACTGTTTTTGACACACACACACAAACACATATATTTTTTAATTTGAGTAGTTCACATTTGTTGATGATTAGTTTCTTAGGAGCTCTTGAACAGGGGTTTTGACACACACGCACGCACACATATTTGTTAATCATTAGTTTTACGTTGTAGCATACCTAGTGATTGGGCAGGGGATCACTGCAGTAATATGGTTTATTTTGAATTTTTTCTGTCAGGTAAGTTATTACCTCAGTTTCTTGGTTGATATGGGGTAGGAATAAAGTAGGATTGTTAAAAGTGGAATTGCACTAGTAGTTTTTTCCTCTGAACTGTTATTTTTAGTTTGCTGCTCAGGTTGTGCTTGTGTTTATTGTTTTTTTTTTGTTTGTTGGAACATCAAGGGTTATCGTTGACAGAGATTCTGGCAGATCAAGGGGATTGGGGTTTGTGAACTTCCAAGATGAAGAAAGTGCAAAAGAGGCTATGACCGCAACGGTCACGAGGAATATCATAAATATTCTTATTTGTGTTAGCTGCTTTACTGTATCGGTCATGACTGACGATACATTATGTCCTTGCAGCAACTCCAGGGAAGAAACATTCGTGTTAATATAGCAACCGAGGGCTCCTCGAAGTGGTGGATTTGGTGGCGGCTCTGGTGGCTATGGTGGTCAATCTAGAGATAACGATGGATTCTAAGTCGCTTTTTTATCTTTTTGCTATAAGCTGTCAATTTGTGCATGGTAATACTTATCTAAGTAGAGGACCTGGTGTGATAGCTTTGTTGAATTTATTTGTGTTTCAAAACTTGTTTTTGTGCAAGGTTTAAGTATTCAATAATTTTTCCAGATTTATCACTAGTCTTCTTGCCCTAGTCTTTGTTTATTGTTAGCACACAACCTTGTTTGTTGCTGAACACTACGACAATCAGTATGTATAATGAATGGCAATTGACAAATTTGCATTGTAAATCTTAGACATGTAAGCATCATCTATAGGAATATTCACCTTACATGCTGTGAAATTGATGATATGACTAATTGAGAGCTCAATACATTTGCAATAGTGCAGCATATGTAGAAGATTATCAGATTTAGCTAATTCAGGAAGACATTAGAAGATGAACAGATGAAACCATCAAATATGACAAAAAATTGTATATTGAAGCACAGATGCTCCTACTTCAAATAATTAGTTTGATGCAAGTTTTCGGGATCCTAATTTTTTGACATTGTCACAGCCAAATTTTGCACGATAGGTTCGTCCAATTTGGTCTTCAATATATTCCCTGATGTCAGTAAACCATGGTTTACCGTTGGGTGCCCTTTCAATGGCCAAAATATCACTATTGAACATGCCGGGAGTCAGCTCCAAAATTTCTACTAGGTTGCAATACACCAGGCTGCTTCTTTGTTCTATCATGATTGGGCGGACTTTCCCTCAGGAATGTTTATCAAGGGGCATAGCGGCGCCCTCGCCTGGCGCCATTTCCGGACCTAGCAGCAGACGGGCGGGCCGTGCCTGAATTCATACCGGACCAGACTCTTCTTTGTTTGAGCTGCTCCCAGGCAGTTGAGTTGAGAGATCAAGTTTTGAATGCACATAGCTGATCAGTTGAGCTACAAGCTTGGCCCTTTAACAGGCCATTCCTTCATTTTTTGCCTATATATATGGTCTACGTAGCTTATGAATTCTTGACTAACATAAAATGTTTTGAAGGAACTTCTTAGATGAATTAGTGGATATTGGAGGCGTCATCTCTTAAACCACACATGCAAATGTGGGATTAGAAAGTCAGCCAAATGTTAGGGACGGATGCATGGCGTGCAACACCAAAACCATGATGCGTATGTTGGTGAACTAGTTATGTTATCGTGTATGCACGATGATCGCACATAGATGTATCAAATGAATGGATTGGGCTGAATTTGAACGTGTTAAAATGAGTTGAGTTAATAAATGGACGGATCATGACCCACCCAAAAGTTACTTAGGCTGAAACGAAATGGATTGAAATTGCCTAAAAAGCGGATCATAACACAACCCGCCCAATTCTTACTAAGTTCTAATTTCTTTGTTTGTTCTTTTATGAGTTTTTAGTACCTAATAAAATTATTTTCTTTTTTTATTAAGGCTATATATAACATATAAAAAATGTATTTTTAGAATATTTTGACAAGATTTCTCATGGGTCATTTTGAGATGCATATTAGCCCGATTTTTTATGAGTTGAGCTAATAAATGGACGGGACAATGATCAGTCCAAACTTGTACGGATTGGGTGAATCATGTTTTCATGAGTGGATTTTACCACCCCCTAATCCGCTAATCGCATGCTTATGTATTAGTAAAACAGTTTTACGAATAAATGTTTACTCCCCAGTGGCACGTTTTTTTAAATGATTTGTCAAGATTTTTAGAAAAGCTCGATTTCTTATCTGATGATATCTCTTATCCCCTGTGATTAGGGGTGTTCGTCCGGTTTGATTTGATTTTTGGTTAAAGCTAAATCAAATCAATTAAGTCGGTTTTTTTAATATTCAAATTAAACCAAATCATTATAGTATAAACTCTATCGGTTTGATTCGTTTTTTGCGGATTTTTAAGAATGTATTTTAATTATAATGCAACTTTTTTTTATACAAGTGATGTACATAATGAAAATGAGATACAATAATTATCTCTATGAGTACTTATCTTTAATTCAATTTGATTCTTACCAATGGAGATATTATTATATGCGTAATAAATAATTAATATTATGATGTTTTAGTTTATTTTCCCTTGTTTATTCATCTATATAACAACTTCTTTAAGATTACATCAAGTTGGAGACTTTCTCACTGAATGTAATTTTAATGATATACTCGCTCATCTATTATACATGTATTTAGATTTTTAAATTATTTGTTGAAGTGACATACATATAATAATTGATCTTTAATCTTGATTTTGAAATTGCATTAGGCAATATTTTCATTATGTGCGACAAAAAGTCAGGCATGCCATACTTATTTGAGTTCCAAAAATCATTGGTAATTTGAGTTACTCAACTTAATTCAGAGAGATGTATGTGCATTGTTATGGCTAAATTGCTACTTTTCTACCCCTAAATGTTATGCACACACAGATTACCAATGTCTAGCATCATAATAAAAAATTTAAATTATTTGATTCATTTATTCGTTCATGAATATAATAATTTTTAGTATGACAAAAAAATCGCCCAATTTCTCTATTTTTCCTATTTCTACAAACACATCAAAAAAATACACTGAAGCAACTGGAAAATTACAACAATGTGAAACTTAGGTTGAAACTTCAAACTTTGTGTTTGCCGAGAAAGCTTTGCTAGTTCGCTGAAGTGAATAGTTTGACAATTTTCTTTTTAGACTAGGGATTTAACTTTTGTCTTCTTTAATTCTATTTTAACTTCAGGAAAAAAATCTATTTTAACTTAAACGTAAATGAGCTAGGGGGGAACAAATGGACTTGACCTTTCTTTCTAATTATTTGAATTAGTATTGAACTTGCAAATTGGAATGAGCCAAAATTATGAAGAAGACATATAATTTTTAATTAATTATTTGTACAATATAAACACACACACAATATTTTATATATGTATATACTTATCGGTTTGGTTTGGTTTGGTTCAGTTTGATTCGGTTTGGTTCAATTTTTTATTGGGTTTGTTGGAAATTTACTAATGTAGAATTAAGTATATCCCATTATTTATGACTCAAACAATTGGGGTCCCGCACGTCGGAAACATCATTTCCACACACGTGCACACGTAGTGCCAAGTATGACAAATTTCACTACTGAAAGAGATATTGGTACGTATGTAATACGTTTGAGACATAAAATGATGGACGATTATTAGCTAAATGACAAAGTATTCCACGTTGGTAAACGAAGGAAGAAGTGTACGGAGTGTAAGATAAAACGAGTCGAAAATCGCCGCGAAGCCGTGAAGGGCCGCGGCGCAACACCGTCGGAGCCGCAGCGCTAATTGGTTGGTCAGTTACTAGAGCCACGACGCTTCGGAGGCAGAATGTTGCGACGGAAAGTTGGAAAGTTCTGACCTTTGGGCTGATTTTGGAGCATTGAATCTCCATTACTTGGCACATGAATTCATCCATTATTTGGTTGAATGTAACCCCTCAATAAGTGTCATTACATTGAAAATTGAAGGTCATTAGTTGGTTAGTTGAGGGGTCATCTCTTTACACTATAAATTGAGGCATTTGGCTCAATTGTTGAATACTACACTTAGAAAATACTACAGAATTTCTAAATTAATCTTCTTCTTGTCTAGCAAGTTTACTATACTCAAAGTTCTTCAAGAGTAACACTTGAGTTTCCTTTGCTCAATTGTTAAGTTGTTGTTGTATCTTGGGAGACTATTGCCCGACAACGTAAAAGGAGATATACGGGGCAATCTTGTCTTAAAGACAGAGTGACATCACTCGACTCAGCAAATCACACAAGGAGTTTGTTTCGTTCTTGATTTCCAGTTTTGTTGTAATCTTTAGTTTATCCTTTCTAGCAATTGTAATATTTACTTACTTCTCATTCCCTGCAATTGTTGTATCCCACAATTTTAAGACAAGACTGTTGTAAGTACTTAGAAAGATGACTGGAAGAGAACAACTCGCTTCTGATTCTGCTGCTACTCCTACTCAAGGCAACCCCTCTGCCTTCCCCACTGCTCAAGGCACAGCCAATGCCTTTCCGGCTGCTCAAGGCTCATCCAACACCTTTTCTGTTGCTCAAGGGAACGTTGTCGTTCCTCCACCCGCTGGATTCCACCATGAACGCCCTGAAAAGTTCATAGGCTCCAACTTCAAGAGATGGCAACAGAAGATGTTATTCTATCTTACTGTTATGGGAATGGCTCATTTTCTAACAGAAGATCCTCCACAAGCTGGAGATGAAGTGGACCCTTCGCCTACTGAAACGGCTGAAGGGGGTCAAGGTATCCATGTCATTAATGGCATGAAGACGGTTCTTGATGCATGGAGTCATAGTGATTTCATCTGTAAGAACTATATTTTGAACTGCTTGTCAGACCCATTCTACACGGTGTATTGCACCGTAGGCACTGTCAAAGAGTTATGGGAAAAACTGCAAAAGAAGTACAATGCACAAGATGCATGTACTAAGAAATTCATCGTTGGGAAATTTCTGAAATTTCAAATGGTGGATGGAAAAACAGTGATGTCCCAAGTTCAAGAATTCCAAATGATTCTACATCACCTGGATTTGGAAGGTATGAAACCAAATGAACAGTTTTTGGTTGCATCACTGATTGAAAAGTTACCTCCCTCGTGGAATGAGTTTATGAGTTACTTGAAACTCAAAACAAAGGAAATGACCTTTGAAGAACTTATTATCAAACTCCAGATTCAGGAAGATAATAAGAAGGCTCTGCCTAGGGGTAAACAACTCGTTGAGGCAAAGGCAAATCTGGCTGAGGCCAAAGGGAACCCAAGCAAGAAGCGCAAGTTCTAGAAAGACGGCAAGACCCAAGCAGCGGAGAAGTTCAAAGAAAACTGTCACCACTGTGAGAAACCTGGTCACATGATCAAGGACTGCCGCAAGCTCAAGACTGAGCAACAAGAGAAGGCCAAGGCTAAGGGTAAGGCACATGTTAACGTCGTCAAATACAGGTTTCTGGACGACGTGATTGAGGAGTTCTCAGCGGTGGTGCTTGAAGCAAACCTTGTTGAGATTTCCATGCAATGGTGGATGGACACGAGTGCTACAAGACACATCTGTTCCAATAGGCCTTCTCCATTTGTACACCAGTTGCAAACACAAAGTTGTTCAATGGGTAATAACGTTTTCTCTGACGTGCTGGGGTAGGAAAGGTATTCCTGAAGATGACTTCTAGAAATGAGCTCACTCTGAAGGAGGTGATGCATGTTCCTGATATTAGGAGAAATTTAATTTCAAGTCATTTATTGGTTAATGCTAGTTTTAGGCTAGTATTTGAGTCCAGTAAGTTTGTAATCACCAAGAATGGAACCTTTTGGGGAAGAGGCTTCATCTGTGAAGGCCTCTTCAAAGTTAACGCCATGTCTGTAATACGTGCAAGCAATAATATTAAAGTTTCTTCTTACTTGATTGAGTCCTCTAATTTATGGCATCATAGATTAGGACATGTTAACTACAAGTCCATCCAAAGGTTGGTTAAGTTGGAGTTGTTGCTATCTATCGACGTAAACCCTCAACATAAGTGTGAGGTGTGCGTAGAGGCAAAACTCACAAAGCTTCATTTTTTATCCGTCGAAAGGAATATCACTCCTCTAGAACTTATTCACACAAATATATGTGACTTTAAGTTTGCACAAATTAGGGGGAACAAGTACTTTGTGACATTCATTAATGATAGCAAAAGGTATTGTTACCTTTACTTGTTAAAAAGTAAAGATGAAGACTTTGAAGAGTTCCGACGTTACAAAGCAGAAGTTGAGAACCAACTAATCATGCGGATTAAATTCATTCGTAGAGATAGAAGGGGAGAATACGTAGCGCCATTTGAGGAATATTGTGCCCAATCAGGCATTGTTCATCAAACGACGGCTTCATACTCACCTCAGTCGAACTGTGTGGTGGAACGTAAGAACCGCACATTAAAGAAAATGATAAATGCCTTGCTCATCAATTCTGGTCTTCCCCAAAATATGTGGGGGGAAACCATCCTTGGAGACTCCAGAGATGGAACTAAGGTGAAGTAAAAGGGCCAGAAAGGATAAACCCTTCGGTCCTGACTTTGTAGCTTATATGGTTGATGACGAACCAAGGACAATTGCGGAAGCATTGTCAACTCCAGAGGCAACGCTCTGGAAATAAGCTATTGAGAGTGAAATATGTCGCACCCGATTTTGACCTGCGGGCTTCGCGACGCGATGGCGTCGATTCGATCGGTTAAAAATGCTTGCTTTAAGGAGTCGCCACCTAATTATTCTAAGGTGAATTAGGGCACCTGAATGTTAACTAAATGCTGCAAAATAAACTCCAATTTTGTGGTCTACGAAACTAATGAAATTCAGGGTAAGAGTTCTTCATTATCCTAAAGGGAAGGGGTTAGGCATCCTTTAAGATCCGCTAACTTGCGGTTATCCGATCAAACTCAGGTTAATTGTTATGCTAAGAAAAGTGCATATTTTACAAGTACAAAAAATGTTGCAAGTATTTAATGAAATGATGCATTTGTACAAGTATACATTTGTATGACATTAATAAACATGTAAAGCAAAAAAATAATATAAATATGCATTTGTATGAAAATTGATAAAGATGTATGCAATGTGATTTTTATGGGCGACGAGGCTAAAAATAGGTAAACTAGCGATTTTGGGTTTTAAAAACTAACCGAGCCTAAAATAAATAAACTAGCGATGAGTTTCCAGTTTTAGACTACCCTATTAATTAATTATATGTCTACCTATTCTAAATATTTCAATAATTTCACGAGTACAATAATATTACAATACAAAATGGAATAAAGTGAATTAAAGAAAGTAAAAGACAACAACAAAAATAAGTAATCTTCGAGGGTATTTGCCTTCTTTGACTTTATCTTTGCAAGCTGTCAAGAATAAACGGTTAGAAATAATTAAATATACATAGCTTCGGATCCGCATCCAAAACAATAAATGTTTTGATTACGGAGGGCTCAGACTTAAATTTTGAAAAGATCATTCCAATCACATCGTGGCTGCGAACATATGACTCGTTGGTCATTTTAGTTGCCTTGCCTACCGAACATGTTGGTCTCTCGGGTGAAAAGATTTGAGTTTCATCCTTGCCCAGAAGTTTTATTTTCCTTCTTTACAACTGTGGAGGCCTAAAAAATCGACGGATATTTTTTCATCGGCCGGTCTGATTATAATATTCAAATCAGCAAAATGGTGTCAACAAGAAAAGAAAAAACAGAAATTGAGAAATAATATCCGAAGGGACGCGGCCTCGAATTTAATTTCATCGGCATAAGTGCAGTATTAGTTAAGACGATAAAACAGTAAAACAGAAAGATATCCGTCGCATGGATGTTAAAGAAAACAGTAAACAGAGAAACGAAACGAAAAAAGTGCGGCCTCGAATTTAATTTCATCGGCCTAAATGCAATATTAGTTAAAACAGTAAAACAGCAAGATAGATGTGTAACAGATGTTTAAAATGCCAAAAAAACAGCAGCAGTTCGTAATTAAAACGTCTGACCCGAATTCTGAAATTTTACCCGACCCGGATCCTGAACAGTGATCCGGCCCGGATTTCGGGTTGACCCGACCCGGAATCACCCACATTTTTTTTTGAATTTTCAGATCAGATAACCAACAACAAAATACAAAAATACAAAAAATTAAATTTACTTGACCCGGGCTGCCCGACCCGAATCACAGACCCGACCCGGATCAATTGTTTTTCCAGATTTTCAGATTGCCAACAACAAAAATACAAAAATACAAAAAATTAAATTTACTTGACCCGGGCTGCCCGACCCGAATCACATGTCCCGACCCGAATCAATTTTTTTTTCAGATTTTCAGATTATAAACAACAAGATATTAAAACACAAAATCTGGAAATTTATTCGAACAGGGTCGACCCGACCCGGAACAGTACCCGACCCGAAGCGGTGACCCGACCCGAATCAAATTCTTTCCAAAATTTCAGGTAGCCAACAGCACAATATAAACACACAAAAATCTGGAATTTAACCGAACCGGGTCGACCCGATACGGGTCAGTGACCCGATCCGAATCGGATGTTTTTCAACCTGAATCGATTTTCTTCCAAATTACAGATAACCAACAACAAAATATAAATACATAAAAATCTGGAATTTGATCGACCCGGGTCGACCCGACACGTGTCGATGACCGACCGAATCAATTAAATTTTTTTTCTCAGATAGCCAACAACAAATTATCGAATACCAAAATCTGGAAACTTACGACCGGTTACGGCCCGACCGAACAAAGGACGTAAGAACCCAAAAAAACACCTTTGATTTCGATTTTAGGACCTCCAAAATTCCACCAAAAACCGACCAAAACTTCCACGAAACACCTATATTCCGACCAAAACTCCCTCTTTTTCGGACAAAAATCCTCAAAACCGACCCCAAAACAAAGTGAACAAAAGGGGTATTTTATAGATGGGTTTGGGTTTTAGGGTTGTAGATATGAGTGAAGTGATGGTGGCGGCGGTGGGTGAGTTGGTCGGCGACGTGGTCGCGGGTATGAAATTTGGTTGGTGTCGGCGGCCGTGTCGGCGTCGTAGTGGTGATGTGGGTGTAGGGTCGCGTCGGGGTTAGGGGTTCGGGAGGTGTCTTGCGACGGCGGCGGGTGTGTGTGTGTGTGGTTGAGAGAGATGTGTTTGTTGAAGAAGAGAAAGAGATAGGGTTTGTTTTTAATGGGAAGGGAATTGGGTATAAGAAGATGGGTTGTGGGCCGAGTATGGGCCTTTTCGGTTGGGCCTTGGGATGGGGTCCGAAAATGGGTAAAATTGTTTTGGGTTAAGATATAAAATGGGTTATGGATTTAAAAATATAAAAATGGGTTTTATTATATAAAAGAAAGCTTTGCAAAATTTATAAATTATAAAGATGATAATATGATAAAAATATAATATTTGTGAAATGTTTGATGCTAAAAAAAATAAAAATATAAAATGCAATGCCGTTTTGCGAAAATAAAATAACATATAATATTAGGATAAAAGTATGATTATGATATAAAATTGCAAATGACAATAAAAAATGCAAATAATAATGATATATATATATATATGCCTATATTTTAAAATTGTTTTAAAGTGTCAAAAATATTAAAAATTGCAAATAAAATCATAAAAGATGGGACAAAATTGGATGTCAACAGATGCCTCTCTTTGGTCGGAGACGATGAAAGAGTTTTCGGCCAAAGAAGTTGACTGAGTAGCTAATTTTGTCCCGATCATCGGGACTCAAGGGAAGGTTAGGGATGTGTGGGAAGAAATAAAATCCCGACGGGGAGAGAAGTTGCAAAAGATTATGCACATTCAAGAAACAATGCCCCAGTGTCGACTTATGATGACACTGGTTGCAGATGTGGCGAGATACTGGGGAAGGGTGGAACAACGTTCGAAGTACTTCCCCAATGCAGATGATGATGTAGCATATGCGTAATGAGGTGACGTCGTTGCTTAGACGTTATGCAGATGGCGTAGTTGCATAGGCACGATTGAAATTAAAATACCCGCATTAGAAGGTGGGCGCCTGACAGAAATTAAAATACCCGCATTAGGAGGTGGGCGCCTGACTGAAATTAAAATACCCGCATTAGGAGGTGGGCTCCTGACTGAAATTAAAATACCCGCATTAGGAGGTGGGCGCCTGACAGAAATTTAAATACCCGCATTAGGAGGTGGGCGCCTGACAGAAATTGAAATACCCGCATTAGGAGGTGGGCGCCTGACTGAAATTTAAATACCCGCATTAGGAGGTGGGCGCCTGACTGAAACTAAAATACCCGCATTAGGAGGTGGGTGCCTGACTGAAATTGAAATACCCGCATTAGGAGGTGGGCGCCTGATTGAAATTTAAATACCCGCATTAGGAGGTGGGCGCCTGACTGAAAATGAAATACCGCGATAGGAGGTGGGCGCCGACTGAAATTTAAATACCCGTTAGGAGGTGGGTGCTGGCGAAATTGAAATACCCAGACAGAGGTGGGCGCTGACAATTTGAAATACCCAGACAGAGGTGGGCGCTGATCAAAATGAAATACCGCGTTAGGAGGTGGGTGCCTGATCAAATTAAAATACCCGCGTTAGAGGTGGGTGCTGGTGAAAATGAAATACCCGCGTTAGGAGGTGGGCGCTGATCAAATTTAAATACCCGCGTTAGGAGGTGGGCGCTGGTGAAATTTAAATACCGCGTTGGGAGGTGGGCGCTGGTGAAATTAAAATACCCGCATTAGGAGGTGGGCGCCTGACTGAAAATGAAATACCCGCATTAGGAGGTGGGCGCCTGACTGAAATTTAAATACCCGCATTAGGAGGTGGGTGCCTGACTGAAATGAAATACCTGCATTAAGAGGTGGGCGCCTGACAGAAATTAAAATACCCGCATTAGGAGGTGGGCGCCTGACTGAAATTAAAATACCCGCATTAGGAGGTGGGCGCCTGATTGACGTCGTTGTATTGACGTGATGCGTTTGTGACCCGCATGGGTTGAAATGACGTCGTTGCATAGACGTGGTGCGTTGTAAACGTCATTGTGTAGACGTGTTGTGCAGATGACGTTGTTGCATAGGCGTGTTGTTGATGACGCCGTTGTATGGGCGTGTTGCTGTCATTGTAATGCTGTGAAAGATGTAAATGACGTCCATTGGCGTCAGTTTGGTGTAATATGATTCCACGTTGTGTTGAATCTTCTACCGATTCAAACTCCTGTGGACTGTGAATTGAAATGTCATCCTTGCACGGACAAAAATGTGATGCGACGTCTTTGCCAAATTAAGCACACATGTTGCGGCTTCTCTGCCTTTGTCAACCTGAAGACCTGCACTCAAAGAATTTTGTAAGTTGTAACTTTTGCCCTGGACGCTTGCAAGCTCAGACTGGTTTAGATTGAAGACTTGGTTGTCTGGCATTTTTCAGGTCCATTGGCATATTCTTGCAGTGAACCCTTAAATATGCCCCAGTTTCTGGTATATATGAAGATGTTGAACTTCTAACTGGACAAAACCGAGTATGTGCGGGCAACTTGCTTGTCCTGTTAAGGCAATCATGTGAGCCTATTGCGTTGTGTGCAAGACAATGGAAGAAAGTTTCTGATGGTGTGACCGAAGCCGATATAGGTCGCCTACGTATTCCGATAAGGGAAATCAGGTCATAACGTAGTTCGCTGCAAGCAAAAAAAAATTGTAAGGATTTTCTAAAAATGGGACCGAAGCCGATGTGGCTGCCTACGTATCCCGCCGAGGAAATCAGGTCATAACGTAGTTCATGCGGCAAAAGGATTTTTTGAAGTTTTTCAAAAATGGGACCGAAGCCGATGTGGCTGCCTACGTATCCCGATGAGGGAATCAGGTCATAACGTAGTTCATGCAAGCAAAAAGATTTTGTAAGAATTTTTTTTTTTTTTGTAGAAGAGAGTGACTAGAGTTTGAAAAATGATGCAATATATTTTGCAAGGTTTTTTTTTTTGTGAAAATATGTAAAAGACAGAATCACGTCTTGACTTCGGTTGGTACCAACAATTAGTAATGTGCTTAGGGGCTCCCGTTATTGCTTTCTGTATAACCAAAACTGACTCCATGGTAATTCCTACAGCTTCGGATGCTACCTGAGACATACCTGAGTATCGACACTTGCTTCAAGCCAAGGTTTTGACATATATGCATCCTCATGTTTCAAATGCCCTCACTGAAAGAAAGTCCCTTTCTCATATGTATTTCAATATTCTGAACTTTGGGACGTCTAGAGAAATACACTCACCCTCAGAAAGATGTTCAATGCATTTAATTGTGATACCATAGGCTTGGACGTCATGTGAGTATCCACTAATGTGAGAACCCTCGGTATAGGATCATGTAGGGCTTGTTATGGATTTGTAATGTAGGCTTGGGAAAGGAAATGATATTATTTGGGTAAAGAGTGACTAATCCTTCCTTGAGCGTTGGAATATGTCCGTGCTTGGTATTTGTGTGCCTTGATTCCGATTTGCTTCTTTTTGCCCCATTTGGTTTTGTACCGGCTTCTTTTGAATATTTCGTTTGGAGCTTTTTTCCCCTTTTTTTCGGAGTTATTTCCTTTTTTTTTCTTTTTTTTTTATATTGTCGGGGCTTTTAACTTTCTTTTTGTGTGAAGTCGTCATTTTGTTTTGTTTTGTTTTCCTCTTTTGGGAGCATTGCACTTCAACTCGGATCACTTCAGTAATTTGCACATTTCTGATGCGCTCAAGGAGGTCGGGCCAAAAGAGGGATAGTGCGTGTACGCACTCAGAAAGGATATATGCATAAGATGTGGTTGTTAAAAAAAATAGTCTTCAGGCTCAAAGGGGAAGTACTATGGATAATGTTATTTGGTAAGCTGAAAAGGCTCAAACGGATCAAAGAAAGCCTACGATCATTTCCTATACCAAGTGTTACTCAGGATTTTGCCTCAACAAACATTCGAGCCAAGTTCTAGATCACAATGCAATGCAATTGAACTTATTCTAAAAACTCACCACACAATGCACATGAAACGATGAGGTTGGCTTTGTTCATATCTTGGAAGCATGAAAAATAATTTTTAAATGTCAACACAGGCTTGAATGAGAGGTACCAGAAGAATCTATGGTTTACCACGAAGACAATCTTCTCCACTTGTTCTTTCCTATGCACACTTCTAACTGTGTTGGTATCAACCAAGTCCATCAATGATTCTTAATTTTTTTTTATATTTTTGAATAAAGGGTACCGAACCCGAATAGGGCTGCCTACGTATCTCATCTTTGACGAGAATCAGGTGTGCGTAGTTCGTGCAGAAAGTAAAAAAAAAAAATTCAGCCATGATAGGATGGTAAAAGTAAAAAATTGTATAAAACAGATGATTGTCCGCTATGGGGCGAATGCAAAGTAAAATATAATTGTCCACAGTAGAATGAATACAATGAAAAAATAATTATCCACAATAGGATGAATGTAAAAAAATGATTGTCCATTATAGGATGAATGAAAAGATTGATAAACCACATCTGCCCCTCTCTAAGGCGGACAAGAAAGTGTGTTTTTTTTTGATTGATTTTTTTTTAGTGTTGTCGAACCCGAGAAGGACTACCTACGTATCACACCGAACGGGAAGAACGAGAAGAATCAGACACTCGTAGTTCGTGAGGATATGTTGTAAAAATGGTATGATATAAAAAAATTATGTAACGAAAATTAAACATATCAACTAAATTTGCAAATATGTAACAAAACAAAAGTATAGACAAATTAAAGTGATGACTCGTTGAATCTGGTGTTGGCTGACTTTTTCCAATCAAAACATATTTCGGTCATCTTTGTGAAAGCCTTTGGCTTTGTTCTTTTCTGGAGTATATCCAGGAATAATGTTTTAGAATGACCGCCCCATTTGTTCATAAGGGCGATCAACTCGCAAAAATAAAAGCACCAGGTGAAAGGAGGAAAGTCACAGAAAGAATAATAAAATGTGGATGTGTGATAGTATAGTCAAAGACTCCCCTGATTGCTTCACAAGGTCCGAGAGTTGATGTTCAAGAACGTTTTATTCTCGAGCAGTGACACAATTTCTGTTCAAGAGTCGCAAGCGACATGGTATGATATGTACAAAATTGAAGCGACTAATTATTGCATTAAATAATATGTACAGAGATAAAAGAAGAAAAATAGCAAACAAAGCGTGCGAGGAATTAAATATCGTCCTATCATGCATGGAGCCTCTCTTATGCCAGGTGGGCCTAAACGCCAAATATGAGAGATTATGACAGATTAATCCAAAATTTGTCAAACTACAGATTCTTTTGTTGGAAATGAAGATAAAATGTATGTACATTTTCCAATATCGGCATGTCATGATTAGGCTTGGATTAGTCCATCATTATCACGCTACAAATAATATGTTGATGGTCGTTGGGGAGCGAGACCCGTCGACAATTTTGGTGGATTTCTTAATTGGGGAGTCGATGCCAAGGATCGACCCACCTATGGTGAATGTATGCATGATTAAAAATAAAAAAAGGGTATAGCTCTATCCTAAATTTACTAAGATTAGTCTTACTGGACTCAAGGTTCCCGAGCGGATCGCTCGAGTGAGAAGGCTACGCGACCAACCGATGGTCAGGACACTCATGCATATACCAACTCTCCTAAAATTTTGAAAATTTGAAAGAAGTTTGCGGGTGCGCAAAACACACCTCGCGTGTAATGTGTGATAGTGTCAATTTTCCATAGTGGAAGAAATATGAGCGGAATGCCAATTTAAGGAAAGCAATAAAAGAATAAAGCAATTAAAGCAATTATGCAAAATTTCACAAATGAAACATATCAAAGCATTAAATCAAATAATGAGCAAAAATAAAGCACAATAATAATTAACCTGAGTTTGCTATGGTTAAGAACCTGAAATTTCCCCAGTGGAGTCGTCATGCTGTCGCACCCGATTTTGACCTGCGGGCTTCGCGACGCGATGGCGTCGATTCGATCGGTTAAAAATGCTTGCTTTAAGGAGTCGCCACCTAATTATTCTAAGGTGAATTAGGGCACCTGAATGTTAACTAAATGCTGCAAAATAAACTCCAATTTTGTGGTCTACGAAACTAATGAAATTCAGGGTAAGAGTTCTTCATTATCCTAAAGGGAAGGGGTTAGGCATCCTTTAAGATCCGCTAACTTGCGGTTATCCGATCAAACTCAGGTTAATTGTTATGCTAAGAAAAGTGCATATTTTACAAGTACAAAAAATGTTGCAAGTATTTAATGAAATGATGCATTTGTACAAGTATACATTTGTATGACATTAATAAACATGTAAAGCAAAAAAATAATATAAATATGCATTTGTATGAAAATTGATAAAGATGTATGCAATGTGATTTTTATGGGCGACGAGGCTAAAAATAGGTAAACTAGCGATTTTGGGTTTTAAAAACTAACCGAGCCTAAAATAAATAAACTAGCGATGAGTTTCCAGTTTTAGACTACCCTATTAATTAATTATATGTCTACCTATTCTAAATATTTCAATAATTTCACGAGTACAATAATATTACAATACAAAATGGAATAAAGCTGAATTAAAGAAAGTAAAAGACAACAACAAAAATAAGTAATCTTCGAGGGGTATTTGCCTTCTTTGACTTTATCTTTGCAAGCTGTCAAGAATAAACGGTTAGAAATAATTAAATATACATAGCTTCGGATCCGCATCCAAAACAATAAATGTTTTGATTACGGAGGGCTCAGACTTAAATTTTGAAAAGATCATTCCAATCACATCGTGGCTGCGAACATATGACTCGTTGGTCATTTTAGTTGCCTTGCCTACCGAACATGTTGGTCTCTCGGGTGAAAAGATTTGAGTTTCATCCTTGCCCAGAAGTTTTATTTTCCTTCTTTACAACTGTGGAGGCCTAAAAAATCGACGGATATTTTTTCATCGGCCAGTGCAGTATAATATTCAAATCAGCAAAATGGTGTCGAAAATAGTAAAAAGAAAAAACAGAAATTGAGAAATAATATCCGAAGGGACGCGGCCTCGAATTTAATTTCATCGGCATAAGTGCAGTATTAGTTAAGACGATAAAACAGTAAAACAGAAAGATATCCGTCGCATGGATGTTAAAGAAAGCGATAAAAGCGAAAGCGAAAAAAGTGCGGCCTCGAATTTAATTTCATCGGCCTAAATGCAATATTAGTTAAAAGCGATTAAAGCGACAAGATAGGCGTGTAATGTATGTTTAAAATGCCAAAAAAACAGCGGCGATTCGTAATTAAAGCGTCGACCAGATTACGAAATTTTACCCGACCGGATCACGAGCGGTGATCCGGCCGGATTCAGGTTGACGGGCCGGAATCACCCACATTTTTTGAATTTTGGATCGGATAACCAACAACAAAATACAAAAATACAAAAAATTAAATTTACTTGACCCGGGCTGCCCGACCCGAATCACAGACCCGACCCGGATCAATTGTTTTTCCAGATTTTCAGATTGCCAACAACAAAAATACAAAAATACAAAAAATTAAATTTACTTGACCCGGGCTGCCCGACCCGAATCACATGTCCCGACCCGAATCAATTTTTTTTTCAGATTTTCAGATTATAAACAACAAGATATTAAAACACAAAATCTGAAAATTTATTCGAACAGGGTCGACCCGACCCGGAACAGTACCCGACCCGAATCGGTGACCCGACCCGAATCAAATTCTTTCCAAAATTTCAGGTAGCCAACAGCACAATATAAACACACAAAAATTTGGAATTTAACCGAACCGGGTCGACCCGATACGGGTCAGTGACCCGATCCGAATCGGATGTTTTTCAACCTGAATCGATTTTCTTCCAAATTACAGATAACCAACAACAAAATATAAATACATAAAAATCTGGAATTTGATCGACCCGGGTCGACCCGACACGTGTCAGTGACCCGACCCGAATCAATTAAATTTTTTTCCTCAGATAGCCAACAACAAATTATCGAATACCAAAATCTGGAAACTTACCTGACCCGATTCTGGCCCGACCGGAACAGTGACCCGACCCGGATTGTGACCCGTAAGAACCCAAAAAAACAACTTTGATTTCGATTTTAGGACCTCTAAAATTCCACCAAAAACCGACCAAAACTTCCACCCGAAACACCTATATTCCGACCAAAACTCCCCTCTTTTTCGGACAAAAATCCTCAAAACCGACCCCCAAAACAGTGAACAAAAGGGGGTATTTTATAGATGGGTTTCGGGTTTTAGGGGTTGTAGATATGAGTGAAGTGATGGTGGCGGCAGTGGGTGAGTTGGTCGGCGACGTGAGGTCGCGGGTATGAAATTTGGTTGGTGTCGGCGGCAAATGTCGGCGTCGTAGTGGTGAGGTGGCTGTGGGGCCGCGTGGGGGTAGGGGGGTTCGGGAGGTGTGCGGCGGCGGGGGCAGGGGTGTGGGTGTGTGTGTGGTTGAGAGAGATGTGTTTGTTGAAGAAGAGAAAGAGATAGGGTTTGTTTTTAATGGGAAGGGAATTGGGTATAAGAAGATGGGTTGTGGGCCGAGTATGGGCCTTTTCGGTTGGGCCTTGGGATGGGGTCCGAAAATGGGTAAAATTGTTTTGGGTTATGGATTTATAATATAAAAATGGGTTTTATTATATAAAAGAAAGCTTTGCAAAATTTATAAATTATAAAGATGATAATATGATAAAAATATAATATTTGTGAAATGTTTGATGCTAAAAAAAAATAAAAATATAAAATGCAATGCCGTTTTGCGAAAATAAAATAACATATAATATTAGGATAAAAGTATGATTATGATATAAAATTGCAAATGACAATAAAAAATGCAAATAATAATGATATATATACATATATATATGCCTATATTTTAAAATTGTTTTAAAGTGTCAAAAATATTAAAAAATGCAAATAAAATCATAAAAGATGGGACAAAATTGGGTGTCAACAAAATAGACTTCATCCTGCATAACCATACTTAGGAGTTGGTTGATCTTTCTCCAGGAAATAAACCGTTGGGTTGTAAGTGGATACTCAAACGGAAGTATAAAGCAGATGGGTCTACAGATAAGTACAAGGTCAGGTTGGTAGTCAAGGGCTATCGACAGAAGGAATGCCTTAACTATTTTGACACGTACTCTCCGGTGTTTAGGATGACATCCATACGAGTATTCATTGCGATCGCAGCATTGCATGACCTTGAGATACATCAAATGAATGTCAAGACAGCCTTCCTAAATGGTGATGTGGAAGAATAAATTTATATGGAACAACCCGAGGATATGTGGTTCCAGGGCAAGAGAAGAAAATCTGTCGGCTTATCAAATCTCTGTACGGGCTGAAACAAGCCCCAAAGCAATGGCATGAAAAATTGATAGTACTCTACTATCGAAGGGTTTCTCCATTAATGAATGTGACAAATGTGTCTACACGAAAGGTAACTCCGACTCGCTCGTCATGATATGCATGTACGTAGATGACATGTTGATCACATGGAGCAGTCCTAGCTTGATTATAGAGACTAAGAACATGTTGAAACAATGCTTCGGTATGAAGGATATGGGTACTGCATATGTCATCTTAGGGATAAAAATCTCTAAGACGTCTGACGGACTAGTCTTATCTCAGTCTTACTACATCGAGGATGTTTTGAGAAAGTTTGAGATGTTTGACAGTTCGTCTATGAAGTCACCACTGGATAGAAATCAAAAGCTTGATAAAAATTGTGGTGCACCCGTATGCCATGAGAAATATGCACAGGTGATTGGTAGTTTTATGTACATAACAAACTGCACCCGACCTGATATTGCTTATGCATTCAACAAGTTGGCTAGGTTTTTCCGTAATTCTAGTAATGATCATTGGAAGGCGTTGAATCGGGTACTACGATACCTGAAATACACGCTAACTTAGGGGATGCATTATTCGAGATATCCAGCTGTACTAGAGGGGTACAGTGATGCAAACTGGATATCTGATACAGAGAACACCAAGTCCACCAGTGGGTATGTATTTACAATTGGTGGTGGGGTTGTGTCTTGGAAATCCTCTAAGCAAACTTGCATCGCCCGATCCACGATGGAATTAGAGTTTATCGCTTTAGAGAAAGCAGGAGAAGAAGTTGAGTGGCTTCACGACTTCTTAGAGGATGTCCATTATTGGGACAAACCCGTACCTTCTGTAATGATCCACTGTGACAGTCATTCGGCTCTAGAAAGGGCACAAAGTTCTATGTACAACGGCAAGTCTCGTCATATTCGACCGAGACATAAAATCGTTAGGCAGCTGATCACCACGGGTATCATATCCATTGATTACATAAAATCAAAGGATAACATAGCGGACCCACTGACAAAGGGCTTACCCAAAGATCATATGTTCTACCTGTCTAGGGGAATGGGCTTAAAACCCAAGGTATAAGGACCAATACGGTGGTAACCTAGCCTTACTGACTGGAGATCCCAGGAATTAGGTTCAATGGAAAAACTAAGCTATAAAGGTTCAATTGAGCGCTTCGGTAGAAGCATGAGCACTTCGGATGGTGATTTCTGTAAAGGAACATCAATCCAAAGTCATTCCCGCGATAGACGTTAAGTGCTATCTGCAGTGTGGGTAAAGGTTAAGTTTCCAAAACCTTTAATGATCCTCACTGGTTGAGGTTAGGTTTGGAGAAACTTTTACTGGTTTCTAACACTTGTAAAGTGGGGTATAGCAGGATACATTGTAGGAGACCGCCTATTTAAGTGCGAGGATAGGCCACCTCAAATGAACGCACTTAAGAATCCAAGAAGTGTCCACGACCACAATGGATAAAATATTACGAAGAACATAGTAAGGGAAGTTGTTGTGTTGGTATCGTTGACTTGACTTACACTAAATACTGACGGTTCAAGACATCACATTCACCGCGAAGTAAGTCCGATGGTATTCAACAATGGAAGGTTCAAAGAGGAAGCTACATATTCAGATACAACATCGGTCCGCTGAAAGATTGCTGGAAAAGGCACCATGTGCGTGCGCCAAAATCTATTTCAAAAGGGAATTGTTGAAAATTTACTAATGTGGAATTAAGTATATCCCATTATTTATGACTCAAACAATTGGGGGCCCGCACGTCAGAAACATCATTTCCACACACGTGCACACGTAGTGTCAAGTATCGCAAATTTTATTAGTAAAAGAGATATTGGTACGCATGTAATATGTTTAAGACATAGAATGATGGATGGTTATTGGCTAAATGACAAAGTATTCCACATTGGTAAACGAAGGAAGAAGTGTACGAAGTGTAAGATGAAACGAGTCGGAAATCGCCTTAGAGCCGTGAAGGGCCGCGATGTAACACCGACGGAGCCGCGACTCCGGAGCGCCGCAGCGCTAATTGGTTGGTCAGTTACTGGATCCGCGGCTCCACGGCGCTAATTCACAAAGTTGCGGTGCTTCGGAGGCAGAATGCTACGACAGAAAGTTGGAAAGTTCTGACATTTGGGCTGGTTTTGGAGTATTGAATCTCCATTACTTGGCACATGAATTCAGCCATTATTTGGCTGAATGTAACCCCTCAATAAGTGTCATTACATTGGCTATTGAAGGCCATTAGTTGGTTAGTTGAGGGGTCATCTCCCTACACTATAAATTGAAGCATTTGGCTCAATTGTTGAATACTACACTTAGAAAATACTACAGAATTTCAAAATTCATCTTCTTCTTGTCTAGCAAGTTTACTATACTCAAAGTTCTTCAAGAGTAACACTTGAGTTTCCTTTGCTCAATTGTTAAGTTGATGTATCTTGGGAGACTATTGCCCGACAACGTAAAAGGAGATATAAGGGGAAATCTTGTCTTAAAGATAGAGTGCCATCACTCGACTCAGCAAATCACACAAGGAGTTTGTTTCGTTCTTGATTTCCAGTTTTGTTGTAATCTTTAGTTTATCCTTTCTAGCAATTGTAATATTTACTTACTTTTCGTTCCCTGCAATTGTTGTATCCCACAGATTTAACACCAAACCAAACCAAATGTTATCGATTTTTAAAAATTCTAAACCAAATTGAGTTGATTTTCAGTTCACTAAGTCGATTTGACTCGATTTATCAGTTCAGGTCGATTTTTCGATCTCATTTAAACACCCCTACCTATGATGAGCCCCACTTGTGATCGATGGTGTTATTCTTATTCTTTCGCACAATTGGGCTTGGGCTTCATCTTACTTTCTTATTGTATTTTTCAGGCTAGTAGAAGCTCTAAGATGTACCATGTGACTCATATGTTCTTGCGTACTTTGGCTGTCACAATTTATATGACACGCTTCTTTTTTAGTCAATATAAAAAAGAATGACACATTTCCTTATTTGATAATAATTTATATTTAAATTTAAATTTTACCTTTTACGCCTAACGTGATGATCTATAACCACACAAATTTTTGACTTGTTTTAGATCACAAAATTCAAAAGTCTTTCTTTATTTCTTAAACTACATGCCCAATCAAACTATATCATATAAATTGGGACGGAGGAAGTATTTTATGTTACGAAGTCCCTTGTCAACACTTAATTTGATATTACAATGTCTTTAGGCTATTTATTATTAACATGATTATTCTTTTTGAGTTATAAGTTCTTGCATTGTTTGTAATACGATACTATTCGACGTCCTAATTGGTTTTTTCTTTATAAAGTTAAAGTTTTTGTTCAACGAGCGTGGAGCTCTTCGATCAAATTTTTATCACACCGCTCTAAGTTTGGATCGTGGCACTAAATCTCACTACAGTCAAATATCTCTATAATAACAATGTTTGTCTAAAAATTTATGGTTGATATAATGAGGGGTTGTTATATATATATATACTAACATTTGATGTTTAGATCTCATTTAACCGTTATAAACAAAAGTACGCAAAAAAAATATTTTTTTGTACCTTTTATGTTATAACAAATAATTTTTAAATCTCAATTGATTTTCATATTTCATTAATTAAAAATTAAAAAAATATAATAAATAACTAATAAATTCATAACTAGTTGTACCATACCTATAAAGAATTAAAAATGAAAGGAACATATGCATTTAAAAATAATTAAAATTTTAAATATTTCAAGTTTGACGTAAGAATTCTACAATAATTGTAGGTTGTTTCATAAATTCAATCTCTTAGTGATAATATAACGCTTGAATTGACGAAGATTTTCGTCCAAACTTTCAACAAAAGAGAATTCAATAGCTTTCTGTTGAACGTTTTAATAGTTGACTCTTCTATCTCACCCCAAGTAGCAGTAGATTGAGACTTTTCATCAGCATTTTCGTTCTCACCTTCTGCATTTGTTGTCTGTTGTTCTTCCACTATAACGACTTGTGCAATAATCTCTTCAATAGTGTAAGTTTAAAGGATTAAAAGTGTTGCGTCAAACTCCATATAAGTGGATCATCCATTGCCTGATCGATGTTATGAGATGGACTTGTGCTATAAGTGATGACACACTACGAACATCTTCAACAAATTCTAAACTTTCACTATTAACATTGGGGTTGTTAATCTGTAGGTAGAATTCCGGTGTTTCTCCAACAATGAAGAATGATAAAGGTCTTAACATCATTTCATGCTTCTACAAGAGTGCTAATTGTTTGTCGTAAGTTGAACTTATTGTCATTAGATGATGGGTGGCTTCCATTATCAGATTACTATGAGATTTTTTTATCTTTTAGATATTCATATTTGAAATTTACTATGTGCATGACATTAATGATGATTATCATAAATATTTTAATATTTTATTTTTATATATAATATATTTCTTACAAAATATTATTACACCATATTTGAGTATGACAGTTATAGAGAAGTGATTTTATAAAGAGTGTACCACTATAATGAATATCAATGATGTTATAGGTAGAATGTTGTTATAAAGAAGTAAAATATAACATGCAAAATCGGTTCTTGAGAAAATTAGGTCGTTATAATGAAATATTGTTATAACGAATGAAAATTATAGAGATGTTTAACTATATTTCCACCTGATTTAAGCTAAGCTTATTGTTAATTTTTTTAAAAAATTATTCCTTGTTATAAAATAAAGACTATAGAGTAAATACATCAGAGACAAATATAAAGAGAGACCGATATATTATTCAACTTCAAATTGATATACAAATGAGTAAATGAACCTCCTATTTATAGGAGGAAAATACCTTGGTGGCCAAGTAACTTGGTGACCAAGTTAGCCAACTTTGTGGCCAAGTTAGCTTGGTAGCCAAGTAATCTTAGTGATCAAGTTAACACACGTACTTTCTCCAATTAATGGATATACATTAATATTTACAACACTCCCCCTTAGATGTCCATTAATATATAATATGTCTCGTTAAAACCTTATTAGGAAAAATTCAGTGGGAAAAATTCAAGTGAAGGAAAAAAAGTACACATCTAATAATACGCATTACAAGTTGCCTCATTAAAATCCTTACCAGGAAAACTCAAATGGGAAAAAACCTTAAGAAAAAAAGAGTACAACGTGTATTTCACTCCCCCTGATTAGAGCATCACATAATTCTTGAAAATGATGCACTCCGATCTTGTATACCAACTTATCATATCTTAAGATTGACAGTGCATTTGTGATCAAATATGTCAAATGATCATCTGGCGAACTGGTTGATCATTTGCATCTTCATTCATTAGATAGATTGCATTATCGCCATATAATACTGTTAGAATCACGCCAAGTACATTCTTGGCTTGCTTTTAAAATGATTGTTATCTTTCTATGATTTGACTGTCATGTAAAATAACATTGTATAACAGTAATCCTTCATGAAAATAGATAACATGTCTGGATCAAATTCTTATGTCAATCAGATGAATGTCATGTATATCCAAAACACTTGAAAATATTTGTTAGGATAAACACATTCATGTCAGGCACTTCATTTGCAATATGCATTTTGTCTTATTTCAATATCCCTATGAGAGAAATTATATCATGCTCATAGTTATAGCAAGATAAATAAATGCATCAATTGCACAATATGTGTACTTCAGGACCAATTTAACTTTCTTCATTTCAACTTCTTTTAGCAGGTAGTGTACTATTTTTCGAAAATTCTTCAAGAGCTCCAATAATATTCAAGTCAGCAACTTGCACAATACTATGAAAGATTCTGAATATCATAAAGAGATAAGGGTAAACAGAGTCATCTTTGTACCCTCCATCAATAAATATTTATTAGTTCATTTAATCTATTTAAGGATTATAGACTAGTTTTCCAATAACTTGTATATGCTTTAGGCATTTGGATCCTTCAGAAATTTTCATATAAAATTTGTCAAGTGAGCCATATAGGCTGTGACAATATCCATCATATAAATTGTGACATGTTCTGATGTTTGGACTGCAGGTCCAATAAACTTTACGCTTACCAAGATGCATTATTTTATTTGGTAATTATTTCTACGTCAACATTCTTAAGAGATGTAGAATTCAGATCCTCTCAATCTTATACAATATTACGTGTCATATTATATCAAATATATCCTCGACGAGATATCATTTCGTATCGGTTTGTAATTTAACATAATTTACTGAGATCTCATCACTTCATTATTTTCAGGTACATGAACCTCCACATGAGATTTTATGAAGTGTTATGTCGTAGGCTCTACAAGAGTTCATTACCTCCTTATGACGCGGGTTTAATTTACCGCATATTTCGCTATCTTTACTTTAATTTTTGTATTATTTATTGATATATATGAGGCTATTATGGTGTGTATTGCTATTGTTTTAGATATATTTAGTTATGAAGTGAATTGGGATGGAATCAAGTAAAAACGAAGCAAAACAGAGCTCAAACAAATAAAAGACAAAATTGGCAGTGAATTACCCTTCGTTGTCGGTTTGGACCCACGTGATCGCGTGGTCTATGCAGTCATCTGCTCTTCGCTATCACGAGGCGTTGACCGCAACCGCGACAGAGGTTAACTCACCTTGATCGCGAGGATGGTTGCTGCGATCACGATGATCATTTTCTGGGCAGAACTGGGAACAATCGGGATTTCACATTTTATCTTTTCAAACCACATAAAACTCGACCTAGCTTATTTTGGAAGACATCTTTGGCAGAATACAAGTTAGTGGCAGCTAGGGTTCTTACACCACACATTGGGGTTGAAGATTGAAGATTTGGGTGAGCACTTTCTTGAACATTTACTTTATTTCTATGATTTCTTGTTTTGTAATGAACATCTATGTGTGTAGTATTAATTTCTTGACTTGAATCTTGTTTATGTAAATATTTTTTATTTAAAGTTTGGATCGAAATTTTAGTGTTGCCTATGTATTGAAGGATTATTATTTCTAATGAAGTGGGGTTATTGTTTCTTTAATTAATCTTGTTCTTGAATGTTTTCAAAGGATTAGCTAACTCTAGGACTCGCCCATTTACTTCGTTTTGATCTCGGGAGAGGAAGATTGAGGTTGGAAAATATTAATTAACAAGGATTTGGGGCGCTAACCCTTATCTAATAACTTGAACTAGGGATAGGGAAAGGTACTTGAAATGCAATTGGTCGTGCTTAATATCACACTCTAAGGCTTGGAAAAGCTTAGAGTGAAATTCATTGATTTTGTCGGGAGACTTTCAATGAGATTTTAAAGATCATTATTTATTGACATAAACCCGCTCTTAGTTGTAAAATCATAAATTACATTGGATCGTTGTTAAAAAGTAAATTCCCTTGTATCCATACTTGTGGCCATTGATCATTTTACTTGCTTTCTAGGATAGTTTACATTTCCGCATTAGTTATAATCTTTATCAAAACCAAAATATTATCAAGTATTTGGCTTAGCGTAGAAAGTGAAAATTGCATAACTTGCTTAATCACCTAGTATATTATTCCATGTGGGATCGACCCCGACTCATAGTTGGATAAATTATATTGCATACGACCGTTTACACTTCTAATTAATAGAGTGGATTTGGATGTTATCAATTTTGGCGCCGTTGTCGGAGAATAATTTGACATATTTGAGTTAGTTTGAATTTAAGTTTTCTTGCTTTGATCAAAACTTGTGAATATGTGTTTGTGAACTTTTGTGTTTATTTGTATTTAGTTTTTATTTTCTTCTTACTTGTGTCAATATGGCATCTTGGAATGAAAATGAATTTGATAATTGCAATTCATATTTTGATGACCCATGTCCATATTGTGAAGGACCTCACTTTTGGCAAGATTGTGAAAATGCACACGGGAAAGAGATATTTGCGGTGGTCAAGGTGGACATTGGGGTGATTGTCCCAATTATTATATTTACCCCCCAAGTTGTTCTAACGAAAATTCTAGTTGTGCTTTTGAGTTTGATAGGAACAATGACATGAAAAGTGGAGGGCAAAGTGCTGGATATGAAGGCATCATAACAATGCTCCAAACATACTTGGATAGAGAAGCTAAAATGGAGGAGTTAAAACTCATCCAATAATCCATTTTAGAAAATGAAGAAACTAGAGAAATAATGAAAGATTCAAGTGAGGATGTCAATTCCTCGGTTGCCATGGATATGTCTATTCCTCAAAATGAATTGGATGACGAAGAGATTTCAAATTTATAAGATGAGCCCGAAATTTTTTGTGACCACAACGAAAGTTGTGAAAGTGAAGAAGTGGTTCAACTTGAAGAAGAGCAAAATCTTGAAGAAGAAGTCTCAAACTCTTAAAAAGAAGAAGTTGAGGAAATGTTGAAAAGCATAATAGGGAGGAATGAAAAATATGGGCAAGTCTTGACCAAATTGTGGGAAGAAGTTCAACATGGAAATGATGAAACTATACAATATGTAAATCTCACCATGGATGGATTTTTACAAGCTTTGAACAACTCTCACCTTGAAGAAAATCTTGACAAAGAAGAATTTGTAAGCCAAGAGTGGCTTATAGATCAAGCTTAACAACTTGAAGTCTATGAGGATTACCGTGAAGGCATTTCACGAATGATGAAAGAATTTTAAAAAATTCATGTTGAGTAAAGTCAAGAATTGAGCTACTTAAAATCGCTACCCGAAAATTAGAGGCCGAATTCAATGCAAAAATTGAGACATGCAATGCTCAATGCCAAATGGTCATGGATAGTAATTTTGAGTTGGTTTGTAATGAAGAAGAGGTCAAGATTGATTTTGGAGAATTAATGATGGAATGCAAATCAACCAATTCAAAAATAATGCAAGATGCCGAGATTGAAGAAATGATACTAGAGTTGAATGAAAAAGTTCATTATGTAATTTTTGAAGACTCTAGTTTAGTGGTTGAGGATGTCAAAATTCATGCTAGTTGAAATTTGAGCACATCAGACCGTATTCTAATCATTTTTCAATTGGGTGGTGATATGAAAATTGAACCACCCGAGCCTATGGAGGAATCTGGTGACGAAAATCAATGTGTTTTTCTTTTGATGTTTGTTGTGCAAAGAAGACAAAATGACATGCCTCACTTAAAGGCCAAGAAGTGCAAAATGCGATATCCAAGAGTTGATCTATTTGGTTTTCTATCACCGCCCTACGAGCATCACCGGAAACTTGATTCAAAGATGGGACGAAAATTCATATCCTCCAAATGGAGGGAAGAGTGGTAATGTCTACTCACGTCGTGTCACGGCGTTAAATGAGGCGTTTGGCGGAAGGCAACCCATCGTTTTAAAATTTTTAATTCATTTTTGAAATTTTATTTTTTAGAATAGCTTAGAATATCATGTTTGACTAATCTGCAAAGTTTCAGAATTTATGCAGTTGATTTGCGCAAAATGAAATTGTGGATACCTCAAACCATTGACTGCTGAAAATTGCAGAAAACTGCAGAAAACTGGCACTCAGGTAAGCCTACGGGATCGCGTGAGCACAAGCCACGCGTGACTTGTGAAAATCAACCTTTGCGATCACGTTGGAGCACGTCGCGATCGCGTGGGTTCTGAACAGGCCCAGGTATTTTAAGTGCAAAAATCAGAACATTGCCTCAATTCTGGGCAAAATAAAGAAAATGCACCAATTCTAAAACTTTTCTAAGTCTACAAGTGCTTCAATTTCATACTAGTCTTGATCTTGCAATCACAAAGGTATGAATTTTCCCCCACCTCTTGCTATTTAAATTTATTGAACCTTTTTCTTTGTGCTAAAATATTGATGAAGCAGCCATGGTTTCTCTTAGACTAGGGCTTTAATTTTACTGATGAAATAGTGTGTCTAGTATGCTTAAATTGTTGTTTGCTGTATGAGGTTGATTAAGAGTGATGAGTGCTTGATTGTGTTGAAACTGTGGGCAAATTTAAGTTTAAACGGACTGAAAATCGGACAAGAAAATTGATGCCTACAACATGTTTGAGGAAATGCCTCTAGAGATTCTAAATTGGGCAAGGAAGAAAGCTCCGCGATCGCGGAGCACAAAATTTTCTAAAAAAATAAAACACTCTCCGCGATCACTAGAGTGCAGTCCGCAATCGTGATAAGTAATCATCTGCAGTCCCAAAACAGTGTCTTCGCACATCTTAACTCGGGACCTTTTTAACTCATTTCTTTGGCCTAATTGCTTCATAATATATTGTTGTAGGTGCTCAAATAAGTGTTTGATATGTTTACTCATTTTGTAGGTACTTTGAGCTAAAAATGGCTTCGACATCCAATGAAATCGTTTAAGAAAATGTCGACTAAGTGGTCGATGATGAGTATTATGATCAAGAAATATTTGTTTCAGAAAAATGCTCTCGTCTATTCGATAGACTCTCGACTAAAAATATCACCCCGAAAAGAGGCATCTTATTGGATAATCTTGAATAAAGATGATCCGATCTCTTTGGAAAGTTAATGGAAACTAGGTGAATGTGATTTGCGACTGAACCAATCAAAGCAAATTATACTATTGTCTGTGAATTTTATGCAAATACAGCGGAGACAGATTTCGCAAATGATCTAGTGGTCCAAGTAAGAGGCAAACTAGTCCGGTTTAATCCGCAATTGATAAATGAATATTACAACCTTCCCGGATGTGACAATAATGTATATGACGCAAGGGACAGGGAGATGGGCACAGACTGGTTCGTGAGAAACATGTATGAGGGAAAATGCCAAAGTGGATAACAAATCATGTCAAGATCGAGTCCTCCGAATTCACTGCTGAAGCCAGAACTTGGCTATTTATCTTGTGTGCTAGGATCCTCCCTTCAAGAAACGAGTCCATAGTGACTCTCGAAAGGGCTAAAATAATATGTGCTGTTATGGATGGATTACCGATTGATGTTGGTCGAATCATTGTAGGGGAAATCAGGAAGTTATTTTGGAAAGATCCAAGAGTCTATTCTTTTCATCCCTGATAAGTGGGGAAACTAGAATGTAAAGGAAGGAGTGATGTATTGAAATGAAGAGGAAAGTGAATAAGTTTTGAAATGAAGAAAAATATTGTGTAGTGTTCAAGGAGGGCGTAGTCACTTGTGTCCCAAATAATTATCATACCCTTCCCTATGCCAACATTACAAGCTTGAAAAAGTCCTTATATGATCTTCGATCGAATGTTCTTGAGTTAGTGATGAATGAAAATAAAAGCAAGCCTATGGTATGGTATTTGTAGCACTTGAACTTCTTTGTTGAGTGTGAGTGATTTTGTATTATGTCCCTTGTGTTGTTGTTGTGAATATAGTGATTTTGAGACTTTCTTTTTTGTGAGGGCATATGAATTATAATGGATTGGTGATGTTAACAAATTTCAAATTGAGTCAAGTGAACATATCTAGTAAGCTAGTGGTTTGGAGTCACTTCTTGAGGCTTAGTTGTTGTTGCTTGACTATTTTGAAATTCCATTGCATTCTTGATAATGTATTTGAAAATGAGGGAGTTATTTGATTTGAAAATTCACATGCTTGTAGCTTAATTATTAGTACCAACCAAAGTCATGAGTTTTGTTCTTAATTGAAGAATATGATTTGAAAATATAGTGATACTACTTGAGCTTGAATTATTATATCCTCATGGAGTTTTTGATTTTGTATAGTTTATACCTTAGGTACTGTCTTCAATTGTGTTAGTGAGAGCCCAGCAGTTCGCCTTACTTGAGGACAAGCAAAGACTTTAAATTTGGGGTGTTGATGCGGGTTTAATTTACCACATATTTCGCTCTCTTTACTTTGGTTTTGTATCCTTTACTCATATATATATGAGGCTATTATGGCGTGTATTACTATTGTTTCAGATATACTTAGTTATGAAGTGAATTGGGATGGAATCAAGTGAAAATGAAGCAAAACGGAGCTCAAACGAACAAAAGACGAAACTGACAGTGAATTGTCCTTCGCTATCGCCGTTTGTACCCACGCAATCGCGTGATCAATGCAGTCAACTGCTCTTCACTATCGCGAGGTGTTTCCACAACCGCGAGGCAACATAGGTTAACTCACCGCGATCGCGAGGATGGTTGTTGTGATTGCAATGACCATTTTCTGGACAGAACTGGACAAAATTGGAATTTCACATTTTATCTCCCCAAACCATATAAACTATTTTCGTTATCTGGTTCCTAACCCTGCACCGATTGTGAAGGAAGGACTTTTCATAAATTATCGATTTGAAGCATACAAGTGTCATTGTATGCAATATATCATATCTCTTACCAACACATGAAGCTATGTTCTCATAAGCAATGGTTTAGCCATATTATGGAAGCATCCAAAGCCAAACCGGCTTAGATATAAATCAGCGTTATCAAGATAAATTGTCTTGATTACATATTCTGAAAATTGTGCTTCCAACTCAATTATTTTGAGCAATCAACTTCATAAATGTCAAACTGCAGGTTGACAATAAACGCACATGTGACTGTCTCATAGATTCATCTATTTAAGACATCACATTGCAGGATTCACCTTTTATATTTTTTAGAATTTAGGGAATTCAATCACACTATTAGCTGGTGTAATCACTTATCATGAGAACAAGTAAAAATTCTTGAAGAATCTTCTTGTTTGTTCTTCAATATATTCTGAATACAAACTTAGCACATTAGATTTAAATCAGGACGATCAAAATTGTCACATCAACTGATAAAATTATTTATACTAGTAAACTTCAAATTTACCTCGGCGAGTGCTATTTGTTTTAGTAAAGGTCTGATTTACTATTGCATGGGATTTTATATCTATAAACTTCTGATTTATTGTGGCATGTGATCTCATCATGCTCAGGTAACGTTTCACATACGTAATTTTACTCGTAGTACTTGAAGATATTCAATCTTCCAATCATTTGAAATCTCAAAATGATAATCATTTTAATTGTAGTAAATTTCAGGTTTACTGTAATTTATGTTTCGATCATAACAATTTCGATTTGGGATGAATGGTCTATCATATCTAACATCTTCGAAATATTTCAATTTAAACAAGATATTATTTGAACACTACTAGTGTCATGATTCTTATAAACAAACAATTAGCTCTTCTGGAGCTCCTGCTCATTAGTTTGTATTGTCAAATATCGCTTAGATACCGCTGGTATCATGAACGAAAATTTGGTTAGACACTATTGGTGTCATTAAAGAAAACGAAAATTCAATGGAGATTTAAAGATAGTTGTAAATTCATAAACAACAAAAAGTAAACACTAAGTTCTAAACTTCAGTATTTCAGTGTCTCCTCCGGGGAGATTAGCCATTAACATCTGAATATTTTGTATCAAAGTGGTAACCACATAGTAGTCTCATCTTTCAGAAAGAGATACATTAATATTTATTTCCTTTAGAAAAATCATAACAACTAACTATAATGTATCAATGCGGTTATAGTAGAAAACATTCTACTCTACTTTCTTTTGCCTTAGAATGATATTTAATAAACTTATTAACGATGTTTCTACGTACGACGGGTACGTGGTGCAATAATTTTACCACATGTATTTTCAGTTATTTTATCTCTCCGGGGGGTAGGTTTTGATATATCTTTATTCGCTTCGGGGAATGAAACCTGATTATTTGAATGCACTTGATATGCAATGTTCATCTATAGTTCATTAATTTGCTCAAGCACAAAAAGACATTGCTTCAAAATATTTCTCAGATATTTTGCCAATTCTTACTTTTTCAGGAGTAATGTTTCAGAGTTTTACTATTTCAGGAGTAAAGTTTAAAATTTTACCGCTCCATGAGTAAAGTTTTAAAGTTTAATACTTCGAGAGTAAATTTCAAAATCTTACTACTTCAGGAGTGCATTTCAAATTTCTAGTACTTGGGAGTAGAGTTCAAAGTTCTACTACTTCGTGAGTAGAATTAAAAGTTGTACTAGTTCGGGAGTAGAGTTCAAAGTTTACCACTACGGGAGTAGGGTTTAGAGTTTGCCACTTCGGGAACAAATTTCTGAGTTTACTATTTAAGGAGTAATACTTAGAATATTCAGAATATTTCTTCCCGATTATTCTATCTCTTCTAGAGATGAGTCGTGATATTTTCACAACCGAATTCACATTCATCTTTATATACTTTATTACATACTGTCACATTCACTTAAGGAAATAGACATGTATTTGTAACATTTATCAAAAGTTCTTATTCTTCAGGAATGAAATATAATAATTATCTGAATGTGCTTTAAGCATATCAAATTGTGATAGCTTTAAACCTCTTTTAAGATAATGCTACTGTATGAGCAAATCGAGGTATAGATACGATGTAGAGAATTTTTCTCTAACACATCATTAGTTGTAGCCATTGATATATAGAAAATATTGTCACTTCTGATGATCATATTATTTATATCCAATTCTTATTTAGCTATTAAAGGATATGAAATTAACATCATAGTTCCTCTTAGTAATATTGTTCTTCAAGAACAATTTTGAGGCATAAATAACTCAAAACTAATTAGGTTCCTATGGATCAAACGAACCCAACTAGTTGTAATATTAGTAACAAACTAGTGATGGCCATATATATTCCTTGTGAGGCCATCCTTTTCATTAGCCACATATATAAATTTGCTCATAGTTAAAGTCATAGTAATCAAACTTGAAGAATTCAAAAGCTATAAACAAATAAGGTAAAAAGCTTACCTGGAGTACTCGCATAAATCTAAGATATTATCAACACTTACGGTTGCTGCTGACGACATTTTATTAACTCAACTCTTCTCTTCTCCCTCACATCTCTCTCCCTCCCTCTCTCCGTCGCCGCCCCACTGTCGGAGCAGCGACAACCACCGACGACCATCGGAGGCTCAGATCTGGCCGGCGCAAATCTAAACGGTGGCTCAGATCTAGACATGCCTTTTAATGATCTCCTTGAAAAAATCTCCTTTTGTCCTTTCCACATTTTAACGGTAAATTAAAACTTCTCTTAGCCGTAATTATCTGCTTCTTTTACACCGTAAAAGCTTAATATGACAGAGTCTCGTATTGATAACGTATTATAAAATAAAAATTATAGAGTAAATACATCAGGACAAATATCACTACTAGAAAAACTCAAATTACATGGAGATTTTTAAGCAAAACCCGCAGGTTCATGCCAAGAAAATTCCGTTGGAAAAAAGCTCGTGGATAATTATTATCTGCGGATTTAATATTTCTCAGATAATTTACTTGGGGATTTTAATTCTGCATGTAAATTACCTATAGATGTTTTCACAAGAAATACTAAAAATTTGGTAAAAATCGTAAAATAAAGGAACTTTCTTATGACTTTTTCGGCAAATAATTTGTTTTTATTTTCGTTTTGACGTAATGTTTTTTTGTTTACAATACCAATTTGTGTTAAACAAACACAGCAGTACAACACACACACATCCTGGCCCTACCCAACCGTAAACTGACACAGTGCCCTATACCTCACACCCCTACCCTATGATAGAAAGATAGCACTATTGGGTCCCAAATTCTAATTGCTATCTTTCTAATATATTTCTTCAAATAAAATTATGTCCATTTTTCTTCAATGATGAATAGACTGTTCATACAATGTGTGGTTTTTTTCTTTAAAATAAAAACAAGAAATAATTTTGGGAAATAGATAATTTAAATAAGAGAAATATAATATTTATAACGATACCTTAAATAAAACATTAAATTTCTTATAATATAATCGCCCTATACAAGATATTTTTTTTTCGATAGCAGTTGATTTATTTCATCATTTCTATCCACAAATATAAGATGTGGTTATTTCAATAATATCAACCAAAAGGTTTCAAAATAAAATTAGAAGATCACTCAATATTTAAGTCTCACTTATAATAAAGTAATATATAATTAGAAGATACCTTTAATCGAAGTTACTTTTTCACTTAAAAGTAGATCTCTCTATTGAAGGAGACAATTAAATTTCACGTTAATAATATATATAAATGAATATTTTATATAATTAAAAGTTATACTTAATTACTCAGTAATACAAATTTAGTAGAATATATTAATTAAGCATGGATTCCAAAATTTACAATTGATTGTTCTTCAAATATAATCACGTAAATAAAATTACATCCGGTTCTTCAATAATTATTAGTGCACCATTCATACAATGGGTGTTTTCCAAGGAAAAAAACAAGAACAGAATTTTAGATATTAGATGTTTTAAATATGAAAATAATTGATAATGAGACATTTACTATACCTTGGATAACACATCAAATTTTTATATTATAATTGCTTTAAATAAGAATTAATAGTAGATAGTAACTGGTAATATGGTTTCATCAACTAACCACATTTACAAGATTCAGTTGCTTAATAATATTAACCAAGAGGATATTTCAAAAATAATATTAAAAGATCACTCAATACTTAGTTCTTACTTATAATATTTAAGAATAAATATACTATACATAACAAATTATACTTAAAGTACATCATTTTTAATATATGTATTATGTAAAATATAATAATATATAATTAGGATATACACCATTAAAAAAATATATAGCTCTCTATTGAAGGAGACAATTAATTAACAGTATATTGTTACAAAATCCAACGCTACTTTTTTATTATTATTTTAATATAACACGCTTTAAATATGTATGTATGTATGTATTGTATTTATGTGTGTGCATGTGTGTGTATATTTATGTTTCACGTCTTTTTATTCTCGATTGTTTATATGGATAAACGAGTTTTTATTTTTATAAATGAAATATTTTCTAAATTTATGTAAATGAATAGATAATATTTTAGGAATTTTTTATAATCTCTACCTCTATTTTTATTAATTACTTTTTGTACTACATTGAAATAATTTTATAAAGTTATCACTCCTTTGTTTCATTTGACTAAATAGATAATAGAATTTTGAATATTATTTAATAAGGTTAAATTTTCTTATTCGACTCATTTGTTTCATTATAGAACATTCGTCTTGAAAATAATATTATTTTTTTCTATAGGTAAATTTGATTACATTGATTTAGAAAAAAAAAATAAAGAAATAAAAGGAAAAAACAAAGCTTGATAATTTAAGGTTAAAATAAGCATTACAAAAATTTAATTGACATATGAGGAGGAGAATGAGGGGAACATTTAATTTTTAAAGCGAAGTTGGGGTGTAAATGATTTTCACCCTAAATAAATTAACTAAATATGATGATGTTATTAATAATTATGTCTAAATTGTTCTTTTGAATCTTTTCTTTTCAAGACCCAAGTAATTCCCTAAGTAATATAATTTTCAGGTAAATCTTCAAGAAATTATCCCTAGGTAAAAACGCATCAACAAAATTCTAAGGTAATTTTCTCGGTAATATAATTTCCAGGTAAATTCTCATGAAATAATCCTCAAGCAAAAGCAGTAGCTAAATCCCCAGGTAATATTTTAGGTAATATAATTCCCAAGAAATAATCCCCAAGTAAAATCGTAGTAACTAAATCCCCAGGTAAATTTCTAGGTAATATAATCCCCGAGTACATCCCCAAGAAATAAATTCTAGATAAATCCGCAAGTATCGTTACCTGTAAAATTTCCTACAAATACACAAAAAAAAATAAGAAAATCGGTATTTTTATCGGTTACTTGCGGAATTACCGACGGAAGTGATACTTGGGGATTATTATCCTCAAATAAATTTCTAGCTAAATTTTTGGTGCTATATTGCGCCAAAAGTACATGTCGCTTTACCTGGGGAAATCATATCCGCATGTAAATATTCTACAATTTAGAAATTTGTAAATTTTCTCATGAAAATCCGCAGAAATTATTTGCGGAAAAAATTCTCAGGTAAAATCTCTATGTAATTCAAATTTTTTTAGTAGTGTATAGGGAGAGACTGATATATTATTCAACTTCCTTAAATGAATAAATGGACCTCCTATTTATAGGAGAAAAATACCTTGGTGGCCAAGTTAGCTTGGTAGCCAAGTAATCTTGGTGACCAAGTTAACACACTTACTTTTTCCGATTAATGAATATACATTAAATTTATAACAAATATTGTTGACCTAAAAATGACTCTTCCCAACTTTTCTTTTTCTAATTTTCATTTCTACAACAATTTAAAAAAAAAAATACGAGATCTTCTAACTTGCAAGTCGCAAGGAAAATCGGTGCTTGCAAACGACTTTATCCATGAAATCCCTCCACCATTTTCGGCTTATAGGTACGTAAAAAATTACGTTCTTTCATATGGTAGTTGGTAACTTGGTATTCCCAATTAAATTATACTGTGTGGCTAATTTCTATTGATTACTGTCCGACACAAATCTTATTAAGTAATTCTTTGACATGTTATACATGTAGATTTTTTAATTTATTTATCTTAAGTTAGTGGATAGTGATTTTTTTTGTTGAGCAAAAAGGGGTGAGGGGTGGGGGTGATCTATAGGTATGGTACATTGACAAATTTGTCCACGAGAAATATTCACACGGATTCAGAATATAAAGTCAATACGAATATCTTATATCACAAAGTTTAATAAATCTTATCTCGTTAATTTAATCGTGAAGAACTCTACCTAAACAAAAAAAATTCACGGTTCTTCTAGACTATTTTTCATAGCTCCCCCCCCCCTCCTCCCTCTCTCCACCACACACACACCTTACTTTTCAACCATTTCCGTATTTAAAAAGAATAACTACCCGTAACGGTGGCTAAGGTTCATCGATTGATTTTTTTCATGGGAGATCCGGGATCGATTATTCTCGCCAACCACCTTCTTAGTCTGAACTCGTCGCACGAGGCCTGCCTAATGCAATTTACATCTCTTGTCTAGTTTGCCTGTTGGAAATTTACCTTTGGTGGGGAGGTGCGTCCACTCATATTTAATGAATTAAACACTAGGGTTCCGCATGTTGGAGGCTTTGTCTCTTCACACGTGCATAATCTACTAAGTGAGTAGATGACTGTAGGGCCTAGAATCGTCAAATTTCGTTGAGAAATGAAAGAGATATTAGTCCACGAAGTAAGGTGTTTGAGGCATGGAAATATGGTGTGGGACAAATCTACCACATCGGTGGGAAAAGGAAGAGTTGCTCTCTTTATAAGTCTCAAAATTGGCTAAGGGTTTAGGACCCCAAGAGGTAACCCGTGTGTTTAAAGGAGGGAGGACCTAGGTGTGCTTGGGTTCGAGGCTAAGCCCACGCGCGCCGCCTCCCGCCCGTCCGGTCCAGGCTCGAGTCTCGGGTCTTGGGCTTTGGGCTTCTTCTGATAGACCCCTAAATTATATAATATTTACAGTTTGGTCCCTTGAGTTTCTGGAAAGATGAAGTTGGGAACGACGGAAGTACCGTTTGGGTTGATTTTTGGAGCGTTATTGCACATTAACCAGTCATTACTTGACTGATTAACTCCTCCTTCAATGGCCATAAACAACCACTACTTGACTGATTAACTCCCTCCTTCAATGGCCAATAAACAACCATTTTCTTGGCAGTTGAGAAGAAGTCTCCCCTTATGCTATATATTGATGCCTTTTGGCTCAATTGTGTGTGACAGAAATGAGACAACAACATATAAACACAGAGACAAACAGAAGAGAGAAACAACACACATATTCAGTCCAAAAACGTGAGCAAAAACAGTATCAAAAACAGAAACTCGTCATTCCATTTTCATTCTTCAGCAAGTCGTTTCGTGTTTGTTTTCTTCGTCAGAATCAACCTATTTGCTTTGTAGTGTTGACTAGTTGTTGTTTTATCTTGGGAGACTATTGTCCGTTAACGTAAAAGCATATATATGGGGCAATCTTGTCTTAAATACAGAGAGTCATCTCTCGATTCAGCCACAGTTGTAACAATTAGTGTTTCTTGATTTCAGATTATCAAGATTCAACATTCAACAAGCTTGCAGCAGTTCTGAATATTGGTTATTTGTTTATTCTTTCGAACACTTGTAATATTTATTTATTTCTCGTACTGTTTTACAATATCCAACATTGCCTAGGAGCGGGGTTCACCCTTAACACACCCAAAAAGTAGCGGTTGCGAATTCTCTAGTTTTAAAAGAAAACCCTTCAATTAGCTAGCTCACTCGTGAAATAACCATTAAAAACCTAGTATCAGCAAAGGCGACGTTAGTTTAAAAAAACAGGTGAATTTAAGAAAACAATTGTTTTAAAATTTTGAAAAAAGTTATTTTGAGAGAAACTTTCAATACTTGTTGGAAACAAATGACACCATTTTCTACAAATAATGAAAGCATTACGGTAAGTTCACTTTTTCTTTTCCTTCCTTTTTTTGTTATCTTACTGAAAATTTACACTTTTAATCCCTCAGATATCATAACCTTCTAATTTTGGTCCTTATGATATCCAATAATCTTGTGAAACCTTCAGAAACTTTACGAGTTATATACTAATACATCATTTGACTACTCGTGTATTATGTTAAGTTTGTATTAATACTCCATATTTGAAAAAAAACATAGTTCTAAAGATAATTCAATAATAACATATTTTTTATATGAAGGGACCAAAAACTCAAAATTTAATAATTGAATGACGTAAAATATGCTAAGTCATATATTATAAGAATCAAAATTAAAGTTATCAATAACTGAGGGACCAACAATATTATCATCCCTAGTATTATTTTGTAGTATTACTAGCTCTTACATAACTTAATTAACTTGTCTTGGGTAGGTAAAAAAAAAAAAGACAGTTCGGTGCACAAAGCATCTCGCATTAACAGAGTTCGGGAAGGGCCACACCCCAAATTGTAGGTAGTATTTGTTAAGAGTCTCACATCGGATATGAAATAGGAACACGGACTCCTTATATGGACTTGGACAATCCTCACCCTACAAGCTAGCTTTTGGGGTTTTAGGCACAAGATTCATTATTTACCGTATTCTTAAAATGGTAGACAATCAACAACTGATTAGCTCCTCTATAAATATGTTTATGTAGTGTCCCTTTTCAGCTAATTAACTTCGCAATCATCAATAATGTGAGGAATAAATGGCTAATTTCCGGTTAGAGTATAGAGATCACCTCTTAATTAGAATGGTCTGTATTTCCAATGGTTAAAGGTCATTTTTTATTTTGATTTTCATCCCCTTAATGAAGTGCCGAGATTTCTACAAAAATGTTACTATAACTGACATGGAAAAAAAATTCAAAACGCAATTCCAATTTTCACTACTAGAAAATCACTATTTTTCACTGAAATTTCTCACTAAAAAATATTCAGTTGCTATTCCGACAAATATTTTGATTGAACCAGTGAAAAAAGAAAAAATAATAGTGTTTTTGCACAAAAAGATGAAGAAGTTTCCCACTGTTTCAACGGGAACCGACTCGTTTCTCATCATGCATTTTCCTGATGAGATGATTAAGTGAAATGAGGTGGAAAAATAATATTTTTTTCACATGAATTTTCACTGATTCATCGATGTAAAAAGCCTATATTTCTAGTAGTGTTTTAAATACTATCTTTTGACTTCAACTTCAATTGTTTTTCAAGTTTTAACCATCTATGTCCAAATGCCTATTAATAGTAAACGGAATGCATGCTTCTTTTCTCAGTTCTTTTTTGGAAGGGCAAATAATGCTTGTATCTGGTTCAACTAGCTAGGAACTTAGGCATTTTGGTTAATTCCCTGTCCACTGATTATGATATTTTAGATACCAAAATGTCAAAAGCCGAAAACGATATTAGCTTAAGTTTAGCTATCACTTGTTACTACCTATTTTTCTTTTCTCGATGTCAATTTTAGATGTCGATCATTTCTTATCTCCTTGTCTTTTCACGTGAGTTTTTGAAGGACTTATATACTGATTACATAATATAATCAATTTAAAATTAGAGATTGCATTGTCGATCTTGAACGAATATTGTGTTTTTTTTAAGTAATCCGAATTCTTATTGCAAAGTAAAAGATAATAATTGTAACGTTTAGGCATTGGTGAAAGCAAGTAGCAAAAAGAAGAGGATAGGATAGTTCGCTCTGTAAAGCACTTTTAGCCTTAAAAAATCGGTTATTTTAATTTAAAAGTTTAGTAATTTAAATAACAAGTGGTTTCACACCAATAAAAAAATTACTATAATTAGATGATTTATAAAGTAAAAATATACATTAATTTATTATGATTAAGTGCTAATTGTGTAGTTTCAAAATATTTAGTTTTATGTAAATACCTAATGCAAGTAAGTTTTTACGATACTTGCCTACACATGATATTTTCACGGTAAATGTCCACACCCAATCTTAACTTTGTGGTTAACAATTTAGGTGAGAAAGAATATTACAAATTAACCATGATTACTGTAGACCTGGTCAAAGAGTCGAGTCGGCTCGGGCTCGGGGCTCGGCTCACCTGCATTTAGCTCGGCTCGACTTCAGTCGAAATTTAGCTCGATTCGGCTCGGCCCGGTTAAAGCTCAGTCAAAGCTCGACTCGTTAAAGTTTGGGTTCGATTGAGCCGGCTCGACTCAACTCGGTTGACTCGTTTTGGTCATGTATTGATTACCTTAAAACTAAAATTCATTCATTAATCTTAATTAATTTAGTAAAATGTTAATTTAATAAATATTATTATTGTAATAAATTCATAATTTTGTATTTATTTAATTAATTTGATGTAATTAAACTTTTTTTTATAGATATCGTTACTTAAGAATATTTTATGGGTGGTGCAAAATGTAATCGATATTTTAGATTTAGTAGTTCAAAAATTAAAGAATTTAATATTGTACAAATTTCTTGAATTTAGTATTGCTTTAGTTCTATTATTATTTTTTGCATGAAAGTTTATTCTGTGTCAATATTAAGCTAATGCCATTTAAATTTGAGTTCTTGTTTAAATTAATAATGTATATATTTCATTTACACTTGAATGCAATTACCAAATTAAACTAGTTAATGTTTATATTTTTCTTAATTAACCAATTTACATGTTATAAATTTATGTCTTAATGGCGTAGCATTGCGTAGAACGAAACATTAAAGAGTTGATTCGGGCTCGACTCAGCTCGAGCTTGGTTATAATTTGAAAAAGTTCAGTTGAACTCGGCTTGGACTTGACTCAGCTCGATATTATAATCGGTTGAGCTGGCTCGATGCCCAAGCCTATGTGAAAAATAAATATATTGCATTCATTAATTAGATATAAACACTGGGTGCGAGTTTACCGTCTTTATATATATGTTTGTGCGCAAGGGAGGAGCTAGGTAGGGCTTAGGGGGTTCATTCGAACCCTTTCGGCAGAAAATTATACTATCTATACATTGTTAAAATTATTTTTATATATATATAGTAGATGTTGAACCATATATTAGTTCTTTGTGTTTACTTCCTCGTATTCTAAACCTTCTAAGTTAAAATTCTAACTATGTCACTGTTCGTGCGACGAAATTAAAAAACTATGGACACATTGTACTAGGGAAGGATTCAGCTATATATAACTAACCTATCTTCCAGCAAATCCTAAAGCTATATCTTACTCCATTTTCCAATAATTCCTTTGTACATATTTCTTTCTTTTTTTAAGTCATCGACATATTCTTTAAATTTTTGATATATTTCACTTAGATCCTTCAATTGAGACCTTCAACACGTGAACCCTTCGACAGACCATGCGTGCATTACACTTTCTCCTCTTGAGTGTGAACAATTTCGAATTATAATTTTCTTTTTTTTTCAACTTGGAAATATGTCACTCTAAATAAATAACCAAAGAAAAATACAATGAACTAAACGAAGACACGTGGCATTTGAATTCAAAATAATTATAAAATCTATTTAGCTTATTTAAAAAATAGCTCAAAAAGAAAATGATGTACCCCAAACCCAAACAATCATCCATTTTATTTCGTCTTCCTCATCAAACCCCCGCCGCCGGCCGTCGTTACCCCACCCTCAACTGTCGTCCCTCCACCCACCAACTCCGGTAAATATAACAAGCTCAAAAAAATTGTAAAAACCAGCAAACATAACAAGCGCAAAAACAGACACATCAATTCGGAATCTATGGAGTTTCACGAAAACGAACAAATTCGATCAAATAAAGTGCAAAAACAGTCATAAACATAAAAAACGACTCAAACAGAGACATATTTTGTAACAATAGAAGAGACCGAGGTCGAAAAAGGAAAAACAATGCTCAACGGCGTTGCTTCGACGGAAATCACCGGAGCAACGCCGGAGACAAGTGTTGAAAGTTTCCATTGAAAAGAACAATTGTGATGCCTAGATCAAGGTGTACTATATATTTTGTCGTAAGAAATCTCCATGGGGATGTTGTGTGCATTACTGCATTAGCTGGTGCCTGCAGGGGGATGGGCTATTTTTTATTTTTTATTTTCTTATATTTTTTTTGGGAGGTTTGAAGACAAATTCTGGAGTCTAAAAGGTTCAAGCTGAGTAGGATCAAGACATAATAATTGGAGTACAAGTTCAGTAACGGGAGCGACCTTGAGACATGCGTGGAGGTGAGGCTTGGTACTCAGGTCATTCCGAAGAAAGGAAGCTTCAAGTACCTCGGGTCTATTATTCAATAAAATAAAGAGATTGATGACGATGTCACATATCGTATTGGGGCAGGGTGGCTGAAATGGAGGCTTGCATCTGGAGTCTTATGCGATAAAAAGGTGTTGCAAAAACCTAAAAGGCAAGTTCTATAGGGTGGTGGTTAGACCGGCTATGTTGTATGGGGCGGAGTGTTGGCCAGTCAAGACTTCGCACATCCAAAAGATGAAAGTTGTGGAGATGATGATATTGAGATGGATATGTGGGCATACAAGGAGGGATAAGATTAGAAATGATGATACTCGGGACAGAGTGAGAGTGGCCTCAGTGGAGAAAAAGATGCGGGAAGAAGGTTGAGATGGTTTGGGCATGTGCAGAGGAGGGACACAAATATCCCAGTGCGTAGGTGTGAGAGGTTGGCTATGGACGGGTTCATAAGGGATAGAGGTCAGCCGAAGAAGTATTGGGGAGATGTGGTTAGACGGGATATAACGTAGGTGCAACTTACTGAGGACATGACCTTATATAGGAGGTTGTGAAAGACACGAATTAGGGTAGTAGGTAGTCCAGCGTAGTCCTATTTATGCTTATAAACTGATAATTATAGTGTTATTATTGTAAATCCGCTTAGTCTATCATACTAGTAGGCGTAATATTGCTTTATAGTCCCATGTCATTTGATTTCTGATGTTATGTGTTGTCTAGTATACTTTGTTTATCTTATTTACCTGCTTTAGTTACTGCTTCTTTTTTCATGCTATCATGGCTTATTCGCTTTTGATACCAGTATTTTTATACTGCTTTAAATTTCTGTCCGGATCTGACTGTTTCTCTTACTTTGCTTGTGTTTGTGCTTTGTCTTGAGCCGAGGGTTTCTCGGAAACATCCGATCTACCTACCAAGGTAGATGTAAGGTCTGCGTATACTCTATCCTCCCCAGACCCCACGTTGTGGGATTTCACTGGGTATGTTGTTGTTGTTGCAAGGCAAGGTGAATGAACAAACTCAAGTGCAATTAAATAATGCTCAAGTGGAAACACATAAAAGTAATACTTAACAAGGATGAAGAATGAATGGAGCCTAGTGGCAAATTTGTAACCAAGTCTATTAAGAGGAAATATCACCAGTAATGTTGACTACAAATGTTTATATACCACTGGTAGAACCTGCACATGAGCCAGTTAGGTTGGACAACCAAGAACTAAGACATGCATGTGGTTATATTGAGAAAGACATGGGGCCATATATACTATTAATTTATTCCAATATGTATCATAGCATGGAATGTTAGATGAATAATGAGTATAAATAAAGGAAACACAAAGTGTTTATATAGGAGAATAAAGTTGATCTACTGCTTATTATAGAATATAGAGCCAAAAAGAAGAATGTTCGTTTTAAGTACTGCAGGTTCACATGCAATGTATAGATGAGTCTATCAATGTTAACCACTTGGGAATGGAGTTTCAATTCGCTACAATATATGTGTGCCAGATACTCTGCTAAACGTAGTGAGAGACTCTATATATATACCAGGGATAGGCTGACTATTTGAGGACTAACTACAAGCTTAACATGCCCTATGTGTAATGAAGATAATAGTAACATAGAATATATATTCTTTTAGTATCCCATATCAGGAGAAATTTGGAAACAGACTGTTACATTGGCAACGGACTATTAGCAGTAGTGGCAGAGCCAGGAATTTGGAGAAGGGTGTACAAAATTAAATATATACTCATAATAGATAACATTTAACTTATACACCGCGTAATTTTCCGGCGAAGGGTGTGCACCTGACCATCTTTCGCCTGAGATGGCTCCGCCCATGATTAGCAGTCACATGTGTTGACAGAACAAAATAAAATGAGCTAAACAATGTTGTAAAGGGAGTAGCACCAAAATTAGCATATGCAAAATGTATCTAGCAATTGCAATGTATTACCTATGGCTAGAAAGAAACCATAGATTTTTTTCAGAATAAGAGGAAAACAACTGATTCCATCATCAAATTGATAGGGTGGGAGGTGTATTTCAAATCTAGTTTAAAACTTAAAATGGTAATGTCTCTACAAAATTCAATATACTTTTAATCCTTAATAACCCAGGCTCGTTTGGTTGGGAAACAAGTTATCTTAGGATAACTAATTCCGGGATTAGTTATTCCACCCTCAATGTGGGATAAAATAACATTACAATCCCGAGATTAGTTATTCCAAAATTTTATTCCAACCAAATATGGGATAAGGAGGTACTTGATATATACTACGTATATTCCCTGATATTATTAGAAATCTTGTTTAGTAAACTATAATTATGGTAGTAGTCTTGTATTAGAAAAATGTATATTTGATTTTCGTAATTATATGTTAGGTTTACTATTGTATATCATGTATATAAACCATTTACATTAATAAAAATAATCAAGACATTATTCTCTTTCATGATATCAACATATAGGGCAAACTTTTCGTTCTCCAAAAATACCCACCTTCTATTGCCCTACTCCTACCAGTGGCCGTCGGCCGCCCTACTCCATCCCTTCAAAAAAAATCCACACCCTAATTCTCCTCTTGTTCTGTCATCATGTCTACCACAAAGAACACCCTCATTATGCTCTTGCAGTCTCCAATATCAAGAACAACATACCTCTCGTTCTTGAGATGGAAAACGTCCAATACACGACGTGGGCAAAACTATTTAAAATTCACGCTCAGTCTAATAGAGTCCTCCATCACATTGTCAACCCGGAAAAAGGCAAAGAGAAGGTGCCTAACACCGATGATGAAATAGAGTTGTGGGTAACTTTTGATGATACAATACTCCAATGGATTTATTCCACCATCTCTACGGACCTCTTACAGACTATTCTCGAACCCGACGTCACGACAATGGAAGCTTGGAATAGGTTGCATGATGTATTCTAAGATAACAAAATTCTCGTGTCACGATCCTTGAGTAGGAATTATCCCACACAAATATGGAGGATTTTCTAAATGCCTCCGCCTATTGTCAACGGCTCAAGGAGTTGTCGGATCAACTCAAGAACGTTGGTGCGCCCGTCACTAATGATCGTCTCGTTCTTCAGATGGTTGCAGGCCTCTCCGAGGCATATAATGGAGTTAGAAATCTTCTTCATCAAAGCAATTATTTCCTACCGTTCTACCAGGCACATTCCATGCTCACATTAGAAGAATCGGGATTAGCTAAAATGACGGCTACCGTAGCTAATTCTGCCATGATGGTGGTCACGTCCCGTGAAACTGATGACTCTCAATCATTCTCCGAAAATTATGATCAAAACTGTAATAACGGGGGTGGCAAAAAGGGTTCAAACCATGGGAAAAATCATAGTGGCGGACGTGGCGGTGGAAACGGTGATAACAGCGGCAATAGTGGCGGATGATAAACGGTGACAGTGGCGGTCAGTAGCGGACCGGACCACTGAACCCTTGGAAGCAGGCTTGGGCCGCTGGGTAGTGGCCTAGAGCCATGCCTTGGGCCGCTGGGTATTGGCCCTGAGCCATGCCTTGGGCCAACGGGCAGTGGCCCATGTCGCCCTACCTCTTTCCCTCTTCTAAATGGGCCGAGCCCACTAGACAAAACAGACAGCAACAGCCTAGGTCGAGAAATAATTCTGCCTTGCAACAGGTTGGCCTGTTTGGGCCTCGGCCTCATCAGGCCTTTGTTACTGCGGGCCCAACAACAGTTCCGACCCACACGAACATCGAGGCAACGATGCATATACTAGGATTAAATTCTCCGGATGCAAATTGGTACATGGACACCGGTACTACTTTTCACATGACATCCGCACTTGGTAATCTCTCGTCTTATTCTAATTTGAGCAAAAATCGTGGCACAATTATTGGTAATGGTACTATAATTCCAATTCATGGTTATGGTCACACTAATTTTTCTCCCCCGAATCCACCTTTAGCCTTGAAGATATCCTTCATGCTCATCACTTAATTAAAAATTTGGTGTTTGTTCGGAAATTTACAACTGATAATTGGGTTTCTGTTGACTTTGACCCTTTTGAATTTTCTGTGAAGGATTTCTCGACGGGATACCTCTAATGAGATGTGATAGTCGGGGTGAGCTCTATCCCATCACCACCTCCACCACTACTACCACTAATCAAGCCACACCATCAACGTTTGCCGCTTTAGCACCTTCTTTATGGCATGGGCGTTTGGGTCATTCGGGAGCGTATGTTCTTTCCTCCCTTAACAATAATAAATTTATTGAGTGTAATAGTATGTGTAGTACTAATGTTTGTCCTTCTTGTCCGCTTGAGAAACATGTTAAATTACCGTTTGTTGCCTTCAATTCTAATACTTTGTTGTCATTTGATATTATTCATAGTGATTTGTGGACATCTCCCATTTTGAGCTCTTTGGGCCACCGTTATTATGTGTTATTTTTGAATGATTATTCTAATTTTTTATGAATATTTCCTTTATCTAAAAAATCTCAAGTTTATCAACATTTCTATCATTTAGAGCATTCATCTATACCTAATTTGAATGAGAAATTAAAAATATTCAATGCGATAATAGAAGGAAATTTGATAAAGAGACATTTAGAGAATTTTGTAACGTTAATGGTATATCTTTTTGATTTTCTTGTCCACATACATTCTCACAAAATGGAAAAGCCGAGAGAAAAATATGCACCATTAATAATATTGTTCGGACATTACTAGCTCATGCTTCATTACCACATTCATTTTGGCATCATGCATTGCAAATGACTACTTACCTTCTTAACATACTCCCTAACAAAGGATTAACATTTCAATCTCCACTCCAAATTATTTATCATAAAGACCCTTCATATTCTCACCTTACAGTGTTTGGGTGTTTATGCTATCCTCTCTTCCCATCCACTACAATAAACAAACTTCAAACCCGTTCTATCGCTTGTGTGTTTTTGGGTTATCCGTCGAATCATCGTGGTTACAAATGTTATGATTTATCCTTTAATAAAATCATAATTAGTCGTCATGTCATTTTTTATGAAACCTAATTTCCGTTTGCTAAATTGCATAATGCCGTGTCTAATTCTTATATTTTTATGGATGATGGGCTCTCACCGTATGTGGTCCAGTATTTGGTCTGGCCCACCTCTCGGGATTTGGACCAATAAACACTGACATGCATGGTGCTTACTGGCCTAGACCCTCCCGTAACCAAATTCAGCCATCACGCCCCACTACCTGCTAGCCCAGTTTTCATCCCACAGTCCTCTCGGCCAGCAGGCCCACTGCATGCTGGCCCAACATGTGACCACGCTCTCGGTCCAGTCAGTTCCGACATCCCTACATTGACCCAGGTCTGCCCCACTTATATTATGAGTTAAGGGCCCATTATTCGTAGCCAACAGGGTATATTTAGACCAAAACGACATTTTAATCTCAACTCTAATGTCACTAAATCACCCTTACCACGTAATCCAGTGTCTGCCCTTAGTGATCCGAATTGGAAAATGGTCATAGATGATGAATATAATGCTCTTATTGAAAATAAGATGTGGGAGTTGGTGCCTCGTCCGCCTGGTGTCAATGTGATTCGTTCTATATGGATTCTTACTCATAAGAAAAAAACCTGATGGTTGTTTTGAGAGGCATAAGACCCATTTTGTAGGTGATGGCAAAACTCAATAGGTTGGCGTGGATTGTGGAGAGACATTTATTCCGGTGGTCAAACCGACAACTATTCGCACTGTTCTCAATTTGGCTCTCTAAAAAACATGGCCCATTCATCAGCTGGATGTGAAAAATGCTTCATTACACGGTGATCTCAATGAAACTGTATACATGCATCAACCCTTGGGTTTTAGGGACCCTGATCATCCTAACCATATGTGTTTGCTAAATAAGTCATTGTATGGGCTCAAACAGGCTCATCGGGCATGGTACAAAAGGTTTACAAATTATGTGTCTGCTATTGGGTTTTCTTACAGTAGGTCGGATCACTCTATGTTTATCTACCGTCGTGGTACTTCTTTGACATACATTCTGTTATATATGGATGATATTATATTAACTGCCTCATCTGATAAACTGCACAAGTCTATCATTTTTCTTCTCAGCTCCGAATTTGCTATGAAAGAATTGGGGCCTTTGAGTTATATTTTGGGTATAGATGTAACTCGTCATACAGGTGGTCTATTTCTGTCCCATAGAAAGTATGCAACTAAGATTATTGACCGGGCTGACATGTCCTCATGTAAGTCATCTCCTACTCCGGTTAACATCAAACCGAAGCTGAGTGCTCATTCTAGCACACCATACGAGGATCCCTCCCACTAGCGTAGTCTTGCAGGGCCCTTCATTAACTTACATTCATGAGGCCCGATATTACTTATGCAATGCAACATGTGTGTTTATTTATGCATGATCTGAGGGAAGAGAACATGCACACTCTCAAACGCATTATGCGTTACATTCAGGGCACTCTTGATTATGGTTTACACTTATATCTATCCTAAGTATCTACTCTCATGTCTTATACATATGCTGATTGGGGTGGATGTTCAGATACCAGGCGTTCGACATTTGGTTATTATATATTTCTTGGTGATAACTTGGTTTCTTGGTCAGCCAAACGCCATGCTACTTTATCGCATTCCAGCGCAGAGGCTGAGTATCGAGGGGTAGCCAGTATGGTGTCTGAGTCCTGTTGGCTGCATAACCTCCTCTTAGAGCTTCATTTTCCTATTCAGAAAGTTACATTGGTATACTGCGATAATGTTAGTGCGATATATCTCTCTAGGCAATCCGGTCCAACATCAGTGCACTAAACATATCGAGATGGATATTCACTTTGTTCGCAAAAATGTAGTACGTGTCTTGCATGTCCCTTCACGGTACCCAATTGCTGACATCTTTACTAAGGACCTTCTCTTAGTTCTGTTTGAATATTTTAGGGACATTCTCAGCGTACGACAACCGCCCGCTATAACTGCGGGGTGTGATAGAATATATGTAGTATATTTCTAATATACTACGTATATTCCCTGATATTATTAGAGATTTTATAATTATGGTAGTAGTCTTGTATTAGAAAAATGTAATTATGGTATTAGTCTTGTATTAGAAAAATATATATTTGATTTTCGTAATTATAAACTAAGTTTACTATTGTATATCATGTATATAAACTCTTTACATTAAAGAAAATAATCAAGAGATTATTTTATTTCAGTACTAAAATTTTATCGCGAAATTATTTTTACTTATCCATTATACCAAATGACCCTTTGGTGGATGGAAATATTTTAATGGGAAGGAGATGTGAGTGGAAATGTGGCATTCATCAGAGTTTTTGGGCTTCATGTTTAGTTTTGGTTTTGAATCTATTTGTTTGCTTTCTTTCCTTATTGAGATGAATTTTTCATTTGATCCACGAGTCGAAGTTTCTCTCTTGCCACACCTTTCATTCACTAGCTTGAGTCGGATTCAATCACTTTTTGAGTCTAGGGGATCGAGTATAATTTGCTTTTGTTTCTATTTGCTTGTTTTCTTAATTTCAGTTAGTAATAAAATTTAGTATTTCGTTATAAAAAAATTACTCTCTCCATCTTAATTTAAGCGTCTTATATTCATTTTTGGTTTGTCTCAAAAAGATTATCTCTTTCTATATTTACTAAGTTTTTCAATCCCAACACTCTACTCCATATGTTCACTTTTATTTGTCCACTATACTAAAAATAAATTTTTACTTTTACTTATCAAATTTAGCATATCAAGACAAAAACAACTTCTTTTTCATGTTATACCCTTAACATTAATTATTCATTCCAGACCATTTTTCAAGTCTAGATTAAACATCAATTAATACGGCTATCATGATCAAATATGCACTTCATTTATTATTTCTTAAGAAGAATGCAAAGTCAAAAGTGGACAAGTAAAAGTGAACAGATGGAGTACATGACAAGTTCAAGACCACAAGATTTAAAGAACTATACACATCTTAATTTAAGATCACAAGATTCAAAAATTTGTCTTTATTTATTAAATATTGTGTCAAGTCAAATTAAAACATTTAAAATGGGACGGAGGGAGTAATTACATACTCTCTCCGTCCAATTTTACTTGTCCACTATACTAAAAATAATTGTCTAATTTTACTTGTTCACTTTAGAAAATCAAGAGATATTTTACTACTTCATACCTATTTTACCCTTATCATTTATTATTGGGTTAACAAGTTCAAAGAAATTTTAGTGGATGCATAACTTTTAAAGTATGTTTTATTTATTTCAATCATTAGGTTACTTAGCAATAATTAGGGTGATATAGTAAAATTATCATTCTATTTTTTGCTCCTTAATAAGTGTGCTAAGTTAAAATGTGACAAGTAAAAATGAACGGAGAAAATATTATGTTAAACTTATATTATTATTTTACATTTAAAGAGAATATAATTTTGAAAACAATTAAATGTAACATACTTTTTTATATAAATAGATCAAAATCTAGTATAGACTTCTTGAAATTGTAAGTCAATTTTAACTAACCAATACTTTGTATTGTGATTGATACATATCTCTATGGATGAATTGCAAAGTGCTACTAATATCTATAAAAACTTAATGTTGAACCTTGAAATTTCATACTAGCTCTAATAATTACGCATGAAAATTTGTTTTCAATTATTGAGTTTTTTTATCAATTAATAGGAGTATTGTGGTAAAATATCTATATTAATTATTGTTTTTTAAGAGGCATGAAAAATTCAAAAGTGATAAGTAAAGGTGATCGAAGGGACATGACAAGTTTAAGACCATAAAATTTAAAAAAATTATACACATACCCAAAATTAAAAAATATTCATTTATTTCTTAAAGTGCCAATACGGACGCAAGCAGTAATATTCTAAAAGAAAACACCAAAAGGGCAGAGCCTGAGATTTTCTTAAACCCTCCTCAATGAGCAATGCAAAATTGCGGTGGACGGTATAAACGAAGATGAGCACTGTAGATAAGATGCTGATTAAGGGCATCCGAAGCTTTGACCCGGAAAACAAAAACGTCATTACCTTTTTCAGGCCCTTAACACTTATCGTCGGCCCTAACGGCGCCGGAAAAACCGTAATCACAGTTTCCCTCTATTTAATTGTTATTTTCCTATGACAGTGTAATTTATGCATCAAATGTTCATAATTTTGTTGCTCGACTCCATTCGTGTTTTAATTTTATTCCAGTATTAGTTCTCTAATGGTGCCGGAAAAACCGTAATCGCTACATGAATTGTTATTTGGGAAAATTAAGCCTTATATCTATTTTTGAAAATATTTACGCCACGTAGCCTATGCTTTGTATTTTCAACATATATTTGTGAATAAACACCTTTTATACACTTTATACAAGGTTGATACATTATGTATGGTGCTTTTGCCCCGGTATAATGTTGTATATTGGGATACATGGCGTAAATATTTTCAAGGATGTATAGTTTTGAAATATTCATATTAGAGTGTAATTTCTGCATAAAATGTTTGTTCCTTAGGTATTAGTCGTTGCATAAATTCGTTGCTCAACTCCATTCATGTATTTACTTTCTTTTTAAAATTTTAATTCTAGTTTTTTTTCGCATAAATTTGTTGCTCAACTCCATTCATGTATTTACTTTTTTAAAAAAATTTTAGTTCTAGTTTTTTTCCGAGTATAAGTCCTATTTTAAATGAGTAGTTCTATGAGCTGATGGTGTAATTTTTTTTATACTATTAGGTCACTTAAAATGACATTGCTGGTAATTCTCTAAGCTCAGGCTGGGCACTTTGGCTCGCTTAGGTGCTATAGTGCAAGCTTTAGTTGGCAAAGCTATTAGCTATAAGAATTTACACTTTAGTTCCTTGCTGTATAGAGGATTGGGTGGAGTTTGTAGAGAATCATATTTTGTAGATTCTTTACCTTTTGGTATATCCCTTGTATACGGCTGTTTGTTTGGCCATGATTATGAATGAAAATACTTTTACTTGATCAAAAAAAATTAGACTTTGTGTAAAAAACCTGATCATTACAGAATCTAAACATGTTTCTTAGTTTGTATATTTGGCTTGATTATAGTATTTCAATTGATGAATCAATTTTATTTTTCCAACTTTTTTGTCCAAATAATTAATGTTTGTGTTTACATTATTTATTATTCATGCATCAAATATATAACTTAGTTTTTTCTTCAGTAGCACCTTTCTTTAATAAAGTCCACAATTTAGTTGTGCTTTGATCCATCAGAATGTTTCTATGCTTTTCAAGACGTCTCTGGGTAGAATCCAGTTAAGTAGTTTAAGATGACCTTCATGTGATTAAAAAACAGGCTTTTCATTGCCAGAGTAATTTGTATGCTCATTTCTTTTTGTAATTATTTTTCTTGCTGTGGGCAGACTATAATTGAGTGCTTGAAGGTTGCCTGCACTGGTGAGATGCCTCCAAATGCTCGCTCTGGTCATAGCTTCATCCATGACCCTAAGGTGCTCATCTCTTTGGACTTGCTTGAGAAGGAGTAAATAAAGTTTTGGGATCTTTACACAAATAGTTGGCTGGATTCATTGTTCAGTTTCGTAGCCATATACATCTTTATACACTGATTATATACATATTATACATTCGCCGGCTATTTTTAGTTTAATCGGTTGGGTGGGCAGCTGTTTAGGTTAATTCTTCTAAATTTTTTAACAACCTGGTCTCAATATCAATGGTCACCCAAAAGTTCAAAATCGTGTTTTAAATAGCAGATTATCCAAACCCGATAAATCAGTCAATGATCCCATAACTGATATGAGCTGGATAGTTTGTTTAAGTTATCTTCTGTTTACATTATTTAAAGTTTGTGGTTAAAACTGAACACTATGGTGGTGAAGGTGGCTGGAGAGACGGAGACAAAGGGGCAGATAAAGCTGCGGTTCAAGACAGCAGCAGGGAAAGATGTGGTGTGCATTAGGTCTTTTCAGCTAACTCAGAAGGCAACAAAGATGGAGTACAAAGCCATTGAGAGCGTTCTGCAGACTATCAATCCTCACACTGGAGAGGTATCAGTAATTTATATGACGGTGTTGGTCAATTTTTGTACTTGTCCCTGTCTTCTTAATTGTGATGTTTTATCTGACGTGGAAATTCATTGAAAGGATAGTAGAATTAGTCGAGGTTATATGGCTGGTGAATAGGTAAATTTGACCATCCAGGGCAGTGATATTATCTTTGTATTCATATAGATCACATAAGACTGTTGAGGGTCATATATTTATGCATGATAAGGATAAATGACAACTGAATGCATCTTCTGCTAGCTATTATGTTCAAGAGATAAACCACGAATAAAATATTGATTAAATGGTTGGGTACGTGAAGTCAATAGTACTCTTATAAAGTTTTTCCGTCAGTTTAATTCATTGAAGGAAGGACTTGGGCTTGTCAATGTTGGGTCAAAGGGAAGGAAATATTGCTACACAAGGAGGATTGGTAATGAGTCATTCAATTTTTGAGTTTGGTTCGCCGATTTGAATCTTATATATATTAGAAAGAGATACCAGGACGGCTTCTTCTTTGACATATCTGGAATTCAAGTGGATAGTCGGTGTCATGGAAATTTGGAAATGTAAGAAGTTAGATTTTTCTTTTTGTTGGGGTTGGGATGGGGTGCATATCAGCATGTCAAGGTTATGAAGAAGTGTTTATGTGGGGAATGGCGGGAGCTAGTCGAGAACTTGTGATTTATGGAGGATGCGAGAAGCGAGACTGAGGTGGTTTGGGCATGTGAAGAGGAGATGCATAGATGCCCCGGTGAGGAGGTGTGAGAGGTTGGCTATGGACGACTTTAGAAGAGGTAGAGGTAGGCCGAAGAAGTATTGGGGAAATGTGATTAGAAAGGACATGAGGCTGTTCCAGCTTACTGAGGACATGACGTTAGATAGGAGGTTATGGAGGACAAATATTAGAGTAGAAGGTTAGTAGATAGTTGAGCATTGTTCCACTTATCCTTCCATACTAGTAGTCGTAGTATTGCTCTAGTGGTTTCTTGCCCTTTGAATTATGTTATTATTTGTTGTTTCCTGTTCTTTGACTATCGCATTACTTTGTGGTTGTTATTGCTCCTTTTTGTGGTCGTTACTCCTCTATCATGCTTTTCTAATATGTTGCCATGGATTATTCGTTTTCGCTATTTATTTTTTCATACTGCTTTGAATTGCTTGTCATTATGCCGAGGGTCTTCCTGAAACAACCTCTCTACCTCCCAAGGTAGAGGTAAGGTCTGCTTACACTCTACCCTCCCAAGACCCCACTTTGTGGGATTTTACTGGTATGTTGTTGTAACTAGATTACCTCATTAATAGGAAAATTGGAATGGCAGGGTAGAGGTTTAAATACCTAGTTTGTGGAAAAACCTCGTGTCCAATTTACAAGAAGTGTCTCATTATAGTGCTGTGTATTGGTCAGAGCCTCAGAGGACGAGCAGGAGCTGATTCAAACCTATCTAAATGTTGCATGGCTTGAAACATTAAAGAAACATAGAATTATAGACTTATAGTGACATTTTAGATTGATCGGATTTGGTGGAGGACCTGATAGCACAACAATAATTGGTGTTTCAGGAAAGGAACAACAACAGGGCGAAGGCTTGTTAGCTAATATTTAAAAAGAAAGAAAAAACCATGGAGTTACTTTCATTACTAGTCGAACCTACTGCCCAGCTCTACCAAGATATACCCTACCATGCTCTCAAGTGTCAACCATTTTCTTTGCTTTCCCTCTAATTTCATTCTAAAAGTGTTGCAGAAGAAAACATAGTTGAATGATGATAAACAGGTTATGCATATTTGCACATGCACAATTGAAAGAAACATGACATGTGGATGATATAATAACCAACAATGAGGTCCCTCCCCCTTCCCTCCCCCCAAAAGAATATTATTACCTTATCCAGAAGACTCTAAAAGAGATGGGGATCAAGGATACCAAATGGAAACTAAAGAAGTTATAAGCACATGATGATTTTGAGTTTCCCCTTCTTTGAAGGCTCAAAAGTTGCAATCATTCATAAAACCTCCCCTTTCCTGTTTTTCATAACCTAATTTGACCACGCATGGAGATAAGGGAGTAATTTATGCAATGTAGTTTTCAACCCTTACCTCCTGGGATTATTTGTATTTTAGCTACCATTGATCAAGTCAATATGTGTTAAAAAAGAGAAGTTCAAAGAAACAAAACTACTCCAAGTACAAATTCATGTAAAATATTTTCATTGTATGTGGATTTGGACTTGAAATACATCAGTCTTTATTTCTCAAAATAGAGACAGGATCATACAACTTTTAAGCACATCTCTTTGTTTTCTTGGCATTGGTACATCTTTTTGGATAATCGTGGTGTCTGGGCCAGCTTGCGCGCACCTCAAGTGATTCTATGGAGTATTTGCTACCTACCACCAACACTGGTACCGGGTTACTCTATCCTCCAAGGCGTGGACAGATGGGAAGAAACCACCTAGTGTTTTTTGCCTCCGCTAAATATTGAACCTGAGACCTCATAGTTCTCAACCCAATTCATTGACCACTAGGCCATACTCTTGAGTGCTTCTTGGCATTGGTACATATTGTTTCTTTTTCTTTTTTATTCGCACAGGGGTAGTTGTAATTTGTATTTTTGGAATATATGTGAGCTCCCTCCCAGACCCCACTTTTGGGATTACAATGGGTATTTTGTTGTTGGGGTATATGTGAGCCAGATAAAAAAAGAATCTACCTGAGTCAAATTAACTGCTCTGCTTTGTCTTTGTTATACTTGTCCAGGTAATTTTTATATCTGTGCGGCTTGTGATATTGTCTATCTTTTCCCATAAGTGTACTGTATCATATCCAATTATAGTTCTTAGGATTTTGCTTAACAAAAAAAAGTTCTTAGGATTTTTCTAGGCTGATAGTAGAGGCTAGGAACAAATGGTTGGACAGGGAACATGTTTCTTTCTGAATTCTTAGCTTATTCACTTGCAGAAAGTTTGCCTAAGTTATAGATGTGCCGATATGGACCGCGAAATCCCTGCTCTCATGGGTGTGTCAAAGGCCATTCTTGAAAATGTGATATTTGTTCACCAAGATGAGGCAAACTGGCCATTACAGGATCCGTCTACACTGAAAAAGAAGTTTGATGATATCTTCTCCGCTACTAGGTATTCTTCTGTAATAACCCATATAACTGTTCTTTCTTGAATAGGCTTGAAAATTCCAGCCTGACTTCATTTTACTCAGTCAAGAACATTAAAAATAAGACTAGTTTCTGCCTCAGCCTTCCCAACATTCCTCATTTTTTCATTTACTACATGTATTTCGTGGTTGATCATTAGTGTTTTCACGGGAGAAGGTCCCAAAAGGGTGTCCAGTTGCAGTGTCAAGAATCACATATGCACCAGTTAGTACGATCTTTTATTGTGAAAATTGCACAAAACATGGAATAGAATTTTCAATCTTCCTCCGTTCAAAGCTCTTTGAATCTAATCCATGTTCATCTGTATGATTCTTTCTGCAAATTGCTAGAGATACTAATGCTTACAATTTGTGGGTAGGTTCTTTCGGATTTACTGGATTTGACATTATGTAAGCTACATTCTTGGTCCAGTAGTTCTCAAGTTAGGGTATCTAGGGTTTAATGGGTTTACCTTGGTTCAGGCATGCCTTGGTTCTATCAAACTACTAACTTAGTTCTCTACGAAAGAAGGTTATTTGTTAACCACTTATTGAGTCATCATCATCAGTGGATTTGAAATTAGTATGAGATTTCAAGCTCAATACCAGAGAATCATGGTTTGCGAGGGTAACCTTTTCACTAAATTTGGTGCTTAATCAGCAGGTGGAAATACTATTACGAGATAATTCAAGCTTTACCGAAAACTTGGAATGGTTGTGCTTTCATGGTATATTTTTCTAAAATATCAAATGTGTCCTCGCTGCTGAGAGCTTTTCTTTTGATTGTAAAAGCAAGGAATATTATTGATGTAAAGAAACCCGCATTAAGAGAATGCGGGGAGAAATTACATCCGAAAGGAAGAGCTTAAAGTGTATGTCTAGCTGCTGATTTAGAGCTTAGTTCATCATCCTAGAGTGAAACTGGTACTGGTATCTTGATATTCAAATCCATACTTCATTGATCATCTTCATCTTCCTCAAAAATGTCTTATTTGGTGTTCCCTGAGAGGTTGAAGTCTGTCAAGAGTTAACTAATTTGGTGCATCTCTCTGTTAGTTGGAGGTCTTTCATGATTATGGTCTAAATAGGTAGGTGATTTTCATGCAATATCAGTTTCTGATGTGCAGTGGTTGAGCTGATAGAAGCCAAAATGTTTCTTGCATTTTTACCGCTTTTCCTGCTTGGTGTATATTGTTTTTGGTTTCTCTCCAAAGGCCCAAAAATGGATAACTCAATGTCGGTACAGTTTAGTCCTGGGGATATAGAGCTATTGGGCATGATAACTTATTTAATCCACTCTGTGCGTTAATTTCTGCTTTGTTTTACTGTTTAGATACACAAAGGCATTGGAGGTTATCAAAAAGCTTCACAAGGATCAATCTCAAGAAATAAAGACATACAAGTTGAAATTGGAGAATCTTCAGACATTGAAAGATTCTGCTTACAAGGTTTTGAAGTGACCTCTATCGGAACTTCTTCAGACCCAAAACTATGTTTTTCTTCTGTCTCTTCCCCTTTTTATTTACTACGCAGTTGTCCAATGTTCTAAAAGCTTTCACTTTAATCAGTTCTTTCCTTGATCCTAGTTCAGTGTAATTGATAGAACTTATGCTTGTTGATATTTACTCATTAATTTATGATCTTAGATCCTTTGCTTGAGAATGGAGGAACTATACTTTGAATCCCTTGTTTTAGACTAGATTATATAGTAAAACGAATAGAAATTTCTACTCTGAAAACCAAGAGGAATTTCAAGAGAAATTTCCTATTCTGAAAATGAAGAGGAATTTATTGTGCATTTTGTTGAGCATGGTGGATCCACCGTCTTCACTAGTTCTCTGTCATACATCAATACTGCCGTCCACTCCATCAAAAGAATTCCAATGAACAGAAATACCTCCGCTTGCTAGGTCTACTGTTTGTCTTTCAGCTAGTGGCAAGTGGGGCTGTTCCCTGCTTCCCCTCTTACTCTGTTGTTAGCAGTTAGATTCTTCTTATGTACCCAAAAGGATCGTCATTCCTGTGTATGTGAATACTTGAAACAGGGTAACAACGTTTGACTGAAGTTTTTGTTAGTGCTTAATCTTGATTTTGAGATTGTGATTTCCAATGTACATACACATTTGTTCTATCGTGATTCTGCAGAAATTAATACTATGTTGTTTTTATCATTTTTATTTTCTGACTGTTGAGCGATGTGAATATGTAATTCTGATACAATTGTTTTTACACTTTAGTTGAGGACTGCACGGGATAAATGAATACTATACTTAAAACATTTGCCAGAGGCAAACTTGTAGTAATTTGATCTTGTGTTTTGATCTAGTTGAGGGAAAGCATTGCCCAAGACAGAGAGAAAACAGAGGCACTGAAAAGTCAGATGGAGGAGCTTGAAAAAGAGATTCAAACTCTAGATAGTAAGATCCACCATACTGAAGCAACTTTAAAGGACCTTCTTCAATTGCAGCGAGACATAGCCACCAAAAATGCTGAAAGGAGCACATTGTTCAAGGAAAAGGAAAAACAGTATGCAGCACTTGCAGAGGAGAATGAAGGTTTACTGAACTGAATATACTAGAGATATTCTTCTCTTCTTTCAGCGTAGAAGTAACGGCCAAATCATATTAGAAATGCATCAAGCTGAACTTAATTCACCTTGTTAATATCCTAAAGTTAAAATTCTTATTTTGTGTATGATTGCGTATTCATCCACTGAAATACTTTAAAATTGATGTATTCAAATATTTCATTTTTAATTGTTAGACACTGATGAAGAGCTGAGGGAATGGAAGACTAAGTTTGATGAAAGGATTGCACTTCTGGAATCAAAGATTAGCAAGTTGGAGAGGGAAATGAATGACTCAGAGGCAAAGAGTTCCTTCCTTAAGCAGTCCATGACAGACTATATCATGGAGATTAGCAAGCTTCAAGCTGAGGCTGAGGTACCACTCATCCTACGTGCTGGTTTGTTTCTTAAAGTTCTCTTACATCTTGCTTCACGTTCTTAAGGTTATTTTTTCTGTTATTTTTTTGTGCCTTAGGCTCATGCGGTGTTAAAGAATGAAAGAGACTCCACTCTCAGGCAACTTTTCGACAGACATAACTTAGGGGCTGTTCCAAGTGGGTCACTCAGTGATGATGTTGCTTCGAATTTAACAAATCGTATAAAACTACGATTAACACATTTCGATGAGGATTTACAAGATAAAAAGGTGATTCTTTCATTGTACCAGACTATATAAACATATATTTAGCTATGCTATGTTGCTTTAACTTGTTAGTTTATGATTTGTTATTACTTTGATTTAGCTATATTGTAAGGCTTGAATGCCCTTCTCTCTTTGTTCCATTTCTGTTGATTATTCTATCCAATGGTGTATACCTGGGTCTTAAGTGTGCAGTCTTGCTGTTAACAGTGAGTCGAGTCTTCGTTGAAATGAAGTTTAGCTTTGGCAATATTTCATTAAATTTATCTTGTTAGTCATTGATCTGTTACTTCAATTTAAAGTAGTCATCTTTGGGTCTAAGTTTTAGATATTTTTTTCACTATATGATGTTTCATAGAATGCCTTGTCCAACTATTGAAGTTAAACAACATCATACTCGAATTCTTAAGCTCTTAGATGCAGTCAATTGATCCTGTAAATGCTTGATGTTAGTGCTCCTGTAATGATTCTATGTGGTCATCTTGAAGGCTCCTCTATGTGCAGTTCAAATATTGTAACTTGGATGGATTTGATCATGTGGGCATACCATGATATTTCTGCTAAATGGTTGTTTTATTTGGCTTGGGTACAGGGGATTATGGTATTGAACCTTAATAACAGAATAAAGGGATTCTAGTGTTGATCCTTGCCATTTGTTAATTATAAGTGTAGGTTCAACCATCAGGTAATATTTTATTATGTATATACTTTTGTAACAAATTGAACTTACGCTTTAAATTAAATATTAACAACTGTTTTACCCCTATTTCAAGATTAACAAAACTCATATATGTTTAAGCAGTTATTCCAAACTTCAACTATCAAATTGTACAAAAGCCAAAGTTTGTTCAAAGGTGTAGGTTTCCAATAACTAAATGGGCATCTTCTAATGCTGAAGTTGCTACTGGTTCTGCATTATTTTTTCCATGAATTAAGCTGTATGCTGGTTTTTTAATAAAGTAATAAATTATTATGTAAAGAAAACTTCCGGTATATAAGTTGTATGTCAAAAGTAGAGCATCTGGACATCATATGGTTCTCTATGAAAGAAACACAATTGCCAATTATCTATTTTGACAGGAACTTCGTTAGTGCACCAAACTTCAATCAGAAAACAAAAGATTAGCTCTCAGCTGTCCAAAATCTAAGCTGTATGCGCATGAAACTGTGATCTTTTTTCTACTGAGTTTGATCATTATAACAAACGGTTTTTCTCTCCTCTCATCTCTCTTTTCTCACTGGTATCAGAGTTAACATTTGGTAAGCTTTGCAGTTACGCTTGTACGTTCGTATTAAAGTTGAAGTATGAACCTCAAAAACGAGTTGCGCGCGCGCGAGAGGGTAGAGTTATATAGTTGTCCCATACGGGTCGTGTAAATGCTTCCAAAGTGATGTATAAAGTTATATAGTTGTCCAACCTGTGTTGTGTAAGGGCACCCAAAGGGGTTATATATGTCTTGTGCTGCTCCACCTATTGCTTTAAGGTTTTGGGTTTGGATGCTCAGATTCTTTCATATGGTATTAGAGCCAGGAAGAGAAACCACTGTGATTTAGGTCAATATAGCCGCTTGATATGTTTTTCTGCAACTTCGTGTAGCGTCTTGTTACTTCCTTGATATGACATTCTTGGCTTCTCGCATTTTTGTTTTATCTAAAATTTTACTTGACATCATATGAAGAAGCTAACTTTCGCTTGGAGTAACATTGTTCTAGAAATCGAATGAGGCAAAAATTGCAGCTGCATGGCATCAATACGACATGGCAAATCGCGAATGGAGCGAAATGGAGGCGCAAAAACAGGCTAAAGCAGATATTAAGGTTTATTCTTATGAGTAACATTATTTTGTATGTTAATGATGTTGGAATTGGCATTTTTACACATGTTTGGGTTCCATAACTGGATGCAGATCGGCCTTTTGAAGCGCATCAAAGAGAAAGAGAAGGAGCGTGATGACCTTGAACGTCAGATTTCTGATGTTAATGTGGCTCATCTTGACGAGAGGGAAAAGAAAATGGTTTGATGTCTCCGCTTAATATTTCAACTCTTTTTGACGAACATTTTGGTATTGCGGCTAACACATCTTTGCCTTTCAGCAAATTGAAACTGAGAGGAAGTCTAAGCAGCTTGCAGAAAGAGAATTTGACTCAAACATAAGGCAAAAGCAGACTGAAATGTACACCGTAGACCAAAGGCTAAAAGATCTTCGTGCTGAAAAAGATCATATGGCTGCTGAGTCTGAGGACAGAATTAAGCTCTCTCTTAAGAAGGCAGAGTTGGAAATTCTCGAGAAGAAACATAAAAAGATGTAAGTCACATTTCATTTTCATAATGTTACATCCACAATTTTTATTGTGTTTATTATAGCTAAGAAGAAACAGAAAAAAATGCGAGTCACATTTTCCTTTTTTTTTATTATTGATAAGTGTATTACTTCCACATTTTAAATTGTGTTTATTATGGTTATATTCTTTTTTTCCACAAGAGATGATGCTTTCTTTCCCATGAAACTAACAGAATGAATGATAACAAGGATAAGATAAAAGGAGTGTTGAAAGGAAGGCTTCCATCTGACAAGGACTTGAAGGAAGAAATTACTCAGGCACAAAGGTTTGTTTTCCTTGTCTCGTGTACTGTTAAGGTGTATATAATCTTTTGCTTTTGTTTCTTGAAGTTTGGTTACCAGACTCGTGGGAAGTATTTTTCTTTTTGATATATGAAACAAAGGCGTGACTGCAATTGTTGTCAGTTACAAAGCAAAACACAGCCATCAAATTGTACACATTGTTTAAAGTGTCTACACTTGATAAAAAGAAATAAATCAAAATGTACTTCACAGTGCTCGGGTAGAAAGTGTATTATTTGATGTTTCTCTTTTGTATTTTCTTTTGAAAAATATGCACTTAATAAATCCCACTTGGGCCTGTATATATATATATATATATATGTATGTATGTATATAATTTTATTAATGAAGTAGCAAAAACACTTTATACCAGTATACCAAAAAGTGACAAGACCTTACAAAAGAACATGATTTTGTGCGAATGATACCCAATCTTCTATACATATAGGAATCTCGTGGGTGCACCATAAAGAAAAAGGAATAAGGGGCTATTCCTCAAATATACGATGTTATTTACTTTTCCAAGGGCTCTCCTGTTTCTTTCCATAGGATCCATATGAGAACTAATGGAGCAACATAACATATCCTGCATCTTCTCTTCCGTCTTCTAAGGGTCCATTTGAACATTGCTTCTTTCAGGACCTACCATTACCTACTGAATGTATAATGAGATGGTTCACGCCTTTATTGAGCATTTACACACGAAACACCAATTGATATATGTAATTGTCCTCTTCCTCAAATTCTTGGCCGTCAAGATTACTTTTCTAGCAGCTAGCCAAGTACAACAACAACATAACCAGTGTAATCCGACAAGTAGGGTTGGGGAGGTTGGTGTCTACGCAACCTAACCCCTACATCTTGTGAAGGTAGCGAAGCTATTTCCGATAGACCCTCGGCTCAAGTAAAGCATATCAATATCAGTAAGAAGAAATAAGTAGAAAAACTAGCCAAGTGACAAGTGAAAAACACTCATTTCTCACCCTATGGATCCAAATTGTAAATATAGAAAAACTATCTCCTACCTTACCAGAAGCATCTAAGTAGAACTAACATAAAATACTCCATCGTTCCCGCCCCCATCTCCATACATCATGGTTATACCGTGTAGTGCTTTATTTGTGATGTAACTCATCTAGATTTTAGAATTCTGCAATTTCCCCCTCTCCAAATCTCAAATCTCAATGGACTTCTCGACCTTGTAGCCTTCATTGCTGGTTTGACATCTCCTTTAGGCATGAAATTTTGTACATGTTTGAAAATGTAATACTTAAATTATTGTTCCCGCATCAGTAGTAACCCCACAAATTCAAAGCATATGATCACATCAATTGGGAGTTCTTGTTTGGAATGCTACACCAAATGGGGTTTGGAAGGAAATGGACCAGCTGGATGAGATCATGCATAACCACAGTAAACTTTTCAGTACTCATCAATGGGTCTCCTGAAGGCTTTTTTGGATTTCAAAGGGATTGAGACAAGGTGACCCTCTGTCACCTTTTTTTATTCATTATTGCGATGGAAGGCCTTAGCAATATGATAAGAACAACACAAAGGAATGGATGGATCAATGGACTCAATGTGGCACAAAATCATGAATATGGGATGGAAGTCACCACCTACAATGCTGATGACACTCTGATTTTTTGTGATGCTGAAGATAGTCAACTGAGATACCTAAGGATCATCCTGATCCTCTTTGAAGCTACCTCAGGACTACATATAAATTGGAGGAAGAGTCAGATTTCTCTGTGAATGTAGTGGACGGAATGCAACAGAAGGTAGAGGGGGGGGGGGGACTGGGAAGCGTCCCTACTATGTATCTTGGAATGCCTCTAGGGGCAAAGAGAAAATCCAAAGACATTTGGGCTGAGATCTTAGAAAGATGTGAGAAGAGGTTGTCAAGATGGAAATCTCAGTACCTCTCTTTGGGAGGCAGACTGCTCCTTCTAAACTCAGTTTTGGATGCAGTACCTACTTATATGATGTCTTTTTCCCCTATAACAGTAAATGTTGAAAAAAGGCTAGATGCATTAAGAAGGAACAATTTATGGCAGGGTAACAAAGAAAAGAGAGGTTTTCACCTGGTGAAATGGGAGAAGTTGACCATCAGCAAAAAAGAAGGGGGTTTGGGAATCAGGAGTTTGAAGAAGCAAAATAAGTGCCTTCTAATGAAGTGGCTATGGAGATTTACCAAGGAAGAACACACACTATGGGGGATAGTTATTAAAGCAAAGTATGGTAAGGAGAGCTGTTGGATGACTAAAAGAGTGACCACTCCTTATGGAATGAGCCTGTGGATATCAATCAGGAACCTTTGGATCAGTTTCAAAGACAAAGTGGGCATTAATGTGATGGATGACAGGAATACTTTATTTTGGGAAGATGTTTGAGTGGCTAATTAGAGTCTGAAGATGATACTTCCTGATATATATGATATAAGTCTCCAACAGAGCCACTTCGTACGAGACTTGGTCTTCAAAGGGGTGGAACCTCAATTTCAGAAGACTATTACAAGATTGGGAGGTGCCAAGGATGACTGAGTCATTTAGCACTCTGGAAAAAAATAAGGGGTTACAAGAGGGAATTGATTCCCTTAGATGGAAAAAGCATTCCAGTGGAATATTTACAGTTAGATAACCATACAAAGATCTAAATCAGCAGGGATCTCAACTGATCTTTTGGCCATGGAAACACATTTGGAGAGGTAAAATACCATACAAGGTTGCATGCTTTCTTTGGTTGGGTGCTAGAGACTCAGGACAACCCGAGGAAGAGGGGGATACAAATATGCTCAAGATGCTATGTGTGGACAGGAATCAGAGACAATTAACCATCTTTTTTTACACTGCAGAATTACTAGTCAGCTGTGGGATATGTTCATTAATCTTGGAGGTATCAACTGGACAATGCCAGGAAAAACAGTTCAAGTTCTAGCAAGCTGGAAAGAAGGGAGGAGCTGCACAACAACAAAGATGGGAAATTGTCCCAGCAAGCATTTGGTGGACAATATGAAAATAAAGGAACTCTAGATGTTTTGAAGATACAAGTAGTACTTTACAGAAAATTAAATCAAATTGTATTCTTCTTTTTGTTTTTGGTGCAAGTCTGAGTTTAGGCTTCTTGTAAGAAGAGCAAGGATGATGTGACAAGCCTGTATATATATACACAAAATATGTTACTATTTCAAAAAAAAAAAAAGTAACCCCACAAATGTATCCTACTCCTGCACCTATCCTCCCAACCCTTCAAAATATTCCTCAGCAGACCGCGCCCATAAAGAAGTTTGATATTCTTTTCTCCTTCATCCCCCTCCCAAGACCCTATATTTCTCCTCAAATCACCTCTCTCCGAGAGCATTCTCATCCCAAATGTCCATAATCACTTTCCTTTGAAGACCTTTAAATCTTTAATCCAGTTCTTCCCAAACTGTTGGTGTTATAACAGTCTCTCAATTTACCAAGTGAAACTCCCTTGCCCCGTTTGTCGAATTCCAGACTTCCTTTGAGCTTTCAAAATGCTAGACAGCTAGAGAACTAGATAGTTCAAGAAAATGAAGCAGAATGCAGACCCATGATATTGTATTATAGGTTTTCTACTTTTTGTTTACTTCTTGTATATGAGTGCTTCGTTGGCACACATTTCCTTTTTTAATTAAATTATTACTTTATAAGAAAAGTGAAACACAGATGATTTATCTGGGGAAAATTACCTATCTACTGATAAAATGGCCCTGCTTGGTTTACAGTTGACCTGTGAATCTTTTCCCCCCTCTGGATATGGCAAACCCCATCCCCTACAACACTTCACTCCCTTGGTTGGAGGTGGAAGTCCTTTCACTATACGATGATCAGCAAATCTTACACTTCTATCTTTCGATCTCTTTTTCTCTGTGCATCTTTATGTTTTTCTTTTATAGTCTTTTTAAGCTGTACCTTCCTAGCACAGGTCTCTCCAGAGAGAGGTTGATGACTTGAGTGTCAAAGCCCGCGAAGCTGAGAAGGAGGTCAATATGTTCCAGATGAAAGTAGAAGAAGTTAAGCATAACTTGACCAAATATCACAAGGACATGGACTGTAAGATTCATACCTTTGCTTTTCTAATCTGATTCATGGAAAAATGTTTTTTCTTAGTGATTGGTAAGAAGCCTCTATGGAAAATTCTCCGATTGCAACTTGATAAAGTTCAAATAGTGTCCTCTATCAGATTCTATCTGAATTGTAGAATCTGGTTAGTACTATATTCACAGAGATCGAGAAATTCTTCATGAAGAACTGCTTGAGCTTAACAGTCATTTCAATCGTGACTTGTCAAAACAATAGCAGTCGTGTCAGTCATATATTCACAACCTGTATTTTGAGTCATGTTTAAAATCTTTAAGAGTGATACCAGAGTAAAGTTTTTATTGTAACTTTGGTAAGTCCCTCAAAGATAGTTCTCTTAACCACTATATAGCTGGACATAAGGGGTTGTTGACATAGCAAAATAGCAGTATTGAGGCTCTTTCTTCCCCGTCTTCTTTATTCCTTCCATGCAAGTTAATTAATCTCTTCAATAAGGTATATTATCTTGAGCTCTTTTGTTTCCATTAATCTATGCGATGATAATCCTTTGTCTAGAGGCCTTTCATAGATCTTTTCCCTACTGTGCTGCAGCAAGAAAGAGATTTTTGGAATCAAAGCTCCAGTTGATGGACCAGGAATTTGCTGGTATAGAGTCCTATCCCAAAATTATGGACTCAGTCAAAGAGAAAAGGGATGTCCAGAAAAGGTGGACCCATTTTCCTTTTACTTCTTCTGATATTCAATCGTCAATTTTTCACTTTTTGCTAAAATAATCACACATGAAAGATTATGTTTTGTATAACTCGTCAGAGTTATCAGTTCCATGCTATGTTGCTCGGACTCTCCAAAAATATTGCCGCACGTGTCGGATCCTCCAAAAATGCACTACTTTTGGAGGATATGACACGCACTCAGCGACACTTTTGAAGAGTCCGAGCAACATAGGTTCCATGAGAAACTCTTTTTGATTCTTCTATTTTCGAAACATAGTAGCTTAGATGAATGTGGTTGTGTTTTCAAACTTCATGTAATGACGTGCAGCAAGTTCAACATCGCCGATGGTATGCGGCAAATGTTCGATCCATTTGAAAGAGTTGCTCGTGCTCATCATATTTGTCCTTGCTGTGAGCGTCCTTTCTCTGCTGAAGAGGAGGATGAATTTGTTAAGAAGGTCATTCTCTTACTAAAATTTGTCATACTTTCTGTTGGAGGGCCATCTTCTTACTTCTACTTTCCCGACTCATTTTTTGTTGGTCACTGCAGCAACGAGTAAAAGCCGCAAGCTCTGCTGAGCATATTAAAATATTGGCTATGGAGTCTTCAAATGCTGATTCTCGTTTACAACAAATAGACAAGCTTCGTTTGGTTTATGAAGAGTATGTTAAAGTTGGAAAGGAGTCAATACCTCAGGCAGAGAAAAATTTAAATGAGCTAAATGAAGAATTGGACCAGAAAAATCAGGCTCTTGATGATGTAACTTCAGATCCTGTTGTATTTTATATTCTGGCGTTGGGACTTTATTAGTATATTCAACTGTTACTGTGACTGCTTCAGTAATGACTTGTTTGATCCACCCTCCACCATTTTGTCCCTCCCGACCATTTTCTACATAATTTGCTCCTCTTTTGTTTTCTGATCCCCCCCCGGGTTCTATGTCAGTAGAGATGATAAGTTAGGACTCAGCAAAACGGATATACCTGCTCCTAAGGAACTACATACATCAGTGCATGAATAATAGGTGATGGAGGATGTCCATCCTTTAGTATCTTATATTACATACATCAATGCGTCAATATAGGTGTTGGAGGATGTCCATCATTGGACATCCTTTAGTATCTTACCACTAAAATTGGCCAGCATATTGTCTATGTTCTTGTTTGGAAGACAAATATGCTTATATATGTTAGCTGTAGATCTTACCGAGTTTCAAACAGTGCGTGACTAGCCCTCATGGATTCCTCGGTTATCAAAAATATATTAGCTGTGGATGTTGTCTTGGTGTTTATGTTTACAATATATAAGATGATCTCTAGATATCTTTTGATGTTAATTTCACTGATTTCTCTTACGATGTTTTGCAGACTCTCGTCATGATATCATATATTTCTCAGCTGCATGATTTCTCATTATCAATTTAAGTTGTTTTATTGCATGATTGTTGTTGATGTTGATATATGATCTGTGTCATTTCTGGAAAACCTTAGCCTTAGGTATAGAAGTTAAGATAGTCATCAAACTCTGAAAATATTGATCCCCCTATCAACTCCAATAGAGATCAAGGACAGCACAAACAAGTTGACCAAGGTTATCCCACAAGTGGCTGCCTGCTTTGCTGGAACATCCTTTACTTGCCTTTGCTTTGTCCCTCTCCAACTTCTCTTTATGCTTCCCTTTTTTCTGAGAAACTTTTTATGCTTCCCTTTTTCTGGTACATTGTTGCTCTTTCTGTTGTTGTCGAATATCCACCCTTTTGTAGTGTGTAAGTTGAACCGCGTATCAGGATCTGCTCGATTAAGTTCTGTTTCATGCTTATTTGAATAACTTTCTATATGTTCATTTTTTGTTTTCTGCTATTTGCAAATTCCAAAAAGCTCCTGCATTTGATTAGTTGGGTGCTCCGCTATATGTCTTGACAGAGTTTTGAAATGCGGATTTGGCTGAGTTATATCTGAGTTTCCAATTTCGCTGCATTGATGTTTCGAGATTCCTGAGCTCCCTCAAGGCTTTGCTTTATAGCTTCCAGCTGCTGTTAAGCCACAAATTATTAGGAGTAGTGAATCCCAACCTAAGTTCACACCTAGATATCAAGTAGTCAGGCGTTTGCTTCCTTGGCTGGTTTCAGCCATGTTCTGTGGTTGCTTTGGACTTCCATGCAATAGAACTTTAAAATAGTGCCCGCCAAGCTTGAGGTTGAGGTTTTCGTGATAACGCTAATCGTTATTAGATAAACGACATATTACGTCTTCTTTTTACTCCACTGCTTATCATGTGTAGTTCTAGTCACAGCATTTCTGTATTAACATGCCTGTAACCTCCCCTAGTTTCTTACCTGTTCAATTGTCTATAAGTTTTCTTGATTGAGGAGTTCCTAGCATAGTTTTGACAAGTTTTAGGCATCTTTGGAGTTTTATTCTGCTTGAGATTTGGCAGGGTTGGCATATTCTAATTGAGTACTAAACTACTGATTTTTGTTGGGCCTAGAAATATTTCAAAAGGAGTTGATTGAAAAAAAGACTTATTTCAGAAGGTGTTAATGAACTCAGTGGCATTGACAACCAAAAGTGATGGTCACTACTTAAAGAAATCCAAGGAGCTTCTTTTGGAGATCCTATTTGATGTGCAATAACTTGTTACTGCTGCTTCCACTTTGTGGTCAACTTTAGCTGAGAAGGCAATATTGTCCAACATGACTATGTAGGTTTTGAAAGTAATGAAATCAATCAAATAGCGTTATCAACAATCAAATAATGTTATTTGTGATATTGGGCACACATTTCTCAGAGCTTGCAAGAGAAAGGGAACTAATGTTCATGCATGTATTCTATTGACTTTTTGTAATTGTTCATGATAATCCTTTTTGCTGGCAGGTGTTAGGTGTCTTGGCTCAGATAAGGGCTGAGAAGGATGCAGTGGATGTGCTAATACAACCTGTAGAAACATCTGACAGACTTTTCCAAGAAATTCAAGCTCTGCAGAAGCAGGTTGATGATTTGGAATATGGTCTTGATATGTGTGGGAAAGGCGTAAAATCTATGGAGGAAATTCAATCAGAATTGGATGAACTGCAGAGCAAAAAGTAAATAGTTATTTTTTGATTGTAGCAAGAAGTAAATAGTTATTTCTGTCCACTAAACTGCATCTTTTTTCTTCTTTTCTGTATGTTATACCAAATTTGTGATCATTTCATAAACTCTATTTTTGAATACTCATTTCTCAATGTGTATGCATATCAGTACTAGTTTGTAGTATACTTCCTTACACTTTAGACTGTAACTATTATCATGTCCTATAACTGACAACCAGAGACAATTTGTATACGGAGGTGGAGAAGCTGAGAAATGACCAGAGATACATGGAAAATGAATGTGCAAGTTTCCAATTAAGATGGGCTAATGTAAGGGAAGAGAAGTCACGAGTAGCAAACATATTGGACCAAATTAAAAGGGTCGAAGAGGAATTGGATCGCATTGCGGAGGAGAAAGATCAAATTGAGCTTGAAGAGAAGGTAATTATTTCACTATCAATATTTTATTAGGTTAATGATTATCATAGTTGCATTTAGCTAGCCAATAGCATATAGTTTCATATGTTTAGGGCATGTAATCTTCTTCTTTAGTCCTTTTTCTTTAAACTGGTAAGTTGTTATGCTCCTAACATGTATCATGATGTCTCGTAAAGGAGCAGTATATTCATAGTCGTATGAAAATAGCACCTGTAATCTGTCACTTCTGTACTTGCTCCACGTTTGTCCCTAGTGTAACAGAAACTTGCAAGGAATATTCTTTTTGTATTAAAAATAACTGAGAAAAGGGCACATATGACATGCACCTTTAGTCATTACCTAAGTTCAGAGAAACTGATACATTTGTAACCTTTCTCGAAATAGGTGATGGGTAATATTGAAATAGGGCTCAAATTCTTGAAACATATCGTTTACATTGACAAAAGATCTCGTGGTGGGAGGATGAAAAAATTTGTAATCTTTCCGTTTCGGAAAATACCCAATGGAAACACATTTAAGGGCTCTAGGATCATGTTTTCAAGCATTCCTCGTGTGGACGAGGCAGCCGCAGCCAAACATCTTTGGATGAACAATATATTCATTCTTACCCTGTAAAGTTTCAGAAGGGCTCTGAAAATCGAGGGTTTTAAGTGGCATTATATTGAAAAGATATACAACTACTAGAATGACACCCCAGTAAGGTTTTGGTAGATTCATAGTAAACATAAGATTTCTTGCTACTTCTAACAAATGCCTATTTTATCTCTCAGCAACCCCATTTTGTGCACTAGTGTAAGGACAACTACTTTGATGGACTATCTTATTGGATTTCAATTAAGTACCAAATCTTTTATCCACGTATTTTGTGCCATTGTCAGTTCTCAATTTTTTTATTATAGCCTCAAATTGAGTAGAGACCATTTTATGAAATGACTGAAAGCAAGAGAAAATTTCACTTCTAGAAAATTATCAAGATTCCATTGTCCATAAATAGCATCAATCAGGTCAGGTGCTTTTCTCTCCAATTATATAACCAAGTAATTTTCAAGTTTTGATATCTTGTTTCACAAAACTGATTTGTGTGAATTATTATATACTACTTTTGTGTCCCTCCATCCTTTAATTAACAATCCGAGCAACTTTTTTTTAGGAATAAGAACTCCCTTAGGGAAGAAAAAACTTTTGGAGAAGAAAATTTGCAGAATTTGAAAGCGTAAGATAATATCTTCAGAGAAGAAAATATGACTGGAAATAGGATCTGATACATCTCGAAAATTGCTAAAACTGGGCTGGGCAGGCTCGAGATGGGCTGGAAACCCCCGATGGTTAATGTTTTCCCTCTAAAAGTCGCTGGAAAAAGTTCTACTCGCTGGCATGTGAAGTTAATGCGTCACGAGAACTGGAGCTGTTGGTGCGTAACGGCGCATATGACAGTCTTTGGCAGAGCTACTTGTTGGGTTTGGTCACTAGAGATAGAGGAAGCATGTGGTGGTGTTGATTTTTGCACAGCACTGATAAAAAATTATTTTGACGCGAACAATATAAGAAGGAAGTTAACTCGACCTCTTGAAACACAAATGGAAGCCTTGTGCAACATAGGAGAGAAATCAACTAAAAAGAGACTCGTGAAGATTCTGACGGAAGAAGAATTCCTTGTATTTCTGTACGTCTTACATCCCATGAGCAAGGGTACTTATACAAGTCGTCTTATTACTAATTTACGAAAGACGATCAATCACAACACACCAATTACATATAATTACAACTAAATTAAATATCCTAAAATCAAGCTAGTAAACACACATAAATTGATTTAAGACAGATTTTATTCATAATTGTATTGTTTTTAGTTTCTTGTTAATTTGATCTAACCCATTGCACTTATACAAGAAGTCTTATTACTAATTTACGAAAGACGATCAATCACAACACACCAATTACATATAATTACAACTAAATTAAATATCCTAAAATCAAGCTAGTAAACACACACAAATTGATTTAAGACAGATTTTATTCATAATTGTATTGTTTTTAGTTTCTTGTTAATTTGATCTAACCCATTGCAGACCTACTTTTGAAACTTTTACATGAACTATTTTTTTCCGATGAAGAATTTTTACATGAACTACTTTGCCTGTACTTTAATGTCTGCTATTTAAAACTAGAAATAGTATGGATATCCCAAGTTCACATTGCATACATTGTGAATTTCAGCATCTTCCAGAGGCTTTTCCCTTGTCGAAGGAAAAGGACAAACACTTTAAGGACCACGAAGAACTGAAAGAGAAACTTGGTAAAGAGTTGGAAAAGCAGGCAGAAATTAGAAGAGATTATCAACAGGAAGTAGATACACTTGACAAGATTACCTCCAAAATTAAAGAGTATGTTTAATTAATTAAATGGAGCAAAAGATCATTCTCTAATTGGTCATATTGATAATTAGTTTTCTTGCAGGTATTATGCGTTGAAGAAAGAACGAAGATTGAATGAAATACAGGAGAAGCGAAGCCTGTCAGAATCTCAGCTTCAAAGTTGCGAGTCCAGAAAGCATGAGATTTTGGCTGAAGTGACGAAAAGTAAGGATTTGATGCGGAACCAGGATCATTTGAGACGCAACATTGAGGATAACTTGAACTATAGGAAAACTAAGGCTGAAGTTGATGAGCTTACCCATGAGATTGAATTACTGGAAGATAAAGTGCTGACATTGGGTGGCTTCTCCGCTGTTGAAGCTGAGCTTAAAAAGCTTTCGCACGAAAGAGAGAGGCTACTTTCTGAGGTATAAGTTGATCTCTCTGTGAATATATTGGGGAATTATTTTTGGTATAAATGTCCAACCGATAGGCATCATCTGCTAGCTTTCGACTCTCGATGAACGTGTTACACTCTAGAACTTTTCTCTTCTGGCTTCCATATGACTTTCAGTAAAGGATGGCATATATACAAAGCTTAAAGATGATGGAAAGTTCAATTTAAAGGTCAATAATCTGGTCTGGTTTACTTTTCCAGCTAGAACAGCAGTGTATCTGAAAGTGGATTCTTTCTTACACAATTGAGCTTGAGCCATTATGACAAGAGACATGATTTCTTGTAGTTGTTATGCGACATTTTTCACTTGGATACTATTCATAATGAGTCTTGTAGTTGTTATTCGACATCTCACTTGGATACTGTTCCTTTATTCCTTGGTGGTTGTCATGGCTCTTGTATTATTGGCTGAAACATTCTTTGTTTTGATATTCCTTTCTTTCAGTAAGGCACAGTACATGTTTCAGATTCAACTCAAACCTCTGTATCCGGCAAATTATTGTCCTTCAAATTTTCATGGTTACTCTTATTGCAGTTAAACAAGTGCCACGGCACTGCCACTACTGTCCTTCAAATTTACAGGGTTACTCTTATTGCAGTTAAACAAGTGCCGTGGCACCCTATCTGTTTATCAAAGCAATATCTCCAAGAACAAAGTTGATCTTAAGCAGGCACAATACAAGGATATTGACAAACGCTATTTTGATCAGCTAATCCAGCTTAAGGTAATATCATAGTCCATTGATGCAAGTATATGAAGCTCATGGCTTAGTCATTTATGACATTAAAGTATCTAATAGTGTCATTGATGTACCTTTGGACAGACTACAGAGATGGCAAACAAGGATCTGGACAGATATTACAGCGCCCTTGACAAGTGAGCTCCTTGTACTTTAGCCATTATATTCTTAACGTATTTTATGTTGGTTTACGTGCATTCTCACTAACAACACATGCTTCTAGCACCCAACATTTTCTTTTAACTAGTTAAAAATATTCAAGATGATATATCAATTGGAAAAGTTCAAATATATTGTGTTTTCACGAACGGAGTGCAAAGATTTTTAATACTCTTTTCTTAAAACGCTTATAGTATTATCTTTCTTGATAACCAAGAAATCCCCGAGGGATTGTGGCACACGGAACGTGGTCAGTTATTAGCCTGCTTGATATTGCAACTACACTTTGCTTCTTACTTCTCTAAGTAACTAGGTTCCCTCCTACGAGTTTACAGTAACCGGATGCAGATCTTCTGTTATCTAATGATCCAACTCAATCTGCGTCTGTAAAAGCTTCTATTTGAAGGTGCCATGTTTAGAGAAAGCAAACCTTTCCTTGGAGCAGACTCCAGATACCACACAATATGAAAAACAACTTGCATATGAGGATCTTGGGGATCATGCATGAATTGACTCACCAGGATGACTAAATACGCTATGTGTGGTCTAGTGTGAAAGAGATAAATGAGTTTTCCAACCACCCTCTGATATCTCTATTCATTAATTGACCCTCCAACCCCTATTTGTAACTTGTGATTGTTTTCAATAGGGTATTCTGCTGGCTTGGAACCTGTCATCTCAGTTTCTTTCAAGGGGTCTTAAATGTACTTCCTTTGAGAAATAAAGTTTTCTCTTTTTGATCTAGCAACTTCAATCTCCAAGAAATACTTTAACTTCACTAGATCTTTGATCTCAAATTCTTGTGCTAACAGTTTCTTCAATCGGGTCATATCCTAATTGTCATCTCCTATCATTACTATGTCATTAACATAAACTATGAGAGGAGTGGGTTTACCTTTTTGATATCTTATGAAAAGGGTGTGGTTTTATTGCTTTGCTGGTAACTGAAAAAGATTGTTGGTTTGGAAAATCTGTCAAACCAAGCTCTAGGGAATTGCTTCAGTTTGTGCAAGGCTTTCTTTCGTTTGTACACCTTTCCCTGACTTTGTTAGGTTTCAAATTCAGGAGGCATCTATATATATACCTGTTCTTGTAAGTCTCTATGAGGAAATACATTCTTAACATACAACTGCAGTAAGTCCTAATCAAGATTAACTGCACAGGACAAAAGAATTTTGATAATGTTCATCTTTGTAACTGGGGCAAATGTCTCCTGATAATCATCTCTGTAAGTTTGAGTGAATCCCTTAGCCACTGATCTTGCTTTGAATATTACAATCGAGCCATCAATTTTATGTTTCACAATGAAGACCCATTTGCAGCCGACCAACTTTTTATCTGATGGTGAAATGACAAGTTCCCAAGTCTAATTCTTTGATAGGGCCTTCATTTCTTCAATCATAGCTTGCTTCCATATAGGATCTAGAAAAGCTTCCCTCCAATTTTGGGCAATAAACACATAAATATAGTTAAGGCAAATGCTCTATAGGAGGGATACAAGGGATAATAGGAGAGAAAATTAGATGAACAATTTTTGGTACAAGATGTGACTCTTCTATGAGCAATAGGCAAATTTAACTCAGAAAATGTAGATAACTCACCAGTATAATTCAGCTTTGGCAGATTGCATAATCTCTTCTTCTGCTCTATTTATCCTTGAGTAATCAAATTAAGTCTATCCAAACGCCCGACAGTCTCCTTTTGCGTCGTCTTCCGACTTCACTTTCCCCTGTGGTAGTAGTTTCAAAAGTGGAACTCGAGAGAATGATGTCTTCCTACTTATTACTCTTTTCTTTAAAGAGGTGATGGTGTTATACCGAAATAGGGTTTAGAGTCTCGAAAGGTAACATACATGCCGACAAAGGATTTCCGGGAGGGAGAGTGACATTCTATTGATAAGATAGGTAGCAACTAGAATGATAAAAATGGGCAGCCCGATGCACTAAGCTCCCGCTATGCGCGGGGTTCGGGGAAGGGTCGGACCACAAGGGTCTATTGTATGCAGCCTTACCTCACATTTCTGCAAGAGGCTGTTTCCATGGCTTGAACCCATGACCTCCTGGTCACATGACATCAATTTTACCAGTTACTCCAAGGCTCCCCTTCCGCAACTAGAATGATATCCCCTAATAGTTTGTGTGTGGATACATGGTAAACATAAGAGATATTGCCACTTCTAATAAATGCCTATATTTCTTTTTAGCAATCCCATCTTGTGCACCAGGTAGATCTATCTCGCTAGAAAACCAGGGTTGCCTCGCTGGAACCCTAGCTTCGGTGATCTGAAAATCTGAAACTTAAGATGGAGGCTAGGAATTGACTCGTGAAACCCAAGCGAATACTGGCGTGTCTAGCGTCGTTTTCGGTAGCGGATAGTTGGAGTTTGGTCGTCGTCGTCAGCTAGAACCTGTGATAGTATTATATTCTTAAAGCACTGACAATGAGAGTTTTAGTTGCAGACAACTTCAAGGAAGGAGAAAACTCAAATCTTTCTTTTGAGAAAAAAGGGACTCTAATGTTGGGAGGGAGAAAATTTCACCTCAAAAGGCATCAATGTCTTTGATACCATGTGGAATTGAGAAAGAAGAATGGTCTTTTCGTATTTCAGTATGTCGCTAGGTGTCGAGGAGTCCCACATCGGATGAAAAAGGGATGTGTGGTCCCCTTATATGGCCTCGGACAATTTCCCCCTAATGAGCTGGCTTTTGGATGTGAGTTGAGCCAAGATCAATTCTTTACATGGTATCAGAACAGAACCTATTCCAATTATTGTTTACTGGTGATGGGCTCCCATATTAAATTTCCCACACAACAGATGTCTAGTCCTGGTGTTGAGGTGGGGTGTTGAAGAGTCCCACATCGGATGAAAAGGGATGGGTGATCTCCTTGTATGGATTTGGACTATCCTCCCTTCATGAGCCGACTTTTGAGGTGGGAGTTAAGCTCAAGATCCATTATTTACCCTAGGAAAAAGAAAAATAAAGCCTCCTAAAATCATGCTGATTAATTAACACAATCAACATATCCCTTACATTTTTTATAATTTCTAAAATACCCTTTACTAAAACAAAACACTATTTTAATTCTAATTTTAATTATAATAATTCTATTCTTCCAAAGATAAGAACTTATGTCCATTGCAGCATGACTTCAGTTTATAAAGAGTTCTAGCGTCCAGAGGATGTTTACAAATTATGCCGCAGGGCATAATTTAAAATTCAAGCTGTTGAATTCTTCCAAAGATAAGAATTTGTGCCCAAGGGAGCATGACTTCAGTTTTTAAAGAAAATTGATTCCATCTCCATTTTTGAACCCCATTATTGGTTTTCAGAAGCTAAACCCCCATGTCTACGCATTCTTTTTCATTTCCATATCTGACCTATCTCCGCGTCATACATCTAATCTAGTTGTGATTCATCCAACTTAAAGAAAATTTAGGGTTGAAGTAGTCAGTATTAAAACTTAAATCATACTTATTTGGTATTTTGTGACCCTACCCCTTTTCCGTAAGTCCTAGTTCATTTTGAACCTAGTTTTCATTCTTGAATGTAGAGGGAGATGATGACAATTCAGATAATGTTTCTTTTTAAATTTTTATTTTTCGGTACCTTTTCAATGTATCCTTCTTAATAACTTCAGTCAAATCATCCAAGTATGTTTTTTTCCTGCACTTTCTCTATATGAATTATTTCACTATTTACGTCTGTTTTTTATCCATTTTTTTTACTGAAATTATTAATTATTACTCCCTCCGTCCCAATTTAAGTGTCTTACTTTCCTTTTTGGTCTGTCCCAAAAAGAGTGCCTCTTTCTATATTTAGTAAGTTCTCCAATCCAAGTCAAGTTTAAGACCACAAGATTTAAAAGACCCCACACATCTTTAATTTAAGACCACGAGATTCAAAAGTCTCCCTTTATTTAAACTAAGACACTTAAATTGGGACGGAGGGAGTATGTGTTAAAATATAATTCTTATTAATAAAAGTTGGGACAAACAAATTTGTTGTATTTGAATCAATTCAGAATTAAAAGTCTTGCAATAATCAACTCTTTTGTCCTGTTAACAATTTTAAGGGTAATTAAGTCATTTAAAAATAAAAGGTGTTTATTATCACTTTTGTACCGAACACATTGATGGCTTATTTTTAGTTTCTTCACTGCCATCCAAACGTGCAAGTGGTTATTCATAAAATCATTCCAACCCTCAAGAAGTGCTTTTCAATACTTGAGTGCTTAAAATTTACTTTAATTCAGCTAAGCCAAACAAGTTCTAGGTGATTTCTTCTCATTTTTCTAAGCTGTGGTATACACGTTTATCCGACACTTGTGCTGGTGGGAGGTACAAGTATCTGATGAAATAGTTGAGATTGCACACAAATTGGCTCGGACAATGCTATTATATGGAAAAAAGATATTGCCCCTAAATCAGCTGCCTCCTTATATAGTATAATGACTCTGGAAATCTATCTCGCAAAATTATCTGTCTTTCGGGAAATTGTGACCAAATGAACCCAAGTGATTGCAATTGTGCATGCCGCAAAATCACGCCTACCTCCTGAAACATAATTTCAATAGGAAAAGGCATTATCAGATTGTCACCAAGCACAACAAACTTTCTTGATGGCTCCTTGGATACAACAAGTTAAGAACATACGTAACAATGAGTCTCATTATGTATCATGCATATAGTGTGTACGTGGGTAAGCATGTAATTTGTCTTAGCTTTTAGTACCACAGACCAAAAGGAAACTTTCAACTTAAAGCAAATCTTTGTTTTTCAGATGATAGTGCTAATAGAAAAGAAAGTGGGCTTCTGAAAATGAATTAAGGGACTGGAAAAATCTCTTGAGGATATACAGAGTAACATATTATCATTGGATCCAACTGTCTGGTTGTACAATCTCAAGATCGCCAACATGTAAATACTGTTTGTTTTCTGGAATTAGAATTTGATTCATATCTAGCGTCTTCCATAATCTGTATGTAATGTCCATGTGGGACACTGATATAACCTATATGAGTTGGCTTTAATCACCTAAACTATGGATGCCTATTGAAGCTTAGAAGTTAACTTGGTCAAAATTGGTCAACAGCTACTACAACCTAGTAAGGAAGGACATAAGTCTTAAGTGGCGTATCTGAGTCATACTTGTTCTGATGCCAACACTAGTGAGCACCATGGACATGAGTCCCTCGCCATGTGTAACAAACTTCTGTTTATAGGTTTTGATTCAAAAATTGTGTGAACACATTGGAGAATCGTGTCACTTTGTTGGAAATTAATGGACTTCTTTCTCTAATAAATAAACATATTGAGATTTCTGACCATGCTTTCTAGTCAACATCCAATGAAGTGATGGGTCATGGGTATACTCCAATGGTGACGAAAGTCATACTTCAGTGGGATACAAAACATCTTTTCTTTCTCAGCTATAGTCCAGCTTTCAGTAAACATCCAATCATCTATGAAACCTGAATGATCGGTGTAATACAAAAATAAACAGAAGCAATAGAGTTTTTCTGATGTATTCTGTGTTTTGTAATCCTTCGACGCCATGCTACTGTTAAGATAAATAATGAGATTGTACTTCCTCATATGTTGCTTATGTTATACTTCTTTTCAGGTGTACATAAGAGAGTTAAAATAAAAAATGAGGTCCTCTTATGGTAAACTAAATTTAATTAAAGAAATATAATCCCCCGTTGTCTTCATTTGGCCAAGCGGTAAATCAAGAAGAAAAAAGAGATTCTGCTGATAGATTTAAACATTCATTATTGCTTTTATGACGTGTATGGAACTGCTGTATTACTTTTCTAATCTTTGTTAGCTGGTGTTTACTAAGTTGATTCTACTCTATGCATGTCCCTTGTGGTCATATAATGTTTGTTTCCTAGATCAAGGTTATACAAATTTTAATTCTGTGTCCAACTCTTTCTAGTTCCCCTGCTTAATTTTTGTTGGTCTTGTACGGACCATGACCGGTACAACCATTTTTGTATGTTGATTCTTTTCAGGTGTCTCCTGTATACCTTATGAGTGTGGATTCTAAATATTTTTATGTTCTATTTGGTTTCTCTTGTTTCAGAGCACTGATGCGTTTCCACACAATGAAAATGGAAGAGATAAATAAGATTATCAGGGAACTGTGGCAACAAACATACAGGGGCCAGGACATAGATTACATAAGCATTCATTCAGATTCTGAAGGTTCTGGCACTCGATCTTACAGCTATAAGGTACTAGTCTTTAAAACCTGCTGTTACTAGCTTTAGCTGCTGAAAAAATTTATTATGTAATGGTATTTGAGAAGGTAAGATGAATAGAAGGAATTCTAACGTGAATGGTTATCTTCCTGCGTATATTATGCGAAGAAATGGATTTTGAGCCTAACTCAACCTCAAAAGCTATCTCAAGCGGTGAGGATTGTCCAAGTCCATATAAGGAGACAACATGGGACAATTAACATGCCTCTTATGCACAAGACATTTGGAGCATGGACAACATAACATGAACCCCCAGGATTGGGAAAACCAAGAATAAGAATGAGTCTAGCTCTGCTACCATATGATAAACAAGGGAAATTGAGAAAGAACATTGCTTGATTATCCCTCAAACTATTGGGGTTTAAATAATAACGCCTACATGTCTAAGAAAGGAAAGAATACCAATTACATGATTACAAGATATCAACCTAATTGATCGTAACCATTTTTACATAATCCTAGCAATATTAACAAGATCCTAACACTCTCCTAAAGCTGGCGGATAAAATGTGTAGTACCAAGCTTGCAACATATATAACTTGTTCTTGGACTCATGACTTGGTGAATATATCTGCTACATGATCATTTGACTTCACGAACTTTGTGACAATGTCTCTTGAGAATATCATCTCTGACGAAATGACAATCAATTCCTGTGATCTTGGTTTTCTTATGAATGTTGGATTTAGCAATATGAAGTGCAACCTGATTATAACATAGGTTCAATTTTATCTATCTCTAAATATTAAAATATATCAATTTAAAATGTTGGAAGATTATAGAAGGGTATACATTAACTTGGGGAAACACCGAATAAAATAATTGCACAGTTTTACCCTAGGGTCTAACCGTAACAAATTGGAATAACAAGTAATTTTTAGCATAACTAGGGATAATCTTTTTTTTGGGTGAATTATTAAAGTTCTTGTGACCAAATGTATCAATTTAAAATGTTGGAGGATAATAGAAGGGGGTATACATTAACTTGGAGAAACACCGAATAAAGGTCATATAATTGCACTGTTTTACCCTAGGGTCTAACCCTAACAATTTGGAATAACAAGTGATTTCTGAGCATAACTTGTGACCAAATGTATCAATTAATAAAGTGGGATGACCATAGAGGGGGTATAATATTAACTTGAAAAAAATCCTAATGTCAAATAATTGCACTACTTTACCCTAGGGTCAAACCGTATCAAATAGGCATAAAGGTCTTGCGCAAGTAATTTATGAGCATAAGATTTTCGGTTAATTATTAAAGATCTTGTGACCAAATATATCAATTTAAAATGTTAGAGAATTATAAAAGGTATACATTAACTTGGAGAAACACCGAATAAAGGTCATATAATTGCACTGTTTTACCCTACGGTCTAACCGTATCAAATAGGAATAACAAATAATTTTTTAGCATAACCTGCGACTTCATAAAGAAAATAATTGGGCGGATTATTGGAATAACAAGTAGTTTTTGAGCATAACCATGGATATTCTTTTTTGGGTGGATTATGAAAGTTCTTGTGACAAAATGTATCAATTTAAAATGTTGGAGGATTACAGAAGGGGGTATACATTAACTTGGAGAAACACTGAATAATGGTCATATTGTTCCAAAGTTTTACCCTCGGGTCAAACCGTATAAAATAGGCATAAAGGTCTTGTTCAAGTAATTTATGAGCATAAGCTTTTCAGTTAATTATTAAAATATATCAATTTAAAACGTTGGAGGATTATAGAAGGGTATACATTAACTTGGAAACACCGAATAAAGGTCATATAATTGCACAGTTTTACCCTAGGGTCTAACTAACAAATTGTAATAACAAGTAATTTTTTTTAGCATAAGTAGGGATATTTTTTTTTGGGTGGATTACTAAAGTTCTTGTGGCCGAATGTATCAATTTAAAATGTTGGAGGATTATAATAGGGGGTATACATTAACTTGGGGAAACACCAAATAAAGGTCATATTATTCCACAGTTTTACCCTAGGGTCATAGATTATCGCCATTCTGAATGAGAGATCTCTTCACCCGTAGATTTAGGGATAGAACATAGGACAAAGAAGACAGAAAGGCATAATGGTTTGGGTGATAGACGATGATAACTCATGACATAATTGAGATTAGGATTAAGAGTGGAGCGAATACCTTTGCAAAGAGCAATTGCTGAACTAGCAGGAAACAAGTTCGCATTGGGTGAAATATATGATGCTAGAGAATAATCATTTGGACCTGATGTTGGACACTGACGATGATGATAAGTCGAATGGTGAAGTTGTAGAAGGTGGAGTTTAGGTGGTGGAACTATGGTGGAGCTGTAGATTGGAGAAGATGAATCCCAAAAGATGAAACTGGTACATCTCAGAAATGCATAGGTGTTTACCTGAACTCCTGGTTTTCGCTCCTGTTTTAGCCTCTTTTTTGGTTCGTATCTGTATTATGACCGAGTTGGGCTCTAATTTTGGCCCATAAAAACTGGCCCTGACGGTTCCTTCCATTTTATTTTGGACTCTTCAAAATTAGAACTCTTATCATTATTATTTTGTGCCCGCACGTGTCCTGATACCATTTAAGCTCTAGAATTCCATGGGTTGTTGAAATTACATTTTAGTGATATTTAGTTTGTGTTGTTGGGATGAATATTGTCACTGTTGTATATAGGATGTTGCTTATCTTGATTGTATAATTACTAAATACCCATATATGGTAATTTGTAACTTTTTTTTTGTGAATTGTGCGCTCTGCACTTAAATCCCCTGAACATTGTTTATTTTTTTGCACTTTAAAAAAAGTAATGCCTGTGATTCACAGGTTTTGATGCAAACTGGTGATACTGAACTAGAAATGCGAGGGAGGTGTAGTGCTGGCCAAAAGGTGCGCAGTCATCTCAATTTTAGTTTTTTCTTTAGCGTGTTAACTTGATTTATGGGCCAATAAAGCTTTGATTTTACCACTCCTTTTGCTTAGCTCAAATGCAAGCCCCAACAGAACCTTCACTGATTTTCTGTTCTTTTTTTCCTTTCTTTTGAACTGGTCTTTTACTGTGGGTTTTGTTATTCTTCAGGTCCTTGCATCACTTATCATACGATTGGCATTGGCTGAAACTTTTTGTCTCAACTGCGGAATTCTAGCATTGGATGAACCAACCACAAACCTAGATGGCCCCAACAGTGAGAGTCTTGCTGCAGCTCTGTTAAGGTATGTGCTGTTCATTTACTAATTATGAGCTCCTTCTCAATGTGTATTCTTAAGGTTGCCTCTTTGTCCCTTCAACATCACTAGAATTATGGAGGACAGAAAAGGCCAAGAAAACTTTCAACTAATTGTTATTACACATGACGAGCGATTTGCTCAATATATTGGTCAACGCCAGCATGCAGAAAAGTATTATCGCATCACAAAAGATGACCAGTAAGCCTCTGGTCACCATTCCCTTCTTGATATATTTGTTTATTATCATTATGCTGCATTATTTAACGCTCAGTCTTTCTTTTTCGTCCCTTTTCCAGTCAGCATAGCATAATTGAAGCTCAGGAAATATTTGATTGATATCACATGATTTCAACCTCCGACAGTTGTATATATTAGAAGCTTCACAGCTTGACCCAAGTACGTATTGGGAAGCTAATAGTCCACCATATGACAAACTGGATAGGATAATTTCATTCTTCCAGTGGTTATATATTTTATCTGCTCTTTCTTGTATTATATATTCTATAAATTAGTGTTCATCTAATCTTAAATGATCTATCCTGAGCCTCTCTTCTTTGTAAAATCTTCAACTGCATTTCCTGGCATTCTGGGGATCCTTCGCAAGGCACAACTGAAACAAGCTGGAACCCCAATGAGTCTGTTCTGCAAGGAACAAAAAAGAGATGTGCAGTGTTTGTTTAGTCTATTAAAGAAATGCCGAATTGCTAAATTAATCGAACCACGGATTTAGTCGAATAGTGGTAATGAAACAAGGCTACTTGGAAAATGATGCCGAGTCCTACAAAGTCTTGAGTGAGTTGCTTTCTGATTTACGGTGTAGACGCTTATGACCCCCTCTATGCATTGTGGTAATGATTCCTCCTGCGTTACGACATTTACGACAACGCTGTCCATGAATTCATTTCTGTTCGGTTTTGGGAAAATTTGAAGTTGACCGATTTTCAGAAATTTTGTTTAAGTTTATTAAAATAATATCTTTCTTCACCTGAACTGCTATTTTTTCACCAGACTTTGAAAATAATAGCAATACTCCATATCAATATTTATGAATAAACGGAGTACTTTTGAGCGTCAGATCATCTCTGTTTTAATAGCACTACTAGTAATAAGAGAGAAATCTACTTCCTAGGCAGTGAAAAATCACCCTGAACTAATCAAATATTTGTTCCGACAGAAAATTAGAGGTTCATATTCCGCACCTAAGCGAGCATAATGTAAACATCTTGCATGCACGACGCTCCAATCAGCAAACATAATGTATACATCTCGCATGAGCTGCAAATCTGAAAAATTCTGCGTATGCGTTAAAATTTACAAAATATTCACAAAATTTAGCCGCCTTGGTGAAGCTTGGATGCACTTCATATTTCAGATCTTCTGGCTGAAGTAAGGTTTTGACAATTCTAAACTTCGCACCTGAAAGTCTGAAGAGGAAAGGCGGGGGGGGGGGGTGTTTGGGGCTGGTCGTCGACCATCTCTAAATGTTAGGACAAGCTTCAAGTAAATCTACAATCCAAAACACATAACGTATGTCGATTGAAACATAGGCATTTCATATAACATGTAAATAAGCTGGGGAGGTTCCCACCATGGTTAACATGGACAGAATAGTAGGAATGCTAGCAACCCAGTCTTACGGCACGACACTAGTGTGTTAAATCAGAGATTATCCAAAAAACAAATACTCCTTCCGGATCAAAAAGAGTGTCCACTTATCAAATCAAGAAAAAATTAACCTTATTTTTCCAGATTTGCCCCTATTAAGTGCTATGTGATCAAATTTCAATACCTATTTAATTAGGGGCAGTTTAATCAAATTACCTATTTTGTCTAGAAGTTAGTATTTTCTTAAGGAGTGCAAATGACTAAGTGGACACTCTTTCTAATCCGGAGGGAGTACTACACAGAAGAGGGAATTGAAAATGTCGAAGGAAAAGATAGATATTGTGTAGGATAGGAGGCTACAATAGTGCAACTAGGAGTTTCGCTAAGGGGGTTGAAGATTTCTTATTAAAAATAATATAATTTTTCGATGAAGGGTGCTCAACTAACCAACTTTCAGTGTACGTATTTAAAAAGTAATTTTTGTCCTATAACAGTATAATACATATTATATTTTTCGACAAAAAAATATTCTAACTGAATGGAGAATGTTCATAAGTTGGAGGGCTAAAATGATTGTCATTCCAAAAGTGAGTTAAAACCTATTTTGATCGCGTCATTTAAGTAATATCCGCCTTATATTTTTTCTTTTTGCACGAATTCCACTTATTAGATCATTTAGACAAAAGTGACTGCTTCTTTGGCCTCTTGTTCATAGGCAAATACTTAGAAATTTCAGCAATTTTTACATGTAGTTCAGTCATGTATGCATGACTGAAGTGCAAACATATTTGAAAAAATTAAGAGAGAGTTAAATGAGTTTGTTAGATTTATTGTGTTTTTGATAAATTGATAATTAAGGTTTGTTCTTTATTAATATGTGGAACTAATGTTTAAAAATTCAGCTTATTTAGAGTAAATTTGGGTGTTGAATCGTGTGTTGGGTTGTTGAAATTCGAAGTATAATTTTTTTTGTTAATTTCAATCTATTTTATATGTATTTCAGTCATGTATAACTGAGGTGCAGACATACATGAAAAATATTTTTTTTGACAAACAAATCAACATACATGAATGAATTTTTAGCCTATTTTGCATGTACTTTTGTCATGTGCGACTGAAGTTCAGACATACATGACTGAAATTTTTACATGTACCTCAGTAAAAAATGTTTGAACTTTGTCTTGGCAAGTCATACATACCAAAGACCAGGCGAAAACGTTTGATGTTTGGCCTTTACAAAGCCACACTTTCAGACATGAATTCTGAAGTTGCCAAGCTTCAGACGCGATGTCAAGTTTCATACGTGACTGTTTGATTTTTTACCCGAAGCGGGTAAAGTTGCAAAAATATACAAAGAGGGTACAAATAAATGGTGACCCCAAGATCGGGTATTTGTACACTTCGCCCTATAAATGAGTTTATAAAAAGAATGTTTTTTTTTATAAACGCTAATCTTTTGTGCACTGGGTTTTAGCTAATTTCTAGTTTCCCTTGGTACTGCTGCAGATAAAGAAAAGTAATTTCCTCAGAGATTAAAGTACATTTTCCTTCTCGTTTTATTTTCTCTTCATTTTCCTTTGCCTTTCGCTTCTTTTCTTAGTTATCAAATGAATGATTAGTATCAGTGTAAGGAAGTTTTGCACCAAAATTGCTATGACTAATTGGTCTTATTTGACTTTGTACACATAATATTAAGTGAAAAGGTGCTTAGTAAGCTAAAACCCTCGACTTTCCACCAGGCAAATTCGAATTAGAACATAATTCCAACCTAGTTCAAACCTTAAAATCCTAGGAATAGGATTAGGTTCATAACATACTCCATCCTAGTAATAGACATGGTCCTATTTGTTGGATACATAAAATTTGGCACATGAGATTTATCAAAAGCCAGTGAAGATATTTTATTTAATTCGATCAATTGTTCAAGATTTTAACTGAACACAAAAATATTGCTCACAGTGATAGTTCTTGGAGATTTCATTTATTGTTGTAAGATTCCTATTCAAGATCGGCATCTTATCTCAGTAGTGTTAGAGTTTGTCCTGAATTTCTAGTATAACTAGAATTACTTTTCTTCATAGAAAATGTTGCAATCGAAATAACATGCAAGTCATATAGAAACTAAGAAATGCAAATCTTGAACGAGATACGATAAATCAGATAATATAAAGAAATATATCAAAAGAGACACAATATTTTAATATAGTTTAGTTTGCAAGTCACTTCGCCAGTCACTTCGCCGCCGCCTCGCCACCACCACTTCTTCACCAACAACCCACCAAACCAACGACGGAAAATTACAATTAACACCACGATAACGCCGACCACCCCATCTCCGATCTCCACCAACCATTTCACACCATCACAACCCACCACCGACCACTGCTCCACCACAACACCACCACCACAACGAACCACCACCATCTCAGCCATACCACACTGCCACCCCACTGCTTCAGAACTGAATCCAACAACTCAAACTATCAGATCCACCATCTCAGCCATTTCGTCACTACCACACCGGAGCTCCGATGAACCCCGTCAAACACACAACCCACACAAATCACCAGATCCGGTTCTATGCTACTGTTTACTGTTAATGTTATCAATATTGGACTGATTTTATATTATTCATAAGTTAAAATATATGTTGGGTTTGTGCCCGAAAAATACTTTTGACGTCAACGGTACTGCTACATTTTATCGCATTTATTTAAATTCATTTGGGGCGAATGCTGCTCCCTATATATCTTCCCTTTTCCCTTTGTGTTTTTCTTTGCTTTGCTTTTGTAGGTACCAACAAATATATATCCAAAGCATCAACTGCCGGAACACGACCGTCGAGAACAGACTTGTCACGACGCGCATCTGGGCTCTATTTCTCTACGGTCTCCCGCCAAACATTCAAGTTCTATTTCTCTGGTCTTTATTCTTGTTGCTAATTTATCTTTGCTTGGCTATCGAATTTGTTCCATAATATATTGATTCCTGCCCTTAGTATATTACGTTCTTACATTTACTCTTTTTGCCTTTAGTTATAGCATTCCTGTTTTAGGTGTAAGCCTTTGATTAGCCTATTAGTTTATATCCGCTTTAGTGACTTGGTGACTAATGGTAGACTAGGATCATGTTCTCGGTTGGGAACAGAGGAGAGGGTTAGGGGGTAAGTGGGGTAAGGGAGATGCTAGGCTGAGAATAGGGTCTTAGAACATTGGGATTTTAATGGGAAAGTCCATAGAGCTAGTTAAGATTCTTAAGAAGAAGAGGATTAATATAGCATGTGTCTAGGAGACCAAATGGGTAGGACCTAAGGCTAAGGATGTGGACGGGTATAAGTTATGATTCTTGGGGTAGGTCGAGGTATAGGAATGTGGTAGGCATTTTGGTAGACAAGGAGCTAAGTGATCATGTGGTAGATGTTAGAAGGGTCAATGACAGGATAATGACGATTAAGTTAGTAGTTGGAGGGTCCACTATGAAAATTATTAGTTCTTACGCGCTGCAGGCGGGCTTGGACGAAGAAGAGAAGTTTTTGGGAGGATTTGGAAGAGGTGGTGGGAGGTATACCACCCATCAAGAAGTTATTTGTAGGAGGGAATTTCAATGGACATATCGGGTCATTTCTAGGACGTACATGAAGGCTTTATCCTCGAGGACAGGAACGGGGGATGCGTCTCACTCTTGGAGTTCACCAAAGCTTTTGGGATGGTGATAGCCAATTCGAGGTTCATGAAGAAGGAGGAGCACTTGGTGACTTTCCGTAGCTCGGATAGACTTTTTGCTCCTTAGGAAGATTGACAACGGTCTTTGTAAAGACTGCAATGTTATTCCGAGTGAGTATCTTACAACCCGACATAAGCTTTTGGTGATGGATTTGGAGATCAAGATGGAGAAGAAGATGAGGGTTGTGGATGACATGCTAAGAATCAAATGGGGGAGTTTGACCATGGCTAGTGCAAATGAGATGAAGGAGAGGTTGATGGCCAATGGGCCTTGGAAGAGTAGTGGATATGTGACCAGTATGTGGGACAGGACGACCAGTTGCATCCGGGAGGTAGCTAAAGAAGTGCTAGGGGTTTCGCGGGGTAGCCGTGGTGGGCATCGAGGGGAATGGTAAAGTTCAATAGAAGGTGGAAGCAAAGAAATCGGCGTATGTGAAATTGGTAGAAAACAAGGATGAGATGGAGAAGTGGACGAATAGAGAATCGTATAAGATGGCGAGGAAGGAGGCAAAACTAGAGGTTACAACATAAAAATAATGGCTTTTGAACGCATGTATGTGGAATTAGAGGAAAAAGACGGGGATAAGAAGTTGTACAAACTAGCCAAGGTGAGGGAGAGAAAGGCTCATGACTTGGATCACGTGAGGTGCATCAAGGATGAGGACGACAAAGTACTGGTGGAGGACACACATATTAGACGGAGGTGACAGTCTTACTTCTATAAACTCTTGAACCAAGAAGGAGATAAAGACATTATGCTGGGAGATCTGGAGTAATCTACAAGGTATCAAAATTTTGGATATTATAGAAGCATTAAGGTTATTGTTCGCAGGATGTGCAGGGGACGAACGACCGGGCCTGATGAGATCTCAGTTGAATTTTGGAAGAGCGCAGGCAGGGCAGGTTTGGAGCGGCTGACTAAGTTATTTAATGTCATTTTTAAGATGACGAGAATGCACAAATGATGGATATGGAGTACAATGATTCCCTTCTACAAGAACAAAGGTGACATCCAGAGTTGCAACAACTATAGGGGTATCAAGCTACTAAGCCACACTATGAAAGTTTGGGAAAGGGTCGTAGAGATGAGGGTGAGAAGAAGTGTGTCTATTTTCGAGAACCAGTTTGGATTCATGTCGGGGCGTTCGATTATAGAAGCCATTCATCTTATTAGGAGGTTGGTGGAGCATATGGAGAGGAAGAGAGACTTACATATGATTTTCGTCGACCTCGAGAAGGCATACGACAAAGTCCCTAGGGAGGTTCTATGTTCTATGGAGATGTTTGGAGGTTAGAAGTGTACCTGTGGCGTACACTAGGGTGATCAAAGATATGTATGATGGAACTAAGACCAGGGTACGGACAATAGGAGGAGACTCAGAGCACTTTCTAGTGTTGATGAGGATGCACCAGGTATCAACTCTTAGCCCACTCTTATTTGCCTTAGTGATGGATGGACTGACGCGACAAATCCAATGAGAGGTGCCATGGTGTATGTTATTCGCATACGATATAGTCCTGATTGATGAGACTCGTAGCGAAGTGAACGCTAAACTGGAGGTATGGAGACAGACTCTGGAGTCTAAAGGGTTTAGGCTTAGTAGGACCAAGACATAATACTTGGAGTGCAAGTTCAGTAACGAGAGCGACCATAGCGTGGAGGTGAGACTTGGTACTCAGGTCATTCCAAAGAAAGGAAGCTTCAAGTACCTCGGGTCTATTATCCAAGGGAATAGAGAGATTGATGACGATGACATTCGTATTGGAGTAGGGTAGATGAAATGGAGGCTCACATCTGGAGTCTTGTTCGATAAAAAAGTGCCACCAAAACTTAAAGGCAAGTTCTATATGGTGGTGGTTAGACCGACTATGTTGTATGGGACGGAGTGTTGGCTAGTCAAGACTCCGCATATCCAAAAGATGAAAGTTGCGGAGATGAGGATGCTGAGATGGATGTGTGGGCATAGAAGGAGGGATATGATTAGAAATGAGGATATCCAGGATAGAGTGGGAGTGGCCTCGGTGAAGGATAAGATGCGTGAAGCGAGGTTGAGATGGAGACACAAATTCCCCAGTACGGAGGTTGGCTAAGGACGGGTTCAAGAGGGATAGAGGTAGGCCGAAAAAGTATTGAGGAGAGACGATTAGACGGAATATGGCACAGGTGAAACTTACTGAGGACATGACCTTAGATGGGGGTTGTGGAGGACACGGATTAGGGTGGTAGGTAGTTGAGCGAAATCCTATTTACGCTTACAAACTGGTAGTTGTAGTATTATTATTGTAGGCTTGCTTAGCCTATCATACTAGTAGGCGCAGTATTGCTTTATAGCCTCTGTCTTTTGATTTCTGCTGCTATGTGTTCTTTAGTGTACTTTGTTTATCATATTTACCTACGTTAGTTACTGCTTCTTTTTTCAAAATGCGTTATCATGACTTATTCGCTTTTGTTATCATCATTTTCATATTGCTTTAAATTTCTTGCCCGGATCTGACTGTTTCTCTTGCTTTGCTTGTGCTTATGCTTATGCTTTGTCTTGAGCCGAGGATCTTTCGGAAATAACCGCTCTACCTACCAAGGTAGAGGTAAGGTCTGCATACACTCTACCCTCTCCAGACACGCGGTGTGAGATTTATGTTGTTGTTGTATAGTTTAGTTAATTGACTCACATACTAAAATAAAAGAACAAACTATCGAAAGAATGATCTCCTCCTAAACAAGATTTTTAACCCTAAAAGAATATATTGTGGATGATATTGTGTTGTTTAATGAGAATGAAGGATTTTCAATTTATAGAAAGTTCAAAACTTTTCCTCCAACGAAAGGGTTACCCAAATGTGAAAGATTTATATTTCCTTTTGGAAAAAATAAAATTAATTATGGTAAAATCTTTTCCCTTCCTTCAATAAAAGTAAAATTTAAATATAATAAAAAAATTAGGGTAAAACGTAACAGATAAATACGCTTCCATATATATTTTTTTTCTTAGAGAAAAAGTTTTGTACTTCTATAAATTGAAGATATTTCCTTCATAAAACAACAATAATATCCAAAATTTCATTAAAAGAGTCTTGTTAGGGGGAGATTATTTTCTCGTTAGCTTTTATACTTTTTATTATATTAATTTTTTATATGTAAATCAATTGATCAAATCATAGTAAAATATTATGTCTCTTTTAGTATAGTTCTCTATGTTGTCTGATTTATCGGTATTCAAAGTTTACAATTATTAGATTCAACATGATGTCCTATTTTTTTTATCCCAACAAGTCACTACTAAAAACAGGTAAAACTGACGTACTGCGTCAGAAAAAAAAATAGACGCACTCCGTCAGTTTTAATAATTTTTAATTTAAAACCGATGGATTACGTTGATTTATTTTGGCAGAATTTTGAGCCTAAAATTCAGTCAAAATAAATATAACGAAACTGACGCTATCCGTCGGGTTTTAAAAAAAATTAAATAACAATTAATATATAAAAATCGACGAATTATGTTTGTTTATTTTTAAAAAATAATAAAATAAAATATTTTTAATTTATTTTTAATAATACCAACGAGGTCTGTTTGTAGCTAGGAAAATGGTTTCACGGGTGCAAGATGTCAAGTCAAGGGTATGTAGCTAGAAAAATGATAAGTAATTTTACACTTTTAAAATTATAAACTATCAATATGTTATTATTGAATTATAACATATCAGAAATGGTATAAAAATACCATTCATCCACCTTTGAGCCTCAAAATGACCTCGTCATTCACCTTTGGGGGCCTAAAATGCCCTTATTTCTAACGGACATAACTCACTTATTACTTGGCAAATTTTCATTGGCCAACCATTTAATTAACAAAAATTAATTAGTATCTAACCCATATAACCGGTCTACCCAATTAGCCCCGACCCGCCCTAATTTAAATTAAACCCACCCGCCCCAAATTAATTCCCCCCTTTACTAAAAATTACACCCATTTAAGTGTCTTCTTCCATTCTTATTAGGGTTCTTAGAAAATTCTTCAATTCTTCTTAGTTTTCCTCCATCAATTGCTATTTCCTGCATTATCTTTGTTAAAATGTCGGTATCCTCTTCTGTTTCTTCTCCTAAACAAATTCAGTCCCGTACTTGTAAGTGCGGTTTGATTGCAAGAATTTTTACCGCTACGACCCTTGAGAATGGTGGACGTCGATTCTACAAATGTCATCTTCCTGGATCAAAGTCTTGTGGTTATTGGGATTGGATCGATGATAAACTTCCACCTCATGTGTCAACGACCAAAAAATTGAATTGGATTAAATTCGGAAGGAAAGAAACCATTTGAAGAAGATCGTGGAGGGTATGGGTGGTATTGAAAGCCAAACAATCAACAAAGTGTCCAACGTTGATGTGGAGTTGAAGGATATAACTGCTACTGAATATTCAGATTTGAAGAAAGTTTTTACTTTGGAGGATAAAGTGTCAATCTTCGAGTTGAAGAGTGGTATTGAAAGTTCAAATTTGAAGAACGTGGAAATTTTGGAGTTTAAAGTACATCAATTGATAAGCTTGCTTCTAATGTCTTGGGCTGTTATTGTTGGTATTTGTAGTTGCCAAGATGATGTAGTGTAATTGTTGAGCGGTAGCTGCCAATAAAATGCAGAATTGTAGTGTAATTTCCGTTGTTTCTTTGTGTTATTGTTGGTTAGGTTAGGAGTTGTTGATGTCAAAACTTGTGAGTTGGTTGGGTTAGTTTTTGTACAGGAAATGTAATGTAATGTTGATTGTTTGGGTTATTAATGTGAATTCTGCATTTTGCTTTGCTACTGCTGCCCTAAAAATCTGCATTTTTGGTCATGTAAATTATGCATTTTGTAGCCTAAAAATTATGCATATATGCAGGGTTCAGTTCTACATTATTTCTGCATATCTGCATGGTGCATTTCAACATTATTTCTGCAAAACAGCATTTCTGCATTTCAACATTCTGCATTTCACGAGTACATCAACATTTGTAATGTAAATCAACCAATACAAGACAACATGAATAACTAGCAATGGCATTTTCATATATTTGTAAAATGTTCAACCACAAGACCACTTCATTGCCATTCACATACATGTCAACCCACAAAAACTAAGCACCCATAAATATTTTGAAGTGAATCAATACAACCACTTCCAAGACTGATTCACAACAAAATATGAAGTTTAATTGTGCCATTACATAACATTTAAAAACTGAAAAATCAAACAACTACTTCTGCCCTAATGTTTGCCCCTCTTTGCCTTCCACTTTCCAATTTTTTCTCCTTCTCTGCTGCCAACTGATTTGATGTAATGACGTGTTCCGTCGTTACATGTACTTTGACTATTTCCCCCCCCCCCCCGGTTGACTTGATTCCCAGAACTTTCGGACGATTCTAGTGGGAGTTGAGAGATTAGAACCTTAAAAGTATGAAAGTGTTGGCCAATAGTTGACTTTTATATGAATGGGTCTTTTTCGGAATTTCATCAATTCCATGATGTCCGGAGGGTTGTTTATGACTGGGTGGGATGGTTGGTTCAGTTCCCGAGGCCCTCGGGAGCATTTTTGGTTATAGGTTGGAAAACTAGTTTAGCCCGTTGAGGGTTGACATGTATAATTAGAACTCTGATGGAAATTTCGAGACCACGAGTGAGTCCGTAGCGTGCTTTTACATGTGTATATATCTGGTTTGTGTCGGAGAGTTCTCAAGTGATTATCGGATTTCGGGTTGAAATTGAATGAGTATTGAATTTCTGGTGTATTCGCTGGGGCGGGCCTCGATGCGCCCAATGAACAGGGATTGCTGCAACGTATGGCGGGTTTGCTCCAGTGAGCATTTGCGTTTTGGCGCGGGTCTGCTGCAGCGGGCCTCTAACCGCTACAGCGGACGGCGGAATTTCCAGATTGCTTTTTAAGTGTCATTAAACCCTACACTTTTTCATTTCGAAAATACACCTCCAAAGCACTTATATGGCAATTCCAAGCATCCTTAAGTGATTTCTTCTTGTGGTTAGCTTTCTTAACATTGTATTACTTTCACTTAGTTTTCTTATGTTGAATGAATGGTGGAAACAACCTAGAAATCTAATTGGGGAAGAAGAGTTCAACTTAGTTAGGGTTTGTTTGAAGATTAAGCTTAAAATGGAAATTGATTGATGGATTTTACTATTCTAAGCTTGGGGTTCACTAATTTATAGTTGTTAGGCTTGAATCTTCCCTTTTTTGATGAAATTGATTGTCGGAAAAACTAGGCTCCATACCCAAAATTAGGGGGTTTGCTTGTATGATGAAATTAACCTAATCTTGAGTTGTTCTAGCAAGGGATTAGTAGGATTGAACTCCTATGACCTTGAATTTCATGGTTCACCTCCGAATTGACCGTTTTACCCCTATGATCTTGTTTTCCCCTTTCCCCCCTAGTTGGGTTGGTTCGAAGGGTAGTGAAATGTTTCGGGTGTTGTTAATTTCATTCTCTAACATAGACTTCGATAATATTAGACTTCGAGTACGATCGTGACTCGCGGAAGGGCAAGGCGCAAGCGTGATTCGTGTGACTCCTTCTCGACATTCTAAGTAGGTTATGGCTTACCTTTTGGTTAGACTTCGGTTAGCGAAACATATGTTTAGTTAGATTCTGTTGGAGAGAGCATGTAAGCATTTGAGTATGAAGTTGGGATGGATTACATAGGTTGGTTACTATTGACGGATTATAATTTGTTGCCTCTTTGTGGTTAATGGACTTGTACGTAATGACGTGTCTCATGTGATATAGTTGTATTTCACTTATCTTGGCATGTTCATGAATAGAGGAAAGGAGTTAATATGATATTGATATTATGCTAAGTGTCCTTGTGTGGCACGACTGGGGATTGATATGTTACACTTGATATTATCATTGCATTGCATTCATCCTCATTTTTATGATATATTGATATGACTTATGATTGGCGTGACGTTGATAAAGGAGAAGGAAACATTTATGATTCATATGACAAACTATATTGTGTAGCCATCTCTATGTTGTGTGCTACGGAGTGGCTAGCGAAGTGTTCGGTGGAAGAGCCATCTCTATGTTGTCTGATACGAAGTGACTAGTACATAGACGTCACGGGTCCCCCATGTGTCATTCTGCTAGGATGATGATATATTCCGCCCGGAGTATGTATGTACGGATATTTCATGTGGCCACTGCATTACATTGCATACTTATTCGTCATTCATTCATATATTTAGATTCAGACTTGATTCTCTACACTCGGCGGATTATTCTTGGACTGTGACATTACTTGTACTTGATTGTGAGCATGTCTATCTTTCATCGTCTTTCTTATACATATGTTAGCCAACTATTGTTGGCCCATGATATCTAACGGTACATAGTGTTTGTACTGATACTACCTTGATGCATTCTTTTAAGTGCATATGTGATTGGTTCTACCTCTACCCTCAAGACTGATCTGAGGTTGTTGCAGAGTCTTTTAGGGTGAGCATTATTGATAGGTCCGCTGCCCGAAGACTCCTTCATATCCACTTGTCTTACTTTGATTCTGAGACAATATTTGATATTCGGTGACTTATGTACTATTCAGATTATGTTATTAGTGGCTCTTGTGCTATTCAAACCATTTTTCTTTGGGGGTTATATTAGTATTCATATCTTCCGTACTTTGATATTTATGACATGAGTTTAGACTTTATATTATTTCTGCTTAATTTACTTTAACTATTGTTGGATGGTTGATTAATGGAAGCGTTCTCCTACCGAGCTGAGAAATGGTAGGTGCCCTCACGACTTAGGGATTTGGGGTCGTGACATTTGAGGTCACACACGCTTTACCTTTCTATGCCAACTTTCTTGGTGAGTATGACAAATTAGTAGGCATACTAACACCATTCTCATCTCCCTTGAAGCCAATTATTCATGAACCACTTGGTTGTTGTTGCATCTTCTTGAGTTGAAGCCTAGTTTTAGCTTTAGATATCACCTTAGGCCTTAGAATGGGCTGCTCATCATCATCAACAAGGGCTCTTGAAGGTGGAACTTGTTGGTTAATTGATTTTGAAGGTCCAACAATGTTTCTGGCAGACCTCTTTGAAGGTGCAGCTGGTTTGTCCTTTGCTTTTCTCTTTGATTTTGAAGGTCTAGCAGCTTCTGAAATTTGTTGGCTTGATTGTTGGGTGGTCTGTTGACTGGAAGAGGCATTAAAGCCAGGGTTGGGCATGAAAATAAATCCAGAATCTTGACTAGGTTGGGGTGCTGAAGCTGACACATCTTCAACTGTTTGTGCACCTCTTTGAAGCTATAAAAATTGTCAAAATAGTTGAGACATTTAAATAGGATAGTGTAAATATTGAATCACTTAAGAAAATTTACTTTACCATAGGACATCTTCTTTTGTTGTGGCCTGTTGCACCGCATTGTCCACATGTCATCTTCAGACCTTTTCTTGAATTCTTCCACAACCTCTCCCTCTTCCTTGCCTCATTCTTTTCCCTTGTTCTTTTAACCTTTGGTTTACAACCATTTTATGTATTTCTGGAGGCTCCATAGCATGAGAAGGATCAACATTCCATAACTTTTTACCTCTTAACAGGTTATATGTTATGCATGAACATCAACATATAAGTCTCTTTTGAATACCACTAATGCATCTCATTCAATGATTTTTGTTTGTCATGAAGTAAAGCTTTAATGGCATGAAGACATGGAATTCCTGTCAAGTCCCATGTCCTACATGTACACTTCTTCCCAAGTAAATTCATAACATATTTATCTCCACCCTCAACCATCTCATACCCTAAGTCTCCACTACCCTTAACTTGACAGCCTTGTGCAATGATTCTGAAATCATTATACAAGTCCATAGCATATAGGCTGAAATCTCCAGTCCAATTTCTGGCCTCATCTTCAAGATTTTACAACCTAGTCATTATCTATTCATAACATTCAGAATATATGACAAACAATAAGCAACAATGAGACATGTATGAAAACACATGGAGTTCTATATGAAAAAAACAGTAACTGTACATGAAAAGAAATAATTAACTGTACTTAAAAAAATAGTGATAGATCTTACCTTAATTTTAATATCTTCCAACATCTTGATTATTGGTTTTGTCCTTGTTTCTAGAATCCATTTTGTTGAATGATTCAGTAAAATTATTTTCAACTGAGAAGTTCTTGCAAACTGTGTCAAAATAGACCCTACACCAATGTTGTGCTTGATACCACACCAAATCTTTGAAAGCTTGTTCAGACACAACACCCATAAAACTCAATTGGTCATATAATTCTTCTTCATATGTGCTCTAAGCAGACCACCACAACTTCTTCATCTCTACACCCCTTCAATTTTTGCTCCAATTGACTTCAATGTGCCTTACACATCATTTATGATGTGCTTTGGGGAGCACATGACTAAAATCATCAATCTGTCCCTGTAAGAATAATTTGCATAATTAGTTAAGGTATCAAACAAATAATATAATACAAAGTTAAAGTGCAAAACAAAAAATCAGAAACTAATACCTTTTGCATATCAGACATAAGTGTCAATCTTTCACCATCTGCCAGCTCTAAAGAATTTTTCAGCAACTCAATGAACCATTTCCAAGTTCTGGATGTTTCTCTATCTACTACAGTCCAAGCTAGAGGATAACAGTGTTTTTCTGAATCTTGTCCAAGGGAAACCAACAAAATTTCCCTACACTTCCCTTTTAAGAATGTGCCATCCACCCCTGTAAATGGCATCAAACCTCCCCTCCAACCACTTTTCAAAGCTTGAAAGCACAAGTACATTCACAATAATCTTCTTTTACTTTGTTCAAGAGCATTTTTTTATATGTTTATCACCACATCAGTATCAGGATTGATGTCCCTCAATTCTGAGCGTAAGCCTCCGACCTATTGAAATCATCAATGTAGATACCATTCAATTTCTCTAAAACAGGCCTCTTAACCCTCTTCATCTCTGAAACACTAATATTAAGTGAAAACTGATCATCCAAATCCTGCTTCATGTGTTTGACCTTGTACTTAGGATTATTCTGCACTTTGTTCTTGAAGTAGTGTGCTAAATCTTGTTGAGTAGCTCTTCTACTCTTAAATGCTAGCTGACATGTATGTTCTATTTCCAAGGTCTTAATCTTAAATTCCTGATCTTAGTTATCTTCAGAAATCAAACACACAAAAGGACAACCAACATCACACCTATATCTAACTCTAGTAGTGTCACTTTTATCAACTCTGTCCTCTCTTATAAGAGACTGCATAAAAGCTCACAACTCTTTTAGCTTTTTCAAGATTCTTAAAGCTCATACCCTTTTCTAACACAAAAAACCTGTCTAGTTTCTCATTTCTCATTCACTTTCCTACTCTTCTCCTTCTTAAAAAGTTTCAATTCTTCATTGTCATAGTCACTAGGAACTGGATCATTATCGTCCTTCTCTTCCTCACCTGACTCACAATCAGTTCCTACATCTACTGATACAAAACATGGTTCTTTATGTTGAATGACATTAGGAGCTGAAACACTATCCTCACCTTCATCTACAGCAAAGAATTGAAGCACAGAAAATTGACTAGACAGTGAGGATTGTAGTGTTCTAATACCTGCATCACTCTCAATCAAATAATATCTCCCAGATGGACCTGTGACCAGCAGCTGTTTTACCACCCTAAACTCTAATTTTTCGATGTATTCTTTACATATGTCTATATAAGATAGCAAATCCGGATCATATCCCTCCCCCACATGATTATATTTTTTTATATAGACAACTTGAGAATTCAAGACCCATTTGCCACCATAGTTAAAGACTAAATCAACCTTATCAACCATCCTACTAACAAAAGGCACATGGCACACATAAAATAAAGGGAAAGGGACCCATTAGAAACATTAAAGAAAAAGAATAGAAAGCTGCAAACACAACAATTGAATAGGGAAAAGGAAATCTACCAATATTTATGTGAGGACAATGACAAGGGAAAAGGGACCACATGCTTAAAAAATAGTATACATACACAAAAGCATTGAATAAAATACCAAAAACAAACAACAAATTTAGCTACACATGAAACAAAATACACCTAACATTCATATATACACCTAATCGATACACATATACACAATACCAAAACAGAAAAAACAAGAAGAGGAAAAAGCATAAAGTAGTCTGACCCATAAAATCTTACAACATGAAACAACAATAAAAAATCCTAACTTGTCACACTTCATATAGTGCTATTCAGTAACGACAACAATAAATGACTAAAACAAGAATATAAAACATGGAAGATCAATAAAAATTGTAAAGTAACATCAAATCGCAAACACAATAAAAAATCCCTAATTGAAAATAAATAAGCAACAAAATCTTACTTGAAGAAGAATATCACTCGTACAATCCAAATCTTCACCCAATGAACAATTGCTGGTAGAGATTAATGAGATTTTGGCCGGAAAATGGGTATAGGTATGGGTTCTAGGGTTTTGATTGACCAGACAAAAATTTTGTGTCTTGAAAGGGTATGGGTTCGAATGGGTGTAGTTCTAGTAAAGGGGGTATTTAATTTGGAGCGGGTTGGGGTGTATCGGCCTAATGCCGTTAATTGGGTAGACCGGTTATATGATTTAGATTATAATTAAGTTTAGTAATGAAAATTTTCCACGTAATAAATGAATTATGTCCGTTAGAAATAAGGGCATATTAGGCCCCAAAGGTGAACGGCAAGGTCATTTTGAGGCTCAAAGGTGAATGGAGGGTATTGTTATACCATTTCGGATAATATAAAGGTATTTTAGGCCCTTTTTCGTAAATTTGTGTGATAGAAAGAAAAGACGGGAGTTTTTTTCAGTCAGCAAGATAAACTCTTCCTAAAGACTCATGTGGAAAAAAAAAGAACGAGACGAATGAGGATGAATGAGTCGAACCCAGGGCTAAAGACACTTATGTAAGTAATTCTTTTAGTCTTTGAATAATTATGGTATAAGTTTAATCCCGGCAAAGACCTCGGGCAGCGGACACTCTCACGATCCCGACAAAGACCTCGGGCATCGGACATTCATCTCTCTTTTACGCTCTCCGGCAAAGACCTCGAAAACTACACTTTCTCACTTATAATCATTTTCAATCACAATTCATAATAACTCATCATGTGAAATAAGAATGTATGTCATGCATGATATCAATTACACTTGTCATAAAGTACACTTCACACTTTCAAGCTATTTTCATTATCCTTCCATTTTCAATGATAAGCGAGATATTTGATATATACTAATTTTTATTTTTAAATGTATAGGTTGGGTATAAAGAAGTGATCCATGAGTAAAGGCAAACTCAACATGAAGGAAAGTCGGCCAAGCCTCCACTAGAATTGGAGATTGAAATGTAGTGTAAAGTAGCTAAGTCACAAAAGGGTAGAATATACGGTCTAGGCCCGAGGAACAAGTCACAGCTATGGCATTGATGGTGTCCAAGTCACAGCTATGGCGCAACAAATTGCAGAATTTAATCGACAATTAGTAACTGCTGAAACTAAACAATTGGAGTGAGAGAGGGTGGTGCAAGAGAGCCTGAAATCGCTTGAGGCACAAGTTATGATTTGTTGTGCCCCGCTCTCCCCCTCCTCACCCTGATGATGATGATGACATGGAGCTGAAAGACGACGTTGAATACGTAGACCGTACAACAGATGATCAGATGCATTAACACTTAGAATTTCACTTATGTTATATTGGTACTTTGTAGAAGTAATGATTCTTTTCATTCAATGTTTCAAAAAATTTGAACTTTGATGGACTTTTTTAATTGTATTTGACGTGTTTAATATCGTATTTGATTGATAATTAGGATTTTATTTATGTTGTATCTCATTTAGAACTGTTTTGGCAGCATTTACCGCTGGTTTGTAGCTTAAATTTAAATATATTTATTTTGGGTATTTTTGACAGATGTGGCTGCTGAAAAACCAGCAGAATTCTGTTGGGTTTTTCGTAGAATCCGTTGGTTTTAAAAAATAAAATTGAAAAAATTCGTCGATTTTTAATAATATATATAGTATTTCTTTATTTATATATATATATATATATATATATATATATAATATTTTTTTAAAAACCGATGGAATTTGTCTATTTTTTAATTAAATTATTATTTCAAATTAAAAACCGACGGAGACAGAGAACTATACTGACGCGGTCCATCGAGATTTTTTACCTCGACGGACATGTTTTCATCGATTTTTTTAAAAAAGCCAACGGATCGCGTCAGTTTTTTGTCCCTTTTTTTATTAATGAGTGGTATCATAGCCAATAGTTCAACGAAGTTCTACGAGGTTGAAGACATGTCCAAAAGTGGATTCATATCAAATTGGCTGCAATTTGATAATAATAAAAAAAATTGTCAAAAAGAAAAAGACTAAAGTACTATATGTGGAGACACAGTGTCCACCGTATTTTCAATATTCTTGATGCTGCATTTATAAAAGCAAAGAAAATATTTTGTTAATTATTTTAAATCTATAATATTAACCATGACAAATAGTAGTGAGGAAGATTATGGAAAAAAGACAGATCAAGTTTACAAGGGGAGATTTGTTCGAGAAGTATATATATTTTAAACAAATCATTCCGTTTGAATTCAATTAACTCTAGTAACATTTTTAAAATGTTTTTTCATATTTCTAAAGCAACAACTAAACATTAAATATCAAGGTCCAAAAATAAAGGAAAACTATATAAACTGTCACTGAAAAGAAAGTATTTACACGAAGTAAAATATTTACCCGAGCTATTCCTTTCAAGTTTTGTCACTATGTCAGGTTAAGTACAATGACAACTATGCTTTATCAGCATCAGTCACATCAATCACATGCTAGCTTGTCCTTCCTTTATGTTACTTTTTTTGGTCATTTTATTTTCTTGTTTCTTTATGTCTTCTTTTCTCTTTATCTTTTTCTTCTTTTTGGTAACATCTTTTTATTATTTCTTGTCTTTTTTAAAAAAATAATTAGTTAACTATTTTAAAATTAATAAAATATAAAAGATTATTAATAATTAAAATATAAAAACTATTTACCTGAGTTAGTAATTTTTTCAAAATTATTATTTGTTAAAAATGATATAAAAAATAAAACATCAAAATTTAAAACTTTTTATGATATTTTTCTTTTATAATTTTTTTTCTTTTGAAAGCATGAACTTGTCCTCTATGATATTCTATCGGCATATGCTATATATCATGTGATATCATAGAGGACTGATATCTTCTTATTTTTTGTCCCTTAATTATTTTTGTCATTTAAAAAAAAAATTAACTAACAACCTGTAGATTAATAAAATATAGAAAAAAAATAAGAAATTAGACTACAACAAGAACTAATTAAGAAAAGTCCTAAAGTCTCTTTTAGTTTTGTCTTCTTTTTTTATTTTGTCTTTTTCTAGTTTTATTTTTTTATTTGTTTTTGTTTTTTCTTTTAATATAAAAATTTAGAAAAAATAATAAAATAAAATCTAAATAATCAGACCACAACAAGAAATAATTAAGATAAATGCTAAATTTACTAGTTTATTTATTAAAATTAAAACTAATAAAAATATATTCTTATGGATTTTTTTCTTTTGAAAATAAAATGAAACTTGTATTTAATTTTGACTTTAACTTTTTGTAATTTTGTTTTTGTAAAATTAACTTGATATATATCATGTATGTATCATAGAAGATGTAGTTGTATTTTTCTTGAAAGAATGGATCATTCCTTTAGACAGGAGCAGACCTACATGGTGGGGGTGGGGGCACGTATATCCGTTTTAAGAGTACCCCTTAAATATATTGTTGAAGTGGGTTAGTCGGTCACTGTGCCCCTTAGCTCCTTCGGCATAAGAGTGCGACCCAAGTTCGAATCCGGATTGCAACATTTTTAAGCTGACAGTTAAAAAACAAAATGTGTTACTAGCCGGTTTGAACAAGGAACCTAATATGTATAACTTGAGACCAAACCATCAGACCAATGAGCAAGCTCTAAACAATTATGTCATTTTATTTATATTTATTTTACATCGGTTCTATGGTGTTTAACAATTTTTTTCGAATGATGCGCTATTGCATGACATTGTGATTAAAAATGGATCCAGGATTTGAAATCGATGTTTCGACTAATGTGCATCTTTCTTTGATAATACCCCAGCCGTCTTAAAATTCTGAGTCCGCCTCTGCCTCTAGTTCCCCTGTGAGTATATAGTATATAATATATCTCATCTCAGTATATTGTATACCATGATAGTACCAAGGGCTGTTGAAGAGTGTTTGAAGGACTGCAACAGTCCTGCATGATACCATCTCAGTATATTCTTATACCATGATGGTATCATGGAGGACTGGAGACTTTTATTCAAGGACTTCAATGGTCCTTCATGATACAATCATGGTATATACCATCTTAGTATATTTTTATACCATGATGGTATCATGGAGGACTGTTGAAGATTGTTTCATTGAAGGACTACATCAGTCCTGCATGATACCATCTCAGTATATTTTTATACCATGACGGTATCATGGAAGACTGTGGATTGTTTCATTCAAGGACTTCAATAGTCCTTCATGATACCATCATGGTATATATCATGCGCGTCATTCATTTATGATACCCTGTTAGCATGTGATATATACCATGTGAATATCATATATGATTGATTTGTGTTTTTATTGAAGGAGTGAACCAATCCTCTATGATACCCTCTCATTAATGATATACCATGTGAGTATCATAAAAGACTGATTAATATTTTTTTTTGAAGGAATGAATCAATCTCCCATGTCAGTATATGATATATGATATATATATATATATATATATATATATATATCACGTGAGTATAATAGATGATTGAATTATTTTTTTATTGAAGGGAAGAATCAGTCCTCTATGATATTTTGTCCGCATATGATATATATCATGTTGGTGTCATAGAAGACTGAGTTCTTTTCTTGAAGGAATGAACCACAAGTTATGTATGATACCTTCTTAGTATATGATATATACCATGTGGGTATCATAATATACTGTAACAGAAGTATACTTCAACTGCTACTGATTTGATATAATATATGCTAGAATAAATTATTTTTTTGAAATCTAAAAAAATAAAATAAATAGAAAAAATAATATATCAGTTATCATTTTTATTAAAAAAGATAAAGGAGCCAAAAGGTTTGTAGAATTAGATTATAAAAAATAAAAAACAAATTAGAAAATAAAATTAGAAAAGGAGAAAAAAATAAATGAAAATCATTTGAAATTAAAAAAGAAAAATAAATAAAAATAGAAAAAGGTGAATGAAATTAGATTATGCTAAACTAAGTTGTTTTGAGGTTTGGAAAAAATAAGAAAATATGTACTATATCAGTTATTTTTTTATTTATATAAAAAAATAGTCAAATGATGTGTAGAATTAGATCATAAAAAATATAAAATAAAGAAAAAAATTTAAAAATTAAATGAAATTAGAAAAGGAGAAAAAGAAAATTTTGATTTTCTATTAATTTTGATTTTAATAAATAAGCTAGTGAGTTTGTATTTTTCTTAATTACTTCTTGTTGTAGTTTAATTATTTAATTTTTAAAATATTTTTATCAGTCTTAAAAATAATTACTTAGTATAATTTTTTTATATTTTATTTTATTTTTAAAAAGCAAGACAAAAAAATAAGATAGAAAGAAAAAATTAGCAAAATAGTTAAAGTAACAAAATAGAAAAAGAAGAAGACGACAAAAAGCAACAACGCAAAGCATTGTATAAAACAAAGCACATCACTTGTGAACGTCAATTAATGCAGCACTGACATCATGATGATGTGAGTTCGAAAAATAGAATGAAAAATGAGTTAAATATTTTAGATGACATAAAAAATAAAGGGATTATATGTGTTAAATACTTTGCTTTCAAGGGTACCTATATAGTTTCCCCGAAAATAAATAGAACCCACAATTTTTATCATATCCATTATCAAATCAATTTACACGAAGGAAATTTACACTCGTTCCTCAGAAGTATTTAAATAATAGTCATTCTTACCTTTTTATCGTAGTTAAGTTTCTTAAATATCTTTTTTACATTCTAGATTATCAATCGTATTTTATTTCATTTATATTTTTTATTTTATAGGTAAAACATCTAGATAAAAAATAAAATATCATAAATAATATAAAACTATATTACATAGAAATTTAATTGAAATGTCAAGGGCAAAATAGATGTTTGGAAATAGAATAGGAGGGAAAGAATGTCTATTATTCAAAGGTACAAGAGAAATTTGATTTTTAAAACAAATTTAGGAGCCGTATGTAATTTCAAAGCGCCTATATTTATCGCCATAATTCATAGGCCACCATAGCTGATTTATTTAAATTACATACAAAAAATAGGGTTGTTTACTAGGTTTACGAATTGCTAAATATGTATGATCTTTATTTAAATTTAGGGACGTAAATAAATCATTTTTATTTCATTTGTAAAGTGTAATTGACTTCAAAGATTCTCTTTTAAAAATTGAATTCTTAAGTGTAGATAGAGTTAATAGGATTTTTGGTCCTTCAATTACTGGTAAATTCTAATTTTAGTTTGGTAATATTGAACTAGACATATTTAATCTTGTAGAAATGTGCACTTTTGATCTCTTGCTTATGAATATTCACAATTCTCACGATTATTAAATGTTTTATCTCTTAATTACCCATGTATTGTATTAAACTTGAATTGTTACTCTATATATACTTCTAAAAATAGTTCAAATATAACATATTTCCTACATAAAGAAACAAAAAGCACACATTTTAATTAATTGAAAAGTTAAATGTTTTAGTCTCTCTCACTCTCTATCTCTCTGACACACACATATATATACATCTTTAAATGTGGATTTAAAATCTTAAAAGATAGGATATATTACCTGCTATAATAGGTAAAAATTAATATGATAATATAAAAATTATTTAGACCGATGATGTATATGTTACTTGAACTCTTCTGTATATACATATGTATCCAAAGACATCAATAATAAATGGGAAAGATGAAGGATAATTGCGATGTTCTTCTTGTAGCTTTCCAAGCCCAAGGCCAAATTAATCCATCTCTTCAATTTGCTAAGCGTTTAATCAAGTTTGGAGTGAAAGTCACCTTTTCCACAAGTCTATCAGCAATGAACTGCGTAATTGTCCCTCCATTGAAGGCTTAACGTTTGCTCCATTTTCTGATGGCTATGACAATGGTTACCCCAACGTTACCAAATCTCTCGATAAGTACCGAGAGTTCTACGCTTCCTTCATCGCTCTCGGGTCCGAATTTCTGGCCAAAATCTTCACGGCAAGGTACTATAGTCAGTGGTATACACATAATTTTGCATAAATTATGCCGATATTCAATGAGCAAACCACTTTTTATGATTACTCTTATAGTATGATTTTTATCAGCTTAACTGATATCCTCCGTCTCAATTTATGTGGTACCTTTCAGATTTCGAGAGTCAATTTTTTTCTTTGACTGTCAATTATTTCATAGGCTTTTTAAATACTTTTGAGTTATTAATTATCGCAATTTATAGTTTTAATATAATTTTCAAATATATATATTTTATTTTAAAATACTTAAAGCTTCTATGTCTGAATCCACGATTAAAAGTAATTACTTGACTCTCGAGATCTGAACGTTACTACATGAATTGAGACAAAGGAGTACATAAGTTAAATAATGCTTTTAACGAGTGAATCCAGAAGCTTGCTTCGACGAGGGGGCGCCATTTATTCACATATATATAATACTATAATTTTTCGATGTAGAGGTTGTCGGATGATACCACTTTATTCAATGTGCATCCGCCTTTGACAATAGCCCATTGCTAAATAGATTTTTTGATAATTCGTCACTAATTCATTGCTGAAT